>CM055638.1:0-643750 GCA_029410595.1 Martes flavigula | reverse complement strand
CCTGCCTGGATCTCCCGGCCTCAGCCACGCCCGGGAGAGGACACACGTGTGTCTCGAAGCTGCCCCCTCGGGGAGATTTGTCACGGCCGCCCAAGCCCCCGAGACAACCGCAGATCCTTGGTTGGGAAGGAGAACGTGTGAAGTCACGATGACAATCACGGTGCGTGGGCAGCCACTTTCTCAGTCCACCTGTGACCGTCCTACATGAAAACACGCCCAGCGAGGGGTTCATGGCGAGAGGTGTCCCCGGTTGAGAGGCGTCCCCGGGACGTGGGGCTCAGCGTCTGCCAGCCACACCTGCGCCTGCCGCCCGGCTCTCCCATATGCACCTGGACGGCGGCTCACCCGGGCGCGAACGGTTTCCAACCCCGTCATCCTTGCTTCCCGGACACTGAATGCCCACGAGGACGCGCCTGTAGCCACACTGGCCGTGGGGGAATCGAGACCTCGTGGCCACACAGGGCACCCGGATGGGGGAGGTCACCGAGGAGGGGCTCACGGGCCTCGCGGATCATTTCCTGCTGCAGGCGTTGCGAAGAGCGACAAAGGGCACCGAGGCCACCCGCTTCCCGCCAGCAGCAGCCTCCTCTCCCTGCTTCCCAGTCCCCAGGTCGGACCGGGTCGGGACGCTCCCCGCAGAACCGTGCTTGCCGGGACGAGTCCGCCGTGGCTCATGCGACCGGTTCCGGGCAGCGGGCGCGGTCCGTTACGTGGCTGCAGGTGGGTGGTCAGGGGAAGGCCATCGTGGACGTGGGGCGCCGCCTCGCACCTGCATGGAGCGTAGGTCTCGGAGACCCTCTTCGAGCCCCGGCAGGAAGCCTGGACCCTGAGCACCAAAGTGCGTCTGTCGCTTCGTCCTCCAGCCTCCTGCTCGATGGCCAGGACCAAGCCGCCTTCAAACTGACGGCCACCCCCTCCGGGCCAGGGAGACCGTCCCCCGTGACGCGAGCGGAGCTCCCAACAGCAGGTCGCAGCGTGGCTGGCGTCCCTCGTGGGGATCCAGGTTCGCTCCCGCCGGACGGCAGCAGGGGCTCCGGACGGCAGAAAGGCAAGGGCTGTTTCTTCTTCCGATGGACCACGCCTGACCCCCCATGACCCCGGGAAGCGATTTCCCAGCTCTGGATGGGCACCAGCGCCGTGTCCCCTGTCTCGTCCTGGCACACATGACCTCCGGCTAGGACTCGGTCCCACGCACCCGCTTCCCGCGTCCCACGCCAGTGGAGAGACCAGCCTGTGGCTTACGACCCAGTGGTTGTCCATGGGACGCCTGCCTTGGGTCTGCAGATTGGCGAGCATGGGGAAGCCATGACGGCTACGAAAACGGGTTTGTGACAAAAACCGTGCCCCGGGAACGGGCAGAGGAAGGGGTGCACGGGGACAGGCATGGGGAAAGGCACGTAACATCCACGTGTTCCCCACGGGAGGCTGCCCGGACCCCGTCCCCGTGGGTGCTCGGGGGATCCCACCACACAGGCACGCTGGATTCGATCATGGCCCTGCAGCAAGTGACTCGCCTCCTGCCCCCTCCCCCTCCCTGAGGTCAGGGCTGGGACCTCTGATCACAGGACTGGTGCCGCTGCCCTCCAGCCCCCGTCCTTAGGGTTTCCCCAAACCTGCGTCTCACTCGATGCACCTAACGAAACACTCCTTTATCCCCCTCACGATGGAGGAAACCCCGGGCTTCCGGTGCTCCGTGCTGGGAAGGGGGACCCACGCCGATGTTCTATTTCTAGCACAAAATCACACAGTCCGTGCCCTGCCCAACAATGAGCTCGGTGACCCGCCGATGGGCACTGCCCGCACCATTCTGGGGGTCTTTCTCGCCCGCCTTGCTTACACGCAACTGTTAGCCCGTCCATGCGCTCCTGGTCGCAAGTGTTGAGGAACTGTGACCCGTGGGCACCATCGGCCGCCCGCGTCGGGCCGTCGGACAATGACGGTTCGGGGCTCCTCTGCCTGAACCCGACCCCACTCAGCAGCTGCCGTGCAAGCATCACCCAGCGTTTTACGAGCTCATTCCTGTGCGTCCGCCCAGGCCCTGGCACCCGGCGTTTCCTCCAGCGCGCTCTGGCGTTTCATATTAAACATTCCGGCTCATAAAACGTGGATCCGGCAGGCATCAAAGCCTCACATTCCATCCCGAGTGAGATGGGCTTTTTTTTTTTTTTTTTTAAATGCAAACGGGACACGGATCCATCCACCTTCAAGCCACGCACACGGCACCGTCGGTCACGGGAACGTGTCTTCTGCACGTGCACCTGCACGGCCGGCGTGGGCTGGGTTCCCCCGGCCATAAGTAACGGGGACCCCTCTTCCCATGACGCCGAGTATCTGTTGCACGGGGATCGTCCGATTTCCGCCCTGAGAAATACCGTCCGTTTGTGTTTCTGTGGCCGGGAGGGGGGTGGGGGCGCGTACAATCGACCTGCTTAGTCCCCCAAGCCCATCCCACCTCGTCCCCTGCCTGACCTCTAGACCTCCCACCCGGGGACAGAAATGAGGAAAAAGATGCCCGGGCCGCCGCGTGGGATTCCCCGCTGCATAAACACGGCCGGCTTCTCCCAGGCGGCATGCTCGTTCCCACAGGGAGCTCTGTCCCTTCTGCCCCCGTATGACCCCCGCCCGGGCTTCTGTGCCCCACGAGATGGCACCTCGCCATCAATCAGCCGATTGTCTCCAGATTCGCGGCCCGGTGCGAGCGCACAGGGTCAGCCCCACCCATCAGGTGACCGAGCTGTGGAAACGGTGAGTCACCCCATTTAATCATGAACGCGGAGACGCACGAGGTCCCGTTTCAACACACTTCCCACGCGCTCCAATCAGGGACCGGGAGAAGGCTTAGTCATCTCCATAAAATCCTGTTGCCAAAGCATGGGATGGGGATTGGCGGATTCCAGAGTTTTACGGCCCTTCCAGCCGGCTCGCTGTGTGGCCCGGAGCAGCCACTCTGCGTCTCCGTGGTCCAAGGGAAAGCTGGCAGAGCAGCCGGACCGCCCACTGCTCTACCTACCTCGCAGCCGAACTGTGTGCAGGCATTAATTTGTGCCATCTGAGGCCCAGATCCTCCCCCCGTGCTGGTACCGAGGGGCCCGAGCCAAGGCAACCCCATCCGGGACCTTCTCGGTGTTCGCCCACAGTCCGCAGGACATCTGGTTGACTGCATCCCAGCCCACCTGCAGAAAACCCATTCGTGCCCATTCCTTGCAATGCCCGGACCTCCCCTCGGGGTCTCGTCGCCTTGGCCAGACGCGGGTTTTCTTCCTTGTCACCGTGCAGATCCCGATGTGATGCACTTAAAGTGACTCTTAATGTCTTGGAGAGCCTCAGGCCGCCTTCAGAAAGGCGTCCCCATGACGTCCCATTCTTGGTGCAACAGGCGTGGACCGTTCATGATGCCCATGGTGTCCCGTAAGGGGGGGGCATTGGGTCGAGAGGATTAGGGGGCAGGATTAGGGGGTGGACCACGCTCACGTTTGTGGGCGACGCCTTCGTGGCATGCGTCAGAAGGACCATATGCTCTCCTTCCAGAGCATCTCTATCCCTGAGTCTCACGTTTCTGAAACACTTTTCTCCCCTCTTCATAAGCATCGCACGAGAATAAGGCCGCAAAGAAATCAAGGAGCCTTTCAAAATGCGGGAGAGCCAGCTGTAGGTTCAAAAGGGGACGGGTTTCCTGGACGGCCACACAACAGCCAGATCGCAAGCTGGGTGGGCAACGAGGCTCCCCAGAAAACGTGTAGAAACCAAGACCCCCATGCATTTCTGGGCACCGTTAGCTATGTGCCCAGAGGATCCCTGGGTCACTCAGGCTGGGGGTCCCCATTGTCCCCCATCCTGCAGGAATGATCCCTGCAAACTTCTACACGTTTCCGTTGCACGGAAACCTGAGGTCTACCCGGTCTCCGTGAGCTTTCGTCATTCATCGAAAACACGCCATCGTGCATTTGGGATACAAGGATGCACACGGAGTCAAAACCACCGCTTTCCCCCTGAACCCTGCCACGTTTCCAAAACGGTCTCTTCCTTTGGAACCCGAACTGATTTTTTAACAAATGAATTTCTGTGCTTTCCTTGGGAGAATGTTTTCCACCATCAAGGCCGAGGGTTACCTGCGAGCCTACGCTGATCACCGGGTATCGGGATGCGTCGACTTGGTTGTTAGGCTTAGAAATGCCCTCGGGATGGAGATGGCCTCGGAAAGTCCACAGACGGTGGTGATTTTGATGTGGAGGCAAGAGCACCGTTCATCCCAGGAGAAAAGATGGGACCAGCCTCCCCTGACGACAACACTTTAGCTCCTGACGGGTGGGGCTGTTCAGGGGAAGAAGAGCCAAGGGATGTGGGGCACCTGCCCTCAGGAGGAGAATGTGAACCACCCACAGACAGCAGGAAGGACGCTATTCCTCCTGTAGGTGGACATACAAGTCCAAACCGAGCCCTCCACTCCCAGGACTCCAGAGGAAACCCAAGCATGTGGAAAAGAGCTTCTAGAGGGGATTATGAAGGCGAGTCCAGGTCATGGTCTGTAGGTCCCAGGATAAGGTCCCTGAGTGGACAAAACCAGGACAAGCTGATGCTGCACACAGAGTTCGTGGGGGAGACCAAGCCCAGGCTCGTTGTTTTTTTTTTTTTAATCTCCCCCAACGATCCCATGGAAACAGAGCATACGTCAACACAGATGTTCATAGCATCAATATCCACAGCAACCAAGAGGTAGAAATCCATGTGTCCATCAACAGATGGACGAATGGAGAAGGGGGTCCTTGCACATGATAGACTATGACTCAGCCTTGAAAAGGAAGGATGTTCCCACTCTTGCTAGGACGTGGATGGACCCTGAAGACCTTGGTGCTCAGGGACATAAGCCAGACACAGAAGGACAAGTAGTACCTCATTTCACAAGACCCTACATGGGGTCCCTAGAGGAGTCCCATCTGCAGAGACAGAGAGCAGTTGGTGGGGCCAGGGACTGGGAACGGGGACGGGAAGTTAGTGTTTGATGGGGACGGACCTTTAGTTTGGGAAGATGGAAAGTTCTGGACATAGATGGTGGGGATGGTTGCGCAGCCATGTGAATGTGCTCCAGGCCACCGAGCTGTGCACGTAAAAACGGGCCAAGAGTGACTTTCAGGCTGTGTACATTTTATCACAATAAAGGAATAATAAGGCGTCCCAGTGAAACCCCCACGGAGGGGTTCTACACTCCAGTGCTGAGTTGGAGGGTTGGTGGTAGATTGTGGAAGTGCTGGTGGAGGCCAGAACCCCAGACTCATCAGACTTTCCTTCTAGGCTGAAGACACATTGCCAAGGACTCTTGGGGACAGAATCCAAGTTGAAGAGCAGAGGGGTGACAGACACAGAGAAGAAGGTCCTGGTAAAAGCAACAGGGGAAGACACTTCATATATAAATGAATGAGGGAGGGACTGCTAATGGGTATGGGGTCTCCTTCTGGTACATGTCACAGCAGGAGACAAGTAGGGTGGGGGACCAGGGTGTCCTTGTCCCCTGACATCACAGTATAAACCCAAATCTACTGTCCCAGTTGTAAAGACTCAAGAACGAGTATTAAGTCATAAAATTGTCACAGGGATGGAGGGACATTAGGGTAACAGAAATGGGACGTCTGGTATACCCCACCAATGCCTTGTAGAGAAGCAGACTCATTTGCTTGGGCCTAAGCAGACTCCCTTGCTTGGGTCTTCTACCATGTGGGATAAATCCATATGACAGACTATTATTCTACCTGAAAAGCAAAGGAAATCTGCCCTGTGTGCCAACGCAAGGTCCCAATTATCCAAGACGAATAATTTTTAGACCTTCTCCACGCAGCACTGTGGTCATCACTAATTTTACTATGTTGTACACGTCAACATTTGTCGAGAGGGTAGCTCCCCAGTTAACTGCTTCTATTGTGATAAAAAAATTACAGTTTTGTGACCCGCTCTTGCCTCCTTTGATCTATATGAAAAACAGTTTCATGGGTTTGAAACAAGAGAAGAAAACCAGAGAACGTGCTTTGAAAGTAAGGATCGTTTTACTGTGATCGTGGTGGACGTCAATAACTCATGATGTATGGGTCGGATGTGCTACCAGGGGTGGGACAAGGGTTGGTTGGGTGACACGCTCACTTGTCTTGTCTTCGAAAAAAGGCGAGATTGGGACTTTTCATCTCTCCTCCAACGCCAGTAAAACTTGTCCGGGCACCGATACCTACCTTTACCTGGAAAGATCTTGTCTTTACAGTGTTCTTATTTGTTTATTATGAATTTCTTTTTTTAAAAATTGCATTTGCTTTGTTTAGAATCACTGCATTAAATATTTGTTCCAATCACTGGGTTTTGGGGGTCCCCCTACATTTTCTGCCTCACACAAATGCCTCCCCTTAGTCCCAGGTCTCGGAGTGATGACCCAACCTGGAAGTTTCCTGGCCAGAAAAACCAACCCCAAGTGTCCACCTGTGCTTCCGAGTGGGCATTCCCGGTGTGCTGCTGCGGCCGGGGGGTGTCCGTGGACCCACGACTCCAGCTGCCGTGAGCGTCCATCGGAATTCATTTGACATGGAACGCTCGATCCTAATCAGATATCTGGATGGCTAAAGTAATGGACAGAGTCCAGCCTAAAAATCGATCCGTCACATAACTTATGAACCTATTAATTGCTTGTTAGGCAATCTATCATGCTATCCCGGGAACGGCGAGTGACGTAGGCTATTTCTCTAATGAACAAGCCGAGACTCTCAAGATTTCAATTTGCACTTGATCAGGGAGTGAGTTACGAGACCCTCGCTGTCTATTAATGAGCTCAGCGGATCATTACGGCCGAGGAAATATTAGAAACATCCCCTGCTAATTTACTTCACTGCGGAGAAAACAGAGGCCGACGAAGGCTGGGTCTTAAAATCCAGCCTGTTTCCTGAAACAGCACGCCCGCGTGGGCAGACGGCAGCGGACATCTCGCCCACGCTCCCCCTGCACGGCGTAGGTACACGGCGTCCTGCAGCCAACGTTTTGCAGAAGCGAAACCCAGGATTACATTTTCGGAGAGAACACTCGGAGTGAATCCCAGGTCTCCAGGAGTGGTATGAGGGTCTCGTGAAATGACACCAAGTGCATTGGAACAGGTCAGCGTCTTACAAAAATGAGCGGGGAAACCAAACGGTGGGCACGTAGGTTAATCGACACCTATGAGACGTTCTATCTACTTTTGTTTGCCAGATTATCAAATCTGAACGATATCCTTTGATTCCACAGCTTTCTTCTCAAGAACTTGTGGTTTCACGGTTGGAATCTCAGCAGGAGGCCGACACATGAGCCTCGTCCCTCTGTAGGAAAGCTCGTTGGAGGTAAGCAACAGGACCCTGGTGCTGCAGGCTGCCCGCTAAGGGAACTGGCAACCTCCGTTCCCGGGGGTGATGCTCCGTCTTGAGCCAGCCCCTGCTGTGAGCTGTGGGGGAGACCCAGGGCTCACGTTCACGCTCACCCTCCTGCGGGCTCTGCATGCCCCAGGCTACACCAGATGGCACCAGCAACACAGCTACTGCCCAGCACAGCCCTTTCCAAGGGGCTCCCTGCAAATCAAGACCAGATGTTGCACACTTTTTATCTTAACAAGAGCAGATTCCGATTAACCCAGAATTTGTACTCCTCGAGAATTAGTTTGATTTAGCTCTGTCTCAACAACTAAGCCAAGGAGAAGAAGAAAAAAAAAAGGAAAGTCTAAAAATTATAGGCCGAGGAAAAGAGAGGAGAAAAACATTTGGAACACATGGCTCAGCCTTATTTGTCGAGCAGACAGAAACATCCATTAGAATTACGTTGATTTGCCAGACCGTCGGCGACCCTTTGAAAGACGTTAGGGATGGCTGGCTGGTGCACGGCGTCTGTTTTCTGCCATTACCTGGCTGTCGACGTGCGCGGACGAATATGGCACTGTCCCGGCCGGTCGGTCCTGCCCGCTGAACTTGGGAAAGGAGCGCCAGACCCAGAGTCTCTGCAATCCGAGGGGAAACTTGAGAACATGAGCGTATCCAGCTGAAGGAAATGATCGAAGCACGTCCAGTGACTAGAATAGATACAGACAGTCTTGGACAGGACCTTCGGTCATTAGAGCTTCTCCGGGAGAATTTGGAACGCAAGGAAGCAGAGTCGTGGGATCATCTCTCTTCCCCAATCTACCCGCCCCAGGAGAACGTTTACCTCTGGGGAGGAAGGGCAGGCTTGTCAGAGGCCGGCCAATAATTACCGATCATGAGTGGCCTCTACACCTTCGGGCTGGAAATACCCAACGCGGCTTCCCTCGCATCTTGTGAGGTCAAGACGGAGGATTCCAAAGGGCGTGTCCTTGTGTTGCTTCCTTCCCACGCTCCCCTGCCTGCTTGCCGCCGCTGCAACCTCAGCCCACGTGGAAGAAGAAGACATTCCACCAGGAAAATTAATAAAACAACAAAAACCCAACCGTCTTCCAATGAGATTCAGAATCAAGTGTATCTGGGCTCCACACGGTGTTGGTCTTGGCCATGGGAAAGGGGATCTCCGTCCCATGCACGTCTGGGGACCAGGGGCAGCAAGCCAGGTCCTACCATGATGCCATCTCTTGCTATGTAGCGAATTTCATTTAAATGCTGAACGTTTGGATACGTAATTATAGGCAGGAAGCCAAGCACATACGAATGTTATATTTATGGTCCATACAAAGGTCACCCTTGGAAACTCCAAAAAATACCTTTAGAAATGCGTTATTTGAATTGCATTTCCCCCTGCCTCTGGTAGGGTGTGGCCGGCTAAAAAAATAAAAGGAAAGAAAAGAAGAAGAAAAACAAAAACAAACCAGAACAGAACAGACGTTGTCCAGGACACGTGGAGACTCTGGCAGTGTCCCGTGCATCTCCCACTGCCATGTCCACAGACACAACATGCTTCGCCCACAGACACAGCATGGCGGGGCAACCAGCCTGGATGGGGAAGGTTCTTTGGCTCCCTTCCGCCTTTTAAAAAATCCCATGTTCTGGCATGGTCTGTTGAGGGACACGTTGCTATGATATCTATGAATCTCCACAGGTGTACAGGTGTCAGTATCCATATCCACGCCCCATGAGGACACTGTCCGCTGGATGCTGGATGTGCCTTCCTGATGTGTCTCCTTCCAGCAGGTCTGCTGGGAACTCCCTTCTCCCATTCCCCTTCCTTCTTGTTTGCTTGGGTCTCCTTGGTTGTTCATGCCGTCTCTCCCACCGCCATTTTGGTCCTTTGAAGGTCAGACAATTAGGTTCTCCTTCTTGGCTCCCCATTCTAGGATGGGGACTAGAACATGCCTTTACCATCAATGGGAACTTGTGGAACTCGTCTTTCTTCTGCCCCCGAGTCCAGGAAAGCTCTGCAAATACAATTCCCATCCTTGGCAGAAACTCAAATGCCAACCATGATGTCCTTGACGTCACGGCAGAGCAAGACTGGGACACCCGTGCTCCCAGAGATCTGAGATGCATTTGTTGTCGATGATGGAACGTGCTCTTCTCTTTCCTCTGCGGGTACGTCTATACATCTAGTAGGTTGTGGAAAGGAAGGCATCGTTGGTGACTCTGGCCATTGTTCTAGACGGGTGTGCCTACATCACTTTGGACTTGCTGTCTCTGGGTGGGGCTTTGTGTGGACATACATTTGTTCTTCATGTGCCGCTGACCTCTGAATGGTCCCATGTGGGGTCACCAGAGCTCGATCCCAGCCTGGTAGCTGTCAACAGCTCCCTCTTCTGCCCACGTTTCCCTCGTCCACGTGTCCAGACCACCATTCTCCCAGGCTTCCCAGACGCGGCCCACCTTCCCAACGCCTCATACCAATCAGTCCTCAAACTCGGTCACGATGGGGCCAACCGCAGTCCTGCGTGCAAACGCATAACTCCTTTGGGTAGTAGACTTTGTCGTTTTTTAAGAACTCTACTTTTTATATACACTCCCAGTAAGAGATGTCAAAAGGACCGCACATTTCACACAGACTATCCATAGCTCTTCAAATTTTGGCTTTTGCACGATTTTGTCCTGTTCTTGTTGCTGTTTTTGGTTTAACTTGACCGTGCTTAGTAGAGATGCGATTCTTGGATCCAAAAGTTGGGAGACATTTTTAAAGCCTCTGATTAGCCAACAACACCCTCCCCTAGAAGATGGTCCTAACCCTCTAGCGCCTTCCGCACACCATTGTACACTGGTTGTATCATTGCAGAACACAGCAGTGGGGTCCCATTGTTTTAAGGACAGTATTTCTCTAGTGTTTTACCAAAGTCAAACATTTTCTGTTTGCTTATTGGCCATTGGTGCCATGTCCTTTGGCTTTTTCTCTATTGGGGGCACTTGATCTGTGATTTGAAAGAATCCTTTATGTATTAATGATGTTTTTCGTATACAAGGTATTTTCTGTATGTTTTTCCTCACGCTCCCCTTTAATTTTCTGCATACTTTGCGACACACAGAAGTCTCGAATTTTTTTTTTTTAAGGTAGAGCCCAAGGGGGGCTTGAACGCAGAACTCTGAGATCCTGACCTAAGCAGAAATCAAGAGTCAGACACTTAACCAACTGAGCCATGCAGGCACCTCTTGAATTTTTTTTTTTTCATGGATTGAATTAGAAAAACCGCTTTTGTCACATCATAAACTCTTGGTGTATTTCTTCATTGTCACGGATCTGTCTTTTCGTGTGCCAGCCCCTTACTGCTTCCATTTATTATGTCTTTATAAAGGGTTTTATTGTCTGCTAATGTATGCTCCCCTCTGTTCATTCTTTTTACAAAAATGGCGACAGGTTTTCACCAAGTCATCCTTGCAGCAACATGTTGAAATCACTCTGCCCTTTCTACGCTTAAAAGAAAAAAAAAAATTCCTGGAAGGAGTAAGCCTATATTTAAATTTGGGAGATATTGATCTATTTATATATTAAACCTTTATATCCAGAAAGGCAACATGCTTCTCTGTTTAAATATTCTTTTATGTGTATCAGTCAAACTTTTCAGGGTCTCGGTTTCAAAAGCTCCAGTACGTTTCTTATAAAATTCACTCCCAGGCATTTTATATTTTGTTGCAATGATGGCACGACCCTTTAATATGTTTTCCATTTTGCACTTCCATCATATGGACACTGTTCCTACCGCCATTATTATTTTTTTTCATAATAGTTTGCCCCGTTTACTGGTTCCTAGTTCCTATATTCCTTTCATCCTTGCTCAAGGAAATGTGTTCTCAGATCCCACAATAGCTATTTATTTCCCTGCTGTCTAGAATCCAGTGCTTTCACCAACAGTCATCCTAATCTTGTCTACCTTCTGAAAATTAGACCTCGCGTTTGTCTTTTGTCTCGGGGCATTCATCGAAAACTACCAAACAGTCTTAACTCAACCATAGCCTGGTTCTTTCCATCAACGTGAATTCTTCCAATGTCTCTATTTTCAGGATGTTCAGGGAATTCATCATATATACCCATTTTACAGGTGTCTCTTCTGGTGTTGCCCCATTTCTACTCTCTTAGCAATCACGTCTTTGCCTGTTTCTCTCTCAAAGCTCTTCGGAAAGCCTTCTCCCCACTGCCCTATCTGTCTCATCCATCTCACATCCCACTGCCCCGCTCATGCCCCCAAGCCAGCTCCACTCATGCTATTGCCCCACTTAGGGCTGGCTAGGCTGCCAATCCGCCCCGTACCCCCAACCACCTCGAACCTCTGTTGGCTGGGCCCACTTTGCCCACCAACCTTACTCAATGTCAAGTAGTCCTTGTCATGTCATTGCCACCCAAGATGGCACACCATTCCTATAAAGCGGGCCTGCCCATCTCCTCCTTTCTCTCCCACCACTCTATTCAGAGTGTTGTGGTGCTGCTCTAAACCCACATCTGCGTTTTACCTTGAAGCAAACCTCGTAACCCTAGAAAGTCCTTCTGATCACAACTGACAAATATGGCGGCCATAGCAAGAGCATGCATCCAACAGCACTTGCCATGTTCTAAACTCTCCCATGCATGCCTGCCCTTAGTTAATCCACACTTGAAGATGGGGAAACTGTGGCACAGAGAGGCACTCCCCTTGTCCTACTCTGGGGACACATCTACTTCATGGGTTTAGAAGATCTCAACTGTGGTGCACAGGAGAAGGCTCAGGGGAGTTTGTGGAAATATACGGCACAGGCAGCACCCCAGAGCAATGCAGTCCAGAATCCCTCAGTGGGACCAATGTGTCTCAAAGCTCCCAGCTGACCACTCTGATGGGGAAAAAAGGTGTTCCTGGAGGCTCTGGGCATCCCCACCTGGATCTAAACATTAACCTCACAAGGACATGTGATTAGGAGAGACTCATACAGACACACAGAGTATGTATTTCTTGGGACACGGGAGCCTTCATAGGGAAACGGAAGACACAGGGGTATGGTGCTGGCTTTGGGGAGGAGTGGGTGGACAGCTTAAGGAGTGTGAGCTACATGGAGTAAGCGGGGGGAAACTAGCATGGCCTGCATCTTGGGATTCTGTCTCCATGACCCCCATCTCAGGGATACGGATGGTCTCCTCCTCCCACATGGGGGTCCTACGACCCATTTCAGGAAAAAAAGACAAGGTCAGAGTGACCTTCTCGCCTATGCCATTTTCTCAAACTCCTTTGGCTGCAAATACCCAATGTGCCCAGGTGCCATATTTTCAGGTGGAGTGCCCTACACCCCGTCACCAGGGCACTCCCAGTCACCCCAACTGGGGATTCGAGGCCCTGCTTTCACTGTGCTCCCCACAAAGCCCATTACGGACGGAGTAGACACCCAATGAATACACACTGAGTTCAAGGAGTCAGGGAACAACTACGTCCTGTCTTCCCCCATCCTTAAACCCACACATCTTCCCATATTACACGCGCCTGACAGTACGTCAGTCTTTGAATATGCGCCCCGCCCTCCGGGTCAGGCACCATAAACCCTGCCTTCTTCCTAAGCCGCCTGGCCCAGGGCCCTAAATTCAACATCAGTGATGTGCATAAGCCCAGAGTCACAATGCTCTGTGCACGATTAAAATGTCTCCCCGTCGGAGCGCTCTCAGGTAATCGGTCTGTGTTTTGACTCGGAGAGATGACAAAAGCGGCAAAACACCGCCGAGCACATAATGTTTTTCTCATTAACGGGCAGACTTTCAAAAGGCCGACCCTCGGAATCTGGGCTCCGTGCGTGGTACGGCAAGCAGCCTCGGTAAGGAAGCGGAGACATCCTTAGACATCGTGGTCGGAGACGGGGAAGCGATGCGCCCGCCTAATTGGTGTTCTTTGAAGGTCGTTGAAACAGCAATCGGCGGTGAGTTCGGAGGGGGCAGGAGGAAAAAACACAGCGTTTGAGAGCAAATGACGATCAAAGGCTTGTGGCCGAGCCTCATTTAGAGGCAGGGATTTGCCCAGTGGAATGGGTAGCTTTTGCAACACAGATGGTCCAAGTGTGGACTGGTGGCTGTGTTTGGGGCTGCCAGTTTCCTCTGTCGGCAGGCAGTGGGGTTCGCTCAGCCTGGAGTCTCCTGGTGCATGGGAAGCCAGGACGCGGTGGAGACAGGACCCGCTTGGAGGCCTGTGGACCCGTCTCTCCAGAGGCTGGAGAGCCAGAAACCCTCCCAGCCAAGAGGTGCAACTTGGTGCAGCGTGAGAGGTGTGCCTAGGGCTTCTGCGGGGAAAGCAGACTGGCCTGAGGAAACGCTGTAAGAGTCCCCTGGGTCTGGGGGCTGTGCCCACAGGCTGGCAAAGGGCCCATCCAAGGGACAGCGTGTGTGTGGAGAGGCTGGGCCCCCGGAAAAGGAGGCATATTTGAATACGAAAGGCCTCCCGCACAAAGGCGGGACCCCCTGCCCAGCTGGTCTCTGCAGGATCCCCCTGGTCTTTTTGTCCTCCTCACAATGCCCATGGCCCCTGGGGGCAGCTGCGGTGACCTCCTAAAGCCCCAGAGAGTCCTCGAGGCCCCATTTGTGCTGAGCCCCTGACAAACAATCAATTCAGTTGCTTCTTGGTTAATGTTTCCCCAAAGACTTGGACGGGGCTTCACGTCTGAGTGCAGGGTGGTTGCTGTGAATCCGAATCGTGTATTTAGGGCACAGTGTGACAGTCAAAACTCAGACAGGGTGGTGAGAAAAGAGCCTTTTGGAGACTCGCCAAATCTAGGACTAGGAGGCAAAATATTTGTCTGTTTCAGGGCTTTTCAACATGAGTGCCGTAGACATCTGGGGCTGGGCAATTCTCTGAGGCAGGGCACCCTGTGCACTCTAGGGCAGTCAGCAGCATCTCTGGTCTCCACTGACCACATGCCACGAGCAACCCCCCAAGTGCGACAAGAAAAAATGCCCCTAAACATTGCAGAGTGTCTCCCAGCGACACAATTGTCCTGGTTGCCAATCATGGCCATAGATAGATAAATGGACACAGAGATAGAAATGGTGGTTGGATGGATGGATAGGTAGATAGATAGATAGATGGATGGATAGATACATACATAGATAGATATATGATGGATATGATGGTTGGATGGTTGGATAGACGATAGATGGATTGATATGATGGATGGACAGACAGACAGATATGATGGATGGATAGATAGATATGATGGATGGGTAGATACATACATATATACATGATGGATACAATGGATGGATGATGATAGAGGATAGATAGATGACAGATAGATACGATGGATGGATATATAGATAGGTGATAGATAGATAGATAGACAGATAGATAAATAGAATGGATGGATGGATAGATGATTGATAGATGATAGATAGATATTATGGATGGGTGGATAGATGGATGGATGGATGATAGATGGATAGATGGATAGATAGATACGATGAATGGAGACATAGATAGATGATAGATAGATACATGATAGATAGATGATGGATAGATAGGTATGATGGATGTATAGATAGATAGATTGATGGTACATAGATAGATGATAGATAGATAGATAGATATGATGGATGGATAGATAGAGAAATGATGGATGGATAGGTACGATGGATGGATAGATAGATGATAGATAGTAGATGATGGATACATAGGTATGATGGATGTATAGATAGACAGATAGATATGATGGATGGATAGATATATACATATATATGATAGATATGGTGGATGGATGGATAGATATGATAGATGGATGGATAGATAGACAGACAGACAGACAGTCAGAGTCTCTCATGCCAGGTCACAACTTCTCAGCATCAGCACTCCTGACATCTCGCGTGGGTAACTCTCTGAGGTGGGGCGTCCTGTGCACTATAGGGCGATAAGCGGCATCTCTGGTCTCCCAGCACCAGATACCAGGAGTCCCATCTCCCCAGTCACGTCACCCCCAAATGTCTTCGCACTTTGCCAACTGTCCCCTGGGAACAGAATGACCTCCCCCCCCCCATCCCGCTTCCTACAGGCGGGCACCACTCCTCTATCGCGACGAGTCTTTGTATAAAAGCTGGAACTGCCACCTCCCAGCCTAGGACACAGAAACAGATCTCTGGGCAAAGAGCGAAATTTAATCTGTGACAACACAGCCACTAATAAACTTCGGAAAAGAGTAGGTCTAGCGTCTGGAAGAGCTGTTTCTGTCAACACGCATAAGAGTGAACGCTCACGTTCTGTGCTGTGTGGGCCCCTCGCCAGCATCACATAGTAAAATGCTCTCTTGCATGTGGTTGTGACAAAGCTGGCTCATTCCTTCTGGGGGAGGTGAGCGCACGTAGCACAGGACGGGAAGGAAATGCACTGCATGTGTGCAGCAAAGCCTTTGGGGACCCACAGTGAATATAACAAAGTCCCTAATTTTAGTCGTGGCCAGTGGACAATGGAAAGATGTCCCCATGTTGAAACAAAATGTTGGAGCATTGAACTTGCTCAGACGGGGGCAGTAGGACATAGGAGTGAGGCCTCTGTGTTCAAGGGGTTTCACAACGTGGACAGGTTGCAAGATGGTGCCTGGTCAGTTAGAAAACGCCATCTTTCTGGGACCCTGTCCCATTCAGGGGGCTCTGCCTTGACCAACTTTCTATCCCCGGTATTTCGTGGAGGCTGCTCCTTCTTCTTTAATCCATTAAAGGTGAGGGAAGCCTCTGTCATCAACAAGCAACCAGAAAGACAGTGTCCAGGTCACGTTCTTCTGGCTTCCATCCATGCTTGGCTCCCCGCGTTTTGTTGTCATGAGCTGAAAGTAAGAGCTGGTCCCCAGACCTTGAAAATGTGATTCTTACCAGGCCATGTGGAAACCATCTTAATGTCGAAAGCATTTCCTGCCATCCACGGGTGGATGGCATAAAAGAGGTGGTGCATCCGTAAAATGGAATACTACTCAGCCCTGAAAAGAAATGGAGCTCTGAGCCCTGCTACCATGCTGATGGTTCTGGAAAACATGATGCTCAGGGACAGAAGGAGACGCCAAAGTCCACATCGTGTGTGATCCCATTGATATGACTAGTGAGAATGTCTACCTGTGGGGCTGACACCCATGTCCTCTGCTGTGGCCAGCGTCCACCTTCCTAGCTGACGATGCCGCATGAGGGCATTGCTGACAATCAGTTCCCTTTTGGGGGAAGAGGAGGCAGGTAAGTTCAGAGAGGAAGTCTCTCCGGCACCTGTTGGTGTCAAGTGCCTACAGCTTGAACTATTCCATACACCAAAGATGCCAATTCTGGGGCCAGGGCTCATCCCAAACTTCCATGACCCCATTCCCAGGTGGTACATTCCACTACCCTTTGATGGATATGGGATCTCTTTTTTTGGGGGGGAGGATGAGAATGTTCTGGAACCAAAGAGAGGTGGTGTTTGCACAAGATGGTGAGTGTGTTAACTGCTCCTGAGTTGTTCGCTTCAAAATGGTTACATTTCTGTGATGTGAATTTCATCCCAATTGAAAAAATAGCATTTAGAAATTTAAACTAAAAGTTAAAAAATCTAAAAATTTAAAGATCTTTAAAAATTTACACAAGTAAACAAAAATGCATTCTTAGAGCATTGTGTGTAATAGGCACAACACTGGGGGCAAATATGGCCCTCTGCCTGTGTTTATAAATAAAGTTTTATCGGCATAGCTTCGCTGCATGATACGTGATGACTCTTGGTCTGGACCAGGAAATTGTATGAGTCAGAGAGTGGCTCTCTGTTTAACTAGCATGACTGGATTTCATAGTTGCTTTATTATTTTTAAGCCCCTTTAACTAAAAACTCTCTCAAACTAAGATATCCTAATTATCCCTATAAGGATGCAAGCTCGTTTCTTTCAATCATCAGGGAGTCAAGCCCACAGTAGACGAAAAGTAAAGTTACTTTGTTTTCAGAGTCACTCATCGATAGACACAGGGATGCCCGATATTCAGCCATATACTTAAGGAGATGAAGGATGAAAATCCAAGGACCCTGAGTCTCAGGGTTGGCCTCGTGACTCATAAGTGCATGTAAATATCACATGGAGATTTTATGGTCTTCTCCCCAGTCCATCAGATATGCTTAAACCGTGATAAGTATCCCATTTGCCATTGTTTGGACATTTGGTTCCATTTGCTTCTAGACGGTTCTCCTGGACTTACCAGCTCTGTGTCGGTCAGGTCTCTGGGCTAGACTTGGCCTTACTCTCTCCTGTATGGGTTCCAGTTTTGGTAGATCCTGAAGACACATTTAAAATGTCCATGCAAATCCGTTCTGTGTGACGCTGTGGTCGGTTTGCCCTTGTCCTTTACCCGTCCAGACCGTGAGTGTGTAAGGACCACCCTTCCAGTCTCTCCCCTGGCTTTTCCTTTGAAGCATTGGAAGAAAAACAAATGCTCGGCAGCTCCCATACTGTTATTTACTTTACCTTTATTTCATTATTTATGGGCTATTCCCAGTATAATAACATGAAGCATCGGTTGTATTATACGATGGAAATTTTATTATTTATACACAATAAATGTATTCATTAATAATTGACTGAATTACATAGACAGCACACAAATAAATATAGCAAATTATTAATTTATAACACACTGGGGGGATTTATAAAATTCCAGTAAATACAGTCTTTAATCAACTATACACTTCTAAAAAGCTCTTTATATTAAGGTTCACATCTTGTTTATCTATACCCACTAATTGAATATTTATATATTTGCATATTAGCAGATAGGAGCTACTTTTTTTTTTTTTTAAATAGAGGCTAACGCATCCTCTCAGAAAGGATTCATTGCCAACGTGGAGTGCAAAGATGTCGGCTCAATGAATAACTTTGCTGTGATGGGATCCACAACTTGGGATTCTTTCTGTGTCTCGAGTAGCAAAAGTGATTTCAGATACCCACTTTCTTGAGAGCCCATTTATAGACGCTAACTTGGCGTTAAATAGGTGCACATTCCAACGCATGCATTTCCCTGGGCTCAGTCCTCATTTTTCGGTATTAACGAGGATTGAAATCAAGATGTGGGGGTGAGAAGCTACAGAGAAAAAAGTATATGTGATAGCTAACATTTTCTCATGTTAATAAATGGCCCCAGAACTCAGTAGCATAAAACAGGGAGCCTTTATTTTGCCTCAAGCACCAGTGGGCTGGCTGGGCTCACAGTGACTAGGATAGTCTTGCTTCTCTGGGTGGATCTTAGTCAAAGTTGCTGGGGCAGCTGGAACCTGGGATGGTCTCCCATCCTTTAAGAGGAGAGACCTTGTGTGCTGGTGGAAGGTCTCCCAGTGAGATGAAAAAGACCTCGATGTACATGTGCCTTCCTGGTCAGGAACAGCAGCCAGGATGGGAACTATGGCCGCCATTTTGCACACAGGCTACCACAGTTAAACCTCATGGCCAGAACTTTAAATAAATCCCCCTGGTACACCCTACTGATACGTTCATTGATATGCTCACAAGCCCCATGGATAAGCTTATTTTCTACGAAAGTCTTCTTTTTAGTCTTCAGTCATGACTCAAGAGAATCAGGAAGGCTTTGGGGATGGGTCTTGGAAACCACACTGAAGGTATTTCTAAAACAAATGAAAGAGCTGAGAGACATAGATCACATGTGTTCAAGGCATAGCCCATGTTTCGTTATTTCCAGTTTGTCAAGAGTTTCCCAACCTTCGTTAAACGAAGTCCCTGGCTTCACAGAAACGCTAGGCAAAAGCCCTCATATCGAGTCTGTGGTTTCCACCACGAGTTTGTAATGGAAGGAACGTCGGAGAAGTTTGGGAGTGAATTTACAGAGGTGATTAAAGAAACAGAAACCAGGCTTGAAAAGAATAGCCAAGCACGAGTACAGTTACTTGGAGATGAGAATGGAAGGTTGGGTGATAATTCAACTCTTGATCCAACGAGGTGAAGAACCTTGGCCTCAAAAGCTATTGTCCCAAGGGTCTTGTGGCCACTAAAAGACACAGAGGTGAGGTTCTGAAGCAGTTTCAGAAGGGCTCTGGAGGGATAAAGAAATATGACAGGTGGGGAGGGTTGCAGAACCGGAAGGCACAGGTCAGACAGAGTGTGTGTGTTTAGGGAACCTGAACCTCCCTCCGTCCAGATATATCTCGCATATGAGAAGACTCGTCTAGGAGAATCAACCTTGGTGAACTGGTGATGGGCAGTGGTTGCCTACACAATGGAGTGTCATGTGCCTCCTGTCAGTAGACATGGTGTCCCTCCCCTATAGAACCCTGGCAGGACAGCAAGGAGACCACTTTCTCGAAGGCGAAACCCACGTGTATCCTTGGCAAGCACATCAACCACATCTTCCTGAGGGTGAGGTTTGAGTATTTCTGAAGAAAACTGAGAGCCAAGATCTAAGCCCCCGGGAACCCCCTGACCATTCACTGATAGAAGAAACCATCTGCATCATGGAGCTGTTGCCAAAAGCCATCCAGGAGTCTTTCCTGCTCAGGTGTTTCATGAGAAGAAGATAATCTGATTTCATGTGAGTAAAAAAAAAGAAAAAAAAGTTTCCCCAAAAGGAACCCATCAGAATCTCTCTCTGTCATAACCTATCGAGCAAAAAGAAATACACATGGAATCAGCCACTTCAGAAACAGCAGGGAAGTACAGAAAAAGAGTATATCCAGTTTGGGTTCAGCTCCTGTTTCTCTAAGGAACGCCCTCGAGGTGTTCTCAAATGTTTTGTTGTGTGTGTGTGTATGTGTGTGTGTTTTTCTTTTCCCTGACATGCGATAAGTCAGAACGTATCTCCGGGCTCAGGAATGAATTGTGCGAACATGTTTACTGATGTGTTAGGTTGTCATCATATCCTTGTACAACCGCGTCTCCTCTGCTCCCTCCAAACCCCGCTGGGGGATAGGCAAACCTACCTGACAGATCTTCTAACACCTGATGAAACGGTCCAAAAGCCCTCCAGCAGCAGAGGATCCTTTCTCTAGGAAAGGGCAGCTGTTCCCAGCAGTAAAAGCATTCTTTCCTTTGATGACCTTTCACGATGAACTGTATGAGGACCGTAGGGCTACAGCAATAAATGTCCAAATCTGTGAGACTTACAGCAATGGGAATTTATCTTCTTACAGTTCTGGAGATCAGACGTCTGAGATCCAGGCGGGGCAGGGCTGCTGAGATCCAGGCGGGGCAGAGCTACCGAGATCCAGGTGAGTCAGGGTCATGTTCCCTCCAGAGGCTCGAGGGAAGGATCCTTTCTGCCTCTTCCAGCTTCTGGGGTCCAGGTGTCCCTGGGCTGGTGACCACGTCCCTCCCATCTCTGCCTCTGTGTTCACGTGGCTTCTCCTCTGTGTCTATGTCTTTTATCAAGACACCATCGTTGGATTTAGGGCCCTTTCATGACGCTTTTTCATGGCGTCCCTAGGAAACAAATGTAAAAGGGAAGTTGTTAAATTCAGAAGACAGTTCATATGTGCCAAATCTGACAAGGGAAAATGTCCATTTTTCCAGCCATTACAGTTTCTCTGGATCTCAGTCAGATCATTGATCAAATTCCCCAATTTTCATACTAGAAGCTTTTGTGACAATACAACTGTGGTTTGTTCTAAAAAGCAAGAGTGGTCAAAGATGGGATTTAATGCAACTAAATTTGAAGAACGGGTAGAGGATGAACGAGTTTCTTTTCTCTGGAAAGAAACAAGGATAGAAGTGGTGGAAACCTGCCCAGAAGTCGGCATCTGCCGGGAATCCACCGCTCAGAGGGAATCAGAGGATCAGGCAACACTCGGGGGTTTTTACGAGTAGCGACATTTGTGTGAAACCTGTTTCTAGGTTAACGGTTTCCTTCGTTTTTAGTACAACCCCTGCAGTGAAAAGTGTTGTCAACAGAGCCCCTTCTCCATTGTCAGATGCGGCTCAAGCCCCCTTCATGACCCTCCCCATAGATCGGGTTAACGTCCCCCAGCACTTGCGGGGAATTGAACCAGCCCTGTCCACTGCTTGACTGATTCCAATCAGAGCTCACTACAGGTTCCATGATGGCGGTCTGTTCCCTAAACTGTGTCTTGTTGCCCCAACAAAGTACGAGCGCTAGGAGGACACAGGTCATGGCTGTGTTTCTAAGCCCCACGTTGAGCCTGGGATGCTCAGAAGACACTATGGTTAATGACTAGCCCCCTTTGTCCCAAACTCTGCAGCAACATCTTTTCTTTCAACCCATTTCAATCCCAGGCAGCTTCCCCATCAGTTTTTTTTTTTTTTTCCCCAATATGGCAGCCTCTTTGACTCACCATCACCACTAGTCTCCAGAAGGAATGAATTCCAGGCCCCTCCTGTGGCTCAACATTGTTAGGGATTGTCTATCTCCATGTGAAGCCCCTCATCCTGGTCTTTGGTGTTATGCCTCAAAATGCTAGAGATTTCTGTATTCTCACTGAGACCCCTTGACTTTTGGATATGGCCTTCTAGATCTGTCCATCCATCCACCGATTTATTATGTCGGCTGCTCACCAGGGTCCACTGAGAGCCCTGGTCTACTTCTTTCCTGGTCTCTCCTCCTGCATTTCGCCTGGTTCCATGATGCAAACCAGTGAACTCCACCAGTTTCCATCAGCCCTGGTTAGATTTCATTCTGTTCTGTTCAGCATGAAATGCACACTCTTTGTCAGGTACTGGGCTGGGTGCTCTGGTCCATTCCAGGTAGACTCTGCACACCTACCCACACCTCTTGGGCACCAAGTCATGCCTTTCCTCACTTCTAACTACAGTTTTACTCTAGGTGCCATTAACCAGGAACCCAACCTGACCAGCCTCCACCACATAACTAGACATGTCATGGCAGACTCACGCAAGCACATACTCTTTCAAAGATGGAGAACAAAACACAGTGTAGACACAGCCTCCAACAAAGATGTATAATCTGATGGCACCCAGAGAGAGAGGTATGCAGACAGAGCCGTTTATAGCACAATCTGAGAGAGCTACGCGGCAGGCTCCCTGCATGTGTACACAATCGCCCACATGCCCCTGCGTGCCCCCACACGCACCCGTGAGCGGAGCATGTGAGACATATGGTCTCAACATGTACCCGTCTTCTCGCCAAGTGATCTCATTTAATTTATGACCTCCGAGCTTCCTCCACTCATCCATCAGCAGAAGCACATGGACCTTAATAATTAATGCAATAAAGAAAAGCTTTTCAGGGGGCTCAGGATGGTCCCGAGTTGTCTCATAACTGATGTATTGATCTTTGGTATGATTTATATCTCTGATATCCTAACCCTCTCTCTGCAACCCCAGACTTCCAGCTTTGTAGGGTTTGTGGCTCTTCCTGGTTTGGATTTTTCATAGATGAGGATAGATGGATACATAGATGGGTGTTAGATGGATTGATAGGTGATTGATAGATGGGTAGATAGAGGATGGATGGACAGATGGATTGACAGATGATGGATGGACAGATGATGGATGGTTGGATCAATAGATGGAGATATAGGTTATAGATGATGGACAGATGGATGGAGAGATGATGGGTGGTTGGATAGATAGATGGATAGATGGGTGATAGATGATGGACAGATAGAGAATGGATGGACAGATGGATGGGGAGATGATGGACGGGTGGATCCATAGATGGACAGATAGGTGATAGATGGATGGACAGATACAGAATGGATGGACATATGGATGGAGAGATGATGGATAGGTGGATAGATAGATGGAGAGATAGGTGATAGATGATGGACAGATAGAGGATGGATGGACAGATGGATGGACAGATGATGGTTGGATGGATCGACAGATGGGTAGACAGGTGATAGATGATGGACAGATAGAGGATGGATGGACAGATGGATGGAGAGATGATAGATGGAGAGATATGATACAGATGGAAAGACAGATGAATGATAGATGGATAATAGGGATGGATAGAAGGATGGGTAGACCGATGGTGGCTAGCTGTAGATACTCACACCCATTGATGTACGTATGTGCATATATACTTACTCTAATACACACAGTGATCTGACTTCAAAAGCCCACTGTTGTTAGTTAACCGTGACTATTTCTACTCGACGGTAGATGAACTTTTAAAAAATTCACGTTGCCCACCAGACGACCTCACTCACCACCCCATAAAACAGACGTGGAGAATTTTCGTGGTAATATATATACAGCACAAGCTGTATATAGAAGCAAATGTTTGGCCATTTTTATGAAAGCAGCTCATTCAACCACGCTTTTTGGACTCACGATTCTTCTTCTCATCTCTTACCTCTGTGCTTTCAAAGAAATGCTGCTAAGAAGGCTCCCATCTGTCAAGGGGTCAGTCTTCTCACTGCCCATAATGATTACAAGGTAAAGTCTGTAAACTGAGTCTAGTTTGTGTAACCTGAGCATCATTTTCACCTAATGGTGATGATTCTTTGGGGTTTCTACCTCTTGTCCTCAAATGCTCAGGTGTTGAACCTGAGGTGTCGGCCGGCTCCTACGTATCTCACTGTTTCAAGCAATGGATCCATGTTCCTTCTTAAGAGAAAACACAGGAACTTTTCCTATTCCTTTGTTTGGTCTGTGTGAGCGAACAGTGGTGCTATGTAACATGGAGAGGAGGGAACAGCACGTGGGTGAGGAAATGCTTCGCCGGACGCAGAGCCTTTTCTCAAGTGTAACTGATGAGTTCTGGATGACCTGAAGTTAGTGTAGCCGCCATTTGCCCATGTCGATGTGTCCCCACCGTGCATGGCATCCTGTTCACACCTTTCTGCATCACCACTGCTGCGATCTCCTGAATGCTGGAAAAACAGCCCCACCTGGTCTTCTTGGAGGCTGCACCTGTGTCCAGGGGTATCTTGTTCCCAGGGGCGGGGAGTGGGAACCAAGCCAGCCTGTGACATGGAGCCCATTGCTCTCTGGAGCTCTGTGCCCATCCTCTTGTGTAGATGCGTCCTCCCTGTGCACCCAAAGCCTCCAGACCTTCACTGCGGTCTGCAAACACCCGCCCCAACCCCTGTCCTCCCAACCTCCTTCTGTGGGCAGGAGATGCTTCTGCTGGCCGCCATGTTGGAATGTCCTCCCTAGGTTCTCCTACTACACACCTGCCCCCCACATTTTTATCCCAGTGCGTCCCTCCTCCCGACTGTCAGGGACAATGTTCTGGCATCAGTCAGAGCGTCGGAAGCCAGCACTTACTTCCTGACCTGAGAGAACCAGGAGGAGTTGCAGGTGTCTGGACCCGAAGAAAGCATACCTTGGCTTGATTACCACCCGTCTGTCCTTACACGTGTCCTGCTTGATGGAGAGAGATTTCATCCCCCATCCTCCCCACATTCCCCTCTTCCGTACCTGTTCATCGGGGCTCTGGGCCACGTCTGCCCCATCATTCCATGGTGCTTACTCCGTCCATGCTTGTGTCAAGAGTGGAGAACGTAGGAATCCAAAAGGAAAAGGATCCATATCACATACACCCAGATTTCTCAACGCGGCTCAAGAATAGACTTTCAGGATCCCGGATGTTTGCTAAGGGAACACTGGGCCAAGTCCACGTTGTGTTAGAGATGAAATTGGAAAGAAAACCAGTGATGATTTGCACCCAAAGCGTAAGGAGGGACCAGGTTTCCAACTCTGTGGGACCCCGGCAAGGCGGTTCTTAGAAACAGTGGCTGGGAAGGTCGTTGTCCCAAAACACAACCATTCCCTGCCAAGGCCGACGATGCCAAGTCAGCACAAGAAGTTTTAGAAATGCTGATCAGAGCAATGAAAATGAAGGGGCGCCTGGGTGGCTCAGTCGACTGAGCATGTAACCGTGATCTTGGCTCCGGTCATAGTCTCAAGGCTGTGAGATCAAAGCCCCGTGTGGGGTTTTGCAGGGGGCATGAGGTCTGCTGAAAGAAAGAAACAAACAAAGAAAGGAAGAAACAAAAGAAAGGTAGGTGAGTGGTTGAGTGGTCGGCAAGGACGCGTCCTCCCCCCAAAGCCCGGAAGTCCATGGTTGTTCACACGGAAGAATTCTACGAAAACTTCCTGGGAAATGCCGGTTCTTGTAACGATGCAGACAGATGGGCAAAGCAGCTTGGCTGATTTGGGGTGTGTGTCACGAGATGTGCTCTGGTTCTATAACACGCACACACACGCACACACGCTCCTGCAGAAACGGTAGAGTCATTGCAAGCGCCCCTCGAAGGTGACGCAAAGGTCCTGGGGCAGCTTCTCGGTGAAAACGCCCACATGTGCGCCAGTGGCAGAGCCCTAAAGATGTGTGAGCCCCTCGGGTGCTGCACGGAGAGGGTCTCGGTGTTTCTGTGATGTCCTCGCTGCCCTGGTCCTGTCTTCTGGGGGGGTTTGGTGGGTGCGTGTCCCTTCAGGCACGTGGCGGGGACTCGGCAGGTGGATGCTGTTTTAGGGAAGGTCCCGAGAGAGCCCTTGCGGCTCCGCGTGGACGGGAGGATGGACGAGCTGCGTGGTTAAACCCCCAGACCTCTAGATGCTTCAACTTTTAGCCCCAAGAACGTTGCCCACACTTGTCGGAGCTCGGTGGGCCCCTCTCACCTCCCGAATGTCAGCCTCCGAGGGGAGAAGGAAAAAAACCAAACCACGCCGGCCGCCTGAGGTCATGCCTGCTGGATTGGAAACGTATGGATTAATATTTCGGCAAAATATGCATGAGTTCCCGCGAGTGAGGTCCTCGGGGAAAGGGCATAGCAGTCGGCAGGAAAACAGCTTTAAGACGCTGCCTCGAGCTCAGACCGAGCCCAGCCGCATCCGAAACACACGTCCCCCCCACTTGGAATTTCTGGGGGTTGCGGCAGCCTGTCCCGGGCAGATTTCCCAAATCGGCCCCGAGCCCGACCCGGCCTCCCCCCGATGGCAGGCGGGACGCCCATGGGCCAGAACGTGGTCGCGTCCAGGTCCCTGCCCTCTGACGGGAGTCGGCACCGAGGCGTTGACTGGCCTCCCCGTACCCTCCACGGCGTCTCCTCCGCATGGGAAGCCCAGCCCACTGCAGCCCCTTCCCCAGCGTTCACGCCACCGTCCCTACTGTGATGAGTGACCGGTCCCCGCACACGTCCGCTCCCGTCGGCCTTCAAGGCTGATGGACACCCAGGATCCCAAGGGAGGAAATGCTGGGGATCACGGAGGGCACCTCGGAGCCTGCGGAGGGAGAGGGAGGTGGGCGGTTGTGAGCTGGGGCTGGTTCTGGGTTAGCAGGTGTCGGAGATGAGGCTCGGTGGGGGCAGGCTGGCAGCTGGGGGCACAGGGAGGGAGGCCAGGTGGTGGTAGAGCGGGAAGGCAGCTCACGCTTCAGCCCGTGCTGGACACGCACTGCCCTGGAGGGACCACCAGGCTTCAGAGGACGTGGACGTCCCCTAGGACACAAGCAAGCACCATTCCCAGAGCACGTCCCTGCCCGTCACTGGGTGGCGGATGTGCCACGACTCGCTGCTCGCCAAAGACGGCACCACCCCCACCCCCTGTCCCAGTGCAGCATGTCTGAGGCACTACCCCATGGCCCCATCCCCGTGATCTGTGGCACAGTCTGTGGCCCCGTCCCTGTGTCCGCTGCAGCACATCTGTGAGACCAGCCCCACCACGGCTCGCAGCCCACACCGCTGACCCCAGCATCCCTTCCTGTGGTCCTGGTGCTCTGGCTCATCCCTGGACGTCACCCGCCAGCTCTCGGACACGGGGCGTCCCCCCCCAGCCCACACTGTCCCACAGGACAAGCGCGTTGGCCCCGCGCAGAAGCTCCCCCGTACCCGCCAGCAGCCCCCCCTCCCCGGCGGAGCCCGAATCCCGCAGGCGTCCTCCACGCGCGGCGGCGGCGAGCTGCTCTCCCCTCCCTGCGCCGCCCGGAGCCATTGCCAAACACCCTTCACTTTGTGGCCGCTCCTTGTTTTTCATTATTTTAATTGGTGCCGGGGCCCCACAGGTTTACAACCCCCATGTTTACACTAACCGTCCTTTAATAAGACGCCTAAGAGCGAACAGGAACCCAGGGCCCTATAAATGTTTTAATGCACACAAACCCACCCACGCATTCCCATTTACACCCGCTGCGGCCGGGGCGCACACTCCGGAGCCGTCCCTCCCTACACGGACCAGCGCCTGCGGTTTCGGTTTTTAATTTTGCAAGCAGGGGCGACGGCCGGGCTTGTGGGGCAGCGTGTGCGTGCGGGGGGCAGCCTTCGCCGGCCCCCCAGCCACACCGCGGGCGTGGGGCCGTGCAAAACCCCCCTCCAGAGCCGTCCCGTTGGCCGGGCGAGAACACACGCATGGAACCGGGTTTTCACGGCCGCCTGTCGCCGTAACGCACGCTTTTTGGGTCGCTGAGACACGTCCCGATGAGTGAGGAGACCTCGGACCACCGTCCCGTCATGGGAGGGGGCAGCTGTGGTTCTGGGTCTGTTGGCAAAGCATGTGTGGCCGAGAAATGCCGGTCGGGGGACCAGACTGGGGTCGGTGCCCTCCGATGATATTCCACAGCGTTTGGGGGACGAGGGGTCCACGAGGCACGTGCACCAGCCACAGAGTGAGAAGCCCCCAGAGCCCAGCTGGTGGGTGCCATCGCGTCTGCACACGTGGACGTGGGTGTTCCCAGATGTGGGTTCCCCATGGAACGTGGAAAAGCATTAAATGCGTGCCCAGCCCTCCCTGGGGTGCGGAGAACAGGGCTCCATATGCCACTCTGGTTGCTGCCGTCCCTGGGGCAGGGGGACGTTGTGCGGAAAGGCCCGGGCGCTCGGGAACTAGGGACACGGCCGTGGCTGTTGTCCCCGCTCGGAGGAGGGCTCTGCAGACCGCACGGCGGAGGAGGGCGGATGCTTCCGGGGGTCGCCACGGCTACCTGGCAAGACCATGTGACCGTCCAAAGCGTCCGCGCCACTCTCCACGTGTAGACATCCTGCCCTAAGGACTGTGGTCCACCATGAGCCAAGGCATCTCCAATGCACCGAGCGTCTACATGGGGGAACCGTGACATCCCCGCGGCTAAGGGACGGTCGGACAGGGAAGGACTCCGATGCCATCTCCGAGCCCCTGACGGTTGTGTGGCTTCTACCACACACATCCCTCAGGGCCCTGTCCCCCTGTCGTTGTGGAAAGCCACGGGGGAGACACCCCCCGAGTGACAGCTACTTCCTGTGACTCAGCGTGTGCACGAGACAGGCGGGCGGGGAAGGCCGTCCGTGCGTCTGGAACAAAGCCGGTCACACCGACGGGTCCCCAGCCTGCTCCCCAGCAGGGTGGGCATGGCTGGAGCTGGACGGGACGGGGAGACAGCCCAGGCCAGCTCCCCATGTCCAGGGCAGCCCACAAGGGTCAGCAGAGTGACCGCCGTCCCACGTTGCCGGGGGCTGAGGGGGTCCCCGTGACAGAGGACGTTCAGTGGTAAACGGGGGAAGCGTCCCACAGAAAGCGCGAGGCATTGGTCACTTCGGGTCTCCAGCCCAGGCCAACCCGGGTGTCCCCACCCGTTGAGCGCCAGACCGTGGTTTCCCATTCATGTCCGTGCTTCTCCGCAGACCTGGTTCTCGTGACCCATTTCCACGGGCACTGACTTGCACCAGAAGTGCGCAGGGACGGGCACGCACCTGCTCTGGGGGGAAAACGTGGCCTTTTCCCCCCTTCCCTTGTGGGCAGGACCACCGCCTGGACGGCCAAGACGACGCCAGCCGACAGTGACCGTTTTCAGGACCCCCGTGTCTGCACCGCACCTGCTCTTGTCCGTACAGACCCAAGGGACACGTCTCCATATGACTTTACGGGACTGCGGGTGCGTCCATGTCTGCGTTTCCTCCGCTTCTATGACAAATCCCGCGGATCGGGGGACTCAATGCAACGTGGTTTGGCATGACCGTGGGTGTCGGGAGTCTGAGATCCAGGCAGGGCTGAGGCTGGTTCCTCCTGAGGCCGCTCTCCTGGGCGTGTAGACACTGTCTCCTCCCTGTGTCCTCACGTGGTCATCTCTGTGCACGTGTGTCCTCGTGTCTTCTTCTTCTAAGGACCCCAGTCCTATAGGATCAGCGCCCACCCCACTGACCTCATTTTACCTCAATCCCTTCTTTAGAGATGCCACGTCCAAATACGGCCTCATCCTGAGGTCCTGGAGATGACACCATCAACCACAAATTGGCAGTCGAGGGCACAACGGAGCCCATGAACATCACTATGACCCAAGCTCAGGCTCATCTTCTCAAGGAGCTTTCGGTGCAAACCCAGGACACGTGTCCGTGACATGCAGTGGTAGGACAGTGCGTCCTAAGCAGGAAACAGCGTGGGACACCTAGCTTGTCCCATCGCTGGGGCTCCCAGGGGATCTCCCTTCTGGGACCTTGTCAGCATCCCCCAGCAGCTCCAACACACCCACTGGACATTCCCGGTGGATGCCGGGACCACTGGGAAGCCCACGGTGGTGGTGAAACGTTCCAACGGCCGAGCTACCGGTGGGCAGGGCTGTGTAGGGTGACAACCTGCTTGAGTGACAACCAGAAGCACCCGTCCCCCCCACCCCCAGCCAGGAAAGCTTGACCAAGGGGACCGGGAGCCCTTCTCTTGGCCGTCCCACAGGAGACCTGTCCCTTCTGGGCAGGAGCAGAGCTGCACGGGAGAAACCTCTCTGCTTCTCTGACGGGAACCCCCGGGACCCGGTAAATCAGATTTGTCCTCCGCTCGGCGTTTCCGTCCGCTCCCCAAACAGCCATTCTGGGCGTCACCCTCTGCTCTCCGGCTTCCCGCGGACGTCCCGCCAGAAGCAGGGAGTCCCGGAACGTTCCGAAAGCCACGACGTAAATTTTACGGCCAGGGTCACTCGATGGCGCCTCCATTCTCTGACGACAACGGAGAGATGTTGGGAAGAAAAAACCCAAACGTAAAATAATTAATCTGCGTCTCTTAATATCGGGCCTCGGGCGCTGCCGATCATGTTGTGATTCGTGGGACCCGCGTAATGGACTTTCCATGCCTCATGCGGGGACAGCCCCCTCCCCCCTCCCCGCCGAGCCGAGCACGTAGGAAATTAACAAAGTCTGTGACCCCACAACCAACAATTCATAAATTCATTAGATTAAAAAAAAAAAAAAAAGAAAAAGAAAGAGAGAGAAAGACCAGCAACCCAGCCATCCTGTTAATAGGGTTCGTTGCAAATGCCTAATTTACATTTCTGCCTGCCCTGGTAAAGATATTACTTCATTAAGATTTTCTTTTTTTTTTAAATTAGAGAAATTTTAATGACTTCTGTTATTTATCGTTTCCATATGTAAGTAGTTATGTTTCTTACAAATGGAAATGAGACCCCAAAATTACCACAAATGGGGCCAGGCCGCGGAGAGCCCGTGCTGCCTTGTGGAAAGGGCACACCTGCCTCCTCGCATTACCGTTAACCCTCCTGTCCATTGAGCAGACGCCGATAGGCGGGCTTTGAAAATCACTCTCGTTAAATTTATTTGGGACCGAGGAGACCTCTCCGCCAGAGTTTCGGCAAATGAGCTCTGATAATATTAAACACCTGGTAAGCCCCAGCCCCCGGGGGACCCTGCACGGCTGTATTTGACCTCTGGCCCCTCGGCCCTACGATTCCCAGGGACACGTTGAGACGAGAAGGGAATTCTGAGGAAAAACACCTGTTGGCCAACATGACCTCGGAGCCAGAGTGGGAGGGGACGGAGACAGCTGGGCAGAGCTTGGCCCCAGGCCCGGGCGACACAGGTGTTTCCTCCTCAGGGTCTTGGGTGGTGGGGATGTCACTAGGAAAATGGCGGGGGGCCAGGGCAGCTGGCTGGAAGGGTGACAGGACCTCCATCATCCACAGAGCTCTGGGACTCTTAGGAAGCAAGGCACAGAGGGAGGGAAGGACGTCCATCGGCTGTCCTCGAGAGGACGTGAGCCTGCAGCCATATGGCCGCTGGCCCGGAACACCGGACTGTGGAAAAGTTGCCTCAAAGAGTAGTGGGTACATTGCACAGATCTGAGTTTATGGGGAGGTGAGACCCACCAGGAACTGGTAACTGTCCTTCTCCTGGTCAACAGAGATCCTCGACGGTGACAAGGGGCATTGATTCTGTTGAGGGATGTATACCTAGTCAGAAGGAAGACACAGGACATCTCCTGTAGAGTGAGTACCCCTAGGCAGGTGGAGGACACAGGGCATCTACTGTAGAGTGAGTACTCCTAGTCAGATGGAGGACACGGATCATCTCCTGTAGAGTGAGGAACCCTAGTCAGATGGAGGACACGGATCATCTCCTGTAGAGTGAGGAACCCTAGTCAGATGGAGGACACAGAGCATCTCCTGTAGCGTGAGGACCCCTAGTCAGATGGAGGACACGGGGCATCACTGTAGAGTGAGGACCCCTAGTCAGATGGAGGACATGGGGCATCACTGTAGTGTGAGGACCCCTAGTCAGATGGAGGACACAGGGCATCTGCTGTAGAGTGAGGACCCCTAGTCAGATGGAGGACACAGAGCATCTCCTGTAGAGTGAGGAACCCTAGTCAGATGGAGGACACGGGGCATCACTGTAGAGTGAGGAACCCTAGTCAGATGGAGGACACGGGGCATCACTGTAGAGTGAGGAACCCTAGTCAGATGGAGGACACGGGGCATCACTGTAGAGTGAGGACTCCTAGTCAGATGGAGGACACGGAGCATCACTGTAGAGTGAGTACCCCTAGTCAGATGGAGGACACGGATCATCTCCTGTAGAGTGAGGAACCCTAGTCAGATGGAGGACACGGATCATCTCCTGTAGCGTGAGGACCCCTAGTCAGATGGAGGACACGGGGCATCACTGTAGTGTGAGGATCCCTAGTCAGATGGAGGACACAGGGCATCTGCTGTAGAGTGAGGACCCCTAGTCAGATGGAGGACACAGAGCATCTCCTGTAGAGTGAGGAACCCTAGTCAGATGGAGGACACGGGGCATCACTGTAGAGTGAGGAATCCTAGTCAGATGGAGGACACGGGGCATCACTGTAGAGTGAGGAACCCTAGTCAGATGGATGACACGGGGCATCACTGTAGAGTGAGGAACCCTAGTCAGATGGAGGACACGGGGCATCACTGTAGAGTGAGGAACCCTAGTCAGATGGAGGACACGGGGCATCACTGTAGAGTGAGGAACCCTAGTCAGATGGAGGACACGGGCATCACTGTAGAGTGAGGAACCCTAGTCAGATGGAGGACACGGGGCATCACTGTAGAGTGAGGAACCCTAGTCAGATGGAGGACACGGGGCATCACTGTAGAGTGAGGAACCCTAGTCAGATGGAGGACACGGGGCATCACTGTAGAGTGAGGAACCCTAGTCAGATGGAGGACACGGGGCATCACTGTAGAGTGAGGAACCCTAGTCAGATGGAGGACACGGGCATCACTGTAGAGTGAGGAACCCTAGTCAGATGGAGGACACGGGGCATCACTGTAGAGTGAGGAACCCTAGTCAGATGGAGGACACGGGGCATCACTGTAGAGTGAGGAACCCTAGTCAGATGGAGGACACAGGGCATCACTGTAGAGTGATGTTCCACCTTCTGAGATGGAGGACACGGGGTGTCTCTCCTGGGGAGGGCATGTGGGTCTGACCCTAGGTGGTGTTGCGCGTGGTGCCCCTCTACTGTAGGGTGCAGACCCTCCCCTGCAGAGGAGGACATGGTGAGGGCAGGTCATCAGAGCCCAGGCGGTCTTGCACCTGCGGGGTTCCCCGGTGAGGCTGCCCTCTCCAGGTGGCTCCTCCTGGGCGTGTGCAGGTGTGCCCTGGACATCACAGAGATGCCCATCTCTGAGCTGTGAGGCGGGAGCTCCCTCCCAAGCTCCCTGTCCCGAGGTCAAGACCTCAGTCTTGGATGGCCGCTCCTGCAGGCCGGCTGCCCCCAGGACCTGCTACAGAGGCCTTCCCTACCACTGTCCCGGCCGACCCAGCACTCCCACATCCCCAATACTTGCGCTCGTCCCCAGGTCTCGGCACAGAAAGGCCCACAGCTCGTGCGTATTTGTAAGTACCGACGGCCTGTAAGATGCCGTAAGATGACAGGGTGGGAAGGGAAGCCTGCTAAATGCTTCTGGTAATTTCTCCCTATGGGGTTCTCAAGGTGACTTTGGGATGAGGGCGGCAGGGAGGTGGGGACGGGGCAGGCATGTGTCCCCTCCCCGGGGCTGTCACCAGGGCCAGCCTCCTGTGGCCCGTGCGCCAGCCTTCCATTTCCGGCATCCTCTGGGACTCTGGGGTGCGTGGATATTAAACACTCAATTTGGGGCCATTTATACAGATATAGATTATATATTATATATAATACATATAGAAACCAAAACAGGCGGGCGGACGGGGGCGGGCGGCCGTGTCTGCGCGGCAGGAATTCGGCTCCGACGTGTCAGAACTCATTTCTGCCCGGACGCGGGCAGCCTTCGGATCCAAGTGCCCTCCCATCACTCCGGCTGAGCCGCGGTGTCTCCGCGTGTCCCGGACGTGAAAGGTCAGCGTGTGCCGGGCAGAGACTCTCATTAACGCAACCAGATTCTTGGGGGGAGGAAAAGTCGGGAGATGGAGAACGAGCGAGCCAGGCGCACTCACAGAGACGGGCAGACAGAGGGGATTACGCGCGCGGAGGTCAGTGACACCGGCAATTTGCCCGCCTGGTGCGCCAGGCGTCTTGGTGCGCGCGGAGGCCAACATCTGAAACCCATCACCGCAGCCCCATTAGGAGTCTCTCTCTCTCTTTCTTTTTCCCCCAAGTCGTATGGAAATGGGGGATCATAATGAGGCACTCACCCCGCTGTATGTTGTAAGATTCGACCATTTGCAGGCTCTTTCCGCGAGGACGGAGGGGAGAGGCCGCAGAGCACGGTTCTCGGGGCGAGCCCCTGACTCTCCCGTCCTACCCGGGCCGCATGGCTGAAACCCAATTGCGTTCCCCCTGCTGGAAGGAAATGCAACTCATCAGCTCCCATCAGGCTGCCGGTATGATCCCTGCCACAGCCCATCTCGCTCTCCCGGATTTGACGAGCCCGCGTCAGCCCCACTTAGCGGTGAGAATGTCAGCTTGTCACGGGGTTTTAAGGCCGGGACTCGGAGACAAGGCACACCAATTTCTCTACGAGCCAGAGGGCAGAATGTACTCCCCGCTTGTACCCCATACATGTCCTCACGCCACCGGCGGACTTAATGCGATGCCGTGATTTTTTGCCACTGGAGAAAGGGGGAGGAAAGATTCATGTGCGTGTTTGTGTGTTTGTGTGGTTTTTTAAAAATGATTCCCCCCAGACTCGGCTGGTGGGACGGGGGGTTGTGGAAGGATGTCCAAAGCCCATGCAACCCGGTGCCCGGCACTTGTGGACCCCACACAGTGCCCCGCGATGTCCCTTGAGCCTCCGTTCAGCCATCCCAGAAATGGGCGCATTCTGGAGCCGACCCGTATCTCAGAAGTACGAGGAGAACGGCCACCGGCCCCCAGGGCACCCCGGGCCAGCCCAGCAGGGACACTGGGCGCCCCACAGAGTTTCCCCGCGTCATCGTGGGATCCAAGACTCACCTGGGCGTGGACCTTCGGCCCCTGCCGTGTTCACCGCATGAACACAGAGCGGGGTCCTGACGAAGGTGTTTCCTGATGTGCGTGCGTGGGTGGGGGGGTCCCTCGGCTCAGCTCGCTCCCTGGATCGGAAGCGTCTGCCCTGGGCGGTGGCTTCCAACGCCCTTTCCCTGCCCATCACCCGCTAGACCCGTAGCCGTAAACTTTCACTCACCATTTAGCAGAGAGACATGGCTTTGATTTCAGGGGGCGTTAGGAGGGCCCACGGCTGGCGGGGCGAGTTGGCAGCGCCCCCGTGAATCGGCCCTTTCTTGGCAAGGCTCGGATGCTGTGTGCTCCCCGCGGACAAAAAAGATAAAAATTACAAAAAAAAAAAAAAAATCAAGGGAGGCTTGGACCTCCCCTGCCGTCGCCTGCAGCCTCCTGACGAGAAGCGGGCGAAACCCGTTTCCCCGCAAGCCAGCCCTGTTCATCTGGGCCCCTACCCCCGGCCTCGCTCAAACTGAAATACATGCGGGGGCTTAAGGGACCGTGTTTAAAACTCCCCCCATGCTCCCCGTCTGTGTTTCTTGGGTCCCCAAACATCCTGTATGCGTGGGTCTGACACCACCTAATTCACAGAAGATGGGAAACTCGGGTTTTTCCCACCAAACTGTGTGCTCGCGGGGACGGCCTCTCTGGTGGACGTTCCCTTCACCTTCCAGACTTAATCCCTGGGGAAATGAGGGAAAGTGACCCAAATTCCCGGTGTCGAGTCTTGGAGCGATGTCGCTCCCTCGCCCGTCCCCAAATCAGGCCCCTGGGATAAAACTATGCCATGCCCTGGCTCCGTCCCTTGTAATGAATTTAATGGGAAAGATTGAAAAATGTTGACGGCTTTAAACCTCTTTGTTTTTCTCTTTCTCTCCTTCTTTTTGTCTAAAATGGAGACGAACCCGTGACGCAGGATTGTGCGAAATGGTACGAAATTCCTCTTCAAGAAACGGGTTCGCTGTCAGCAAACGCATCCTTGGAAATACTGTCTGCTCCTAGCGATGGGTCGGGTGCCCCAAAACGGGGTCCGATCCAGCCCTGGCATGGAACCTTGCCCCCAAGCCAGAAACAAGCCAGCTCCACAAGCCATCCTTAAACCTGAGCGATCGGGCCCAAACACACAGGGGGATCTCAGGCCGTGGTCTCAGAACGGAGAGCATCATCCTTGAAGCGGGGGTGGGGTGTACGAAAGTCTGGAGAAGGGACACGATGGGGTATCTGTCACTTAGGGGTTGGTAGGGCCGCGGCCGCAAGGGGTTAAAGCAAATGAGAACGTGTCGGCTCATGCAATGCAAACTTTGGTGGTATCTAGTTTCAGGAATGGCTCGATCAAGGAGCTTCACAGTGTTAGTGATGGCACCTGCTTTCTGCCGCTGTGGGGGTTCACATACCAGTTGTTGTGTGAACACGTTTGGTCTTTGCAGACACCTTTGTGAGATTTGAAGGGTCCAAGCCTGCAAACTGAAGGGGTCTTAGCGTCCCCGCCTGAGAAGGGAGAAGATGGAGCCAGTGATGTCTACCGTCCTGTCCCACGTTTTGGGGGGAAAAGGAGGCCAGGTGGGAGACCGCTTCCGAGGTTTCCTCTTGAGAGTCTCGTCCCCAGCCTGTCCCCTCCCCGGAGGCCTTCAAGCATGAGAACTCGTGTCCTTTATGACAACACACCCGTTCTCTGACGTCCACTTCACGGACGACCCCGTGTCTCCTGGGTGGCGGGTTTCCTGGTTCACAGGGACACAGACCATCCCTGACGTCCCTGCGGGCTGCCAACTCCTCAGGACACAAGCGTTTCTCTTCCCTAAAAACCCCAAGCCCATGACCCGTACAGCTGTTTAGTGGGGACTCCAGAATACCTTCTTCTCTTCTCTTTTCTTTCTCCTTCCTTCGTTTCTTTCTTTCTTTCTTTTACAAAAAAAGTTGCCGTTGACAGGCACATACCCTACAACTCACGATTTCAAAGCCAGCAACTCGGCCCGTTCGCACCTTCACCACGTTAAGCAACCAGTGTCTCTGTCTGATTCCAGGACAGTCTCGCTTCCCCAAAAAGACACCGCGTTCCCCTGAGTGCTCACGGCTCATCCCGCTCCCCGGCCCCGGGTGTCCGTCCGTCCGCTTCCTGTCCGTATAGATGTGTCCGTTCTGGACGTTTCATATAAATGCGATCGCACAGCACGTGTCGCCCTCTGCAAACCGGCCCTCAGTCCGCTGGCCCCAATTTGCAGAAACGTCGCCGGGACGAGGGTAGGGAATGCCGGCTGGGGACTCGGGGGCGCGGAGGGGCGAGGTGGGAGTCAGCCGGCCGGGGGCCGCGTGCGCGATTTACTGGTCGCAGCCTCAGCAGACCCGTAACACAAGGTAACAGGCCCTCGGGAGCCATGACTTAGACCAAAGCAGACGACCCCACCTCGTGATCCCACCTCCGTCTGTAGCCTCCTGGCACGGCTGTGACGTCTCCGGCCGCTGCGTCCTGGCACCTGCAAGCGCCCCTACCACGTGCACTTGTGGGCATCACAGGGAAACACGCTCATGCCCTGGCTCTGGGGGAACCTCACCGTGTCTCCCCATTTACCAGAGCGCGCCGTGTCGTCCTCTCTGTGAACGGACCTCCCCGTGTTTGCATGTCCGGTTTTTGAAACAACATTCAAAATAGAAGTTTCAAGCCCTCAGGTGCCTGGACGGTTGTCATTTCTATAAAACACTGTCTTTTAAAAAAAAAAAATTAAGCATTAGGAGATCATGGTGATTCGGGTCCTTACTTTTATCCGCTGTAAGGTGGGGCTGTGGGTGATGGTGATGCACTGTTTCGGGTACGGGAGATAAATAATGTTTCCTACGGAAAGGATGGGCGATGCAATAATGTTTGTTTATTCATTTATGAAACAATTTGGACTCGTGGCTCTTTACGAATCCTTATTTGTGGGACAGACGTGCCGAAGACTCACACTCAGCGCCCAGGTGCGAGGGAAAGTTTCGTCTTGCAGAGCCTCCGGTTCCAAGAGCCGCTGCTGCGAGTCTGGGGGTCCGCCTGCCGGTGGGGCTCCCACCCTGCCGTCCCGTTTCAGACGACGGTTTACATCTCCAGATCCTCCTTCTCCCAGATCCAACGCAATCACGGGAGCCGCGGGACGGACACGGCCATCAATTCCGGAGATCAGGAGCGGCACCTGCCGCACGTGTGGGTTTTCTGGCGACTTCGGAGTCATCTGTGGTCAGACGGAGGACAGCGCTGACCTCCCCCGATGCATGCGGACAGGGGGCCGCTGGGTGGGTGTGCGCGGGGTCGCCTTCCAGCAGACATGAGTCCTGACGGCTTTGGGAAGTTTTGTGGAGGAGAGACGTGGCAGCCAGGGCAAGGACCGTGCTGGTGTGTGAACGTCGTGCCACATGGGATCCCCTTGTGGGATGCGTGTGCTGGGCTGTGTGATCAAATGTATGCATGTCCCCGGAAGACCCACGTTCCCCTGCACCTGGTTTTCACGGGTCGTGGTGACCCCTAGATGAATGTACACCTGGACCTTCACAATGGGTCCTTATCTGCAAAGAGGGTCTCTACAGATCTCATTAAGTTGTAAGTCAAGATGAGTCCATCGTGGATGAGGTTGGCCCTGAATCCAATGGCAGGTGTCCTCGTAAGAGACAGAAGAGGGGACAGAGCCACAGAGAAGCCACCCGAAGATGGAGGCAGAGATGGGAGGGACATGGCCACCAGTCCAGGGATGCCTGGAGACCCAGAAGCTGGAAGAGGCAGGACGGACCCTCCCCTGGAGCCTCCGGAGGGAGCAGAGCCCTGCCCCGCCTGGACCTCAGCATCCCTGCCCCGCCTGGATCTCAGACTCTGCCCTCCAGAATGGCAAGACAATTAATTTCTGTCCTTTGGAGGCTTCCAATATGTGGTCATTTCTAACAGCTGCCCCAGGACATTCATACACATCCGTCAATTGTGAAATTGTGGCTTCGAACACCCACACAGGACGAGGGCATTTTTAAAGGCCCGTCTCCCTCACCGGACAGGATGGTTCCCATCTCCTGCCGCCAAAGTAAGGGTGAAACCTCATTGCTTCTGACCAGCGCTCAGATGCCCCCACATTGGCAGATGAGGCTGGACAGCATCCAGAAAGCCTCATGACCATTAAAAAAAAAAAAAGTACAGATGCTTTAATACCTGTGAATATCAATTATATCTTGTTAGCGATATGTGTCCTGACACAATGGGGTGATATGGATCACGTTACAAAGTATCTCTCTTTCAATCAAGGGAAGGGATTCAGGGAAAGCAGAGTAGGTCAGACTTTGAAAAAAAAAAAGGCATATTTAAAAAAAGAGCTAGGGCAGAAAATTTGGCAATTACCTGATTTTTAAAAGATTGTTTTTCAAGAGCCATTAAAAGCGAACCTGTTATGTAAAAAAGGTAGACACGGCAAGTCAGCGACCCACTTTCTTCCTCCATCAAGGCACAACGGAGGGGCCTCCCCCCCACACACAATGAAAAGCATCCTTTGTCCCTCACCGCATTCGCCTCTGTTTATGGAGCACCAGGGACGTGGCGGATAAAACGCGTGTCACAAACCAGGTGAAACCCACCCACAATGTGCCCTCCGATGAGAAAGGTCGGGCTTTTCTAATTTGAAAGTCCTCTTGGTGCGGAAAATCCTAAGATAGCTGCGGAGCGAGTCCCAGGGCATGGAGGGTGGGGGATCCACAGTGCAGGACGCCAACATGGTGGGTCCTGGCCGCCCACCCGCTCATCCCTGCAGTGTAGACCCTGACCACACCGGCTGCCGATACCTCGAAGGCTGTCCTCCGTTCAGGGCAGGCCTGCTAAAATGTGAATTTACGCCAGGGACGCAGGCGTCTAGGATGACATTGACCTGGGAAGACAGAATGTGTTTTAACGAAAGTGACGGCATAAGAATGATGCAGTTTGATGAACGAGCATGTAAACGCCCTGTGTGGTTGGGTTGACCTGTGCAGGTGGGGTTCGCAGTGTTGTTGGGGTACCATATGGATGAGAATGGCTGGGCTCCCTGGGTAGCTGGGGTACCATAGGTCATAATCTCTATCCCAAGAACCATGGCCATGCAGTCAGCTCAAGGGAAATTTAAATGCAAATCATACATAACGGAGAAACTTTTAAACACGAGGCCGTGTTGTGATCTCCACCATGGTCTCGATAAGTAGTTTTTAAAGCTCTAAAGTGTCTTGGGTTGGGCGTGTTGGGGACAGAATCGTGCTGTCGTGTTCTGGAGGATAGGTTTTGGGACAACGCCCCACGTTGCTGTCTTGCACCGAGACTCTTTCTGAACCGAGTAAAGACCTTCATGAACTAGCACATCCGTGGTTCACCGCCATCATGGGATGGGGCAGAAGAGGGTCCTGACAGATGAGATGTCAAAGATAAAAAGGAAAAAGGCAAACCCGGAAGATGAAGCTCCAGTCCACGATGTTGTCCACACCCACAGACGTGGTGCCCCTGGAGTATGAGTCGGGAACACTGGGATGTCCTTCAGGGGCATCTGAAACCCCAGCTGCCCCAGAAGTCAAGCAACAAATGCATCCATGGGACGCCCCATTGTCCCAGGCATGGGTGACCGTCCTTGACATCATCCATGACCTTACTGCTCTTGCTTCAAATGCCGCGACAAGTAAGATGGCGGGTGGGTCGCGCAGAAGTTGGTGAAGGGACCTCCACGTGTTCTCCGTTGTGCCCTCCGTAGGTGGCCAGCAATACTCGCATAGAGCAAGCTACCAACGCCCTTGGAGTCACTCAAGGTCAAGGCATGACCCCCATCGCTCACTGCACATTTCTAAAACTCAGTGCACAGTGCAAAGTGACCCCAAAGCTGTGGACATAAGGGGAGGAAACGGGATTACAGACAAAGAAAGTGCAAAGAAGTCCATGCGAATCCACAATGCATGTGGCGTGACAAGGCCTCCACACTTGCCTGTGAGGCCGGCATCGTGACAGTTGCATGTTGCGTTATTGTGAAAATGGAGAATGAGGATTTTCTCATTTCACAGAGGGAGCTGGGACCCCAGACCGGGTGGGCCAGGCTGCTCCCAGAGATCCCCGTGAGTGCAAGATGCTGGGAGCCACGTGAGGCGTGTGCACCTGTGTGGGACTCCTACTGCCATTCCCGTGGGCTCCGATCTACAGATCTACCGGTATGTGGTTTTCTCCATGCACCCAGCTGTGCTCGGAGATGACACTTTGTATCTCCACTTACCTCCCTAATATGAGTCGGCTGCTTTGCAACAAATTTGCATCTTTAAGACAACTTTGTAACAAAACTGGCTATTTGTGTTTCCACATAGAAACCACTTCAGAAAACAGTAACTGAGGTGCACTTAAGTCCACACCTGGGCTGTGCATCAGTAAAGGGAGCCGTCCACGCGTACTGGCGTAGCGGACGTGCCTGGGAGAGGAAGCACGCGGAGGCTCCCTTGAGACCTGTGAACGTTGGTCCCCATTGCAAACCTGTAGTGTCCTAGAGAGAAGGTAGGAACCTCCAGACCTCTCGTGGCTACAGAGACTTTCGTAGAAAACAAATGTGACTCATTAACAGAGCTACATCTATAAATACACAACGGCCCTACAGCACGGGGACTGAGAGGGGTTGCACTCATGCACCCCGCAATGTCCTTGCAGATCTGCTCATGCAAAACCATGGAGAACCGAAATGTGCCCTATGGTACAGTCAGTTTGGCAAATGGAAACTGTCCATGGCTCATGTGGTCGTGTGGGCTACGCGTTTCTCACCCGGTTGGTGCTGTCAACCACGATGGCCCAATGGCGCATCCAAACGTGAAGCTTTGGGGCCATTTATTCATTGAGGACGGGATTAACCCAATCATTCGTCTTGTGAGAACCTGGGTAGCCTGACCTTGTGCCGAGAGCTCCAAAGCCCACCCGTTAGGACCCAACTCTGTGCTCCGTGAGTAGCGTATCTTCCTACTGACGGCGTGGAACACAATGGCGCTGATCCACGGGACGACCCTCTTCTTGCGGGACGACAGACAGGCTGCCTTTACAGTCTCACACGTCGCTCCTTAATGCCTCAACATGCACGACATTCTCTGACCTCGGGTTCCACGGAAACACACCCACTCTCCCTAACCAAGACCGTACGTTTAAAAAAAAAAAAAATGCATCCTTGTGGCAGAGGGCAATTGTGTTCAAGACATTCCTAACGCACCATTTGGAGTTGCCCATGAATATGTTCACAATCAATTTCCATCCCACGACTGCATGATCATCAAAACGATGCCATTTTGGGTCACAGGGGTGTGCATATAGCTACGGAGAGGCAAAATGGGGCCCTTAAAAAAGTTCCCCCAGGATCACCAAATTGGGGGCGTTTGAGAGACATGGTCTGGCAAGAGCTGTGAGGACAGGGAGATGATGAGGGGAGATATGCCAGCTGCACTCGGGAGCCCAGGTGCAAGACGCTTGCCCCGACGCGGGGTCCAGGAAGGCTCGGCACAGTGGTGGCGATGACGTTCCCGGCCCACGGAACCATGTGTGCACAGCGCAGAAGTGTCACCTGGGCTCTGGGAGGGAGGAGGTAGCCAGGTGAGATCTCTACACCATCCTTCCACTGTGCCATCTCGTGAAATTAAGGTGTGTCACCCCCAGACTCTGGTGTCTTCTGTCTGCAAGTCAGGGGTCCCTACCTGACAAGGCTCACATGTGTTCACCCCAGAGACACGGGCGCCTGCAGCACCCGTGTCCCCTGGGGATACAGGTGTAGACAGGAAATAGGGTCTGGGATGTACTGGGGCCAATTATTCTGCCCTCCTTCCGAGCACACACACACACTCATGCACATACGTGCTCACAGACACATTCCTGCACACGCATGCACACACATACTCAGGACCCACGACAAGACAGAAGCGGCTGCAGGCCTTGCTCCCACCCTCTCCCCTCCCACGCCCAAAACTGAAGCAAAACCAGTCCCAGCTTCTCATCTGCAAATTCGTTCCCTGATTCACTTTTTACGGATGGAGCCGACACGTCCTCTGGCTTCCCTGGGCAGCGGAAACCCGCAGATACAAACGTCTGTCCGTACCGGACGACACAGGGAAAGGAAGTGACCGTTGTTATTTTCATTTAATTCAAAGTGTTCCCAGGCTGGTGTTTAACGAATCCAGTCCGAATCGCAACAGAGCCAACAGCGGTCCTTGTTTCAGGAACAAACGTGGAAACGAAATCTCCCAAAGTCGAAAGCTATCCTCGTATTTGCAGAGTCTGTTAAAGTGAATTAACGTCATGAAGCCATTGCCTTGCATTTGAATGTATCCCGTTTCGATTCCACCAAGACAATACCGAAACAGCGACAACCCAGAGCAACTGGGGACAGAGGAAACTTTGTAGGGGAAAATTGCTGTTTTTCGTTTATTTGGGGTTTTTTTGCAGACAATGTAAGAAAAATATTTTCTCCAGGATCTGTTGCATTAGATGGCTCTCATCTCCCACATCGTCCTAGAATGATGAAAATGTTCTCCCTGGGTACCTGGGTGGCTCTGTGGGTTAAAGCCTCTGCCTTTGGCTCAGGACATGATCTCAGGGTCCTGGGATCGAGCCCCGCATTGGGCTCTCTGCTCAGCGGGGACCCTGCTCCCCCACCCCCCGCCTGGCTCTCTGCCTACTTGTGATCTCTCTCTGTCAAATAAATAAATAAAATCTTTAAAAAGAAAGAAAGAAAGAAAGAAAGAAAATGTTCTCCTCCTAAACTGGGACTGCTTTTTATTTTGAACCGGAGGAAGCACCGGCATTTTGCAGGAAAAGAGGTGTGCAACAGTCCCTTATCGGTCCGTGGTGGGGGAGGGGAGGATTCAGGAAACGTATCACGGAGAGTTCAGTTCCAGTTGTCGATCTACCCTGTACACACACTCGGCGCACGGGGAAATAAAGCGAGAACGGGTGAGTCCCCGCGGTGTGCTCGTTATGCGGACAGCTCGCCATGCCACGCTCGGCACGGCTAAGGATGGGATCCCAGCACCACGGGTGAAAACTGTGCACGCGCTTCATTTTCCTATGGTTTCATTTTCACTGTACATATATCTGAGGCACGGAGCGGGGGGAAAGTTGTGCACACGTCCCAACAGAAGAGATTTTCAGCCCAGTGTATGCAGGACAGAGCTGCCTGACGGCGATGGTCTTTGTCTCTCGTAGACGCGCATGTTGGAGAATGGCACGTAGCTTCCACCTTGTTGGAAAAAGTCGAACAGAAAAAAAGAGAGAGAGAGAGAAAAAATAGAGGATTTCTGCAAAAAGCCTTGCGTTGTGTCCAAAGGGACGTGTGTGGAACAGTAAATAAAGGAGAAGCGTTCCCCCTCACAAATGCCACCCATACCAGGCAGTGAAGCAAAAGGGGCCTAGTGGCAGTGTAGAGGGGCGTTCCGGAAGCTTCCGGGAATCCCACACATGCACACGCAGCTCTGTCCCAGCTGAAGCAGATTGAGAGAGAGAGAGGGAGAGAGAGAGAGAGAGAGGGAGAGAGAGAGAATTCTCTGTTGTTCATACTTGGTACCATGCAGGCCTTCGACTGATTAGATGAGGCCCACCCACGTTGCTGACTGTGATCGTTTGCTTGTTCTCTTAGTGTACTTAGGGATTTTGCTTATGGATGACCCCTCTCCTATGGTTCACAACAAAGTTGTTCCTCCACAATCGTTGCCTTCAATTCCTACGAAAGCGCAGGTAAGGGCAGCCCACCGTGCCGCCTTTCCTCACCACGCTCTGAATCCACGGCCTCCTTTGGATCTCGCATGCGTTTCTTTGCTTCCCCGCAAGGGAGAACAAGAGAAAAACCACCCTGTCCTACCAACATGCCTATTTCTGCCACCTGGCATCCCAGAGAACTCAATGCTGTGTTTAGCTCTGTTTCCTTATTTTATTTTCTTTTTTAATCAAGCGCCATTGTCTTTATAATAAAGGCAGAAGCCCGGGTCATTCTGATGTTTGTGATTTTAAGTGATTTCCTTTGAGTGCCGGCAGCACAGCCCCCACGTGTGTCAGGACCTTGTTCCAGGTGTATCAGGATGGAGACATGTTGCACAAACCCCTCCCAAAGGAAATCCTATAAACGTGAATGCACGCGGCGCTGCCTCGCAGTGTTGCAAAACTGCTCAAAACGGGATTGCATCTTCCAAATAACAAACAGGACAATTGAGAAGGTGACAAGCAAAAACCCGTCTCTGTAGATTGCGTCTCAACAGCAACCTTGTCCACAGGCAGACCTCTACCTGCAGAGAGACACCCTGTTGCCTCCCTTTCCATTGGGTTGAAAGGTCCGGATGCCTGAGCCCCAGGACACCTGCTGTTTCCAAAACTTTCCCAAAGCTGTAGGTGACAGTTCCATACAGTTCACCCAGGACGCCTGTTTTTCTAAACTGAGCTCTCACCACCACCCTGAGTCTTGGGCAGAAAGAACCCAGTTCCCCTCCTCCGTCCAAGTGCATATGACTTCCCGGCAGCCCAAGAGCCTCAAAGACGACACGGAAGGTGGCAGGTGGCGACTACCCAGTAGAAGGCAATAAATATCCATTAGACCTACCCACAGGTCTGAGCTGCCCGATGGTTATTTTTATACCTCGTAGCTGACAGCTTCGGCTTATGTTCTCAGCCCAGCGATTAGCGCCATTGGGACGGAGGAATTAGGCACAGGTTTAAATCTGACGACATTTACGATACTGAATAGGGCCGTTGGTTAAACGAGTAATTAAATAATAAGCCACATCCTTGAAATTCTCGCCCGAGCCCTGTCAAAGAAATTAATTTATCCCACGATGAGAACATCCCACTAAACAGGGAAAGGGAGAGGTGAATGCAGGGCGGGCGGATTCCATTAGGGCCTGACAGAGCCCCATATAACCTTCTCATCAAGATCCCAGAAAAACGGAGGAAAGCAAGAATCATTATACACCAGCTGTCTGAAAACTCAAGCGTGCAGGAATAATCGTTAATGATTTAGTGTCAGGTTGGGAAGGACGGGCAGGAAGGGTCTACGGCCTCTTGATCTGAAGACAGTGTTCAGCTACGGCTTCATTAACAATGCAAAGATGCAGGTTTGATACCCCAGACACATGAGAGCAAAGCTACCGAAATCACGAACCTCTTCACCCATGACATTAAAACACAGGGCAGCCTGCGGAGAAACACCACGGCAGGCAGGGCAGTGGGATCCAGGAGGGACGGATGTGGGAGCTGGTCAGCGGCACCCCCCAACCCTGGGGCTCTCAGGGTGCGATGACCATCCTCTTGGGGGCAGGACATGACTCTGTGAACCAGCAGCAAACCATGTCAACTACACAGGCTTTGATCTAGCCAACGGCGGCGCACACGCGAGGACCCCAGCCAAGCCCAGCACCACATTTGCAAATCCAGATCTCCATATTTAAAGGTTCCCCCAAAGAAAGGAGAAAGACCGTCAAAGAGGAAGAGCTCCCCACTTTGCTCACCAGCCTGTCCTGAAGACCTCTCTTCCTTCACACTCTCCATTCATGCAAGACGGACTCCTCAGCGCTCTGGCCCCCAGATGCAGCTCTTGAGAAAAGGCAAGGGGAGAACGTAGGTTCTGCTGGCCCAGCCTCCCGAGGAATCGCTTAGTTGGAAAAGCCAACGGCTGCCGCCATTTTCCTGTAGGACCTGCAGCTGAATCTCAAGCTACCAGATCCTCATTGTCAGTGGAGAAGGTCTTGCTGCATGAAAAGCAGGTGAGCAACGGTGTTTTTGATGCCTGAGGGCTTTCCCTGGGTTCACTGCAAATAAATCTTGTAAAGTTCCAAATGTTACCTTACTGATGGGACTCCATAATGGGCACAACACCAGAAGTCCCCTGCTTACAAGCCATTCTGTTGCAGTTAATTTCTATGCAAGCTGGTATCTGTTTTATTAAAACAAAATAAAAACACCAAGGTCCAGATTGTACCACATTCACATGCATGGCATCACCATGGTTAGTTTTGATATTCCTCTTTAGGTACCCAAGTTGGCTATGGCCCACGAGACCTCTGTGCTTACCCCGCTGGACACCAAGTCTGTTTTCCCACCATTTATTTTGCCTGCATGTGTCCATATCGTGATCCCTGTCTCCTGCCAGGAGATGCTGAGATCTTTGTGAGGAAGAGGAAAATATTTTCTTCATCTTCCAGTGAGCAAAGGATGGACGGATGATGGGTGGATGGGAGGATGGATGGATGGATGGATGTATTTGTTCATGGATGGATGGATGGATGGGTGTGTGGATGGATGATGGGTGGGTGAATGGATGCATGAATGCTGGATGGGTGGATGGGTGGTGGGTGACGGATGCATGATGGAAGAATGATTGAGTGGATGAGTGGATGGATGGATGGATGGATGGTTGGTAGATTCTTGGATGGTTGGATGGAAGAATGATTGATGGGTGGATGGGTGAATGGATTGGTGGATGGATGGATGGATGGATGAATGAATGAGTGTATGGATGGGTGGATGGATGGATGGATAGATAAAGGGACAGTTGCATGGGTGGATGGATGGATGGATGGATGGATGAATGAGTGTATGGATGGGTGGGTGGATGGATGGATAGATAAAGGGACAGTTGCGTGGGTGGATGGATGGATGGATGGATGGTTGGTAGATCCTGGATGGTTGGATGGAAGAATGATTGATGGGTGGATGGGTGAATGGATTGGTGGATGGATGGATGGATGGATGGATGAATGAGTGTATGGATGGGTGGGTGGATGGATGGATAGATAAAGGGACAGTTGCATGGGTGGATGGATGGATGGATGGATGAATGAGTGTATGGATGGGTGGGGTGGATGGATGGATAGATAAAGGGACAGTTGCGTGGGTGGATGGATGGATGGATGGATGGTTGGTAGATCCTGGATGGTTGGATGGAAGAATGATTGATGGGTGGATGGGTGAATGGATTGGTGGATGGATGGATGGATGGATGGATGAATGAGTGTATGGATGGGTGGGTGGATGGATGGATAGATAAAGGGACAGTTGCATGGGTGGATGGATGGATGGGTGGATGGTTGGTAGATCCTGGATGGTTGGATGGGTGGATGGATGATGGAAAATAATCTGAGTTTGCTGAACTGAATATAACTCTCCAGCAAGGTTCCAGCAGTGTCAGAAAGTCCTTGAGCAGCTTGGGAAGTACAGGAGAGGTGAAGGCCCCAGGACAGGAGAGTCTAAAGAACAGAGAGGAGGGTCCGAGGAGAAACCTCTCTGCACTCCCAGCTCTGAGGTCCCCAGAGTGCACCAGCCCCCTTGGGAAACCAGCTAGCTCTCCTGGAAAAGCTGCAAACTTTGCATCCAGAATGCCCTTGCTGAGGAGCATCCAGGGGTTCTCCATCTCTGGACACAGCCCACCATCTGCCACATGGAACCCACCTCTAACCATTTACATTTTGGTCGATGTTAAGCCCATTGAAACGTTTGTTGTTTACCTGGTTCCACCAGGCACAGTGTAATTTAGGCAAGTTTGTGCGCACTCTTGGGTCCATCGACCTTCCCGCGGGAGCACCACCCTCAACCACAAAGGGGAGATGAAATTAGGTCCTATGAGATTGTATTGAGTTTGACTTTGTAAATCCCTAAAGTTTTGTGTGTTCAAGTTCGAATGTGAGGGGAAAGACAGATACAAATGGTAATTGATCTCATTTTCCCAGTCCGTTTTTGGGGGGTTTATAACTCCCTCTTCATTCGTGATGGACGGACACAACTGCAATAATTTAAAATGTCCTCCCCGTTCTGTTTTCCTCTCTGTCTACACGCTAGTAGCTTTCCATGATGTATAGGGTAATTCTCAGCATGTGGGTCCACCTCTGGGGATATTTCAAGGAATTTCCTGGACCACACCTTTTGCAGAAGAAATTTTAACCCCGAGGACAATACTGTTCCTTCAGTGTCTGCTCCGACACACGATCCCTGTGCCGTTTTTTACCGCTAGTTGCCAGAAACGGCCAGACGTTTCTATGAGGTCCTCCGTGGGAAGTGAAGACGATTTTATTCATAACGTAGAATTAAATTCCGCCCAATGTTCAGTTATTGGTTATTCTTTTTTTTTTAACATTCTTAAGTTTCTGGAAACTTACAGAATTATTATATTTTCAAAAGTAGTTTGGGAGTTTTAATATATCTAATAACATCCGATCAATAATGTCAGTGCCATACGGCGTATTACAGAAAGGAGAAATGCCCACATCAGGGAGAAATAAGTGAATTTACTTGCACGCCGTTCTCGACAGCTTGTTTATGACCGGCCAGAAGGCTTTCAGGGAGAGAAAATGAACGCGCTGGGTTCTCGTGCAGTCAACGTCCTTTGCTGTGGCGTAATACAAAACACAGATATATTTATTAACAGTTCTAAAGCAACTATTTGGGGAAACATGTAAAAGCGCCCGTACATGCGAGCTTTTCATGCAAACGTCTTTTTAATAAGGGCCTATTCTGTTTTATGGGAACAGTGTCCCGTTTTTGCTTTATGACAAGCAGATGGTTCCGATTCAGAACATTATATGCAAATATGCGGAGTGCTTTCTTGATAATAACTCCGCCGCATGCGTGGCTGAGGTTGTGGTTCCCTTTATCTGAGGATGAGCCTAAATTCTAGTTTTACAACAATTTTTGTAAACTGGAATGACCCTGGAGGCTTTCTGGGGCAGTTAAAATTCTTCGCAGGGACGGTTGGGTCTGAGAAAGACGTTTTCAATGATCCTAGTAGCACTGGGGAGGTTCTCAGGATCCATCTCTGCTTCCATTCTGGGGACAAATTTAGGTGGTCAGATACGGAATTGTTCACACACACCTGCTTCTCTTGCAGAACGTCTCTACACCCAGGGCCAGTGTCCTCGTCCTAAATAGGAAATGCAACAAGCAAACTCTGCCGAGCTCCATCCTTGAACCAATTTCCCACAAGACTGCATCAAAAGGTGTCCTTGTCACTGTCTTGAACTCCTGGTGTCCAGGGGTAAATGCATCTCCACGATGTTCCATGATGACGCCATGCAGAGGATCTTCTCTCCTCCTCCCGTTAGGAGATTTACTGAGAAGAAACAAATCAGAGCAAAGCAGAACAACATCCAGAAACGAGGCGTGTGGGAAGGTGAGAATATTCCCACATCCACCTTGCACTGGGTTGACCTCATCATCACGTTCTGGTTGGCGCCTCAACCATCCCATCCCAACCAGGTCTTGTTTTAAGAATGTGGTGCATTTAATCCCCGTGCATACTACGTCCACACTTTCTGAACGTGACCCTCCTGACACACATCCCGGAGTCACCATGGGCATCCCTGGCCATGAGGACCACAATCGTAGGATGTTTGAAATGATCATTAGTGGTGCCTCTTAATTCAGAAGGAAAAAATGGCGGGCACATTGGGATTGAGTATTTTCTCCTAGAAACTCATGGCCTTAGGGAGGCTGGACAGTGGGGGATAGATTTGCATTACCCCTCGCTTGTACACTGGCCAGTCTTCAGCTCAGGTTCTTGGTGGCCATCATCGCTGGGCTGTGGGCAAGGCCATGAGCCAGCACTGGCTCAACACCAGTGATGGTTTTCCTTCCTAGGACTTGTATGTTCTGAGCTCATTCCGTGGTTTCATGTGGTTCTATGGTTGGAACTTTGAGAAACCCCAGGGTGCTCCTGGCTTGGAGTCCCCAAAGGACCCAAAGATACCAAGCTCTGAGGGGAGAGGGGACATCCAGCTGACCTGGAGAGAGTGGCCCCTTATTTCCCCAACAGACAGCTGGAGACCACACAGGAGCATCGCTGACCCCTGGCCACAGAGCACAGACCCCCGGTGCCATAGAAAATCCACCTGTAACTTTTCACGACTCCCAAAACCTAACCGCCAACAGCCTGCGGTCGGCCGGGGTTGTCCCCGGAACATGCACGGTCGCCTCCCACCTATTGTGTATGCTGTGAGCATTGGATAGCACATTCCTACAGTGGTGCATGCCGGAGAAAGCAGAATGCAATGAGGAAAAATCATAAGGAGCACAAAACTCGTTTACAGAAATGCCCGGTATTTTCTAAAAACAGAAACAATCTGTCTAGGAGGGGAGCCACGCCGTCGGGACCCCTGCTTTTCCAAGGTCCCCACAGCACGGATGGGAAGCGGGAGGAGAGCCAGCAGCATCCCGGCAAACCCCAGGCAGGGGTCCTCCTTCAGGGGGCGGGGACGCTCTTGTCCCCATAACCATCTCTCCAGAACGCATTTGCCGGCTGCGTTTCACAAACTCCCGATTTGCAATGACATCCACCTTTCCGTGCAACCTTGGTGAGGGAAGTAGCCTCCCCTGTTCATTTCAAGTCTCCCCCTGATCTCCTCTGTTGGGGAGACTGTCTCATAGACGTCTCTCTGTGGGTCTCGGGGACACGTGGGAGGCGATGTGCGCACGCCGTCCCGGGGGGTACAAGCTTCCACACGTGCGCTTTCCGTGCGAGTTCACCAGCACGCGAGATCGGAGGGTTGTCAGAGCCTGGGTTTGCAGGTGCAACTTTCTGGGGCGCGCACTGTACATTTGGGGCTAATACAGTCAAAGATGCCCCCTTGCAACGCTCCTGTGCCTCGAAATTATTAAGATTTCGCCTTCTGTCTCGTCTCCTGTACATGTTTGCATCTGTCTGTCTTAAAGTCCCTACGTCCGGGCAGAGCGACAGTGTCTGATCTGATCCTCCCCGTGCTCCCCGCTTCTCACCAAAATAGGAAAACACAACTTTGGAATCGTAGGACCGTGCGATTTCTCTGCCATCACGGGCTCCCCGCACCCCAGGTCTAGTGTCGTCTATGTCCGTTCACGCCCTTGTGGTGCCTGTGGTTCTTCATGCTCCCTGGTTGTGGTTCTGCTTCGTGTCACCAGAGAGGGGAACAGGGTCTGCCTGACATCACGGGCACCCAGACCCCATGCCCAGGCCAGCCCCTGGTGCCAATCTCTGTGGCTCGGTCGCCTTCCCTTGCAGGAACGGTCACATCGAGCCGTCGCTTTGTACCAAAACGTGGACTCTTCCATCCTTCCAGCACCGGGAGTGCTCCCAGTCTTTATCCCGGCATCGGACACTGATTCTCTGTGAAAAGACATTAAATTATTTCTGGGAATTACATACCAGATCCCTACATTTAAAAAAAAAAAAAACAAATGTAGCTTTTTTGTACAAACTTAGAGTTTATTGCAAGACGTCATCTTTTTAACGCCAAACTTCTCAGAAATCCAGTGGGCATATACTGTCTGTGTTTTTACACATTTACCCTAAGCAACCCATATATCAATACCAACTCTTATGTCTTAGATGCAGTAAAAAGAATTTTTTTCTTTTTTTTCCAAATTTTTGTATTTAAATTCAATTTAGTTAGAAAGGATTTTACTTTCTGTTTTTTAAAAAAAAATTATAATTTAAATTCAATTGAGTTTAAAAAAAGAATTTTTGGAATAAAGAAAGACATGAAGTATTTTTAGAGATTTCTGAGACACCGAACGGGCTTGCCTTGCCCGTTTTCCGATGCCGTCAGCTCAAGCCGCTTATACACGCATCCGGACTGTTTATTTCTTCGATGGAGGAAGAAAAAAAAAAACAAATTTTTTTTCTTTTGGAACAAAGAAAGGGATTAAGGATGTTTCCCGCTAGAACTTTCTTGAAGGTCAGGGACTTCGTGCACGAGAAAGTAGCAAATAGTTATCGGTAACCGGTGCGCGGCAACGTCCAGCCGTCGAGTCGTTGTTTTTCTGGCCGGGGGGTCGGCACCGTCGGTGCTCGTGGAACCGTTAGGGCTGGTTTTGGACTCTCGGATCACAACCAGCAGGGTCCAGGCATTTAAAACACATCCTCCCGCCAGAGAGGGGAACCCGTCAGGGCATGACCTCGAACAGCCGTCTTGTCCCCGAACCCCGTGCGGCACGCGTAGGTCCCGGAGCCCTGGGCATACCGACGTCGCTCCCCCCAAAACCCAGACAGAAAACTCCGGTCTCCCTCTCCTCCCCCGCACCCTTCTGGCTCTAAGGGAAGGGGTCTGTTTTGTTCCTAAATTGCCCCACAGCATAAAGGATGTTTCCCAAATCCCGAGTCTGAAACCAAGCACGTGGGGCTAACGGTCATTGGGGGCGCACAGAGGAGGCCCTAATTGTGCTCACATGTTTCCCATTTACGAAAACCTCGCCGCAGCGCTCGCGTCATCACTTGATGTCGAGGTGCCCCCGCGCTAGTGTCGTGGAACAGAGCCCGGTTTGTCCGGAGAAGGGCCCCGGTGAACCCAGCGCGTCTGCTGGGATGTGTTCTCGGGTAACCGTGCCCCGGGATGCCCAGCGGCGCGCGCCCCTGTTGTGACGCCGTCACCATGCTGACGTCCCCTCACGGCTTCCTCTAGCTCGACTGCAAATGGATTTGGAGACGAGCACTGTCCAGCCCTGGGGACCGGCAGCCCCACACAGGACGGCCACCAGCACGGGGGGCATTTTGCACTGCTGCCCTCGGAGGGGCAGAGATGCTGGCCTGCGCACCATCACCTGCCTGCGTCAGAAACCAAACATCTTTCACGAGATGCCCCCAGACAGAGCGGCTTCGCCAGCAGGAGACACGTCCTTCTCCCAGCTCTGCAGGTTGGACGTCGGAGATCCAGATGGGACAGAATTGGTTCCGGGGAGCCCTCTCTTCCTGGGCTGTGGTCCCCGTCTCTTCCTAGTGTCTTCCTACGGCCAGCCATCCTGTCAGATGAGGACGCCACCCTTGGGACCTTATTTAACCTTATGCCTTCCTACAAGTCCTGTGTCCAAGGGAACTCACTGGTCAAAGACCACTCACTGTTCAAAGACCAGTCTCCCTCATGCAGTCCTGTTGAGCTGGGCTGGACTCCAAACCCTGGGCTTCCTCTCCAAGCTCCAGGGAGCAGGTTGGCTTGGGTCTGCGTCACGTGTCCCTCATGCTCCGTGGACCACCATGCACCTAGGATGTGGGATCCACTCCTACTTCTGGGGTGCAGGTTGAGGGGACAGCAGCTCCCTGGGGAAGGTTCTTCTCATGGTCACGCAGAGATACAAGACGGCGAACCCAAGCACACAAGCATACTCAGGCTACAGTTCGCATTATATCCACTGACAACCATGGACCTCCAAGGAAACCCTGTCACCAAGTGCACATGCATATCACGATATTGGGCTCACTGGTGACCCCCTAAAAAAGATATGCCCATATCTGAGCCTCTAGAACCTGTGAATGGAAACTTTTTTGGAAAAAAAAAAGGCATTTAGAGATGTAATTAATTTTAGGGTCTTGAGATGAGATCATGCTGGGTAGTCCAGGTGGCCCTGAATCCAATGACAGGTGTCTTCATAACAGGCAGAAGAGACACAGACACAGAGGAGAAGCCACATGAGGACAGAGGCAGAGATAGGAGGGACGTGGTCACCAGCCCAGGGACGCCTGGAGCCCCAGAAGCTGGAAGAGGAGGAAGGACCCTCCCTTGAAGCCTCAGGAGGGAGCTCGGCCCTGCCCCACCTGGATCTCAGCATCCCTGCCCCGCCTGGATCTCAGACTGTTGGTCTCCAGACCTGGTAGAGAATACGTTTCTGTGCCTTTCAGTCTCCCGATTTGTCCGCAGTCCAGGACACTCACTACAATCCCTAAGACAAGAGACTGACGACGACCGCAGACTTATTACCCCTTATCTTTGCAAAATGTACCTCTTGATGCTGTTATTTTAACACAGGTGGTAGAGCTGGGCATAAAGCTGGGGTCGGGGTTCATGTGTCTCCACAATGCGACCCTCACCTCTAGTCACCGCCGGGAAGGCCTCCAAGCATTCCTTTACCGAGCCCATTCTTAGCGAAATAAAAGCTGTCCTCAGGTCAAATCCCCCCGAGCACCTTCCTGTGTTAACAATGACCCCCCAACACGTGCTGCACCAAGGCACAATGTGGCCGTCTGGAATTATTTTCTGTGAATTTGTCTTGTGTATAAAATAGATACATTTTGATTACAATATTATTACTTTCCATGCAGTATATTTTCTATTTTTCGTTTTATGGCTTGTCACATCACCGCAATAACCGCTCTCGCTCCGTGGCACGCTGCCGGTAAACGGCCCCGGAGATTGATTAAATGCCTCGCCTGACTCGCGCTATTTAATCAAGCCCAGCAGCCATTTATTACATTGTATCTTTCAGCCTATAAGAGCTGATCTTAGATACATTGATTAACTGCTAAGCGATAAGTGCTCATCAATGTTTCAAATGCACGGTTTACATATTTCAGGAAATATATCTGCTTGGGTCACCGTGAAAATTCCTCTCTGCACAAAGAGCACAGCGCGGCACGCGGCGCGGCATTACGCCAGCCGCCTCCTCACCGGCAAAGTGCATATTGCTTTATACGGAGCAATAAATATTAAGAATCTGGAGGTGAATTAGAAAAATAATAACGGAGCTGAGGACAAGATTGACGACAACCGGAGACAGAGGGCAGGAGAGACTTTCAGTCCCCGCCACCCTCACCTCGGATTGGCTCTTAGACACCGATCCAGATGGGGAATCTTTTGGGTCAGGTGGGCGAGGGGGTCCAGGGACGTGTGGCCCCACCTGGATCGCATCCCTGAGGTTGTGCATTGGTGACGAAGTACACATAATGGAGTGGTCCTCAGTCTACGAGCAAGCAAGTCCATGCTCGCCATTCGCTGGGGCTCCTGGATCTCATGGAAAGTCAACATGAGGGATTTGTGATTCCTTTGTGGGTGTCCGACTGGTTCAGCCCAACTCAACGCCGTGATGTTCTACTCTCAATGTAAACGTCTCATCTAAGCCTTTCAAGTCACCCCCTCTTTCATGGGCTGCTCGTCACAGCAGCATCCCTCATCCCCGGTGCTGTCTCTGGAGATGCTGAAGGATGTGCAGACACTATCGAATGGGAGTCTGTGATTTGCCAATGACAGAATCTGGATATTTTGCAGAAGACCGCAGAGGGTGGAGCCGTTTTGTCAAAGGAAACAAAGGTAGAACATGAGCAAGGATCTCGTTCACCGATTCCCAGTGACTCCCAGACCAATGTTAGGATTCAGGCATCACTGTGAGTGGTGATGGCGAGTCAAGATGCTCATTCTCTCTGCCCTTGAGCCCAGGGCGCCTGTGGTGAGCGGTCTCCTCTCCACCAGTAGCCTGGATAAGCAGAACCAAGGCTCTAGAGCTACACCATGAAAAATGTTGGCAAGCGCTGTCTTAAACACCATAGGTTGAAATGGTCTATGAGAGTTTCTAGAAAAGATGAATGTCACATGACTACTAGCACATGGAAAATGATTTCAATCTAGGGAGATAAATGAATATAGAGATAGGGAGATCTAAAGGCTGGTAGACAGATGGATAGATAGGTACACAGAAGATATATGATGGATGGATGGACGGACAGATGGACGGATGGATGGATGGACAGATGGACAAGTAGATGGATGGATAGATATTTAGATAGATATTTAAATATACAACTATTTAGATAGATGGATGGATAGATAGATGATAGATGGATGGATAGATGATATAGATGGGTGGATGGATGGATAGATGATAGATGGATAGATACATACATACATACATACATACATACATACAAACATACATACACACATGATGGATAGATGGATGGATAGTTGGGTGGATGCATGGATGGATGATAGGCGGATGGAAAGACTTACCCAGACAGGTCACAGACAGGTGTTTAAGACAGGTAAGCTACCCAGGTCAGTCAGAGGTGCTGGCCCAGGGAAAACTCTGGAATGGTCCAGTCCATACAGGAGGGAGACAATGACCATTTGTCATTAATTCTAGACCAGCTCAATCTCCTCTTCTGTTTTCCTCATTGTTTCCCCAAAAGAGCAGCTGGAATCCTAGAGAACTTTGCCCAGGTGGCATTAACTTTCTTCATGAATCAATTAGGTCCTCCATCATGATTGAACCACGGGCAATCTCCCTCTCTACCCAACCCTGCTTCCCCCACTTTCCCAATACCTTCCCTCAAAACACTCCTGGAAACTCAACCCTACCTCAGAGTCTGCCTCCTGGAACCCAAACCTGATTTTTCTGGAGATGTTTCAGATGGATGCCTGGCCCTCGGTATTAGGGATCTGGTCTCCTTTCTTGCAAGGTAAACTGTGTCAGAGAGTCTCATTAACTTCTCAAGAGCACCCAGTTTTTTCCCTCTCAACAGAGAGAGGCATACATGCTTTATTTGAAGAGCTCACTCCCCCCACCCTAATTTCCACAACCGATCACATTCTTCGGGTCAGTTTGAGTGGACCTGGGTATAGGTCTGAGTCAACTGCAGCCAGATGAAGGTTTCTCGTGCAAAATTTAATTATTGCAAACCTCACCGCGGGGGGCGTTCACCCTGACACCAGAGCGTAGCTCGAAAATAAAACTGACATGCGAACTCACAAAATGCTAATCGGTCCTGCACCGTCCCTCCCCCCCATCAAAAATCTGTTCACACAGGTCCTTGGGGACCCTGAAATGACCACACGTCTTCATTGCAAATTCACTCCACTGTCATCTTTTATTCAAACCACGTTGCAATACGTCTTTTTTTCGTTTGCATCCCCCTGACCCCATCTTGGTACCACGTGAACAGTTTGTCTATGCACGTGGGGTCAAATGGTCAACTCTGTGAACACATGCTCATAAAGAGGAAAAGCCTGTGAACAGTATCAAGAAAGGAACCAAAACGCAGTGGAATGTGTCGAAGGAGCATGCTTTCCTCCGCGGATGAACCGTGGGCTCCCCACCTTGAGATCGTCAGTATGTAGTATTAGCCTAGCATTATTTAGTATTAGTCTAGTATTATTGATTAGTATTAGCCTAGTGTTAGTACTTAGCTTAGTGTTCGTCTAGCATTAGCGCTTGCTTTAGTATTCGACTAGCATCAGTGCTTAGTATTGGTGTAGTATTTGTCCTAAAAATCTGAAAGCATGTCTGAGGATCGGAAGACTTGGTGGCAGACAGAAAATGGGCACACATCTTATGAGTCCTTATCAATGGGTCCATAAATGGGCTAAAAGGTAGGAAACCAGCAGAGCCACACAATGTAAAGCCAAGGGTAGCCTCAACGAGGTCAGGTCAGTAATGAAAAGCCAGTGTGGTTGTGTTGCGTGGGCCGTCCCCCAAAATATCAACGATGTGAATCTTCATGACTTATATGTGTACCAAAATTTCCCTAAAGCTGGTGAAAGTACTTACGTTGAAAGGACATCCAGATGTTTGCTTCGTCGTGAGGTCCTGTTTCATTTTGAACCGAAACCCAAACTTACACAGGAAAACCTTCCATCTTTGTTGCTACTTTTCGTCCTAATCGTTTGGAACAGCAGATTGAATTCACTTCCTGGGACACGAGCTAGTTGACATGTTCGAAATATCAAGTTGATATCAAATATTTATAGCAATAATATTCCCTAAATTGATAGAAATTTGATCTATAGTTACACTTCATTTTAGAGACTTTAAAGGCAAGTCATATAAACATCCGAACATTCAAATGCTTTTCTAAGGTTATTTAGACTTTGCCAAATCAAAGCCTCCGCATTACTTCAATGCACGGATTTCGCGGACCCCTATTTATTTCCACAGCGCACCGTGGGTAATAATCGCAGTCCTCATGGTCACTGCAGGTTCCCATTGCTGGGAACCAACACACATGGGAAGCTCACAGTTTTCAGTAGTCGCACAAGAGACTCCATATTGTAATGATTTCTATAAAGACTATTTCGGATCCAGGAGGGGGAGGGCAAAGAGACAGAAAAAAAGGACAATCGTACTTCGTATTGACTCCTCTCAAACAGACGCGTGTGGTCTTCAATGCCATGAACGCACCCCTCCGAGAATCACAGCATTAACTGGGAAAAGAAGCAGCCAAACAGGGAGTGCGGGGTGGATAAAAGTGTTCAGTTTTCCATCCGTCACGGCCAAGCTTCAAGAGTCCCGTTTAAAGCTGATGAATCAGATGGAGATCGATACGGTGCAGCCCTCAGAATCACCAGATTTAAGCAACGAGGGAGCAGAGGTCATGAGCCCCTGCCCTGTGGCTCTGTTCCCGGCGTCCACGGAGCTGCCACAGAGCTACAATGGAGCAGATCCGATTGCTTTACCACGTTGTGTTGCCACAGTGTGCCTCAGAGTGTATCCGGTAACCTCCAGGTCCCGGACGCCTCTAGGCCTTCAACCCTTGAGGGGTGAGTAACATGACAGTCCCTTCTTTGGAGTCTCATGGACACTGTGAAGTATCCCGTCCAGGAGGTCGTTGCTCAAACTTGTAGAAACTCTGTTATCTCTGAGCCGTGGGATGCTAATATGCACAGTAAATCCAAAGCCAGTACTAACACCTAACAAATACAAACGTGAATGCGGAGACTAAACCCTGAACTGCCCCTCTCTCCTCATAGTAAAGTGATTCCTGACACTAAATTCTACACGAATGCTAAACTCAGTACCGACGCTACAGAGATATCCGACTGATCTAACACGAAATACTAAGCTAACGCTGCACTGAACGCTAATGCTAAGTGTGAAGCAAATATTCGAGCTAACCTAATACCAAAGTCGTACTAAACTAATCACAGTACTAAATACTACACCAACAGTAAACCACTTAGAAACACTAGACTAATATTAAACTAACAACATGTAGTAAGTACTAAACTAATACTAAAGCTAATACTAAACTAATTAATAAGACTGAACACTAATCTAACAGTAATCATGAACTAATACTAGACTAACACTAAACTAAGTACTAACATTAGGCTAATACTAAACAGTAATGCCAGACTAATACTAATGCTAGACCAACATCAGGTATTAATGCTACAGTAGCACCAAGGTAAGCACTAATACTAGAATAACACTAAACTAAGTACTAACACTACACTAATACTAAGCACTAATATTAGACCAATACTAAGCAGTAATACCAGACTAATACTAATGCTAGACCAACACCAGGTATTAATGCTACACTAATACCAAGGTAAGCACTAATACTAGACGAAGACTAAACTAAGTACTAACACTAGGCTAATACTAAGTACTCAAACAGATTAATACTGAATATTTAATACTGGGTTAATACTATATACTGATACTAGACTATTGCTAAAATAACAACTAAAATAACAGTAATACTAAACTAACACTAAATATTAGCACTAAATACTGAAGTAACGCCAAACCAATACCAAGCTAATACTAACCTAAATGATAATGCTAAATACTAAACTTTATACCAAACTAATATGAAAGTAATTACTACTACTAAATACTAAAGAAATACTAAACTAATTGTTAATCGTAATACTAAACTAGCAGTAATAGTGAACTAATACTGCATCAACGTTCTATTATACACTAACACTAGCCCAAACTAATCGCTATGCTAAATTGTGGGAGTAACACTAACGTATATGAAAGCCATATCAGAGGAATGGTAATACCCCTTCTGTGACTCAGCTCCCACCCTGCTGGCAGAGTGTCCTCCAGAGAGGGCTGGAAATAGCTGGTTTGCTCTCAGCTCTCTCCTGAATGAGCTCCTGTCTAAAGCCCGCTGAGAGCACGAGTCCAGAGTCACCCTTCATAAGATGCACATCATGGTATGTTGAAGAAGACCTTTCCTACTGTCTTAGAACTTCAGCTGATCCAAAGCCAAGGATGATGGCACCAAAGAAACCCCATTCTATGGGGTTTACCAAGGCTTGGCCGCACCAGTCCTCATGCACCATCCTCTCATCCCAGTGGTTCATGAACCCAACGCTGGAAAGTATTGAGTAACCCTCAGAGATGCAAGCTTCCTTTTGCATCATCTGTAAGAATTGGAGTATTAGTGCCTATTACCCCTGAACTGCCAAGAATTGGACATCAATAGGCCTTTTGAACTCTTAAACTAAAATTACGTGATGTGAAATTTATCATTTTGGAATGCCTACCTCAATGGTGTTTGGCACATCACAATGTTGCAGAATCGTGACTACCCAGTAGTTACAACTTTTCTTCACCTCCCCAGAAGGAACCCTCACATGCACTGACCAGCTTCCCATCCTTGTCCCCAGCCCTTGGTACCCACCATCCACTTTCTGTCTCTATGGATTTGAGGACTCGAGGTGCCTCCTGTAAGTGGAATTACATGTATTTGTCTGTTTGATAATGGCGGCTCTCACTGGCCACCATGTCTTCAAGGTCCATCCACATGGAAGCAGATGTCAGAGCTCTGATCCTTTTCGGGGCTGAGTCATAGTCCCCTGTGTGGATGGACCCCACTGTGTTTGTCCATCCATCCGCTGATGGACGCTCAAGCTGATTCCACATTTTGGGTTTTCTCCCTAATGGAGCAAGAAACAAGAATCTGTTTGAATCCCTCCTTGCAAAACTCTTGGGTGTCCACCTAGGAGCGCCATCGCTGGGTCATGTGCTAACAAGTGTTTAAGTTTTGAAATAATCACCACAGTGTTTTCAACTACGGCCAAACCACTGCACATTCTCACCAGCAACCTAGCAGGGTCCCCCCATTTCTCTATAAACTTACCTACCCTAGTTATTTTCCTCCTATTTAAAAATATATATATATAGCCAATCATCATGGGTGTGAAGTGTTTTTGATTTGTATTTCCCTGACGATGAGGAATATTGAGCATTTTTTTTCATGCAGTTATTGGCCATTTCAATTTTTCCATTGGAAAAGTATCTATTCAAGTCCCCTGTCTATTATTTAATTGGATTATTTTTCTCTTTATGGCCAATGCATAAGAGATCTTTAATATACTCCAATACTACATCCTCATCAGATAAATTATTTGCAAATATTTCTTTTCCATCCATAGGGTGCATTTTTTGCTTTCTTGATAGTGTGGTGAAATGCACAAAAGTTTTTAATTATTTTTTGAATGGAGAACTGCATTTTATTGGCCTAAGGACACATTTCTTTTCTTCCCTTTTTTTACGTTTTTATTCTGAATTCCAGTATACTTAACAGAGAGTGGAACTTTAGTTTCAGGTGTACAGGATAGTGATTCAAGACTTCCGTAGATCCCCATGTGTTCATCGCAACAGGTGCCCTCCTTCAACTCCATCACCCACCTCACCCATCCCCCCACCCCAAAATTTTCAATTATAATGAAGTACAATTCATGTATTTTTTTTCTTGTGTTGCTTGCGCTCTTGCTGTCTTGAGCAGGACACCACATTGAGCTTTCAATAAATGTTGGTGTCCGCTCCCATCGGTTATTACGGGATCACAAGCCCCTTCTCATCCTTCTGGGCTGTGGGTCAAAGAAAGCATGATGGGTTCTAACCGGGTCAGACAGAAGCACAGAGACGCAGGCAGAAGTGCTGGGAACGGACACTCTGGGCTGCTCTGCTCTGCTGTCACACTCCCAGCTGGTTATCTGAGCTGGGTTTTCTATGCTCTGACCCCTTCCAGCTGCCCCCAAACCATTGCAATGGGATTCCTCTGTTGAAACGGGAAAGCTTCGGAGCCTGATGCACTCAGCTGTTATATCAAGTCTCTCTCAACAGCGACGTGTCTTGACACACGCATTTCAACACCCTGCTCTTAGGGACCCCACAGGGCTCAAGGGGAGAGGCCAGCCCATTGGTGAGCAAAACCCCTTGTCAACCATGAGAGACTCCACCTGAACCCCTAAGACGCTCTTAATCCAATCCATTACCGAGAAACTCTCAAGGTCTCCAGGGAGAAGAAACAGTAGCAGTCGCTGTACAACTGGTATACCTTCCTGCTGGTGTTGCAGCAGATCTATACCCACCCGGAGTTCCCCGACCAACCCTCTTGGATTGGACCGTGTGACAAAGCCGTTGGTACCAGGATGGGCATTCTTGAACAATGCCCCACCATGCACGGCCCCTTAGCCACGACCGGACAGCAAAACCAGGCAGGGAGCGCTGGCGATTTTCACAGAAGCAGGAGCGCCAAGACCGCAGCCCTCACATCTGTGATGCATATCTCCATGCCCACCTACGTAGATCGGACCTTGGGAGATTAATACAAAATTAAGCTTGGATCAGTTGGCTTTTCCCCAGGACGGAAGTCTTTCCAGGAGGAACCCATCAGGCACGAGGAAAGAAACAGCATGGACAATGATCGGTACTTGACCCCGTGTCCCTCTACTTCGCTGGGTGGGGAGCAAACAGAACACAAAAATAGCTCCACTCTTGTGCAAAAAAAGGAAAAGATTGCATTACGAACGGTCAGCTCCCCTTGGCATGTCTCTTGAGAAGGACAAACGCGTGCGTCCCCTTTCCGACACGCGTCCACGAACACCAATGGATAGGAAGGGGGCAGGGGGAGGAGATTTCAATAATTCAGTACAAACACAAATTAAGTATGGCGAGAGTTTCTTAAATCCCGCGAATGCCTCATTACCTTAATTTTTATTTTTAATCCCCGGCGCACACGGCGGGCACACAGTAATTACCGCCTATAAGCATGAGAATCGCTTGTGTCTGAAAGCTCTCTTCATGTGGGGGGGGGATTTGATGGGATTTTTCAATTTTATGATAATGGGTTTTTCGAAAAGCATTGGTAATAAAATGGTAATCTGGAACATAAAAGAGCATTAACTCCTTCAGACCTGGAGGCATGGGGATTGGATTGACTTCTTAAATGTGGCTTGATGTAAGCAAATTATATTACTGAATTTTATTATCGCAAGCACCCCCGCTTGGTGTTACAACAGAACAATGAGGTTACAATTACCTTCAGACTAAGCTTCCCTTGCAACTGTTACTTTCTTAATTGAAAAAAAAAAGTCCTGATTAAAAAAAAAAAAATTAAAACCTTGTAACACATTTTACATACTGTTACATATGATATAGAGTTTTAAAAATTTGTAACATTTAATATACTGTTATATATTGTAAATTGTACGTCACAGGTCCTAGTTTTGATACAAATGGATGGTGCACATAGTAATTGTTAACAGCATCATGATTTTCCCCGTAAGAAAATCGGAGTCTGGTTTGTGGGTGCCCTTGACCTCTATAACATGGCACAAATCCTTACAATAACCCTCTAGGTCTGGTCAGGAGATGTTACAAGGCACTCAGGACCTTTAAAAACTTTTTTTTAAAGTTTAATTAACTTAATTCTAAAATGATAAAAAAAATTAATTTTTCTACTCTTCTCGTGCAGCGTGATTTCTGAGTAGCCAGATACCGATGGGAGGAAATTCTTTTTTTTTTTTTTAAGATTTTATTTATTTATTTGACAGGCAGAGATCACAAGTAGGCAGAGAGGCAGGCAGAGAGAGAGGAGGAAGCAGGCTCCCTGCCGAGCAAAGAGTCCGATGCGGGGCTCGATCCCAGGAGCCTAAGATCATGACCTGAGCTGAAGGCAGAGGCTTTAACCCACTGAGCCACCCAGGCGCCTCAGAAGGAGGAAATTCTTTTTCAGCAGGAGAACTCCAGTTCAAATATGCAGGCGAAATTATGGGATCGTCAATGGCCATGTCAGATTTGGAAATGCACTGAAAGAGCGATGTGTGTGATGTTCAACCACACACGCTTAAATCACTTGCTGAAGGGGGGGATGTTACCGTGAACGCATCACCTGGTGGTACCAACTGCTGAGGATAATGCTCTTGTCAACGGCAGAAGGGACCCCATGCATCATGCACCCTGTAGCGGGACACCGAAGAAAAAGTATAAAACCCTCACACCCTCGGGCTTCCCCGTACCACTCAGCTTGAGGGTGATGCGAGAGACAGAGAAGTGGACTCCGTGAATTCAACCCACCATATCCATGTGTGGGAAACACCACAGCATGGGGATGAGGTTTTCCCAAAACGTAATTGACACAAAGTGCTCCGTGCACACGGGGAAAGAGTGCTCAGCCCTGAAAAGGACGACATTTAGACATCGGCCAGCCCTCGGACGGACCTCGCAAATATGATGCTCAGGGAGAGAAGCCAGACCTATGAGGACACACCCTGAGAGATCCCATTTCTACAAAATGTCTGGAATAAACAAATTCACAGGCCAAAAGTGCCTTAGTAGTTGTCACGGGTTGGCCACGGAGGGTTAGTGGGTGTGGGGTCTTCCTTTGTGATGATAGAAATATTTAGCAACTAGTTAGCGGTGGTAACTTGCAACATTGTGTCAGTAGCTAAGGCCCCTGAGCTGAGCTTAGAAAAGGATACATAGTAGCGAGTTTTATGTTACATAAATGGTAACACAATAAAAAGGTTGTGCTCATCCAGGTGTTTTTTAAAATGCTGATGGGATGGCACGTCCTAAATCATACCTAGCGCCCCCATTAACTCCACAAACGGGTCTTTTGGCAATTTTTCCTTCTTCGTCTGCAAGTTCTCATTAATTAGGAGACAGAACGGGAGAATCTTTACTGCGGAGATGACACGCCCCACCTCACCGCAGCCCTGTCTCCCACTGTGTAGTGTGGGCAGAGTCAATGCCAGTCTTGGGATCTGGAGACTCTCTCCCTGGAGCCCCGTTCCCCAGGGCGGTGAGGACAGAAGAAGCGTGGCTCGGAATGGGAACCCCACGTGCAGAAAAAGGAGGTGGTTGCATCGAAGGGAGGAGGGGTCATTCTGCACAAGAGACAGGCAAATGGCACAGAGCACGGTCAGCCCAGGAAGCGTGGCCTGGATGCCCACAGTGCGTGGGAACCTGACAGGACCTGGGCTGGGTGGGGAATGCAGTATCCCGGCAGGCAGCAGGGAGAGGCCGTCCTCGTGAAGGCTTTGTGCCCTGGGCTCTATGCCGTTTGCCTGTCTCTTGTGCAGAATCACCCCTCCTCCGTGTCTGTCGGCACCCGGGGCCGAGAGCTCCACAGATCCGCCCCAGCTGCTGTGTGCATACAAGGACTTTGTTAAGGACTAGTCAACAGCTCACTTTCCATCTGTGGGGACCTTCCCAGGCAGTAGGACTGGAGGCTAATGCATGAGAGCAAATGTGCAAATCCCCCCGGGGGCACAGGGGTCTTGGTTACTGGGACTGCATGCAGGCCGTGCCTTGCCCCAGCAGCTCTGGGCTCAAAGCAGTGTCCAGAGGCTCAGCCTCATGCCTCCTGCAAGACCAGGCTGCCAGCCCCACCTGAGCGGGACAGGATTCCAAGCAGCACCTGCTTCCTCCTGCTCCCAGTTTCCGAACGAACGTTCCCAGGTCAATCGAGCAACTGTGGGCCACAGCCTCACCCCTGCTCCTTGGAGGTGGGGAATTGAGTTTTTGGGACCTCCACGTTGAGGAGGGAAGATTCGTGGAAAGCATTGCATGTGCCCCTGGAGAGTGCAGTCCTGCTGGTGTAGACGGTTGTTTGACGTAAACTCACACACAAGGCGAGTCCGTTTGTGGCCACTTTCATGGCCAAAGACTCACATGCTTTTTCTGGTCCTGGACCAGGACGGGTCTTGACTATGACAATGACACCTGATCAGGCCTGCAGACACTTTGGGTTGTTGATACTGGCATCAGCGAGTGCTCCTGGCATCTTGTGGGTGGAGAACAGAGACGCTGCTCATAAGTCTACAATGCACAGGACGCCCCACACTGGAGAGTCATCGCTGCAGATGTCAGTATTGCCGAGGTTAAGGAGCCCAGACCATGACACGTGAGAGTCTGTCAGTCTGTCTACCTACCTACGTACTTACCTATTATCTATCTATCCATCCATCCATATCTACCTGCTATCTATCTATCTATCTATCTATCTATCTATCTATCTATCTCTATCTACGTATCCATCCATCCATCAATGCATATCTTCTATCTGTCTATCTGTCCATCTATCTATCCATTCTTCTATCCATATCTTCTATCTATCTATCTATCTATCTACCGTGTGCCTATCACCTACAAATCTGTCATCAATATACCTATCATATCTTTCATCTATGTATCCATCCGTAAACCCACCCACGTGTCACAATCTCACCCTCTCCATGTGAAGACCCATGTAGACTGAACCCACAGCCCGTAACGCAACAGTCACTGACACTGGCCAGTCAGAGGGTGCGTTCTCTGAATGCTCTCCAGACCCTGTGTCTTCATCGCCCTCTAAGACCCACCTGTCCCCTCCTGGGACCTCTCGCTACCTGACACCTGTGATAAATGGCCTCGTGGTGGCGAGGGTGTCAGCCGCGTGGGGTGGCGTTCTGCACCAGCCAGAGGTCAGCTGTGTGGCTTGGTCCTCCCCAGCGGAGCCCCCAAACCCTGTCCTGTCAAGGGGACAGGCGACTTCAGCTTCCCGCGGCCAGTTTGACGACGATCCTATCTCCCGCACTTTTGCAATATTGCGATGATGTCCACATAACAGAATATTGAACAATTCTGGGACCTTGAATACATTCATAGGATTGTGCAGCCGGGGTCTGTGTCTGGTTCCAGGACTGTCCCATTCCGCCCCGAGGAGACCCCATCCCCATGAGCTCCGTTGGCCTATTTTTCTCCCCAGCCCCCAGTGACCGCTAACCCTCTCTGTGTTAATGCATTTGCCCGACGTGCACATTTTGTCTCCATGGGATCGTGCACGATGGGACCCCATGCGTCTGCTTCTCTCCCCCAGCATCGGGTCCTCGAGCTCTGTCTGTAGGGCCGCAGGTGTCAGAGCTCCGTTCCTGTTCACAACTCAGTTCTGGTCCCCTTTGAATTTGTTCCAAAATGCACCCCTAGGCGTGCGTTGAAGGCCCCGCAGACACATCTCCGGGGCTCGTCCCCATCACCGAAGGCAACAGCCCGTACAACGCTTCTATCCGTCCTCACGTCCATGTGGGTCCAGCACGGCCTTGACGGTAAGCCCGTGGACAGCTCATAAATACCTCTGTGTCCCAGCGATGTTTCTGGCCCGGAGGCATGGGCCCCGGCAGGACGAGACGAGTCCCATAAAAACCTGAGCCGAGATCGGGGGCTGGGGAGCAGGGGGAGGAGGCGGGCGGGATCTGCGGGCCATCTGTTGCGCAGGGCAGCTCCCCGCGACCCGGGCCCTTTCTGACATTCTCGACGCTGGACACCGGCCCATAGCTCATTCCTGCCCTCGGCTTTCCCCGTCTCATTACGGGGATTTATTTCCCTGCTTTGTAGTCGGCAGAGCCCGCGTCCTAATTGTTTCTTCCATGTGTTGTAAATCTGTCTTCCATTCAGTACGACATGAAGCCGGGACCGGCAATTTCCTCTCCTACCCCTCGCGTCGGGGCCCGGCGGACCGAGCGTTGGAACGAAATGAAACATGTTTGCACCCCTTCCCTACGCTAATGCCAGCCCCCTTTGCGGCAGGAATTTTTAATATTTGGGCCATACCCTCCGCATGAGGTCATCCCGGGGTCTAATTGGAACCGTGGTCTGCGGGCCTGGGCGGCCGCCTGGCGCTGGCTCAAAGCCAGGGCCCGCCTCGAGCTCAAAGGCCCTAATTGCGTCACGCCTCATCTGGTTTGATGCACTCGTGCCGCCAGTTCACAAATCCGTTCTGAGGTCTGCGTGGCGATGGGCCGGCCGGGAGGGGCCCTTGAAGACCCTGCAGCAAACCAGCCCAAAGGGAGCCAGTGCGTGCCGTGTTCGCAGCGGAGCGCCCGCTGGAATCCAGCCTGCCACCCGGGCCTGCCCCGGCCGCTCAACCCCAACCTTGGTGCCAGCCTGTAACTCCCTCCAGGACTAGCTGAGCGGTGGCTGGGAATGGATACTCTGTATATGATTCCTCAGCTCGAGTTTAAACAATGTTGCGAGGAAGTCGTGATATTTGCAAATGGCGCAACTTTTCTGTGCGCGGGGCTACGGGGGCTAGAGCTCGCCCGAGCCCACCAGCTCGGGCTCCAGGCACGCGGCACGCGCCGCGGGGCCCACGTAGAACGTGCTCATCCCCAAACCTGCTGCACAGTGGCACTGCGATTCACAGCGAACCGGGGATCCTGGGATTCGTCAGGCACCCGCGTTCACGGCTCAGGTCGTGGGCTTCCCACTGCCCAGGGGAGACCCCCTGCCCTCCCCTCCACTTGACTTTCTGGTTTTTAATCTGCAGGGAGGCAGGCCGCTCCTGTCCCGGCGGCATTGTGCGAGGGTCAGAAAGGTCAAAAATGTGACATCCTGTAAATACACCTGTAGGACACCTACCGTGGAGCCAACGGAACCCACCTGTTGACAGGTGTCTCTACCAGCTCAGGGACCTCACCGGGTTCTCCGCACTTGTGCTAGGACCTGTGGGCTCCGTCGCACCCTTAACTCCTAACGCGGCTTCTCTGTTTCCGTCAGGACACCTGCTTCTTCTCCACAGCGTGTCCCCAGCCCACACGCACGTGCACCAACGTGCTCGCACAGACGGTATGTCCAACCCACGAGTCTCCTATCCCTGACTTCACGGGGAGACCAGAGGTAAATCCTGAAATCCTGCAGCCTCCGGACGGGACAGACAGAATCATGACAAATTGTGTAAGTATGTGCAAATGGTTGGAATGATGTCATGCGCCCCGAGTCCCCCTCCCGCACCCCGCGCCGGCAGAATGCTCCCGCGGAAGGTTGGGCCAGGACTTGCTCTGAATTCAATTGAGGCAATTACATCCAATTTGCTTACATTTATCACGGAAAGAAGCCTATCGGTTGGTTTCAATCGCATTAACAGGTTTATCTCCCGCCAGGACCGGATTCCACGTCTGGCAGAGACGCAGGGGTCCCCGTGCGCCGTGAGGAGCATCAGAGAGTCTGTGTGGTGTGTTGGGGCCCTGGGGGTTGCTCTCAGGGGCTGGGGGGGGGTCCCTTAGGAGCAGTTGTTGGACGTCAAGAGACAACTGTGGGACACGAATGAGGTTTGCGAAACCAGGAAGAGGTTCTGAGTGCTTTGGGACTGACGTCTACCAGCAACCAGTAGATGTGGTTTGGGGACGTCAGCAGGGAATGCAAAACCCGACGATTCACCCCAAGCTACCTTTCCCCCAAGGGGATTTATTACCATCATTTCTCTCCCATTTGTTCCTCAGCCTCGGGACGCACTGGGGCGCACACGTCCTGAACTTCAAGTGTGCAGATGCCCCTGACCCCCAGGCTCCCAAAATAACCTATTTGTGGGCCACGCCGGTTACCTCCTGGTCTCCGAGAAGTGTGCACTGCGGACAGCGGAGTCTGAGGCTCTGACACGATGTCATGAAACACAGTGCTGTGGCGGTGGGTGTCCCCTGAGTGACCGAGCATGACGGTGACCCGCTGGGTAGGAATGGTTGGGTCTGGTGCATATTGGCTGCGCACTGGGCTGCGTTCAGCTCTGCAAGGGCGTCCCGCATGGGGATCCCAGAGCTGACACCACCTTGGAGGGCCCAGGTGATGCTCAAGGGAGCCCATGGGGGACAGACCAGAACTGCTCCAGCTCAGCCTGGCTTCAGAGCTGGATCCCGAATGCCTCGGCATGGCCTCCCAGAGATAAGCTCTGTCTGTGGTTAGGAGCAACAGGTTGCCGTGGAAGGGAATGGAGCATCTTTCGTGCAGCAAAATGGGCCTGGACGGCGGGGTCCCCCGTTCCCTGTTGTGCGCTTGCTAAGCAGCAGGATCTCTGAGACCTGGGAGACTCCCTTCTTCAGCTGTGAGGGGGCACAGCTCTGGGGACCCCTTTAGTGTCCCGGGGTCAGATCTTTATGCTCCCAAACACTGCCCATTTCCTGGATGTTTGTATGAAGAAACCATCATGTAAGAATCTTGTCACCCATAAATAGATGATCCCCCATTGCACCGGGACAAGGGCAGCCCACAAGACCCTAATATGGGCCACCTCAAGCCTTTGAAGCTCAGCTCGCGACCACTGGGGGTGTCACATGCTGGGGATTTTCCTGGACCCTGTGGTTCCAGCGAAGGGCTGGGCTGAGGTAGAAGTCACCGGTGTGAGCCTCTACCGGCAGGCCCCTGGCCTCAAGTCCCCTTCCCGGCGCTTTCTGTGCCCAGCATCTGTACCGCCTGCCCTCCTGCTGAGATGCTGCTCCTCAATTGCACAGTTTCTCCAGGGTCCTCTATGGATACTGGGGACACCCGGGTGCTCCCAGACCCCAAGCTGGGTGGGCCTGAATCAGGATGATCAGAGGTAGGAGCAGGAATGTGGGATGTTGACAGCTCCCTCCCCAGACTGTTTTAAAAGTACCTCCATACATGAGTGCCCTGGTAAGCTGTAACAAAGGCCACGGTCTGAGAAGCATAGGGGTCCATCCTGTCCCAGGTCTGGAGACCAGAAGTCTGAGATCCAGGTGGGGCAGGGCCACTGAGATCCAGGCGGGGCAGGGTCATGCTCCCTCTCAAGGCTCCAGGGGAGGGTCCTTCCTGCCTCTTGAGCTTCTGGGATTCCAGGCATCCCTGGGCTGCTGTCTGTGTCCCTCCCATCTCTGCCTCCATTGTCATGTGGCTTCTCCTCTGTGTCTGTGTAACCTCTTCTTGTCTCTTGGATTTAGGGCCACCCTGATCCAGGATGGTCTGATGTCAGATCCTTCACATCATCACATCTGCAAACACCATTTTCCAAAATAAGGTCCCTTTTACAGGCACCAGGGATTTGGATGCAGTCCTATTCTCTGGAGCCCAACCAGAGCAGTGCCAAGTTTCTCAGAAAGCCCCCAGCCCTAGCTCTGTCCCATCAGCCACTGGAAAAATCACAAACTGGTGGCAGACCTCTATTGTGTCCTATCAAATCAGAAACACCAGAGCTTAAGACCATTTTCAGATGAAACAGCAGCACAAGAGAGAAAAGACATTAGAATAATTTCTCATAAAGTAACAAAACATTGTGGGCAGAGTGGAAAGTATTGATCCACCCACCTATGCATCCATCCATCCACCTGCCCATTCATCCATCCATCCGTCCATCCACACATCCATCCATCCATCCATCATATCTATGTCCCTATCATCTATGTGTCTATGTCCCCATCATCTATGTATCTACCATATATTTCTCTTTGTCCCTGTCTCTGCGCACGCGCGTGCGCACACACACATACACACACACACACACATACACACACACACAGTTGTTTTTACAAGGGTCTGGGGAATTCAGCTAATCATCTAATCTCCCTTTTCAATTTGGTAGCGATTATCTGCACACCCAACACCATGAAATTAGCAGAAGCCATTTAAACACTTCAAAACTCTTTGACCGTCTGGGTTCCCAAGCTTAGATCTACAGCCTCCTTGGATGTCAGCTTCCCTGGGCCGTGCTCTGGGGATCGTGGTCGATGTAACCCCACGACGTGTAGAAACAGGTGGCCCGAGCTTCACATCAAACACCCCGAAAGCATCAACCTCTGAGCTCAGTGCCGCTTGCCTTTGAAAAGGTCACAGGGAGTCACGCCGAAAATGTACTTGTATATTTTTCACTGTTTGGACAAGAAATTGGGAACAGATTCCGTCTGTGACAGAAGAATTTCTAAGTTTATTTTCCAGCACAGTTTTATTTAAGATGAAAAAAAAAGAAAAGAAAAGAAAAGAAGCAATGACAAGTAGCAGAGTGGTTGGCTCCCCCGATGCGATGCCGGGGAGCTGGTGTGCGGGCCACGTGGACAGTTTGCAAGTGGAGCCCATGCCAAGCGGGCAAGAGAGCCCTTCCACACGCGTGCATGCACACGGACACACACCCCAGCAGCTGGTGTTAATGTGATTGTGGTTCTTACTTTTGGGGGCCCCCTAAGGAGGCTGAGGGTGCACACGGCCGTGTTCCGGGACGCCGCAAAAGGGGGCCGCAGCTCACACCGGCAGGCATTCCTGCGCACAGTCAGCACGGACTATATACAACATGTCATAGAAAATACAGAACATGTCTTAGAGCATGCATGCAGGGAGCAGACACGGAACATAGAATAGAACAGGTCTAACTTTGAAAGGGCAGGATGTTGTCACCTGCTACGCGATAGACAGAGACTTTCAGGACCCGGTGCTGCGTGACATCAGCCAGACCCACAGACACAAGTCCTGCTCTGGTTGCAATGTGTGCCCCGAAATTCCCGTGTCGGAGCGCTCACCCCCCAGACGTCAGCGTGGGACTGTGTGTGCAGGTGGGGTGTTTGCAGGGGCGGCTAAAATGATGTCCCTGGGGGGGCCCCCATGCAGTAGGACTGGGCGATCCTACACAATAGGGAAATGTGCATCCAGGTTTCCCTCGGGGACGCCTGTGTGAGGACATGGGCAGAGAGTGAGGCAACACATCCACAAGCCAGGAGACGCCAAGGATGACTGGCAGCCCCCAGGAGCCGGAGAAGAGCACAGAACAGGTTCTCTCGTGGTACGTCCAGCAGGAAACCTTCTGATTTCAGAGTTGGGGTCCCCAGAACGAGGGGATGATGAATCTTTGCTATTGGGGCCGCCCCAGGGCACCCTTCCAACACCCTTCCTCAGGCAGGCTGCCGGCACGTGGTCCGTGTCCGCCACAGCCCACGACTCCCGAAATCCAGTCCTGTTTCATACACACGATGCATACATCAGGTCAGTTGCCCGCATGCCTCTTATGTTGTGCCAACAGTGCCTGCCGCGGGCCGCAGGCACGTTTGGGCCGCAGGTGCGTTGGGGATGCCGGTGGGGCTCCTCGTGGGACCGACACTCGTGCATTCGTGGAGGCAGAGAGCATCCTCCGGGCGGCCCCGTGTCCTGCGTCGCAGAAGCCGCGTGCAAAGCCTCATCTGCGGGAGGGTCAGTCCCACCCCGACCCCGGCTCCTGGCATGGCAGCCGCTGTCCCAACGTGTCTGCCCGCCAAGGGCCGTGGCTGACGGGCTTCGTGCTGGGAAACACCTGTGCTGGCTTCCACCTGCGCACCCCACCAGGGAGGGACGTCCACCGGCCCGTGCGCCGCAGCGGGGCTGGAGGGAGCGCTCGGAGGTGCCCTGCGGACACGTCAGCGTCCCCTGTCCCCCTCCCTCTCCCCGCGCCCCCCTTCTGCAGACCCTGAGGACGATTTGCGAAACTGCCATGTGCCTCGTCCCCAGGCCCTGCCCTCTCCGCCCCGCCTCCGTCCCCCCGCAACCGCGGGCCTGACCACTTCCACTGGGACGCAGGCACCCGAATGAGAGCCGGCAGAAAGGACGTTGCCGGGGAGTCTCTGCCTCTCTCCCGGCAGCTGTTGCAGCGCCTTAACAAGACCCTACATAACTTCCCTTCATCAGATCGTGGCAATCAGCCTGGAAAGTCGTCCCATATGTGGGAGCGCCGCGCAGGGGCCCAGGGTTACGGCCGGGACACAGGCCACACCGAGGTTACCGTCTGGATGCAATTAAAGGCGCGCTGCGGGCATCTCCGTGGTGCTGCTGGGAGCTGTTCCACTTTGCCCACGGATAATTGCACGCGCGGAAATTACTCACCCTGAAATGGCCCGGGGGGGCCGCGACGGACGGCGCTCACATGTGCTCCCCGAGGAGGACGCGGAGCACGAGGACGAGGAGGGCGTTGGGTTTGTGACGGTGCCCCGTGCTCGGGAGCTTTCAGGATGATCCCAAAGCCATACGGCGAGCGAGTTACAAGGCACAGACGTACGGGCTCCCGGCAAATGCCTGCTCTGTACGTGTCTGCCTGCCGCACGCCGGCGCTCATTTCCGCACGTCCTCAGCCCCGAAAGCAAAGGCAGGCGCTGACCGCGGCTCCCTGGGTGGACAGGACTGGGCAGTGTCGTGAAAAAGGATGTCACCGTGCACCCGCAGGTCAGGGTGCACACCTGTGCCCAACGCTGACCAAGGATAGGGACCTGCAGCCCGGCCCCGTGAGGGCAGAAAAAAAGAAGAATTCTTCCTAAAATGCAGGGAGCAGCCATTTTCACGGAATCTGGTCACCACGGTAGGCAACGGTTTCCTTGGGACATTGCGAAATCAGGGCGTTTTGCAGAAAAAGCATAATCCGGGGACAAGCCCGAGCTGCCTCGACCTTTGGCGTAGGCTCCCACGTCTCGCTCCTCGGATCGGAGAGATACAGGCCGCGAGGCTGGGGACATCCTGTCCAGACGGCAAGCCCTGAACCTTCCGGAATGTTCTCGGCATATGCCGCGCTGGGCGTGTAGCCTGTGGCTTGAAGCAAAAGTTGCGAGCGAAGCCAGATACAAATGGCCACATTTATACATTTCCTATAAATTGATGCCATTTCAGTGAACCAAGCACAACATGCAAATGCCTGGTGGTGGAGAGAAGGTAGGTTGGTGGTCATCACGGGGCTGGGATGAGGGTGACCGGTGGTGAGTGCGCACGGGGACCGGGTCTCCTTTTGGGGCGAAGAAAACGTTCGGGAGCCGAATACACAAGACGGCCGTCCGATATGCTGGATGCTCTCATCGCCCCCGGAACCGTCCACTTTGGCGAAAACGGTGAATGGTACGTCATGCGTGTTTTGCCAAAGTCGGGGACCTTTTGTTTCCCACCACCTTTCTGCTCCGAGGTAGGACGCGCCCTGTGACCTGACGGTGTTGGTCCAAGAGGGGCGAGAAAGTGGGGAGAAAGTAGCTGAATCAAATGTAGGAAAAAGACTAAAATCCGATGATGGGCTCTTACGAGACGCAAAACCCCCCGGAGCCCGGCAAGGGTCTTCCCTCTGGAAAGTTGTCCAAGAATCGTGCGTCCGCTAGGGCTTCCGTATTTGGAGAGAACGTGTTGCTACGATAGCGTCCGGTCAACGACTCGCCGCTTCTGTAACTCTCACCGCATGGCGCCCACACTCCCAGGAAAAGTCTCTGCAGCCGCCCCAGGACGCCGGGGCCGTGGCTCCGCAGCCAACCACACACAGCCGGGGCGTGAGAAACACGTGAGCTAACGCATGTGAAATCCCTCTGAGCTCCCCTCGGGCCCCTACCTTGGTCCGTTGGGGAACGTCGGTGCCAAAACCAAGAGCAGCTTGGACGTGTCCAGTGAGCAGGGACGTCGGTGGGCTGTCCGGCTGTCAGTCTAGGTGTGAGCGTGACCGTCAGCATCGAGGAGTCCAGCTCCTGGTGGCTAACGTGTGCCCGGCGCACGGCAGGACTCCCTTCTTGTAACGTCAGACGACACTCCCACCGTGTGCATGGGACACGTTGCCTCTATCCGTCCACAGTCGGACTCTCGGACACGTGGCTGTGCGGGTGGGGCTCGTCCGCCACGGCTGCATCTGCCGGACAGCACGATGCCTGTTGTTACCAATACGGTATCGTGCTCTGCAGCGTTTAACACGGAGCGTGTCGCGGTGGGTGCTCTGCGTGCAGGAAAAAAGGAATGAGCCCAAACCGAACATAAAATAAAATAAAACCAAAAACAAATCAACGGCGCAGGAAACTTTGGGGGTGGCTGGGTTTGAGGGTGTCTGTTCTCTCAAGGGTGTTCAGGGTACCCTGGGAGTTTGCGTGCGTCCAAAGCCGTCATCCTGGACGCATGAACTGCGTGTGATGCTTTGTGTATCCATTTTAGGTCAAAAGAGCTGTTTAAAGGAAGAAAAAGAAAACACAGTGCGAAATCGCTGGCGTGAGGGTGGCGGCTTACAGGGTTTTACCCGGCAGCTTCCGGGGGAAGCTGACCCCTCCACGGACCGTGGGCAGTGCATGCCGTTTGGGGGGCCTGGGGGAGCTCCGCGAGGACTCAGGTCCCCCGTCCAGGCGGTCACCGTCCTGCAGGCCTGCATTCCTTCCCAACCTTCCGCCCTGTCTTTGTTCCTGAGTCTTTACTTTTTCCCCAGGGCCTCAGCTGAGACCTCCTTTTTGGAGAGGGGGGGACACTTGGAGACACTTTCCCCAATGCTCGGTACTTTCCCACGTCGAAGCCTCACCGTCCTCAGCACCCCTGGGTTCATAAACGAGCCCGAGACTTTGGCTCAGGGAGTCTCGGCAGGGAGATGACCCTCATGTCGGCACTGGCTCACCGGACCCTGGACAGGGAGGCTGGTCTGTGGGGAGGATGGACGCGGGTGGTGCTTCCTCCGGTATTGGCTTCTAGCCTGTGCCATCACGGGAGCCCTGAGCTCTGTCACTGTGGACACGGTGCTTTACGGCGTGGCGGAGGGCTCCGCTCCCCTCCTGGGCTCAGCTGCTGTCCTGATGGGGACCGGCGTCAGAATCAGCGTCCCTGTCAAATCAGCATCCGCAGGAGCACGAGGAATGCTCTCCGGGTCAGCTTTACTGATGCGTGTCACCATCAGTACTACGGCAGCCTGAGGGGCAGCACCCCACCCACGCCCACGTGCCCGTCTGCATCAGCACCAGCGTCCCTACCAACGCCACCGTCTGCACCGGCATCCGCACCCGCGTCCGCTTCCTTACCCGCATCGGCATCGGCCTGTACAAGAGGCCGAGACCCTGAGTCCTTGGGGGAAGGCCCTTTCACTGGCATCCCTGCCTTCAGCTAGAGACCCACGTGCTGAACCCTTCAACGTACGTGGCATTGCCAGGGAACAACTCAAGGTTCTTTTCCCCCAAATCAGCCTGGGTTAAAAGTAGACACAAACCACTCGAGGGGCAAGAGATGCTCTCATTGGTCAGGTACGCGTGGAGATGGCACAAGTGGGATCACGGAGGGGCCCCGCCGCCCCAGATGCCGACGGACGAACATACGGACCCCCAAAAGGAAAACATTTATTTTCAGCATTTAAATCGTTATTAAACAAGACACCGCCTGCAAACATTTCTTGGAGGAGAAACGCGATCCAGCCGTCGGCCGCGTGAAGAGCCCCAGATGCAAACCATTAAATTATCTGAGAATTAAAGCGTCTCACGTTTCCAGTCCCACCCATCAGGAAAGCGTTCGATTTGAAATTGTAATGGGCCGGCGTCCTTCCGGGGAAATGCACGCGCTGGTGTGGACGGGCGGAGGTGCAGGGACGCGCGTGGCACGGCACGCGGCCCCGCCGTGGGTCTGCAGACGGACACGACGGGGCGGGGTCGTAGCCACCGGCCTGCACACCCAGGTGTGCGTCCGCCTCCTGCACGGGCAGCGAGGGCTTCCTCGAGGAGCGCCGCGTGCCGTGCTGTGTCCGTTCAGACCTTACACCTGCCCGCCGCTGTCTGCACGGGCGATCGGATTGCCATCCGTCCACCCCACAAAGGCTTGCAAACAACCACAGGGCAGAGTTCCTCATATTGTTGTGTTTAGAGAGCGGGGAGCAGAGAGAGCTTGTCCCTACGGAGCCCTGGGGAGAGGCCGGGAGGGCAGAAGTAGTGCATTGGACAGGAACGCGGGGTCTTCAAGATACGACGTTTTCCTCCTTGGGCAGGAATCCCGAGCATGGACGCGAAGCCGTGAGCATCATATCCCCCCCAGACGTGTGCGGAAGAAACGGTTTTCCAGGCCAGCATGCCCCGGGATAGGGAAGAGCCCGCTGCCTTAGAAACAAACCCTCGAAAGTCTCCAGTACCCACAGCTGAGGGGGCACCAGGAACATGTCTTCGTCTGCCCCGACACAGAACGTTGGCAAAAAGGATTTCATCAGGAAAACCAACCGTTACAGGGATATTTGCTTATAGGACTTGATTGTTGAAATGCCCTCAAAACCTACAATCCTGGGAAGAGAGGGTGGTGAGTGACGAGGGTTTCTGAAAACATTTCATTCATTTGGAAACACCCAGATCCCCCGTTTTTATTTTATTTTATTTTATGTTTTTCAGATGGAGAGCAAAGCCAGCCCCCCCCACCCCCTGGAGACCGTCCCTTGACTCCGTGCACGTGCACAACGAGGCGAAATGCGTTCCCTTGCTGTTTCGCGGGAGGTGAGTTGTTATTCCCTTGGGGTCTGTTAAAAGAATTGCCAATGACTCCTTGCCCCTCCTCTGCGACTGTGTGAATCGCTTTAGGGGGATTTGATGAAAATCAAAGGATTTTATTTTATTATTATGTTTTCAAACCACAAACATTGGTTTTCTCCCAGTTCTGCCGGCCAGAACCAAAGTACGTTCGAAGAACGGTCCCCAAAACCTTGGTTGGGTGGACAGTCTTACGTCCCAGGCCACCCCGGCCCCGTTCAGTCATTGTACGGGTTGGTTGATCCGATGTGACATGGGTGAGCCACGTGCATTTACGGTGCAATCCATCATTTTGGGGGATTTATTTTAAAAGGCTTAAATGAGGGAAAAACTATGTGCTGTGTAAAAATGTTTACGTTGTTACTTTAATTCCCATCACGAGGCGCTGATCTCGACAGGTGCGTTCCCTCGTCCCTATGCCGTTTCCCCTTCCACTCTCCTCCCCTCTGGTGACCGTCACCTTGTTTGATAGAGGTAAGAGTCTGATTCTTCGTCTCTCTCTCTCTCTTTTGCCCTTTGCTCATTTCTTTCTTAATTTCACATGTGAGTACAGTCATACGGTATTTTTCTTTGAGTTGTTCTGCTCACCATAAGACCGTCTAGTCTCATCCACGTCATTGCAAATGGCAAGATTTCATCCTTTTTGATGGCTGAGTAATATTCCATCGTGTATATGAACATATACACACACACACGTATATATTCCGTTTTATACGTAATGCCCTGCTGTGTGTATGGACTACGTTTCTCAAGCCCAGGGATTATTCCAGGGATAGACACAGAGTACAAGTTGGACCGCTCTGCCCTGAATTTAACCAGCAAACCTGAGACACAGAGCTGGAAACAGAGAGACTCGGGCTCTTTGATTCCTGGGTTGCGCCTGCTGGTTTCCCCCCACGTTGCCTCCTGGACGACGTCCGTCTGCAGCAACAAAGTCCCGTCGGAAACCCAGAGGGAAGCAGAGAGCTGAGGCGGTGAGAGAAGCTCTTGGGGAAAGGGGTCCCTGATAGCCGCTCGGCCCCAGTCGGTGTGACTGACCTTCCTGGACTCCTGTGTGGCTGTGTGTGGCCATGTGGTGAGGTACGGGCCCACGAAAAGTAAACAGAAATGCCTCAGGCTGGTAAAAATCTATTTAATTTCTTAAAGAGTAAGAGTGAGCTCTTCCCTACCTTTTTCCTGATGGTGGGAATGCAGTCGTGATGGCCGGAGTCCCTGCAACCAGGCTGCACCATGAGTAGGTGGTCTCACATGGAGGACAGTGCAGCACAGAGGACACCTGACATCTTGGACAGTAACAGCCTTGGACTCCTCACTCTGGCCTCTGGCCATGACACAGGGAAATAATTTCCATGTCATTTAGATTCCTACTTGTTTGTTTCCATCATATTTGAAACCCAAATTCTGGTGTATCCGTGTGCATGCATGTATGTTCATGTGTGTATGTGTGTACATTGTATTGTGCACGTGTGCACATGTATGTGTGTGCACATATGTGCATGTGTATGTCCGCAGAAGTGTACATGTCTCTGTGTGTGTGTCTCTGTATGTGGATGTGTGTTTGTGTCTGTGTATGCATGTGCAAGTGCCTGTGTGCATGTGTCTGTGTGTGCATCAGTGCATACAGGTGGGTATTTATGTGCATGTACATGTGTGTATGTGTATATCCATATCTATGTGTGCATGAATGCATGTATGTGCATGTGCATGCATGTGCAAGTTAGTGTATATGCATGTGTGTCTCTGTGTGCATATATGTATGTGTGTAGTGCATATCTGTGTGTGCATACACGTGTGTTCATGTGTGCATGGATGCCTCTATGTATATACCGTGTGCACATGTTTGTGCATACATGTGCATAGATGAGCATGAGTGTATATGTGTGTGTTCATGTGTGTCCATGTGTGTCTCCGTGTGCATATATGCATGTGTGTTTGTGTGTGCACATGCATATTTGTGCATGTGTGAGTTCGCGTGTCTCCATGTGTGTCTCTGTGTGCATATTGCGTGTGTATTTGTGTGTACACGTGTGTGTCCATGCATGTGTGTGTGCATGTATTCATGTATGTGTACGCATGCATGTCTCTCTGTGTGCGTGTGTGTGTGTGTGCTGGAGTCTTTGATCTGACTCATTCCAAGCTCCTGGCACTTAACCATCACATCAGAACACGGGAACCTTTAAACCAGATTGTCATTTCCCTGTCAGGGCTGCTATAATGCTTTGCAAAATGCCCCCAGAATTAATGTCCTTACCCTTTGCGTTTGTAAAATAAACACTCTTATTTCTTGGAAGGGAGTGAGGGAAGCTTTTCACAAGACCCTCGAGCTGTGTTTTTCTTACATCAGTAGCAGAGGCTCGGGCCAAGCACCGTTTCCTGGCCCTGAGCACTTCCTGGCTGGACTAATGGTTTCATCTCCGTGAGGGTTTGCTCTCCCTCGAGCCTCTCCTCCTCGGAAGCGTCTCCCTGTGACATCACTCTCGTTCTCCCCACACCCCACACCTTACTCCAAGATCTCGACGTCTCTCGTTTCCTCTGAGCAGACACAGTAACATCTGGGGAGCAAAGGAAGGCACTTACAGCCCCTTTAGCTCTAAAAGGCCCTCGGGCCCATGAGATGGGACCTCACATGGCTTTTGCCAATTACGTTCCTGCTGTTGTTGGCACCTGCCCAGAGCCTACCCACAATGCAAAACATATTTTCCACCCCTGGCCTCAAATATAAATACTAAAATTTTAAGCGTGGCATTCCAGACCCTCTGTGGTGTGACCCAGTCTTGCCTTTCCAAGCATATGCCTTCCGAGAGCCGTGCAGAGCCTCCTTCCAGGCCACCCTGCTCTGAATCCCTCTCCTCTTCTATGCACAGACGCCCCGACCGTGGCTGGTCCCACCCACCCATCCTGGCTCATGGCTCACCTACAAAATAGGAAGGTGCTCGGCAAGGCGAGAGTCCACCCGCGTGAGTGAAACCGATGTGTCCTCAGTTGCACAACAGAATTCCGCCCACCCGAAAACACAGGTCCCTCTGGACCCAGCGCCACTGCCTGCGGAGCCCTGCTTGCCCATGCAACCCTGGCTTGGGTCTTCCAGCAGATTCTGCAGGAAGGCAGGACTCATTCCACGGGCTTCCCACGCAGGGCAGTGATGGATGGCTCCTGCCCCGCTTCAGCTCTGTGATGAGGAGAGGGAGTGCCGCAGACCCCTGCCAGTGCCAGATGCAAACGCATTAATGAGGGCTTGATATTTGCGGCATAAGGAGTGGGTGTTTACAAAAACAAATGTGCGCTGATGTGTCTCGTGGAGAATATTGATAGAAAATCAAAGCGTTCTAAAGCTGGAGAGTGTCCTCTCCCCTCCTTAAGCCTCTTTAATTAATTTAAAGATTTTCTCATTGAAAAGCACAAATGAAAATGCTTATTAATCAGCGAAGCTTTCAGGCCATTATCAATCATTTCTTATGTAAACCACTGTCTTGTGACCCAAACTGGGCGTGTGACTGGAGATGTGATTTATTTCCCTGCGTGCATCTCTTTGCCCTTGAAACCCATTCCCAGTGACGGAAAGTCTCACGGTAAGCAGCCCTCTGATGTCTAGAGGCATAAGGAGGGCTGCTTCCTGCCTCCCCTTGTTATCGGCTCTCAGGGATAGGCACTGGGTGGGGGCATCGGGGGTGGACACCCAGACGAGGTCCACGACATCTAGAGGAACTCGCTGTTCCATCATGTGCCACGGTGTCCCTCCAGGGTCCACAGAAGCCCACGGCGCACACGGGGGGCTCTCTGAGCCCTTTTCAAGAGTAGCTTTGAAAACCGTGGGATGACGTGAGAGCATCTCGAAGCCTCAGGTCCTTCAACATCGACGCTTGGTTTTGGCTCAAGTCATGATCTCAGGGTCATGGGACTGAGTCCCACGTTGGGTTCCATACTCAGCATGGAGTCTGCTTAAGATCCTCTCTGCTTCCCTGTGCCCCTCGCACCCTCTAAATTCAATCAATCCATCAATCTGAAAGAAAGAAAGAAAGAAAGGAAAGTCATGTGATGCTATGAAGATGATGCACAACGGTAAAGCCCAGCCAAATGGACACAAAAGTCAGTAACGTGAAAGAGAGGGTGCCACGGAACCCCGGCCCTATGATGCCATCCTTCCCTTGACCCTCTTTCAATGCCCCGTCGTGAGCCTGAGATGTAGAGTAGCACGTAACCCGTCCCCCTCATCTCCGATGGCAAAGCTTCCCGTTGTTATTAATGATGATTCTTGTTCTTCTCCAAAAAGAGCAGGGATTGAGGTTGGTCCTCACGCTGTAGCCACGAGAAAGGAACTCCCGCTGAGAGACCCTGTGGTTTCCTCATTAGCCACCAGGATCTGGCTGGCCCTTGCACCAAGCTCCACACTTTACTTTTATACCCAGTCCCTGTAGCATCCAGCTCCAGGCTCGGGAGCTGGTTGGGATCATTTGCTCGGGGCATGGAACCAGCTCCGCACTCCTGAGCCTGAGTCCTTGAGTTCTTCCGTTGCCCCCCCACTGGGGTCATCAGAGCACAATGAGGTATCCCACAGACTCTCTAGTTTCCACTCATAAGCCCCTGGCTCTACCCTATCTTCTTTGCTTGAGTTCTTTGAAGGAGAGTATTTCTAAACCTGCACTGTTGTCCTCGACTTGCCCTAACCCTTTCTTACCCCCCCAAAAATTCAAAAACAGGAGGGTTTTTGCATATCAGCAAAAGCATATTATCACACTATTAATGTGTGGGGTGTGTATTAGTCATCCCAGGCTGTGTAACAAAATATCGTAGATGGGGATGCTTAGACAGCCGACACTGATGTCCCACAACCCTGGAGGCTGGAGTCTGCAGTCAAGGTGCCAGCGTGACTGGGTTCTGAGGAGGTCTTCTTCTTGGTTTGCAGATGGTGGCCTACTTGCCGAGCCTTCACATGGTGGATAAAGAGAGAGAGAGAAAGAGAGATCTGGTTTCTTCTTCCAAGGACGCTACTCTCATCATGGTGGCCCCACCCTCATGACATAACCCTGATCATCTCCCAAAGACCCTACCTCCTACTATCATCTCACGGAGAGTTAGGGATCCCATACGTCCATGGGAATGTGGGGGAGGCACAAACATTCAGTCCATAACAGGTTAGAATAGTTCTACATCTTGGGTCCCGTCTTGTGTGTTGTAAGATGTTGAACATCAGCTCTGGTTTCCACTCATCACAGGAAGGAAGACCCAGGTCGAGCTCAAGGTCAAGATGCTGGGGCACCCGGAGGATGCAACAGATTCCATAAATGTCAAAACACAAGGCATGTAACAGTCAGTTCCAAAGGTCCCTGCAGCTGCTGTAACAAGCACATCCCTGAGGGGGGCTCGCCTGGGCAGGAGAGCAGCTCTGGGGAAACCCACCGTGGGAGTCACCCCATTCTACTCTGTGAGACCTCGTGGCACCCACGTGGGGGCAAACATGGACTGTGGCTGGAAAATGATAAGGAACCATGTAATTTCCTGTCTCAAAGGAAGAAAAAATCATCACAGAGAAGAGATTGCCTTTGAGTCAGAAAATGTACAGGATCTGAAGGAGAAAGAGTCCATGTTTATAGGGTGAATGGATTACAAGAACAGTAGCCATTCATGTGAGAAGCTATCACTGTACACATGACAACCTGATTCCCTTCAAGAGGTCCTGGACATCCCCAAACATCACCCTAGGAGGAATCATTTTTTTTTTTTAATGTAAAATGCACCAAAATCGAGACCTCTGATTCACATTTTGTGATCATTCCAAGAGGGCTCCGTTGAATTTTATTTTTGCTATGTGGAGAAATATAAGGTGTTTTCTCAGTAAATCAATATGCAGCTCGATTTCCAAAAGAAGAAAACCGTCTGCAGTTAGAAGAAATTAAAAGCACGTACCATGGATATGCTCATTATACGTGCTTACGGTGGTATATTTTACCTGCTAAATGTTTACTGATGATTGGTTCAAATGGTTGTATCTGCCTCAAATGGATCTTTCTTCTTTACAAATATCCTTTCCAGGTGCTTCATGAAATCAAAATTGTTTCCCTTAGTTAGTCTGAGTGGGGAAGTAACTCTGCACCTGCCAGAATCCCATTGTCCCTGGAAACAAACACCCTACTTGGATCTCACCCCACATGGCCTATTAATAGGTTCAGGTGATCTCCTTAAAATGTGCTTTAATTTTGAGGATCTTTCTTTTACCTTCTAAAAGAGGTTTTCTCTGTTGGACGCCAAACATGATTTCCAAGGGAATGGCTAGCTTTGGTCTCAAGTGTTGACCTCGGTCTGTGAAGTGATTTGTGTGTGTGCCGTTGTGTGTCTGGGTTTCTTTCTTTCTCTTTTTTTTTTCCATACCTCTCTCGGGAGCTCTGGGATCACTTTATTATTTATAGATTAAAGCGCATTGTTGCTAATTAACACTGTTCTAGTTGTCGGTGGGTAGGGTTGCTTGCTTTGAAGTGTTTCTGATGTTGTAGTTTGGGAATTCTGTATGCTGCTATGGTTGGCATAGTTTTGGATATGGGAACCTGAGCTCCGAAGCAATTATTTAATGTACCGTAATAGTGATATCTGTCCATTATCTCAAGATGTACCTCACAGTATCTTTCTCTGAATTCCTTCTTTTAGGTCAGTGGGAAGGGCTTCTTGGCACTGAGTCTTTCCACCTCATGTGGTGGATTGTCCACACCATTTCCCATTCTGCTTAGGAAGCTCTTTCATGGGAAAAGGGTGAATACCCTGACACAGGACCATCCCGGGAGGACCTCTCTGAAAAAACTTCAGAAAAGCCTACCAAAGGGCCAGAAGCTTCTTACTTTGCCAACTCAGGTGGGCATCAGAACTTAGACACACATATATGCTGACCTTCTTCCCATCCTGCTGATGTGATACCTAGTATTATACAGTGTTGATGACACGTAGAGTTTAAACACGGTCCGTTCCCCTAAAATTCATGTCCACCCAGAGCCTGTGAATGGAGCCTTATTTAGAAACACAATCTTTGCAGATGTGATTAAGTGAAGGATCTCATGTTGAACTCATCCTGGATCAGGGTGGCCCTAAATCTAATGAACTCTTGTAAGAGACAGAAGAAGAGACACAGATAAAGAGAAGCCACGAGAAGATGGAGGCAGAGATGGGAGGGATGTGGTCACAAGCCCAGGGATGTCTGCAGTCCAGAAGCTGGAAGAGGAAGGAAGGACCTTCCCCAGAGCCTCAAGACGGAGCACAACCCTGCCCCGCCTGGATCTCCATGGCCCTGCCCTACCTGGATCTCAGCATCCCTGCCCCGCCTGGATCTCAGACTTCTGGTTTCCAGAGCTGGGGGAGGGTGAATTCCTGTGGTGTTAACCCACCTGGTCTGTGGTATTTGTATGACAGTCAGAAGAAACAAACACCACATTGTGTTATTTCTACCACATGAGGACACCTGGGCTGGCCCTGGCTGGTTTCTTCCTGAAGACATCAGACCATTCAGCCTGCTTTGCCCAGTGATGACGTAGCAGACTGATTCACGCAGCTACAGAACCATCTGCACACCTTCCTGGGCCACTGCACACGCATTCAGAAATCTCGTCAAGGGGCCACAGGTACTTTTAGACCTAAATATTAAAAGGGGGGGGGGAGAGATTTGGGGATAATCATTTGGTTCTTCACAAAAAAAAAAAAAAAAAAAAATCACATGGACTGTGTTTGTGTATGGATTCCAGAAAAGAAAGCTGGGTGGAAAGTTAATATCTTCAAGCAAATGGAAGTTTTAAAAATGACCAAGACCTCCATTAATGTGTATGATATATTATAAATTTCTCTTGATATGCAAACATACACTTGTGTACACACACATACACACACACACCAGGTAGAAGGACATCTGCAAGTTCAGCCTGGTGGGACAGTACAATAGGTTTCCAGACCCTCTCGGCATGCCTCACCCCACATCTTTAAAGAAAAGTCAACTATGCAACCCCAGTAGTTCAGAAACCACCCTCCAAAAATCAGCATGGCACAAAGAATGGCTCAGACGTCTTTGTAGACTCACTTGTCTGTACTTCTACTGCATTCTGAGTACTCAGCAATCTTGTTTTACAACTAAGAGTGGGTGCTGCCTCTCAGAACTTGTTAGAGTGTGTGTATGTGTGTGAGAGAGAGAGAGCGAGCGAGAGAGAGAGATGAGGAATATGTGTACATTGCACATAGGCACAATTCAGGTAGAGGAAGGGAGAACATTGAATCTATTTTTTCACCCATGGTGGACAGCATTAGCTTGGCTTAATGTTGGGTTGCCAATGGACGTGGGTGGATAGGGGTGTCTCCACCAAACATAGATGGATCATGTCACTGCTCCCAGGTCCCAGTCTTACAGATGCTGGAGTATCTCTCTAAGCTAGAACCCGAATCCTCCAAGACCCTACAAAAATTTGTCCAGCTGGTGGGAAGCCAATGACCTTGAATGGGTGGAGTGTCCTTCCTCTGCCCTTAGGACACAACCCCCAACATCCACACACCCCAAGTTAAAAATGAGCTACATAGACTGTGAGAATTTCCCTAGGAAAGCACAGTTAAAGCATGGAAACAAAGTGGATTCCAGTCTGGAAACGAAGCATATATTCTTAGAAAGGAGCATAAATCTGTTCTAAATAGATAAAACTAAGGGTCTGTCAGCCCAGCGTTTGAGTTGGCTTTGCATAAAGTCATCATTCCTCAAAGACTGATGAAACCAATGTGTTTTCTATGGCAGCTGTAACAAAAGACCCCAAACCATAGGTACTCACAATAACACAGATGTGCTCTCTCCCAGTTTTGGAGACCAGGAGTCTGAAATGAAGGTGTTGGCAGGGTTGGTTCCCTATGGGTGCCATACAGAAGGGATCCATTCCACACTTCATTCCTTGGCTTGTAGGCTGCCATCTTCTCCCTGTGTTGTTCTACATGGTCTTCCTTCTGGGCGTGTGCCTATATCCAAATTTCCCTTTTTAGGGATATCAGTTGTTGAATTAAGGCCCACCTTTATGACCACCTAAAAACTCCCTTAAGTGATTCTGCAATGACCTTATTTCTGAATAAGGCACCATTCTAATGGGGCTTAGGACTCCAAACATGAATTTTGTTGGGACAGAATCCAACCCACATCAAGCATGTCGCCAAGATAAAATACGTGATTGAATCCACAAGAAAGAAAATAAATTGAAACCCAAATGAGTACCTTGTACTGCCAGCCATATGACATCCTTTCTTAATATTTTCTCCTTCTCAAGAGGGTCTCAAAATCTTCTTAGATCTTATAGAAATTACAGAGAGTTGCCTGAAACATTAAAGACGGGTTTCCCTGTGTCCTTGGAAAGGGCTTTGGTTGAGGGGAGGGAGTTCTTAAACCTATGTCTTTGGGGGGGAGCATAAATTTTAATTGCCCATTGCTGAAATGCTGACCTTTATCTGATCTTTATCTGTCCCAGTTGGAGGACTCTGTAGGAGTCTGATCACAGTGAGAAAATGAACCTGGTTGTAGCTTCAATGTGTGTTCAATTTTCCGTCCCATGAAACTGCTTTTAATTTGAAGGCAGTGTAGCATTTCCCCTCTCTAACTTTTCAGCCAGAACACCCAGATTTCATGGACAGCAGGAATTACAGACACTTTTCTTGTCGATCTCATTTTGGTTCCTCTCCCTGGCATTCCTGATGAAAGGTTCCCTCCCCTCATCTGAAGGGAAATTCGAGATTCCCTTACACGGTAACACATTTCACACTTTGATTTTTCTGAAGGAGAAACATGAGGATTTCCGAGAATAAACCTTTCGAGGAATAATACATCAAAGAAAGATGAAACAGTAGGGGAAAGTGCACATGGGTTGATGCCTTGATGGCACGGTGACTTTATAGGAAATACTTCAACAGGGTCACCCTTTGGAAGGGGTGGGAAGAGTTTACATCCCACAAAATGATCTGCTAACGTCGCCTTCATCAGCTACGAAGGGAGGCAGAGCGTTGCCTCTTCTAATCTCATTAGTGTTACCAGGTGGGGAGGGGGACTGAGGCGGGGTAGCCAAAGCGTTGCTGAGATTTGGAAAGCAGGGTTCCCATACACACCGTACGGCTCCTGTGAGCTGACATGGTGCAGAAGGTGCTCATGGCCACCCCAGGACCCAGCGACCCAGCCCCCAAAGGGCTCCACTGCTGGAGAAAGTCCCCAGAGACACACATACTTTTTGGGAACTTACATCCCATTCAGACTCCTGACATCCATAGAGGTCGTGTCCTTCTAGCTACAGAGGATGTAATGATCTAGGACATGTGCTTTGTGTTGATACCAGCACACCTTCTGGCGTCCTTACCTGCACCTCCAAGGCCTGACACCACACCTGTGAGTTTTTCCTCCTCCTGGTTCTCCTGCCTGTCCTCCCCACCACGAGTCTCTACCCCTATTTCCTTTTTTAAAAAAGATTTTTATTTCAGAGAGAGAAAGAGCGCATGAGTGGGGTGGATGGGTAGAGGGAGAAACAGACTCCCTTCGGAGCGCAGAGCCTGACACGGGGCTCAATCCCAGGACCCTGAGATCCTGACCCGAGCCGAAGTTGGGTGTTTCACCAACTGAGCCCCTCAGGCCCCCTCTACCTCTATTTTTATCCCTCCCTCTATCTGTCCTCCCCTCTCCATGCCTCCTTCCCCATCCCTCTCTCTCTGTCTCCCTCCTCGTCTGTCTCCTTTCCCTCATGGCAGAGATAACCTGGAAGATGGATACCTCAGCTGGGAGGTGGAGTGCCCATTGGCTTACGCCTTGACCAGCACTTACAGAATTGAGAAAACACAGCGACTCCCAGGACGGCTTCTCAACATTGCTCAATTTCTCTTCATAAAGTCTGCCCCTTCGGTACTAGGCAAACTGTCTTTAGCTCAGAACATGTCTCTGGAGCAAAATAGGATGTTTGATTAGCAAACAAAAATCTTGACATAGACTTTCCAGTGGGTTCAAGCAAGACATTTTCAGGGAACAAAAATTGAAGAAGTATGTTGCCAACAGACCTCTACCAGGGGGAATATGAGAAGAGAACCCAAAGCAGAAGAGAAATGACCCAAATATAACATTAAAATTCATGAAGGAATGAAGTGAATTTTAATCACAATGTAATAAAAATGCCAAACTGTGTGGGTAATTGTAAGTAAATATTGGTCTTATAAAACAATCATATCTTAAGGAGGTTAAAATGTACAGAGAATTAAAACGTACAACAATGATGTGTAAATCAGGGGAATAAAAATGAAGTTAAATGTTCTAAGGCATTTTCTTTGTCTAGAAAGAAAGTTAAAGTAATTCATGTTGACTTTGAAAACTCAAGGGCATAACCTTTTGAAGGGCAAAACTCAGGGATAGACAACCATTCCAAGACTAGGAAAAGACATATGCCTTCCTGGTTAATAGTGGTGGTGATGGGAATAATTATAACAAGAAATGAATGTTCTTCATTTCTTCAATGTTCCAAAAGAAGAAAAGAAGCAAAAACATAAACGTTTTAGGGACAAGTAGGAAACACACATTAAGGTAGTGCACACACATGTGTGTGTGTGTGTGTGTGTGTGCACACAGAGACAGAGAGATTTATATCTTTGTACGTATGTGTTTCCAAGCATATAAATGTTCATATGCTTGGAAATTAACTTGTCATGTGCCCAAGTTAAATTCCAAATTAAATAACCCATGCATCATAGTAGTCATTGGAAAATACTGTAAACTGAAACATAATCAAAATAAAACAAATCCAAACATTAGGAACGCAAGTCAAGCCCATATTGAGTGCAAAAGGTAAAATCTAAAGGTGACCAGATTTGAAAAATATCAAAGTACAAAGCAACCTTCTTAAAAATTAGAAAATGAACAGCAAAAACTCACATGAATTAGCAGAGATAAAATAATAGAAGTGAAATCAGAATCAATCAAGAGGAAAATACATGCATAAAATAGAACACTGCAGAGTCAAAAGCCAGTAATACAAAAAAAAAAAAGTGATATTGATCAGGAAAATCAGAAATGGCATAAGGAAGTAATAACCCAGATAAGTCATGGGAAATTACTACAGATCCTATAAACACTAAAAATTTCATGAGGGGATATTATCAACAGCTTTATGCCTGTAGATAGAACGAACAAATTTCTAGAAATATCCAATATCTTAAAACTGACACTCAAAGAAATAGAAAATATAAAGTCTTAGTACCACAAAAGAGATTGAATTGGTAACTGTATCATTAATACAAACAAATCTAGACCCAAAAGGTTTTACCTGTATATTCTACCAAATATTTAAGGAAAAAACAATGCCAACATTACTCAAAATATTCCAAAGATTAGAACAAATAAATACACAGGAAAAGAAACAACAAAATTGTCATTGCTTGTGCATAAAATGAACAGAAATGTAAGTATTTTACCATCACAGACACATCAGAATGAATAAGGGATAGAAGAAGGTCGTTGGATACAGACATTGATATAAAAGAAGTCCATTGCAGTCGTCTATCCTGGCAACAAAGAATTAATTTTGTAAATCTGTACCAATTATGATAGCATTAAAATCTAATATTGAAGAAAAAAATCTAGCAAAGCTATGAAGACATCTGGTCAGACCTCTGCAAAATATTAATGAGAGACATAAAAGATCTGTATCAAGCTCGGGCCATCTTCCCAGCACCTCATACCCTTCCTCGTGCTTACCTCTACCCGGAACCACTTGTTTATACGTCTACGGCACGAGGCAGGGAGATGGGTAAGCACGGGGATGGTCTGCTGGCACGTCCTAGGAACACAGGCCCCGCCCGTTCCGAAGCCCCGTAGGAACCCATCCTGAACAGCCACTGGGCAGGGTCAGCCATAAAAGGTGGTCTGGGCTCTGCTCCATGCCCCACCTGTATGAACTCACATATCCTTGTAACCCCGTGACGTCAGCACTTCTTATCGGTTCCACTGAAGTCTTATGCATCTGTAGCCATGGGGTCCGTCCTCACTGACCGGAGAGCTATTTGCAAAAACCATGGTCCCAGGTCCTTTTTTGGTCAAACGGTGGTCCTTGTTAAGTTGTCCTGTGCCTCGGCTCCTAAGAAAGTCCCTTAGAACAGCTTATGGAAACTACATGGTCCCCTGGAGGGTCCCTTTCTCTGACAGGACCTTGCCCTTTCCCACTGGCCAGGAAGCCAGGCTAAAGGATGTATCATGATACCTCCATACCGCAGGCTGCCATATTTCCACCACCATCGACTGCAAAATGCAGAAGGCACCAACTGCACCTTCCAGAATGTGATTCCATGGTTTTGCATCAATCCTGCTTGTTCTTGGCAAGTATGGGGTGGAGACGTAGGAGTCCCTGCCTTCTCCTCTGCTTCTGAGCACCATGGTTCACAAGGACATTCCGGATACCCCTCTGTTCTCCCTCATGCTCACCAAGGGTCCCTCCTTCTCTAGGAGATTCTGGTCACGTCCTTGATTTTTGAGTTGCGTTCGAGTTATGTCTCCACCGTTGGGACGTTGAAACACAATCCAGAGCATCCTAAGTCTGCATCAGCTTCAGACGTTTCTGTAGAAACCACCACCCTATGTGCGCGTGCCCTTGCAAAATGAGTGTAGTCCCACCTTCATCATTATTAAGCAAAACTGCAAGGGGGGGACAGGTCACACAATGCAGACCCAGACGCATTCCTTGTGGCCTGTCAGGGAGGGCTCCCCGCTCTGCTCAGTGCAGCCCTCTTTGGGCATTGCTCAAAATGGGGCACCCTCAGACGACCACAATGGGACACTCCCACTCAGCCAACCTGCTTCTGAAATCTGAAACTTCCCCTCAAAATAAAGCCTTGTCATCTAAGCATTCAATTTAAAGACCCCTTGGTGTTATTTTTGAACACTGGAAGTTAATAATAAACATCACCTTTGTTTTGTGATTTTTTTACCGAGTTGATTTAAATACCCCTGACAGCCGCAATCCAATCTTCCCATCCAAACTGACAAGCGTGACATGCATCTCTGCGTACAAGCTCTCAATTATGCATAATCCAATGTTTTCTAGGGTTTTAATTGAATCACTAGTCTCAAACTTGTTATTTTTAATTTACAACATTTGATTTCTGACACTGGCCCCTCTATGTCATAAATTATGCAGGCGAGAGCCTTAGTTGTGCGGGTGATTAAAAAAAACTAATTAGGCATGATTAAAAAAAACTAAAACAGAGACCTCTTAAATATGTGCATGTTACCATGCAGAGGAGGCTTATTTCTAAGAGATTATGTTCAGTTTCGTACAATTTGATTGATTTTGACAGAAATGAAAGAAAATGTAGGATTTTTTCCCCCTTCCTGAATATATACCAGAAATTGCATTACATGGCCCGTTGATGTGGATTTCTCCCACAGCTCATTGAATATAATTTTGTTAAGTGGGCAGGAAAATGAACATGAAGAAAACGCAATGTAATCCAGCATTTTCTTTGGCACGGGGAGTGAGGTCAGGACAGGGCTGTGCATACCCCACAGGATCGACAATTAGAGTTATTGCCCTTTCAAGCTCCAGCTAATGACAGGGAGGAGGAAAAGTACGGGGAAAGTGTAACTTTCTGAAAAAAGGACTCCAGCTCACGCCGTGGGAGGCTGGTGATGTGGGAGAGTCTCTTGGAGGCTGAGGGCTTACGGCGTCGAGGCTGAGGCTGGCACCAATCCACAAACATCTCATGGCTGTTGCTTTCCTGCACGCTACACCCAGCTCACCTCCTTCCCATCCAAGCCTGTTTCCTTCTTGCCTTTGTCTCTCTCCAGCCCCACAACAAGCAAAATGGCGCCCGTCCTCACCCTCCCGGCACATTACACTGCCATCCCTGTTCATTCTGAATTACATTCAGAAAACAGAATTCCACCGGAAGTTTGGGAAGCGGGTCGAGAGGACAAGGGTTCGCCCAAGTGAACCAACCACTCAAAGACCGTGCACCATGCTCTGTGTAGAATCTCCGTTGACCAATGGCGCATTTTCCTTCTCAGAACAAATGAGGCGTCCCTGAGAGCCTTGCACGGTGGGAATGGTTGTCACTGTCCTCTCCCTCCCGTTCTCCTTGGTCTTCCCAATGGAGGGGTTTCCTCCTTCACTTTCATGGAAGTGAAATCCATGGGTGTGCATTTGGCGATGAACTTCGCGGATCGGACACTTAGATTTCCGGCCTCGTGGAGCTTACGATTCAATGAGAAATAGTCAGGCAAACCATTGTCTTCAAAGATGAGTGTCTGGTCAAAATAAAAATAATACAATCCTAGGAGCCACTCTTGTGAGTTCTCTGCACTTGGAACTAAAATCAGGGGACGTCCATTGCTTTCACGTCGTGCTGTGTCCATTCCTTTCGGGTCAGAGAGAGAAAAACAAAGGTAGAGGAGACGCAGCATTCCTGTCCTTCAGAGAGACGTACTCATTCAATTCAGTCAATTCAGTCAATTCTCCCATCTGGCATGGATCCGGCTGTCCATCTTCTGGGGGTGTTGTCTTCACCTTCAACCTCACACCCGAAAGGTGTACCTCATGCCTACGGTGATGGCAGAGCATGCGTTGTGAGCCACGGAAACACAAGGATGGCTTCCTACCTCCGTCCGCCGCCACTTTACCGTGAATGCTGGCCAACCACACGTCAGCTCATTGTCTTCAAGACACATTATGCACAAATTCACACAACTGGCTTTCTTTTTTTTCCTTTTTTCTTTCTTTTGCCAGAAAAATGGCGGCAATACCTTGAGCAATCATCCATGGTCTTTAACAAGGATGAGACTGTGTTTGTTTGGCAGGTTTGCTTTCAACAGTGGGAAATGTCTAAAAGCAGTGGCCAAGGGGGATGAGAAAGGAAAGAATGTGGAACATGGAATAAACAGATAGTGAAACACACCACGGATCATCCTGGTCGCCTCCGTTCCGTTTCCCACTGACAAACACAATTTAAATAATGAGAATAAGCATAGGTGCTAGTGCTCATGGTTTCTTGGAGTCCAACCAATTGGCTTGTACCATCGTAAGTCATTTTGAAGAGATAGAAGCAGGTGGTGCACAGGGCCACTTGAGGTCATCAATAAAAGCAACATCCCCAGAACATCAGTCACTGCTGGGTGCATAAACCCAACTGCCAGGGTCCCTTCTTGGCTTTGCACGTGTGCAGAAGGGCATTGTCTTTTATCTCACCTAGATGTTGGGTTCCAGACCCCACCTTCATGCTTATCAACCTAATGGAAGCAAAAGCTAGATTTCCTGCTTCTTTCCTTCCTCCTTGCTTCTTTCCTACTTTCCTTCCTTCCCTCTTTTCCTCTTTCTTTTTTTATTCTCCAGTCAGATCGCTCAGAAAACAAGAAAAAACCACCAGGCTCAGGGATTGGTATTTCCAGACACACTACTTAGCTTCCTGACGAAAATAATTGACCAGTCCTGACCTTTTGCAATTTAGCACCAGCACCGGAGTGCTAGGTAATCTGAGAGATTTTATTCAAACACACACACACACACACACACACACACACACAGAGCGGGCTTGACGTTGAATAGGAACCCTCCATCATGCAATTATAGGCTCATATTTACGGCTCCGAGCTCAAGGGGAAATACGGCATGTGCGACATGGATCAGCCCTCATCAGAGACCTAACTTCTCAGCCCGATGTGCAGTCACACGTGAGAGGATGACATGGCTGAAGGGGGATTAAAAAGGCAGCCCCTCTGTGTCCTGACCCCAGGACATTCTTCCAGACGGTGGGGACATCTCCATATCTCTAATGACAAGTCAGCTCTATGCTAGGGGATACCCTGACCTCCCCAAAGTCCTGTCCAGGACCCACTATCCTTCATTCTATACTCGGGGCTGTTGGACAGGCCACCCCAGGTGATGTCCACCCACAAGACAAACTTTCCCCCTCCACCTTGTGCCACGAAACCCCCAAACCAGCAGGCGAGAGCTTGGACTCATGCACAACACCCTGGAGGACCATGCTGAGCCATCCCAAATGTTCACCTATGGTTCCTTCCGTGGAACATGGGAATGAGATGCACCACGTCCCACCTGCCTCATATAGCATGTTCAATCTTGTTCAGAAATAACACGATGACCCTGAATAGGACCTTTGAGGCCAAACACAAAACATTTTTGTCTATTCAATGCAGTCTTGGAGCTGCTCATAGACATGGGGTTGGGGGATAAATCTTTCATCAGGCCTCTGCTATGGACCGTCCTTCTTGGCTCTGTGCTATCTGGGATTGGCCCCGCCCATTACTCCAGTTGGAAATGGAGATCCTTCTCCTGGATGCCCGATGTCCCACCAAGCTGTCCACACGTTCTCTTCCTCTTCTCAGTCATTAGTCCGTGCCCACGTGAGACCTTGAGTCCACATTCAACACATCTCTTCCAAATTCCACTCCTCTTTCTCTACATTTATAATCGGATGGTCCTAGACCCAAGACCTAGCCCTTCTTGTCGGCTCTCTCATAGAGTCCGTATGACCCTACATTTTAGTCTCATTCTATGGGTCAAAATCCAGTAAGTCTCCTTATTCTGCTACTACTGCTTTGGCCATTGGGATAGTCTTCAAAGGAATTGCTTCCGCCTTCCAATGAGCACCATCTTCTTTTTCGAGCATATCCTCCCCACCCCCACTGCGCCCACCTGCATTGATGCCACCACCCAACCTGGGCGCCTTGTCCGCCATCCTCACCTGTCACCCCACACAAAGGGGGACCGGGCAGCTTCAATCTTCCAGCTGGAAAGAGCACAGCCAGATTTCCAAAGTCAGCGTCCACGGCCTTGGGCCACTTCCCCACGTGGACAAATCCTCCCGTTCCCCCATAGGTCCAGTTTTCCAACCAACTGGCTTGGAAAAGCAAGTTCTCCGGGAACACAGCAGACAGTTCCAAGCTGGAATGGTGTCCACCTGCCCAGCCTGGGGTCCTTATGTGCAGCTGGAGAGAGGACGCAAGCGCATCCCTCTTGTTCCAGAACCTGTCTCCATACCGTCTCCAATGCCCGACGTCTGTAAACTGATCACCAGCGACCCCAGCCAGACATGACTGCACAGCGGCATGGAGCTCTGATGTAGGTTCTTGTGTCCACAAGGTCTGAGTCATATGGTTCTGGAGACCAGGAGACTCCAACTCATGCCAAGATGCCCGGCGCTGATTCCTTCAAGACTTCTCAAGCAGAGATCAGAAGACACATATTTCATGCAAAAATCAGACACAAGAAACAAACCCAAATGGCTCTTACTTATGAACGAGAAATCCAAAACCAAGGCGCCCCTTCCGGTGTGTGCCTGGGCCATGAAAAAGCAATGATATCCGGAAATTTGCACACTCATCTCCGGGGACGTTGTTATGGGCTCATAAAAAGTCAAATTGCCCTTCCTCGAGCTCGTGAATAATTTGTATGTATCGTTTGTCTCCGAGTCCTTCTCTGCCTGCCGGGCTGACCACCCACCTACCCACAGGCCAGCGGATAAGACAGGACCAGACGGGACTCCGTTATCTGAACGCCACTTTGCAGGTTTCCAACCCAATAATCTCCTTGTGGGCCCACGCAGTGTCTGATGACAAACATATCTTTACCAATTGGGGGGATATCCCAGTGCTCGCCATCTGTGCTGAATAATGAATGTGGGGAGACAGCATTGATTTTCTGGGGGTCCTTCACGGTGACATGTGTGGGTGAGAGGCTCCTTTTCAACACGGCAGCCCAGCGGACAGGGGAAGGACTGCCCGGATGTCTGCGTGCATTTTCCAGGGGGCCCCGGTGTGCCGGGCAGGGGTGCGGAGGGGGAGCAGGTCTGCTGCTGGGTGGCATTCATGCTCCTAGGGGCAGGGCTCACCGGGGGCACGCCTGTTTTTATGACATCTGTGAGTGTCGACCGGATTTTTAACTGCAGGTAATAAAACCCAAGCTAATTGGGCACCACGGCTTGGAGCCCGTTCCTTCTGGGGCGAGCCGATGACAGCCGAGCCCTGGTCGTGTGCAGACAGCCCCCACACGCTCACCTCCTCTGCCCCTGCACGTTGCTGAAAACCCCAGCTTCCCCCCAGAGTGACGGTCCCGTGCCCCGTGCGCCCTCCGGGGGGAAGCCAAGTGGAGACCTCACCACACATACAACCACAGCTCATGGCTCGTCCCTCCCAACGCAGGCAGCGGACCCTGGGCTCACCTCCCTCCCGCGCTCCAAAGGCAAGATTGCAGGCTCCCTCTTTAATATTCAAACAGTGCCCAGGACCGCGGAAAACAATTTTCTCTCCCAGACGCTCCCTTCGTGCAATACCGCCCTGGCTTCCACCGGGGTGATGCGGGCAGGGGGTGTTGGAGAGAAACCTCTCCAGGTGCCTGCACGGGGGGAGACGCGAGAACTCTCGTTCCCAGAGCGGGACATCCATCTGCGTGATTGCCCGCGTCCCCGGGGAGGGCCAGACGGCGTTCCGAAATGCTGCCTTTCGCCAGCCGCTGACAGAGCTGCCCGCGGCCGGGCGTGCATCGCTCACGCCCAGGAACCCTTGCAAAGGGCTGGTTCCGTCTATTTTTCATGACGCGGGCTATTAAGGCATCTGGTGCGGAGCCGGTGTAATCTGGGCCTTGGAGACGTGGCTGAGGGCGCATCCTCGTCCCCCTCCTCCGTCAGGTTTCTCGGGAAGGATCCACGTCCTGGGTCTGAGTCCCAGATTCCGGCTTCTCTGCTGGAGCCTTGCAGCTGGGTCGGGTCCTGCTCCTGCAAACGCGTCCTCCTGTGACGCTCAGAAGTCAAGTCCGGTTGGTCACTGGGACAAGCAGCCACGGTCCCAGCCATAGGACAGCGGGTGGGACCCGGGGCCCAGACGCTGGCCTGGGTGGTTGTGGGACCTCCCCGAGAGTAATGCTATCCTCTAACCTGACTGCAATCCAGCTGGAGAAACATCACGGCGCCATCGGGCCCCGTGGACGATGCCACATGCACGGGAGGCCTGGCCACGGCCACGGTTTCCAGAACGCACTGAGCACGCAGAAGACGCTGCTCACGTCCGCGTCTCCAGCTCCGGGACAAGCCTCAGTCCCGTCTCCAGACTGATTTTGTCCCCTTCCATCCCGAAACGTTTCTGTCCTGCTGGATTCCAGCAGAGCCAGGACATTAGGTCCCCGGCAATGTCCCACGGGAGATGCCACTCGGGTCTCGTGAGGTGTAAATGCACAAGCAAAAACACAGACTCAGAGTAGCTTGCAAGCTCCGTTTTACTGCCCTTTACTTCTTCTGGGTTTCGGGGCAGGCATGTGACCGAGCAGCAAAGTCACACAAAAAAAGGAAAAGAAAATCAGAGTTTTCCATCATTTGCCTTCTTGTGTTCATTCTCTTTGCTGCTCAGAAAGACTCATCGGGGAAGCAAATATAAAGTGTACATTTACCACTAACTTTCCTTTTCTCTTCTTAATTTCGGCAGGAGACCCAGATCTGCCGGGCCTGGGCCGGCATCCAGACGATCACCGGTCCGAGCGGCGTCTCACTCGCTGGAGGAGACACAGACCTTCCGAGTGAACGCGACCCCCCAGGCGAGATCTAATACATAATTATCGAACACAGGCGTCTCCCGGAGGCGGGTCCTTGGACGTCACCGTGAGTGCACGATCTCACGACAATTTCGCAAAAGCACAAGCCATCGGTTACCGTCCCCGGGAGCTCGCCTGACCTGGGAGTAAAGCCGGGGAAGCTGGTGCTGGGTGTTGCCCCAGTCTGAGAGGTTTCTCGACCCTCGAAGTCGGGCTCCTATGGTTTGCAGACGACCCTGCAGTCGTGGGCTCAGGATGCACGTCTGCTTTCCATGAGAGAAGCAGACTTTTCACTCGGCCACCGCAGGAGGAGAAAGCCAGCGTCAGCCTTTCTAGAAGCGTGGCTGGGGGAGGGAACGGGGTACCTGGCAGGAAGGACCCGCTCGCCCAGTGTTTCCACGTCATGCATGAAAACGGGCACTTCTCCTGCATTAAAAATCGGTTGAGACCTGTGCCTCCCTCCCTCCCGTGCAGAGCGCACTTTTGGGGAAGGAGCGCCAACGCTCCCAGCGCAGGGCAGGATGCTGTTTCCGCCTCATCCGCGAAGACAGAGGCTGAGGTCCGTGCTGCAGAGACCGGAAGGTATCTCTGGGAAGTGCACCATGAGGTGGTGTCCCAGGAAAGGTGGTTTCTCCGAGCGCACCCGTTTCCAGACATTCGCACACGCACACGCACACGCACAGATCCCTATGGAGGGGGACCCGGTTGATGTCCCCAGTGTTCCTCGGGCACCCGGCTCATTGCTGGCATCCACACTCCCCTTCCGAGTGACGTGCCTGCTGCTCTGTGTCCTCTCTCAGGGTCTCAGAAAGGCTGCCCACGGGATGCCGTTGTGGGGTCAGCGGCCTCAGTCCGCGTGGGCGTCTGCGTCGTGGGCCGGGGCCCCTCGGAGCATCTCTGCGGAAGACGCCCTGATGCAGGGGACGGAGGTTTTGCGTGGGAGCCGGGAAACGGCACAGGACAGAGCTCGCACAGGCCAGAAGTCACATTCCCTACGCAGGAAATGCTTGGCTCATCGCGTCCGGGACGCGGACGCAGCAGCAGCCCACAGCCTTCCCGTCGTCAGCGGCCGCTGAAACAGCATCGGCAGATTTCACAAGAATGGAGCACAGGGCAGCCCACCGCCCCCAGACCCGCTCGAGGTCAGAGCGCGTGAGAAACCACCATGTCGGGACACGTTTTCCGGGCTGAGCGTGGGGAGGCATCTGATGGGACGGGACTCACGAGCCTGACCCTCCCCAGCCATCTCTGTGCACCTGTTCACGGAAGGGACGAGGCTCACGCTTCGTCCCAGGGAGGTTCCCGGGGTAGAAGCGTCAGCATGAGCCACGAACACGACAGCATTTGGATTTATGTGGGCATCGTGGGGACATAATTTGCTAAAGGTTTTCCACATTTCTCTCAAGTGCAGACCATGTGGCCTCTCTCCTCTGTTTTACCTGGAGACTCTGGAGGTGGTCCGGGGGCTCGGAGAGGAAGGGTCCACGTGGGTCGTGGGCTTGCATTTTTGCGGACATGCAGACGTGAGGCTGGGCCTTGAGCCACGCTGGAGACGATGGGGGACATTGGTCCCCAGTCTATAAGCAGCAGCATGGGGACGATGCAGAAGGACAGAGTCCTTCAGCATCCGACGCCTCAGTAAGGTGCCCCCCAACCCTCCTCCTATATGGTCTCCTTGCATTGCACCCTACGGACAGAGCGGGGAACAGGGAGTCGTGGACGTGATCACCGTCCAGAAGGCTGGGCCCACCAGGGTCCTCGAACTGTGCCTCCGGCCCGGAAATTCCCAGCAGCGGGAATCATCCCCCCCACCCCACCCCGTGTATTAACGTGTGGCTTTGCAGCTACGCCAGGTTCGTGGAGGACAATTACAGTCTTCACTGCGTTATTTCCCTCTGCATTTCTGCGAGAACGCTCGTGCCACTGGGGTTTTCAAGCCCAAGAAAGGGAACCGTGCAGACCGACCACCAAAATCCAGTGGGGGCCAACACCTACCTGAAACCCTGGGTGTCCGTTTCTCCGACACCCACGCCATCCCCTGGACTCCCTGCTCTCGGCGGACTGGACCCTCCCCAGAGCTCACGGCCAACGCAGCACCCCGGCCCCATGCCGACACATGAAGGCTGACGAGCCTACGTCCCATCATCTGGGTAGAAATCAGCCGATCCGCCGTGAAACGTTACCGCTTCACGTTCTCCCAAAGGCAGCTCATTCCCATGTGATGGCCGCCGCCCGTCCAAATTATATTTCCAACACACATGCGGCCCCTTCCCCATTTCTTCCACGGAATATTTATGTGATGAATAATCAGGGGTTGGGGCTTCGGGTCTGATCCCAGAAATCCCATGACGTTAGGATCCTGGGAAGAAACATGAAATAAAGATCGGGAGCGTGAGGACATAAGCTCGTCCCTCGGTCTCGCCCCCACATTAATTGATTTCTTCCCCATATCGTTTGCTGGTGTTGTGGGGCGTGACCACAAGATCCATTAATAGGCAACACACCTGCACTTTTCTGTCGCAACCCTTCATTCCAACGGATGGCGTTCCCAGCCCGGTGGGCGATCCAGGTGGGGTCAGACCTTTCCCACGGTCCACAGGGACCTCAGCGCCCCTCGGCTCGTGCCTCCGAAACCGTCCTCGGGAAAGCAGCAAACAACGTCTCTGACGGCTGGAACACGCCCTAAGCCACATCGTCAAGTTAGCGTCCAACAGGCCGAGGGAGGGAACGTGTCTTTCCCTGCTCACGTTAATAATCTTCCTAATGCCCTCTGGGTCTAATTCAAAGACACCCTGTAGTACCGTTCTTCAAAAGCGGACGTGGGAAAAAAAAAAAAAAAGGCGGATGTGGCTTTCCAAAACCGAGACCGACACGGATCTGGAAGGACTTCGAAATCTGGCCGTTCTCGCACAAGACCCGTTTCCCAAGGCCACGGCTCAGGGACACAGAAAACAGCACTTTTCCTCCTCTCCGAGCAGTGCCCGGGAACATTCTCCACCAACGCTTATGGTCAACGTTTTTTTTCTGCACCAAAAAAATAAATAAATAAATAAAATAAAAAATTCACCGTCTTTAATGAAACTTCCGATAGCGACTGAAAATGAGAAGTGCAGCAATAAAAAAAAAAATCCGAGTTTTTGTATTGGCCTTACACATACTTTTAATTTTAATTATTTATTGTTATTTTTATGCCATTCAATTAGCCAAGTTTTCTACAGTTCAATTTCTTAAAAGGAGAGTTTAAGTGGTTTTTGTTTGTTCGTTTCATTTTTTGCCCAAACAGAACATCATGTGGTTATCCCTGCCCCCCAGAGCGTGACGGTTCGCACGCGGTCGGGGGTGAACACGGGAAGGTTCTGGAGTCTCTTGAGAAAATGCGTGTCAGAGAGAACCCTTGCCTGTCTTTACGGAAGGATGACATCTGCCTCGGCTTTGGGGCACGTTGGACTAAATCGGTATGTTTCGCACCCGGCGTGTAATTCACCATTCGGGATTCAGCGACCCCCGTCAGGAAGTCTGAGCAGGTGCCCGCATCCTCCCGCGTTCAGGAGAATCACGCAGTCCATTCTATACTCCTCGTCACCACCCCCGGACGTGCCAGGTCAGGCCACCTCAATCCCAAACAAAGCATTAACCGTCCATGCTTCTTTCCCGTGCAGTTCTGCCTCGTTGGCTCGCCGGGGCTCTGCCCTCCCTCCCTCGCGTGACATCTCGGTGTTTGGGCATCGGGAGAGGCACGCACCGTGCACTGCATGCGTGTGAGCCAACACCCCTCACACTCCACAGAGTCACAGCCCAAGGAAACGTTCCTTCTCAAATGCAACAGCGGGGGTGGGTTATATTGTGGGGGAAAAAATCCAAACAATAAATAAATCATAAATTAATAAAAATAATTTTAAAAAATTAAAAATCCAGATTTGACCAAATTCAAACGCGCCTTCCCTTAACCAAGACAGCGACCCCCATGCCGACCCGGCCCCCACTGCATTTTACAAACCTCGTTTAAAAAAAGGACTGGCCTGCCGGCTGCCCAGCAGGAAGGCTGCGTCTCCCTCTCTCTAGCCTGCTTCCCCCTGCTCGTGCTCTCTCTTGCTCTGTCTCTCTCCAAGAAAGAAATCAAATCTTAAAAAAAAAAAAAGTTCAAAAAATGGACCAGTTCTACTTGGTGACCATTGAAATGCAATCTTATTTTATTTTATTTTGAATATTTTATGTATTTATTACACAGAGAGAGACAGAGAGCACAAGCAAGGAGAGCAGCGGAGGGAGAGAGAGAGAGAGAGACGCGGACTCCTTGCCGAGCACGGATCCTGACATGGGGCTCGACCCCAGGACCTAGAGACGATGATGTGAGCTGAAGGCAGGTGCTTCACCGCCCCCCCCCAGGGTCCCCTGAAATGCAGGTTTAGCCCGTCCCGGGTCCCCGCCAGCTGGCTCCAAGTCCTGTGGGACGCTCAGGAGGTCACTCTCCAGTCTGTGGGCGTCGTGGCCCGTCACCGAGTCTGCTTTGAGCTCCGGCACGGTTCCGTCGCTACACTCACTTTCCTTCCCGAGCCGTTCAGCAGCTGCGTCCGTGTCTACGAGCCTGAGGAAACCACCCACCCCGCCGTCCCGAAACCTCTTCAGCACGCCTCTGATCACACGCTTGGCATTTGATGCCGACAAAGCTGTTCTGCTTTTGTTTTCATGAAGATCACCCTGTCTCCAAGTCGGGAGTAAGATGGACGGACACGTGAGCCCCAGTGCGTTTGCGAGACACCCGGCTGGGCTGGGGAGCGGGCATTGCAATCCTGTATTCTGTATAAAAATACATCCCAGGTAAGTCTCCCCGCCATCCCCCACTTGTGCTGCTCAGGGTTTTTACGGTTCCACACACGCCTCCTGGAACAGTGAACTAAACCACCGGTACACGGGAACCTTGTGTCTCTTCTTGGAATGTGCACTATTTCTGGCCACGTTCCCTCTCCTTGGCAAGCTCCTCTTGGGGAGAAATCCTTGTCTGCGAGCAGAGCCGCGGGAAGCAGGTCTGCTGTGCCCAGGCCCACCCGGCTTCCAACTGGAAAGTCCGAGAAGCTCTCAGACTGACGTTCCCGTTTCTTCAGACCTGGGGAGCTTGTGGCCGTAACGTTTCTCCCAGTAATCGTCGGCTCTCTTGGCTGCACATTCGCAGACCCGGCCAAGGATGCATGCGTTCTGTGTCAGCTTCTGAGCCATCAGAATGTGTGTGTGTCTGTGTGTGTGCATGCTAGTGTGTGCATGTGCTGCTGTGTGTGCATGCTGGTGTGTGCATGTGGTGGTGTGTGTGCATGTGCTGGTGAGTGTGCATGTGCTGGTGAGTGTGTGTGCATGTGCTGGTGTGTGTGCATGTGCTGGTGAGTGTGTGTGCATGTGCTGGTGAGTGTGTGTGCATGTGCTGGTGTGTGTGCATGCTGGTGTGTGCATGTGGTGGTGTGTCTGCATGTGCTGGTGAGTGTGCATGTGCTGGTGAGTGTGTGTGCATGTGCTGGTGTGTATGTATGCATGTGTTGGTGTGTATGTGCTGTGTGTGTGTGCATGTGTTAGTGTGTGTGCATGGTGGTGTGTGTGTGTAAGCATGCGCTGGTGTTGTGTGCATGTGCTGGTGTGTGTGCATGTGCTGATGTATATATATGCATGTGTTGGTGTGTATGTGCTGGTGTGTGTGCATGCTGGTGTGTGTGCATGTGCTTGTGTGTGTGCATGCTGGTGTGTGTGTAAGTATGTGCTGGTGTTGTGTGCATGTGCTGGTGAGTGTGTGTGCATGTGCTGGTGTGTGTGCATGTGCTGATGTGTATGTATGCACATGTTGGTGTGTATGTGCTGGTGTGTGCGTGCATGTGCTGGTGTCTGTGCATGCTGGTGTGTGTGCATGTGCTGATATGGTGGTGCGCCTGCACGTGTTAATGTGTGTGTCTGTGTGCACTGCTGTATGTACGTTCTGCTGTGTGCATGTGCTGGTCCATGCATGTGTTTACACACATGTATGGGTTGTGAATGTTCTTCTGTGCATACATGTGCTGCCGTGTGTGTGTGTGTGTGTGTCCAGGGCTCCCGTGAACCCCAGGGAGTACCCCGCTGGGTGCCTGGCCCCTTCCAGCCACACCTGGGGCACAGTCCCTCTGACATCCCCCACCCCCACCCCGCATCCGCAGGCACCTCCCTCGGCCCCTTGCTCGACTGCACGTCTCCTCCCCCCCACCTCTCCTTGGATTGGAGAGGGAAGAAGTCAGGCTCCTGGAAACGAGCGAACGATTTCCAACCGAGCGAGGGGCCGGGTGGAAACACGTGCGCGTGCCCTGCTTCCAAGCCGGGCGCACCGGGGAAGGCCGGAATGCGTCCTAATTAGCTTTGCTCGCGCACGGCGCTTATATTAATAATGTTTTCCTACGTAAAGGAGACCATTTTTCCTGACCTCTTGGCGCGTGGGAATCAATGAGGAGTTGATAAAGGAAAGTCCGCCTGCCGGAGAGCCGGCGTGATCTGTTTACCCGCGGAAGCCCTCCCGCGCCGGGGCGATTCCGAAGTGATGTATGGACCCCCGCCCCGCCGCATCATCCCAGTCGATGAGATCCAGAGGACAGTCCCTTCTAATATGACAAGCTGATGGAGGCTGACAGGTGACTAGGTTCGTCGCGATGGCGAGCAAGTTCAAGAAATTCGGATTAAATTAAAATATTAATGGCACCGTCGGGAGAGCGAGATTGAATCGCCTTCCTCGAATTCAGGATGAGGACCGAGATGCAAATGCGGGGCGGGCAGGGCGTCTGGGGAAGTTGTGGGCAAACCAAGCGCGGGAAGCGCATTCCAATGAGGCGGGAGGTGCAGGGGGGCAACCTCGTCCTCCTCTGGCTGCCGCCCGCCAGCAAGGTCTGGGGGACACCCCTGTCTGGCTGCCGGGCTCCCGGGATGCTTGGAGCATCAACCTGGCCTCCTGCGTCCTGCAGGGGAGGCAGGGGACCCCTCCCCGCTGCCCGCCTCCTGCCGATCCGGCCTGTCCCCGGCACCCGCCTGGCCTGCTCCCCGTGTCCCTTTGCAGCGTGGCAGGCACGTTGCACCCGACATGGAAACTGGCCCCTGCTGCCTTGTGATTTCCACACGAGACCAGAGGCCTGCCTCCCACCTTGGCCGACTGCACCCCACCTGAGTGGGTTTGCTTCCCTCCCCCCAACGCCCCTGCTTCCTACAGAGAAAAATTGCCTGGGAGAAAGCAGGAATCCTGCCCCACCCCAGGGAAAAACCCAGCTGCTGGGCAGTCTGCATTGACTCACTCACGTCAAAGCCCCGGAATGAGCCCCGAGCCCATTCGTACCCGCACCGTGCTCCCTCCTCCCTACACCGTAAACGCGCTCTGAGTCCTTGGGACCAAACTGGCCAGGATGCGGGAGGACATTTGCCACGACACCTCGTGCCTGCTACGAAACCAGCACTTTTGGGGGGGAGGTGGCGAACCTATGTGCCACCAAATTTTAATTTTTTTCAATGGCAAAGTCTTAATTGTTTCAGTGAACGTTTGGCTGGTGCGGGGCCAGGAAGTGAGCACGTGTGTGAGTTCTGGGGTTTCTCGGAACGCCGTGCACAAACAAGGTACTGAAAAACTCAAACAAGGGATTGAAAAACTCTCCCCCTAAAAAGAAAATAAAAAAGAAAACCAGACCGGGATTTTTTTCCTTTGTTTTTCTGTGGGTTTGTGAGTGTGAGTGTGCGTGAGTGTGTGAGTGTGTGTGCACACGTGTGTGTCCATGTGTGTGAGTGTGTGTGCCTGTGAGTGTCTGAGTGTGTGCGCGCGCGTGTGTGAGTGTGTGTGCATGTGAGTGTGTGTGAGTGTGTGTGTGCGTGTGCGTGAGTGTGTGTGTGCATGTGAGTGTGTGCGTGTGACTGTGTGTGCATGTGAGTGTGAGTGTGAGTGTGTGCTTATTTTCTAAGTTTTCTCCATCTTTCCATTTGGGAGCGACGTCACTCATGCATGCGGAATCACGCAGGGGAGTTTCAGCTGCAGGGTGCGGTGGGCGGGGAAGCAGCACACGGTCACCGGACCCCTGCCGGCCCGTCTGTCCACGGCAGAGGCTCAGGGTCCCCCACCCAGGCCCACACTCACGGTGTGGTTGGACGCCCCAAGCTCATGGCCCGTCCGAGCTCGGCTCCCACACCTGGGCAGGACGCGCGCTGGGCCTTTCCCTCCCGGACGGTCCCGTGGGCGTCGTCGTTGGGCACGCCCGTGTTGCCTGTGACCCCGACAGATGGCAACCCCACGGAAATGAGATCCGGAGCGTTTGGACTGGCCCTGCCCTTCCCCGGTCTGGACGGCGTCCGGCCACAGGGTCCACGAAACCCTCCCAGGGCTCCCTTTGTGGAGTTCAGAGCAAGCAGGCCGGGAAAAGAAAGAACGTCTACCCGGCGAGCAGAGGCCTGGAGTACTTTGCTCCGGGATATACCGATTTCAGCATTGCGTTGAGGTCCTCATCTACGTGACCATATACATATTTTTAAGGACTCAGGGTGACTCCTTCTAGGTAAGGAAATACCCTCGAACTGTACAGGGACAGGAATGTATCTTTAGGACACAGGACGGAAAACAAAATTGGGAAAGAAGGCAACAGGCATGACGTGATGAGACGAAAAGTTCCAGTCACTGCTGTGTGCTCGGGTTTGCAGGGATGGGAATGCAGACCTGGTTTGCAGATTCCAGGGGCTTCTCGCCTGTAGATGGTCAGTGCACAGAGCGCGGGTGGACGGCCTCCCGGAGGAAGTCCTCCAACAGTCTGTGCAGAAAGCAGGCGGGCATTTGCAATCCTGTAGCCATGCATGGATATGAGAAGGAAGCCTCATGCGGTTTTTGGCCTCTCTTTGCCTCCTGGGACGGTGCTTGCCTGATCCGTCCTGGCCACCAGGGAGTCCAGAGAGAACCATGAGAACGGGAGTGGGCCCGCGCCCCATCGGGCAGTGGTGTCTCAAGGTCCCCTCTGTTCTCAGCACAGCAGCTGTGCCGAGTTCCGGGCGGGGGATGCGGAGGCCAGTGGTGTGGACGGTGCCCAGCACAGCCAGTGCAGACGGACGTAGGAGCCCCTGGAAGGGATGAGCCACCAGGAGTGTTGCAAAGACGAGGAGGAATCTACCCAGGGAGGAGACGTCAAACCCACGCGCTTGGTCTCCTGCCCTGCCGCTGCGTTTGGCTCACGGTTACGTTGGCTTTTAATGCATAATCTTCCCATCCCTGCGTCCTCAGAAATCATGGGTTGCTATGTATTTTTTTCACTTGTAACAATATGTGATACATACTTACATACTTTACAAATAGAAAGATACAGAAATTGTATATAGACATAGAGGTCCAGGTAGAGCTGATAATACATATTGATACAGACACAAATATAGATTTAGATACAGATAGAGATAAAGATACAAATACAGATACATAAACCGATACAAATGTACATACCGATACAAATACAGATACAGATAGACACATATAGATACAAATAGAGATAAAGATACAAATATGGATACATAAATCGATACAAATGTACATACAGATACAAATATAGATAAAGTTAGACACATATAGATACAAATATACAGACAGATACAAATAAAAATACAAATAGAGATACAGATACAGACACAGATATAGATTTAGATAGAGAAAAAGATACAAATATAGATACATAAATCGATACAAATGTACAGACAGATACACATATAGATCATACAGATACAGAAGATCGAGACACAGATTTACACGATAAATAGAAATAACTAGGAAGAGCTGTAGATGTTATAAACATGCACGATGTGGACATAAACACAGAGATATGTTCTAACCACGAAGACTTGGGGATTCTTTGCAGAAACCCTGGGCAAACTTCAAATCACAGAAATAGAGGAAGAGAGTAAACGTTGGTCTTCTCGCCCCCGCGGTTGAACCAACAGTAAACCAGCCACAAACGCGGGGCAGAGACGGTGGGAGGAAAGCCGTCCCCCATGCGGCCGACCCTTTCCGCAGTCTGAGATGCCTACATGCAGAACTCGGAGAAGGGACGCAGTTTGCAGGCATCTCCGTCAATGAAAACCGTGTCTGCAGACCCAAGTTCCCGAACAGGAGCAGGGGCCACGGGGAAAACAGGTCAGAAATTTCCCCACCTGCCCAGATGGGGGTCCAGGCCGAGGGGGATGACTCTCCTAGGGTTTTCAATTAGGAAATGTCTGCGATGCACGCGGGTCCTGGTGGCTTTTTCCGTTCTCAGACGCAGGGGGCAGTTTTAACTATTGCACGACAGTGTTTTCAAGAGGGGCTAACTTTTCGGGGCATCATTTCTGCTCTGGAAACTAATACACAATGAACCCAACAAACCAAAAAAAAAAAAAAGTCTATAAATTTTAAATCAAGATAAAATTAAAAAGCCAACGTTGATGCATTTCATTGAAATCTCTGAGAGCACAAGCAGGGGGAGCGGCAAGCAGAGGGAGAGGGAGAAGCAGGCTCCCCCCTGAGCAGGGAGCCTGATGTGGGGCTCGATCCCAGGACCCTGGGATCAGGACTTGAGCCAAAGTCACAGGCTTTACCAACAGACCCACCCAGGTGTGTCATGATAATAGATTTTAAACAAGAGATCTGGAGGCGTTGGGATAAATGGCTCCAAGACAGTGACACTTGGAGTGTCCATCTCTGGACGTCACAGATGTGGACTGGTGCCATGCTGGATGACAGTCACACCAGACATGGGAGGACGGCCCGACCTGCCTCTCGTGGGGACCACAGCCTCATAATTGGCCTCGTGGCTCTCATCACCATCACCCACCACCATCCGTTCTTGGCTGGCACTTTCCGGAAACGCTCGTCCCCCATTCACCAGGACGCCCCATTACAAAGGAGCATGGCTCCCAGTCTCTCTTGTTCCCTATGATTGTGTGCAGAGACAGCAAATATCTACATACAGCTGGAGCCTGAGCCCCGAGGAGTGTTGTGTCCTGTACTTTCCTGCTAAGCTGCTGTCCACACGACCCCTCAGCGGTGAGCACACGAGGTCTGGGATCGAATCTGGGGTTTGCAGGAAAGTACAGATACGGAGCTCACGGTTGCACCACTGACATCCCTCGAAGGGGTCCGTCCTACAGCAGCAGACTGTCTGTCCTTAAACCAAGCCACATGCAAGTCGGCAGCAGTGTCCACCCCGGAGGGCCCGGACTGTCTAGCTGCCCAGGGCCATGGTCCCAGCAAGCCCAGACCTGCCAGCCACATCAGCAGTCTTCCCACTGACGGCTGGCTCTGCGCTTGTCAGATCCCCACCGACACCCAGGCGTCCTCCCAGAGCAGCTCAGTCTCAACCCGTGGGCATCTTTTCTCTGCGTCCCTTTTCCAAAACTTCCTCCCCAACCGCCATGGAGAGCCCCCTGCCCTGTTTCACGTGGCCTCTCTCCAACCCCAACCCACCCACGTATGTGCCTGGTGCACGGGGCCCCACGCTCGGAAGGGAGCCTTGTCCGGAGCTCTGTTGTCGACATCCTGAAATCCTTTGTCGTTTTCGACCAAGCACCCCCTTGTTCTCATTTTGCAACGGGGGTGTCTCCAAGACTGTCGGTTCTGCTGTGGTGGTCGTTCCTTTCCCCGGGGAGCCCACCGGGAAGGCTGCCCTCCGTCCTCCAAGAAGTTCCAAGACACGAGTGTTCCTCCAGGGTGAGCCTGAGCCCCCCGGGGCCCCTCACCCAGAGGACCCACCCAATACCAGCATCTCCGTCAGTGGATGGTTATCAGGAGCAGCCCGTTGTCCTAAAGGCGTCCCGTGCAGGGCGAGTAACCCCGGACGCCAGCAGGGGCTTCAACGCACCCCCATCGAGAGCTGATCTCGCCGAATCCCAGCAGAACAGTAGCAAGCATCCCCGAGACCCACTTCCCAGCCGGACGAGGGAACCGAGAACCAAGTCCTCCGCGTCCTTCTGGAAGACCGTCTCACACTCGTTCATTTAAAGCGGGGGCCGGAAGGGAGCCATCCCTTCCCCGTGCCAGGAAACTCGAGCCCTTCCGGAGAATCTGCTCGTTCTCATCGAAATAATTACCGAGTGAACATTGCTTCCAGCTCCCCATGGTATATTAAAGCAACACTATGGAAATAAAGATATTACCATGTTATTAATGCTTATTGTTGAAATATGAAGGCGCAAAATATATGACGGACTATAGTATTTAAATTGCAAAAACGCAGAGATGTTTAATAAGGTGGCAGCGGTCCCGCATGTTTTTTTTTTTTCCTTCCCCCCTTCTCCTTCTCATAATTTTCAATATAATCTAAATTAAGCTATAAAAAATCATTACCTTTAGCAATTTTTAAAATCATCTTTCATCTCGGGAAACCTAACTCACAGCCCACTGAAAATATTACAAGTAAATACTGTATTAAGAACATTGATGATTCCCCTTAATCCAATTGAAGCATATTGAGACTTAAAGGAAAATTATGGAATATTATAGACATGCCCGGCGGGCCATCCCTGCAAACATCCACCGGGGAAACGCGTCCGTGGATTTTTAAGGAGCACCTTCTCACGGCTGATTAGTTTTGCCAAGTCCTTTCCGGGAAGGACATATCTGTGAGCTATGGCGCCCGGGGAGGGATTGATGGCTGGAGTTTTAATCCAGCCCTGGGCAACAGTTTGGGGAAATTTGGAATCTTTCAGCAAGATAGATGGTATGATTTCAGATGCAAACGCTATTTTTAAGTCATCCTGTGTGTATGACAAGTAGAATAAAAAAGACTCCAGTGGTTTCCCACCCCCCACCCCAGCCTCCCCCGACTTTCCACGTCGGCCGGCCGTGCGCTCAGCTCCGCACGGGTCTGGGGAGGGGTCTGCCTTTTCCAGAGAGGCTGCGGAGGATGCAGATGAACCTTCACACCCAGCGCCTCGGTTACTCACGGTCTTTAGCCAATGTCTTCATGGAAAAGTTATGACAAAGCAAGTGTGTGGGGTCCAGGCATAATCTTTGACCCTGAAAATGAGCTATACAAGGGGACCCAACAAATCCCATCTATTGCTTCAATATACACACTCCCTTTGACTAGGAAGAAGGTCTTCTGAGGCCCCAAGATGAGATGTCAGACAACAACGGTGTTGCCCATCCTTGATGCCTCCATGGAGTGGAAATGCTCACACTCCCATGGAAAACATGCTTCATTCTAGTCTTTGCAGTAAGACACATCAACTTGGCCTCCCCATGCCATGCATGATATCACCTTGCACCCCAGTTGTCTGACCTTGGCTACAGACCATGAAATGGGGTTCCAATATTAGCAGGAAGTGTGGCTTCCCGGGAACCCACCAGACGGTGGGAGCTGGGAGGAAACCCTCCAAGTGTTGGTTCAAGTCCCCTGGATGAACTTGGGATACTGTGGATGTACTGTGAAGTCATCCTAAAAACAATGCACTGAATGTTCATGTCCCCCCAAGTTCATATATTGAACTTTTAACTCCTTAACGGAGGATATTAACAAGTACGCTTCTAGGAGATGATTAGGTGATAATGGTGCGGTGCCCCTATGATGGGATAAGTGACCCTATAAAAGGACTCTAAATCTTCCCCTCTCCCCCATGTGTGGAGACCGAGAGAAGGTAGAAGCCTTTAAAGTAGGGGGAGAATCTCTCCAAGAACAGACAATACTGGCACCCTAATCTTGGAATCCATATCCTAAAGGAGAGTTAACCTGAAGGTTTGAAATCTCTGATTCCATGGGCACCCATGGGGCTGTGCTGTCCCTAAGTGGATGCATGGGGGTCCATGCGTGATGAGTAAGTCATGAGAACTCTCCATCCTGCATGAGGGCCCATGGGGGCTGTGTTATCCCTAAGGGGACATAGTGTAGGGTCCATGGACAGTAAACTAGAGTTGAATTAGAAGTCATGGGAGAAGAACCAGTCCATGCAATTTAAGACATTACACAGTGACAGTAATCAAGACAGTGTGGTATTGGTGCAGAGTGGGACACTTAGATCCAGGAATGGGAAGGAGAACCCAGAAATAAACCCACACAAATATTTCAAAGTGATCTTTAACACTTGTAAAAAAAAAAAATTCAATGCAGAAACAAATCCAATGATGGAGACCCACTGGACATCCACAGGACAAACAAAAACAGCAACAAAATGTGCAACTAGTTCTCACACCTGATAAAAAATTCACTCCAAATGCATGATGAACTTCAAAGTTAAAACTTCTAAGAAAATAAAATAAGCATACTGTGAACACTTTGGGAGGTAGGGTTGGGCGGGATTCCTCAACTTGGCACCAAAAACAAAATCCATAAACAGGAAATCTTATCAACTGAACTTCATCCAAAGACACTCTGAAAAAATGTAAAGAAAGCTACAAAAGGGAGAAAATACTGGCTAGCCACACACCAACAAAGGAGTAGTATCTAGAATACATAAAGAGTTCTGAAAATTCAACAGTAAAAAAGAAAAATCGTTCAACATGATTAGTTACTAGGGAAATTCAAACGAAAACCAAAACGAGGTATTTCTACCTATCAGAATGGCTAAAATACAAAATTGTGACAAACGTAAAGCATCAAATATTGGTGGGGAGGCAGAGAAATTAGATCATTTATACACTCTTGGTGGTAATGTAAAATGTTAAAGCCACTCTTGGAAACAGTTGGGCAGTTTCTCTTGGGGAAAAAAAAGAAATATAAATATAAATATAAATATAAATATAAATATAAATATATATATATCTGCGCAACCATCAGATGACCCAACAAGTGCACTCCTGAGCATTTTTCCCAGAAAAAAAAATAATGAAGACTTATGTTCATACAAACACCTGTACGCAAATGCCTAAAGCAGCCTTTTTTCAAATGGCCCCAACCTGGAAAGAACCCAGATGTCTTTCAGAGGGTGAATGCATAAACCAAATGGGACCCATCCGTACTATCGATGTACTTAACAACAAAACGGAACAGGCTACTGATCCATACATCCACCTGGATGAACCTCCAGAGATCTGGGCTGAGCGAGACAGCCCATTCGAAAGGTTACATGTGCATGATTCCATTTATATAACGTTCTCGAAATGGCCAAAGTGTAGCAAACTCCAGTTAAGTGGATCTGTGGAGGCAAAACTGAAAGTTTATGATTCAACTATTTTAAGGATTTCTAGGGACACCAAAAAAATGTTCTTGAGTGGGGCCGGGGGGAAAGAGTTATTCTTACACATTTTATTTACTCAAGAAAAAAGTCATTGAAGAGAACGTTAAGCCTACAGGTGTTTCCACTCTCTTAGGATGAATGGCTATGGTGGAAATCAACGTTGGCTGACGTTCCTTTGGGGCACAATCGTTCGTTACTTCCGCTCCTTACGGTGCCAAGACATTTCCTATAACATTTGTTAATAGCATAATCCACGTTGATAGAAATCTGAAATGGAATTACTTTCGGTGTGGTTTCTTGTCACTGTAGTTAAGGAGTGGGTTTCACTCGTGCACCGTAGAAGGTAAGAGCAATGAATGTGTCATTGTAATCTTCACTGTTGGAGAATGTCGAAAAGACAGGGGTTCTGTGAACTTTGCGATTGCTCTAAATTCCATTCAAATAGTGAACTCTACTTTTTTGCCGAGGTCATTGCAGATCTAAGCGTTGAGAGGGGTAGAAGTGGGACCTTTCATGGTTACAGAATACAGAACTTACTTCCCTATAAATTATGGAACTGATTGAACCCTTCACTAAAGGCTTACTTAGGAAAGATATTCCTGGAAAGAACAATCTTGATTTTTTTTTAAGTGGTCTTTTAAGGATTTGTTGAGATATTTGATGGGTGTGTCATTTCAATTTAAGAATTACCCCTGAAATGTGTCTCTTCTTTCTTTTGTCTTAGCATTATTTCCCCAAAATAAGGCATTGATTTTTCAACATGGTACATGCCAATATGCCCTCAAAATTATCTATAAGTGTCTGAATGCGTCCAAGTGAACCCAAGGGGTTGGTCACATTTTCGTCATGCCTTTATGGTTCCTCGCTTGGAAAGGGAAAACGGCGTTATTTTGATAATTGTGCTTAACACATTGTGTCATGGATAATTGCTCTACAGTGGACTATGTTAAATATTTAAGTGAAGTGTCTCTTCAATGCCTTTATTTTCTTCTAGCAGACATAGCCAAGTATTTCTGGGAAAAGGAGAAGGAGGAGGAGGGAGACGGAAATAAGATGATGATAATGTTATGTTTCCTTCAGAAAAATTTTGGACGCATCCCACCAACTTGAGCTGTTGCGTTATGGATGGTTCTCATGTGAATCATCAAACACAGGTCAGCCAACAAGCTTCTAAAAAAACCATAAAGCCAGATCTCAGCAGACCTAAGCCCAGGGCTGTAGAGTTGTCCAAAAACTCCCCGCTCACTGACGGGATGATGTTGAAGCCACACCCGGAGTGAGGACTGAACACAACCAAGCGGGAGCGGCCATCATGGGAAATCATGGCTGTGTTGGGAGCACCTTGATCCTAAAGCATCTCTCCTCCATATGGAGAAGCTCACGTGTGCCTGGCAGGGGTCAAGTCCAACATGGTGCTGAGTAGAGTGGCCAGCCGTGGGCACTCAGGGATAGGTGCTCAGAGGCCGGTTTGCAGCTGGTACGGGAGCTGGTGTTCATGGAATGCCAACAGTCATTGGGATTTGGGGTCATGGATCTCAGCCCACCGGGCAGGGTGGACACCAACTCCCACCATGAGACTTCACCTCAATACCTTTTAACTTGGCATCCTACATACCATTGGTTTGCTGGCCACATTTCTGGAGCCTCTACAATAGGACCCACGTTTTGTGCACCTTTTATTAGTCCAATGTCCCCAAGGTCAGCATCATGGCAAGTGGCCCAACTCCTCCAGGCGCCCTTGGCTCAAAGGCATAAAGGGAAGGATCCACACAATGCACAGATTTTTATAAGAGAGGCTGACATTAGTAATGCACCATCCCCAGAGGTAAGTAATCTCTACCTTTGCCTCTGCACCCCGTCAAAATGCCAGCGCTAGAATTTTGTCATCTGTGCCTTGCACTCAGCACGCCAGGTTGGCCGACCCCAAGGCTGGGTTGACCTCAGCACCTGCATGTCCTAACTGTCATTCACAGCCAGCACCGGTGGCTCCAAGGATGGGCACTCTTCGAGAGGAAGGAATGAGGTGTCCCCTCCTTCTGCCCCTGGGTCCCAGTTCCCAGTTCAGCACAGAGGTAGGGCTTGGTGACACAGTGCAAGGCAGATTGGGCCTTGTGCTACACCAATGCTGTGACATGGGCCTCAGGGTCCTGGTCAGTAGAGAGGACGTTCTGAGTAGGTTATGGCAAAAGTGAATGGCGTCTGCCAAGCACCTAGCCCATCAAGCACCGACTGAGCAGACATCCCACCGGGGACAGCAGAATGAGCTGGGGCATGGGGGAACAGGTGCACCTCTGACAGCATCCATTTGTCCGCTCCTTGGTCACAGCTCCCCACGCTCCAGATGCGTGTCCTGACCCGATATCGGCGACATCTTCCCTGTGGGTCTCATATGCACTCTGAACTCAACCACGAGCCAAAAGAGCTACCCCCACCCCAACACCTGCTCCCCAAACCTCATCTCAGAACCATTTCTTTCTCCTCCTCCTCCTCCTCCTCCTCTTTCTTCGTCTTGTTTGGTTTTGTTTTTCTCATTTGTTCTTCTTCATCTTCCCACCTGGAATGCAGATGTGATGGCAGGAGCCGCAGTAGCCATCTTGTGATGAACCATGAGGGAAAAGCAAAGCAATTCGAGAGACATGCATCCAGCTGTTCCCTCCGAGCCTCTGTGCACCAGCCCTGGGCAGCTCCCCTGCAGGCTTCTGGTTAACTGAGAGAGGAAAAAAAGTCCCGGGGAGCTTGGCATGCGGTCATAGAGAGCAGGTGAATGTTCCCACAGCAGTGGGAGGTGTAGTTCCGAGCCTTGAGACAACAGCTCCAGCTGTACAGGGGACAAGATTTGAATTCCTACCTGCCCCAGTGCCGGGATGACTCCCAGTACAAGCAAGGAATGAAAAGAGACAAAATAAGAAAACGTGAGATCCCCTTCCATGGAAAACACAGCCACGGTCTTGCAAAATTGGCGCGCGCACACGCACTCGGGGGTGATTTACATATTTAAAGACTCACGTGGAATCATCATAAAAATATCTGAGACACGGCAGAGATGGCCAGAAGACGTAAAGAAAATGCTGATGCCGGCAGTGCGTTCTGCCCGGCCAAGGGTGAACGCAGCATCTGTAACCTCACCTGTCTAGAGCAGAGCATGAGTTGGAACCAGATAAGAACTCGAGAAGCCAAGAAGGAAGACAGTGTCCACCACAGTAGAGACGGAAAACAGATTAGCGTGGAAGGAGAGGTGCGCGGAGGGACAGACACACACTGGCAGGCGTAAGTGCTTCTTCACGCTCAGAACACTGACCTTAGGAGCAGTATCGGCATGTCTGGGATTTTCATTCTGCATGATCTAATCGACATTGAAGACCGGTAACCTAGCCTAATTTCCCAACCATGGAAAGGATTCCGGTGATATCATCCCCCAAATTGAAACCAAATAGAGAGGCTCCCGACGTCCCAATTTATTTCTCCGTGTGGCTGCATTTCGTGGTTCTCACAGACGCTAAGCCAGTTTGTTATTTCTTTTTTTGAAAAATCCTCCTAGTCCTTTTTTTTTTTCCTATTTGTTTTTAATTCTGCATAAGAAGAAATTGCCAGGAGGAAGGAAAGAAACAAATGTGCCATTTTGCATCTCAGATACCCCTTTTCGTCCAGAGCACTTCATTTTTCAACGTCTAAAATATATGTAACAGATGAATATATTTCCTGTGTCACGTTTTCCGCTGCATTCGCATTCTTGGTTTCTGATTACCAAGAGCTGCCAAATCCTAGTCTTTTGGAGCTAAAATAAACCATCACCTCATGCCAGACAGTTGGAAATATGGGAGAAGGACAGCCATATTAATTTTTCTTGATAAAATAAGGCAAAGGCGTCCTTGTATAAAATCATGACTCTTTGGATAACTTAGAGGATGATGTATCTTTCTCCAATAAACATTTATTTAAAAAAAAAAAAAAAAACCTAAGGATACCAATTTGCTGCCAAAAATAGGGGTCTAGATTCTTACAAAGCTATGACAGTGCTTTTCAGATTTGCAAGGGTAATCGCTAGCAGGATTTTGAGGTCGAACCTCACCAGATTATGTTTCTCCAAGCTACCTGAATTATGACTTTCATGTTATTATAACAAGGCTATTCTCCAGGCTGAAATTATAATTTTTTACTGCAAACCCCTTCTTTCAGTATTTTATGCTTATCCATTATTTTCTGCACTGAATGTTAGTTTTGGCCCAAAAGGGATTTTCTGGGAAAAGTTTCAGAAATCCATTCATCTATTTTTGACCTGTCCAAGCATGGGGGAAATTAAGGGTTTATACACATTAAGACATTTTTCAGATGCCTTTTGGAGATCTTGGTCAGACTTGTATTTTAAAAATGCAGACATGCCGCGGAAAGCGTGTGGAATGACAAACCCTCGCTTCTTCCTACCGGGGCAGGGTGTTATAAATGAACTCTCCAGTTACTTAAAATTAGGAGGCTGCATTAACACGCTACTGACGGCAGCAGCCGGGAGCTCCCGCTCTCCCACAGGATATTTCTTAAACCTCTACCCAGTGGAAGGCACCGAGGGATAAGGCATTCTAGGGAAAATATGTCACCTACCCTCAAAACGCAGCACTTATTACAAGTTACACGAACCACAGCGTTGTGAAAATAACCATTTAAAGACACACTGTTATTTGAGCCCATGTAGTGCAAGGACGAGGAAAGAAAAAATAAGAAACCTCTCGTTTCTTCTAGACCAACTTCCATGCATCATCTTTAAATGAAAGCCTATTTCCCGATATAGGTGTGTATAAAATGGAATATATATGTGGGTATATATATGTAGAAAGAGAGAGAGAGAGATGTATCCTTGCATATATGCCTTATGCACAAAGTATCTATGTGTATATTTGTAAAGATGTATCCATGCATACACATCTTACACATACAGAAAGTATCTATTTGTGTATTTGTAAAAATGTATCCATGTATATATGCCTTAGCATACAGAAAGTATCTATGCCTATATTTGTAAAGATGTATCCATGTTTATATGCCTTATGCATACAGAGAGTATCTCTGTGTATGTTTGTAAAGATGTATTCATGTTTACATGCCTTACGCATATGGAAAGTATCTATGTGTATATTTGTAAAGACGTACCTATGTATATATATCTTATGCATACAGAAAGTCTGTGTATATGTATGTAAAGTTATGTGCAATTATACATACCTTATGCATACAAAAGATACATATGTATATCTTTTCCATACACAGTGTATGTGAAATCTATATAAATTTCTACATAAATACATCTATTAATATTAATCTATTAAAATGTGAATAAAAGGGAGTCTGGGTGGCTCCATGGGTTAAGCCTCTGCCTTCGGCTCAGGTCATGATCTCAGGGTCCTGGGATCGAGCCCCCCATCGGGCTCTCTGCTCAGCGGGGATCCTGCTTCCCACTCTCTCTCGGCCTGCCTCTCTGCCTACTTGTGATCTTTCTCTCTGTCAAATAAATAAAATCTTTTAAAAAACGTGAATAAAGTAGGTACCAGTAGAAACACACATATCCATATATAAAATACGAGTGGTCTGGCTGGTCCGTCAGTGGAAGACGTGATTCTTGAACTTGGGGATGTAGGTTCGAGCCCCATGTGAGGGTGTAGAGATTACTTAACGTGTGAATGTAAAGTAGATAAATAGATACATTACCATATGTGGGCCTACATGAGGATACATATGTACATATACGTATATGTATACAAAACAGAGATATACATTCATATGTATATAAATGGGTGTAAATACATAATCTGTATAAATAACTCTATAGAAATTGACCTTAAATCTAGGTAAAATAGACATTCATATATATACAAATTCATATAATAGATGATCTGTCTAAGTAAATCTATAGAAATGGATCTAAAATCTGGATAAAATAGCCCTATCGCTATATAATTTGTAACATGTGTACATACATAAGCATATCTGTGTCTCTATATAAGGATATATATGATACATACAAATAAACATATATTAAACCGGAGATATGTATTATATGTACATTTCCATGATTATATGGGCACTATAATCTGTGTAAACAGATATAAATCAATAGATTTTAAATCTAAATAAAATGGATATAAATAGGCACACACATCTATAAGTATAAAAGTTACAAACATACACTAGATATACACAGACACATAAACATATGTGTGTATGTGACACCACAGTAGAAAGATAACACGGTCTTGTGATACCTGTGTGCTCCACCACACGCAAACTCGATACCCATGACGAATTGCTGTGTTCCTATAAAACCCGATGGAATGGAATATTGAGAAGGAGCCATGGGCTGGGGCACATGAGGAGAAGTCCGTAAAAAGGCACAAGAATTTCAGGTACAAGACGAATACGGACTGAGATCGGGTGTACAACATGGGGACTCCAGTTGATAACGCAGTACCACATCATTGAAATAAATTTGGCAAGAGAGCAGATCTTAAATGCTCTCACCAAAAAGGGGAAAAAAGAGAGAGAGAGGGAGAAATATGCAAGATGATGGGTGTGTGCATTAAGTAGAAGGACATTTTCACAATGTGCACGTGCATCAAATCAGTGCACCCTACAGTTTTATATGCCACGAGGAAGGGGAGGGGGATGGGGTGGCTGGTTGCCTCGAGGAGCCGAGAACAGCTGTGGAAAATGTCATCTGCTTCCTTTATTGTGATGCGCACGGAGCAGGGCGCACGGTTCCTGAATCACCACATTGCACTCCTCTGAGCTTGCCCCTGGCTGCCAGGCACCTGAGGACCCCCATGCTGCACGGGGAAGGAGAAAAATGGAGAAGCCAGGCCCCACCCCAATCCTGGCTCCTGGCACCCCAGCCATGCCCTATGCACCACAGCTCCCACCCCTCCCCTCTGCTGGGTGTGCTTCTTCTCTGCCCAGCCCCCAGTCCCCACGGACAGCCTCCAAGGTGCAGCCCCAGATTCTGCAGCCCCCTTTCCCCAGAACCACAGCCCTAAGAATTTCATCAACTCTTCCTGGAGTTCTCCAACCTCCTGAGTTCCTGACAGCCAGAACGCAAATACTTCCCCACCGCAGAAGGCAAATCATGGATGCCTACGATGTCCTTACCTGCACGGATGTGCACTTTTCCACCACCACCTAAATCTCTGGCATACGATCATTACCTGTCTTATTTCTGGGACGTAAATGCTGTCCCTTCTGTGCAGCTAGGGTCCATCCAGCAGACGCGCCATGAGGTATTAAGACCGACTTCTGTTATGGGCTGGGTCCCCTCAAAATGCTTATGTTGAAGCTCGAATCCCCGAGACCTCAGAATGTGAGGGTGTTTGGAAAGAGGGCTGTAGCAGGGGTCGTTAATTAAACTGCCATCATGAGGGCGGACCCTACTGCAATGGGACTGGCATCCTTGTAAAAGGTGGAAATTTGGACGTAGGCAAAGAAAGTCACGTAAAGAAGTTTATGACATTAAATAGAAGACCCAAGGTCACGCCTATGAGTGTAAGAACACGAGCTTGGCATCTGCCTTTCTTTTGGAAGGGGGGACATGCCCAAACCCAAATGGAGAGAAAGAGAAGGCAGGAACGTGGTTGTAAGAATACAGCATGTTCATCTCGCACAGAAGGGTGATGGGCCTCAAAGCAACATACCAACAGGCTGAGCCCTGGGTGTTTGCACCAGGTTTGTTGACTGAACTTTTTCCTCCAGGGTCAGGGAGGCCCCAGATGGCAAAGCATCCAAATGCAGGAACATAGCAGATGCAGGACGTCGAAGTCCTCACCCCTTGTAAAGTCTCCCTAAGAAATCATGGATCATGGACCCGGTCCTGGTCTGACGGCGAGAAGGTGGAAACGTTCCGAACTGGACACTAGGCGACCAGTAGCACAAGGAGAGGCAGCTTCACCAAGGAGGGATGGTGTGGCTGGTTGCCTCGAGGAGCCGAGAACAGCTGTGGAAAATCTCGTCTGCTTCCTTTATTGTGATGCGCACGGAGCAGGGCGCACGGTTCTGCAATCACCACATTGCACACCTGAAACTAATACAACAACCCATGTTTACCACAGTGGAACAAAAATGAAAAACTTAGGAAAGAAAGAAAGAGAGAGAGAGAAAGAAAATAGAGTCTGATTCCTAACCCCCTCTTGATGGATCCTTGGGGGAAAAAAAACCAAACCCAGAACAACACAGGATACCTCCCCCACCTGGTGATCGCTATTACCTTTCCTTAATCCTCTGCGAAATTAGGAAGACCCGCCCTCCGCTTCCCCAAACCACACTGAGCCCTTGATTGTGGGAAATCATCTGAGAAACTCCTCTGCTCGGCCATCCCGCATGACAGAGCGTCTTGCCAAGTTCCAAATGGGCCCCAGCTCTGCATTTGGAATTTAGGGCCCTCGGGACTTTCCCAGAACAAATGCAGACTTTTTCAAACAAAATGTCTTGATTATTCCGGACTAAACTTCTGAATTTATTGTAAGAAAAGAAAATCCAATTTTTCAGGGTTGGGTTTTTTTTTTTTCTTTTTCTTTTTGGACAGTGAGGATTAGTGTTTCTTGCATTGTTACAAACTCTTCTATTTCCTCTGGGGACAAATCATGTATAATGTGAGCCTTGAGAGTGAGACAATATTACACAATCCTTCATTTCTTGAGGAATTTGCCAAGTCTCTGCCCAGATGATGAGGCTATTCTTTTCACTGGAGACATTCCATGGCCCAAAAAGATGCAAAGAAGCATTTTCCATTGCTAAGTGCTTCCTTAGCACCCGTGGACATGCAGAGAAGAAGCTGGCACACGCATCGACAACCTGACTTCTCACGGGCTCTGGGGTTTCCAAGGGACTCATGGGGTCTTGAGGGTCAGCCTCTGACCCAGGAGTAGAATTGTCTTCAGTTTTCTGAGTGGAAATCCAGAATCTGCCTGGATATGTCCACTGATGAGAAACTCACCCCCTCCCTAAGAAGCCATCCCGGGGTGCCCGGGTGGCTCTGTCCACTAAGCATCTGCCTTAGGCTCAGAAATGATCTCAGGGTCCGGGAGTGGAGCCCCATGGCCAGCTCCTTGCTCAGCGGGGAGTCTGCTTCTCCCTCTCCCTGTCCCCGTCCAGCTCTCTCTCTTTCTTTCTCTCTCGCTCACACTCTTTCAAATAAATAAATAAATAAAATCTTAGAAAATGAAAGACAGAAGACATCGCGTTCTTGGACAGCTCTGGCATATACACGTTCCCCGTGTGGACCTGAAATTGGTCTCCTGGGTGCCTGATTCCTCATCCTGTATGTCGGACTATAAAGGACAGATCGAACGGCTCTTCTGCGAGGCCAACTTTCAAATATTTGAAAGCAAACATCACATCCTTTCCTAAATGCTCCTTGCCAGGGAGGTTTTGACTTTGGGGGCTGAATACCTCCAGATACTCTCCAAATGCAGAGGATTCCAAAAAGAGTCAGGATCACCATCCCACTGTCTTCTCCCCATCCAGTTTCTGTGTGATTGGCTGCCACCCCAAGTCCCTTCTCCAGGTAGCACGTGACCACCTCAGGACGAAAGGGGGCCATTTATTGCAGTCAGAGATCACATCAGTATCCTGGCAACCATGTCATACATGCATACATGTGTGCACACACACACCTTATGCATTCGTGTGCACATACATACATGTACATATACATGCATATTAAATATCCCCTCAAGAAGAATCTCCAGTGTATGTTATATGCTCTGGTCCTAAATCAAGTGCAAACATAAACAGTTAAAAAAAAAAAACCTATAGTGCATCCTTATTGTTTATAGATTCTGTTTCTGCAAATTCACCTCCTTGATAAAATTTATTCATAACTCCAAAATTGATACTCACAGTGGGTTCCCGTTTATTTGCGAATGTGGACCAAGCCGTGGGGTATTTGAACCATGCAACACACCCGCTCCCCACTGGGGACAAGCAAGCCGACCCACTGTCTTCTTTTCTCATTTCTCACACAGTAAACAACTTTCCTTTTCTTGGTCGTTTTAGTGCCATCATTCTTACACTTTGGGTGCTTTTTCTTGGTAGTTTTGCTGTTTAAAATGGACCCTGAACATAGTGCTGAACTACCATCTACTGGACCTTACTGTAAGAAGGCTGGGGTGTGCCATACAGAGAAAATGGGTGTGTTAGACCATCGTCATTCAGTCATGACTTGTAGTACTGTTGGCTTTGAGTTTACACTGATGAATCAACCATATCGACTCAATAAGGCATCTTTAAAGAGAAACACACGTAAAATTATGTTTTGATCACTTAATGAAATTGTTGTGATAGAATGCTCACAGAAAGGGAACCCCGCATTTCCTGTGGGATCAACGGTTCCGTATTCAACAAATTCATTGTGCTAGGGACTTTATAGAACACAGCTACCATAAATAATGACAATGTACTACACTATGCAAATATTAACAACAACAATAAAAAAAAAACAAAGGAGGATGTATTAGGATCAAAGAAGGACTTAATAAAAATAAATAAATACTAAAGAGGAGAAAAACTTGTTAATGAAAAAAGACTCAATTCACCAAGAACTTGAAACAATTATAAACTTTAATGCACTGAAAAACAAAGATTCAAAATAGATAAAGTAAAAATTGGTAAAACAAAAGTAAACAAGTCCACAATTTGGGTAGCACATTTTAACATACTTTCTTAGTAGTAGATAGAACAAACATGTCAAAACTCAGTGTACATTTAAGATTTTAATTTTGTTCAAATCTCACACGTGTATTTGCCTAGTGGGTAGATTTATAACTCTATATTTAATAACTACAGAATATTTACAGCTTCAAAGCATCCATGAAACACTTATAAATTTAGCCATATGCTGGACCATTAAGCAAATTACGATAAACATCAGAGATTGAAATAATACAAAGTACATTGTCTAGTTCCTGTGCAATTGAGCTGGAAATAAATAACAAAAAGGTAACTAGAAAATCCCATAAGTTTGAAAATTAAGGACTGCACTTTCAAATAACTGGTGAGGCCAAAAGGAAGCCAAAATCAATATTAAAAAGTATTCTGATCTGAATGGTAATAAAATATTACCCACTAAACTTAAGAGCAGTTTAAGCAGAGTTGTGTGGGAGAATTTACAGCCTTATTTTTTTTTTATAAGAAGGAAAATGACTGAAAATCATTAAGTTAAGAACCTATCTGGAGAAGTTGGAAAAATAATTACACCTAAAGAAGTAATATAAATTAATGAATTACATAATAAATGTAACACAGAGAAAATCAACAGAACAAAACTGGTTGTGTGAAAGACTGATAAAAGTTATATCCCCAACAAGATTTACCAAGAAAAAAAAAAAAGATAAAATAGACATTAAAAAACAGTATCGGAAGAAAGATATGCCTGTAGATCTCATACCATATTTTTAAAAATAAGAACATGAAAAACAACCTTACGCCAAAATTAAAAAGTTAGATAAAATGAACATGTTTTTAGGAATAAAAACTAAAGGCATGTACTGCATAATTTAAATTTTTCCTGCAAGGAAATTGCCAGGTTCAGAAATCTTTGTTAGTATATTTAACAAACATTTAAGGAAGGAAAAAAAAATGTCAACTTTATACAAACTCTTCCAGAATCTACAAGGTGAAATGTTTCCTGAACTCATGTTTATGAGGCCAAACCTGAGAATTATTAAAAAACAACTTGCAGGTCAGTCTCATTTGTGAACAAAAAATGAAGGCGCTAGGAAATTGAATCTAGAAATGTCTGATTTTTTTTTAAAAGGAAAAACAAAGGAATAGCAGGTCGGGTTTATTCACACAATGTAAGTTTTATTAAGCCTTTGGGGGGGGAAATCAATGGAATTCATCATGTTAACAGAATGGGTGGGGGACTATAAGATAATCTTAATACGTGACAAAAACAAGTGACAAATTTTGACAAAATTTTTATGATTTTAAAAAACACTTGCAGCATATGAAATGAACAGAAAGAAGGAACGGAAATTGTTTACAAGTAATATGATCGTAAAACACAAAAACCTCCAAATTATTTTACAAGCCAACTATTAGAATTTATTATCTGTTCAACAGGTTTTCTGGGTACCAGATCAATAGAAAAAATCAACTGTATTTCTACTATAGGCAAAAATCAATTAGCAAAGAACACTTGTAAAAGATATAATTTTATAATTTACTTTGTGTACAAAGGTTAGGTACACTGTATATTTATAAGACTTTTACCCAGAATGCTGCAAAACATTAAAAGGAAGAAGTGATGACTTACACAAATTTAAGAATTTAATTTTATTTATTTATTTATTTATTAAATTTAAGAATATATTCGTACATGGGAATGTTTGGTATTATACAGATGTCAATTCTCCCCGAATCATCTATAGATTTAGGGCACTCGTAATCAAACTTCCAAGTTGTATTTTCTGAAAATTAACAAGCTGATTCTAACATTTACCTAAATACCCCAAAGGCTGTGGCTCACTGAGGTACTTTCCAAGAACAAGACAGAAAAACATATCCTTTAGATATCAGGAGTTAATATAAGAGCATCGTAATTATTTTTTAAGATCTTATTTACTTACGTTTCACAGAGGGAGTGTGCACAAGCATGGGGAGTGGCAGGCAGAGGGGGAAGCAGGCTCTGCACCAAGGAGTCTGATGCAGGACTTGGTCCCAGGACCCTGGGATCATGACCTGAACCAAAGGCAGACACTTCACCGACTGAGCCACCCAGACATCCCCAAAGCATCCTAATTAAAACAGAATTGGCACAAGGGTAGGCAGATGAGCAGAACCATATATGGACAGTTTTACAAACATCACATTCATGTGCGGAAGCCCCACCTTCTACCACCAGATGACGTGGTATTTGGAGGTGGAGCCTTTGGAAGGTTCTTACGGTTAGATGAGGTCATAGGGTAGGTCCCCATGATGGGATTAGTGTCCTTTCAAGGATAGATACCCCAAAACATGGTCTATCTGTCTCGGCCACGTGAAGACATATCCAGAGGAGGGGTCCTCACCAGGAGCCAAGCACCCCGGCCTCTTGACCTTGGACTTTCCGCCTCCGGCATTATTGGAAAATAATTTCTGACGTCTGTGCCACTCCATCTGTGCTGTCCTGTTATGACGCCTAGGACAGCCTCAAGCATCGCTTTTAAAAAAATAATGACATAGAAGGACATCGTCCTGGTTTGGGGGTCAGGGGCTGGTGCAGAGACAAACATTTATTTATTTTTTTTTAATAGAGCAGAAAAGGTAGGAACCAAAAAGAGATGTGTTGAATGACAGCCAAAGGAGGACTGTCTGTTTCTTAACGATGCCTCTGAAAGGGGTGAACAATCCACAGCACGAGAGAAAGTATTTGCAAAATTTGTCATTGGTACAGCGCTTGCATTCTGATGGAGAAAGTCATAAATATCGGGGAGGACTCCGTCCGACGGGGAAATGGGCTTCATTCCCATCGTGCATCCCATGTCAGGCATCCTGTGCTCTCCAGCCAGTGTTTTTAAGAAGCCCAGGGGACCGGTGTCCTCAGGAAAGTCAGCGGGACCACGGGTAACGGAGCCGACCCTCAGCCCGAGCGCTGTGACTTCATTTAATTCGCCTGGATTCGTGGCCTCTTTGGTTCTCTGGAAGCAAACATGGACGACGTGGTCTGGTGATATCGGGATCACCTGCCCCAGGGCGTTGCACGGGACCACGGACAGGAAACCGGAGCTTTAGCTTCCGGAGCAAAGACAGTGTGACTGTGGTTTTCTTTGTCTCTGCAGAGTTGGCTCTAAAATTAGAGGAAGGGATGTGCTGTGGGGTTCGTCCTCATAGCGGGGAGCTTGGCGGGGTTGGCGGGGAGCGGATTGTCCAATAATTCAAACTTTTAAAAAAATGTCCCGTGAGCATACTTGCCGACCGAGTTTCCTGATTTTATGAGTTTCCCGGCACCGGACGGGAATGGACTTGCCTCGTTTGTCTCTGTCGCGGCAGATGTACGTGCACCTGCTTTCCTCCTGATGTTACTTCATAGGGTTTCCAAAGGCAGCTGTCGGGTCGACCCTGACCCGCTCTGTGGTCCGGAGACACCACGCCTCAGGGCTCGGGCCGAGCCTGCACACACATGGGAGACGCTGGCACGATGATGCTGGACGGGACTCCAGCAAGCCCACGTTTGAAGCGATTTCTGTGGTGACGTCATGGGATGTGCACCGTGGTCCAAACACTGTCCGGGGTGATTCAGTCCACAGTCCAGACGACCGTCACTCCAGGCAGAGACAAGGGCTGCCCCGTTACAGGTGGGGAAGTGGATTCGGCCGCGGTGACCCACATGCCCACGGCACATCACCTGGTCCCTCAGGGTACAAAGCCCCGTCTCTCTCAGCAAAGCCCGGGGCTTTCTTCTGTAACATGCGCCGTTTCTGAGCACAACCAGCGTGGATTGAGCTCTTTCACGACCCACGTAGCCTGGGAACAGCGGGGCTTCTGGAAGGAATGAATGAATGAGTGGGAATTCCAGTCTCTGGAGGTCATTTCAAACTCCAAACCAGGGGCCGTGTCCTGCAGGAGAAACGAGGACCGTTGCGCTGCACACCCGAGCGCGGGGAAGGCGGGAGGTCCCCGCGTCCTGCTGCACGGGACCCCGCGGGGAGGATGAGCGCCTTCCTGTGACGTCCTGCAGAGAAGTGGAGGCCCTATCCATCATCCACGTGGACGCAGGGTCATGCAGGCTTCCGCGGGATGGGGGAGAAGCCGGGGAACGTAGGGCATGTCGCCGACAGCAGGAGTGACACCCTGGACCGGAGCTCAGCCGGCGGGAAGCCACCCATAGGGAAATCCCGGCATTCGGAAAACCCCACAGCGTCTCCTTTTCCACCCTGAGACAGGACAGATGTGTCGGTGGGAGTCTGGGTTGAAAAACGGGTCCCCCTTCCCGGGTGTCAACGGGAAATGAGAGGGCCCTGGGGCGTGGCAGGAAAACGGAGGGTATTGGGGTCCAAATCAGGATAGAAACCGTCAGCTCCCCACGCAGCAGGAGGGACGGGAGGAGGACCCTCTCCGCATGGGGACCCCACCCATGCATTCCCCAAGATGCCTCCAGCAACAGTCCGGCAACGGCCGGCACATCCCCCCGACTGGCCAGCACCGCCCGGCCACTTAGGGACCCCGCCTCGCCTTGTGTGCAAACCCCAGAAAACGATAACCCGGTGCCACCCGATCCCGCAAGGTGCCGGCGACCGCAGCGTTGGCCCCGGCGACCGTGCACACGGGTCCGTGCTCACCAGTCCTTCCCGTTGGCGAGGAGCGTCTCAGGCGGGGGCCGCGCCCGGCCTTAATCACTGCTAATACAATAAAGCCGCACTCTAAAATATTATTAACCTCATCCGTCTGGATGGGGGGCTAACCGGCCGTCGTGGGCGCATTGTCTCCCACCTGGCCATGATGTACATATTTATAAATCCGGTCTTCTCCGGGGGCGGAAAAGAAATCTTTTTCTTTGCGCTGGGAAGGCAAACCCGCGGCGGCCCCGGGCGCACGTGGCTGCGGGTGACGGAGGGCACTAATTAAATGTCAGGCTTGACAGATTAAAATTATGAAATTTAAAATCGCCGAGAAGCTCTTTGTCATTGTCAAATTAGAAGTCAGGGCGATGAGGAACGCACAAGTGAGTGTGGTAATGGATTGAATGGCAATGGGGTGTAGCAGCAGCTTTCTCTGCATCGCGATCAGCCCCGAGTTCACGGCGGCGGCGGCGGGGGCTGCCTTTCCCGTTCCGGCGGGGCGCGGGGGACACCGCATCCGTAATGCGGGCGCTCGGGCACCCCGGCTCGGGCGGGCTGTGGAAGCTGTTGGGGAGGCACCTTCGGCCACGGGGCGATTTACGGCGTCCCCTCAGGAAGGGACCGAGCGCCGAACCCAACACACGCACCCCACTCTGTAGGGAGAACACAGGGACCCACCCTGCCTTCTGTCCCCCCACCGCCTTCCGTCCCACCCCACCACCGCCAACAGCCCCAATAACGGGACTGATTTTACAGCGATTAAAAGTCTTGTGCAGCTCTTGGAGGAGACGACCCCCAAGGTGCAGTTGCTGCTGTGGGTTCTAGAAGGTTCAGGACACGCCAAGTGTCAGCAGCCGGGTCTTCGTGGAAATCAGAAGACCCCATAGAGGTGCCACCCACTGCAAGGTCCGGACCAGGGGACAGGTGCCCCCTCGGTGCGCGTGTCTGAGCCCTCATGCCCACCCCTCGCAGTGGGCCGAGGGGACCCTCCAATTTCCTCCTGTCCACAAGGTGCCCAGAAGGCAGCCCGCCAAGCATGCAGAATTCCTTGTGAATAATTCAGCACCTGTAAATGATGAAATATGACACCTTTCAAAGACATTCTGCAGCGTTATACGTCTTAAGAAAATCTCTCTCCTTCCAGACAAGCTTTCCGTTCAAGAAACGCCAAACCAGGGAGCTCCGACTCCCCTCCCTGCTCCCGGAGAGTGCACTGTTGAATGCCTCCAGTGTGGCCCGTGGTCTGTGTCGATGGGGGCCTGTAGGACACACCGAGGGACCCCCCCCCCTTCCCAGCCATCTCTGCTTGGGACAGATGCACCTGCATGAATGTCCCAGCAAGCACCTCTCAGGGATGCTGAATACGGGGACGGGTGGGCTACGGGTTGCAATGCCTCCTTCCCTCTGTGCAATATCCAATATTCCCATTGTAATCAACTTCTTAAAACCCGTTGTGCTCATTGTGGTAAAATGGATGTGATATAAGACATACTGTGGGGCACACGGAGTGCTTTCCCTGTACTACACAATCATCGCCGCCACCTACATCCCAAATATTCTCATCGCGCTGAAGGAGACCCTGTTCCCATTAGCGGTCACCTCCCTGTTCCCTGTCCCCTGGCCATGGTGACCACTAATCCACTTTCTGTCTCTGCGAATGTGTCTGTTTGGGACGTGTCATACAAACGGAATCATGTGTAACGTAGACTTTGGTGTCTGTTCCCTCCCTGAGCGTCATGTCCTCAAGGTCCATCCGCGGAGCCCCGGTCCTTCATGTGACTGAGTCATATTCCCCCCGTATGGACAAACCACTTTCTACCCATCCAACCCTCCACTGGTGGAGAGTCGAGCTGTTTCCGTGTTTCGGCTGTCGCAAATACTGTGTCCGTGAACACGCATGTACACGCATCTAGTTGAGCTCCTCTTGTTAATTATCTTGGGTCGATACCAAGGCGTGAACTTGCCGAGTCATACGGCAACTCCACGTTCAACTTTGTGAGCAGAAATCACACTGTCTTCTACGGCAGCTGCACCGTTTTCCATTCCCACCAGCAACCCACAAGGGGCTCTGAGTTTGCACATCTTCACCAACACTTGGTGAGTCCATTAGTAGAAGTAGTCGTAGTAGCACCATGTCCTTGTAATTACGGCCCCTCCGGAGTGTGGGTGTGAAGCGGCGTCTCACGGTGCTTCCTGTTGCCATTTCCCTGGCGATCAGCGACGTTGAGCATGTTCTCATGTGCTCCGTGGTCGTTGGCCTGTCTCAGAGCGATGTCTGTTCCGGTCCTCTGCCACTTTCTGCTTGGGTTGTTTGTCTCTTTGCTGTTGAGTTTGTAACACGCCTTCTATAAGCTCAGCTTTCGACCTTTGAAACTAATTCCCTCAGTTTGTGGAAGACCTGAGTTTCTTCTACCACGGACTCTTTATGGGGACTGCATAGAACCCTACACCTGGAAGTCCTTTTGAGGTCTGTACTCTAACTCCCTCATTTTGAGCAACCGCAACCAATGGGGCATGTCCAGTGGGCTGCACTCCATCAGTGCGGGGGAGACAGCTTTCTTGGTGTCTGCAAATTCTCCTTCACCAAATGGCACCTTTCTGCCAAGAACGGGCATGTGCTGCTTTCCCAGGCTGAAGACTGTCCCCAAACTCACATCCATGCAAAATCTTAGGATATAACATTATTAGGAAGTAGGATCTTTGCAGATGCAATCAAGTTAAAATGAGGTCATCTCCGAGTAGGGTGTCCCGAAATCCAATGACAAGTGTCCTTATAAGAGACAGAAGAGGAGACGCAGACACAGAGGAGAAGCCATGGGCAGATGGAGGCAGAGATGAAGGGACGGGGACATAAGCTCGGGGATGGCCAAAGGCCCAGAGGCTGCAAGAGGCAGGAAGGACCCAGTCCTGGAGCCCCTGGAGGGAGCATGACCCTGTCCCACCTGGATCTCAGAGGTCCTGCCCCACCTGGATCTCAGCAGCTCTCTCCCACCTGGATTGTAGTGCTCATGCCCCACCAGGATCCCAGTGGTCCTGTTTGCCTGGATCTCAGACTCTGGTCTCTGGACCCGGTAATGGATACAATGAATTCTAAACTGCCCAATGTGTGGACACTTGCCTCATCTGCTTTAGAACATTCAAACAGTGCCGAGCAATAAATAGAATTAATACTCACAGTTCTTGAACCTTCATCCTGTGCCTTATGCTGATCTCAGTCTGCCACATGCCTAGTGTTCTTGCCACCTCACAGCAGCCCCACATACATTGTCCCCATTTCTCAGATATATAAGTGAGGCCCATGAGGGTGACCGACTAGCCCAGCAGCAGGATCTGGTTAGTAGGCGCAGATCTGAGTCCAGAGTCCTCACCCTAAAGGACAAACTCCACTGCATTCTGCTCCATCTGGACACTCATTCCTTTTAGAAACATATTTATTATTGTCCCTAAGACACAAAACACCTCCTCTCCCTGGATGCATGGGTACCAGCTCTCACCTGACCCACTCTCTCTCTGCACTGAATCCCCCAGAACCCCCCAGGGCCGGCCAAGTTGTAGACCATCAAAATGCATGTGTGTCTATGAATAGACAAACATGGAGCTTCAACAGGCCTCTTTGTTGGAATGCGTTTTCTTGCTACTACGTTTTTTTCTGTGTTCCCAGAAGATGGTATCGGCATTTTTCCAAGTCTTGGAACTTGTTTTTGTAACCTGTTTTATATAAATATATAAATATTTATATATTTTAAAACAATTTTATATTATAAAACGACAAGATGTTCACTGGCACAACTACATATTTCCAAAAGAATGCTTCTAAAATTACCCAGTTGTTGAAATCTGCGCAGACACAGAGGTATGCTAATAACAATTAACATCCATCTCAAAGATCCGTAATTGACTGCAAAGGTCCTTTTTGCCATAAAAGTCAGCACTCAGTGGGTCTAGGGATGGCTCAGGGATACGTTTTCAGGGGCCAAGATTCTGCCTCCCATGGTTGCCAACCTGGGTGGCACATGTGTTCAAGAAGGATAGGGAGACGTTGGGTACAGCTCTGTTGGAGCAAGTTCTCAGAAAGGGAAAATGCATCATCAGCTGGAAAACTGCGGAGAATTCACAAATGAGTCTGACAAAGACCTCAAGAGGATGTTCATGCATGATCTTCATCTGATCATCTGGAACGCCCCAACCCCACCGTGTACTCGGCTCCCCTAGTTGGTTTCTATGACGTCTGAGACTTCATGTCACCTCTGAGAGCCCGGTTACAGCTGATCACGTGAGATGCAGCCACGGCTTCCGCAAAAACCAGACGGTGCGTCACTCTGACCTGCTCTTTGCAAACGAGTAGAGGAGGGGCTGGGAGCATCGTCTACACAAATCAATGATTAACAGGACGTGGGAGAATATTTCAGCTACCCTGAGCTCAAGTACTTATGTGCTAAATACAACAATTGGCACGTCCTTTTATGTTCCCATCAGTCTCATTTATTGAGTGGGTCGGCAGAGAAGGGTGGTTGTTGGTTTTACTCCCCAGGCCTCACCAATTAATTCACCCATATGGATTTCTGACCTCACTCCATCCGAGTTACTCAGAATCTGCGTTCTTATCTCATCAAGATTGCTAAGAAGCAGTGAGAGGAGAGTCCCTTTTGTTTCAATGTAGGTTCATCCCAAACTGACGTTTGCACGATTTTTCTTCTCGGTCATTTCCTACCCCTGACATGCAGCACACCGTAGGTTTGCACTTTGCAAATTTCTTTAGAAGGGCTCCAAATCCTACACTGTTCATTAATATACATTGTCTAACCCATCCCGTTCAAGGGTAAACCCTGTGTTACAGAACCAGGGCCGAACTTCATCAGGGCTCTGTCCTGAGGACAGGTATGTGTGTCCTACCCCCCGCTGCCTCACTGGCCACCCCTGCTGTATCCAGCAAGGAAACAGGAGAGAAATGCCCCGTGTGAAAAGCATCCCAGACGGACTTACTCTTAAGTCAAGACATATACTTCCCTTGCAGTGTAGAAATACACCAAGGACACAGAAGTCAATGTCTCCCCCGAGCAAAATTGGCAAAGAGGAGTCCTTAGCAAGGAAGAGGGATAAATCCCTGCTTTCCTCCACAGATGCCCCACTCCTGAGGGAACGATCTCCACTTGGGTCACCACTGAGTTCTGTGCTGGGGTCCCAGAGTCCCCAGCTAGTGAAATCCTAGTGGACACTGTCAAGATCTGTCCCCAGGGAAGAATGCACGTCACAGGGCAGCAGGATTGCAATAGTCAGGGACATCAGTATGGGGGTATCTGTCTCTCTTCCTCTCTCCTTGTCTGTCTCCCTCCTCAGGTGTCCGTCTGTCTCTCTGCTGGACCTGCCACTCTCTCCATCGGTCCCCATCACCCCCACCCTCTCTACTCAGAATTTTGCAATGTCCTTGTCCCTGTATCTCTTTCTCTGTCTCCCTCACCCTCATTAATTCACAGCTGCCGGGAGACCTTGCATCCTGGTCTTATCTGGGTAAACTGGTGTGATCAGAGCCCTCCATCCCAATGACCCTGGCCAAGATCCCTGCAGGTGCCTCCCACCCATCCTGGAAGATCCACTCATTCTCTCTCTCGGCCTCAGAAGCATCTCCCACATCAGTAATTACACACACCTCATAGGACGAATGGGGAAGTAAAACATACGAAATGGGTTCCCCAGCATATTCCGTGAGATGGCCAGGTTAGTCTTGGTTCCTTTCGTCGTGGGGAACATGCTTAATCCTGCCAGTTCCTGTCCCTGATGTGAGTTTCATATAAACCTGCAGTAAGAAAACAGATACCAGAGAAACGGCCTCAAGTATGTTTGCCGTCTTCCTTGGCTCCTTCCAAACTCATTTTAATCCCCTGAACGTTGTTGCAGACAAGTGCAACAAAGTCAACCGGACGTCCGAAGATACTGGGGCTGAGGGGTTAAAGCCGTGTTTGAAACAAGGGCTCCACACCAACCATTATGACACAGGACATTTTGTAGCCCAGGACCAGTGTTCAGCAGCATCTTGTGACCATGGAATGTTCTGGAACACATGCTGAGAAACAACGTGCCTTGGCAATGAGTCCCTGGCCCAGGCCCCCAGTGGATGTCCATGTGGGATCATCGATGGGAGACAGCATAGGGGTAGAGGTAAGTCCAGCAAGCTGTTTCTCTAGACCCTAGCCACTGCCTTGCTGTCCTTAGGTGCTCCAAACAGAACGACCTGCCCTCAAGAGCCCCTGGGCACTCCCGTGGCCAGAACAGTACAGTCCTTGGGAGCTGCAAGTGTGTTGATGGGGCCATGGCAGAGGAAAGCCAGCGGAACCCACAGTGGGGTTGACCTGAAGACTGAACATCTGTGTGTGAACAGCTGTGAGCTACTTTGGGGACCCGGCATGGGCAGAACCTTGGGGGAGAAGTCAATCCCTAGAGGGCGGACAAGAGCAGGTCCATTTTTGTGCAAGTCCCCAGACGGCTGCGCGGCACCTTCCCTACTCACAGAGCCAACTAACATAACAATGCCAAGGAGACATCCCACTGGTTTCTGTTTTTGGGGTAAAATGGGGTGATGTCTCCCCAGTCCTGTTCCCCGGAGCCTTTGAGAAGCAGGCGTGAACCTGGTCCAAACCCATAGCAAGGGGCCGACGTTTATGGTACCCTCCATAGCCGAAGACTTTTTCTTCCAGGGCGAGATTGTGTGTGTGTGTCCACATCCAAACTTCTTTGCACGTTGCCTTGGCCTCTCTCCCTCAATAAACATGCCATCTTGCTAGTCTAAACACTGAACACAAGAGCGCCTCTGTTCCCTTGGAGTTCAGGTGGATCCGGTCATCCAAAATATTTAACACTGCCGCAAAACTTTAAATTTGGTCGTCAAGATGTGAGTCTGGTTTCTGGGTGTGGGCTGGGATGGTCACGGGTAGCAGGACCACGTTCATTAAAGTCTGTGGCTAGGCCACGGCGTGTTCTGCAGGAGACAGCTGCTGGGGCGTGCTTCCCAGACACTGAGTTCCCCTCATTCGTGTTTAAATGGCCTTACAAACATGTGGCATCCTACGACACAGCAGTGACCGTCTATGGGAGCTGCCCAGTGGTGCCTTAGAAAAACACCGTGCAATGACGGACAAATAACCATGCATCTGTCTTCACGTGGCCACCTTCCTTCTGTCTCTCTTCATTCCCTTGTCGGGACAGCAATCCTATTACCTCAGGGACCTACCCCAACATTATCATAACCAGATCACATCTTCAAAGACCCACTTTCCAATTGAGGTCCCCTTCACAGGCGCCCAGACCTCAGCCTTCAACACACATTTCAGGAAGACCCGCTGCTGTTTGTCACCTCATCTTTGAACGAGTGGTATCAACTCAGGAAAGTCAATGTGAGTCAAACCCAGAAAACTGCAAGTGTCCCAGGACCCTGAAACTCAGTCCTGAAATTTCAGTGCACCCGTGTTTTTAAGGCATTGTTGACGATTCTAGAGATGTCCCCCGGCTGTGCAGACCCAGACTCTGAAACTAGCTGCGTATTTTCACAGGAAGAGAAAGTCGTATGTGTAACATCAAGGTCTGTCTGGACCATATCTGTTGTCCTGAGTGTATTTCTTTAATTTCTACTTTTTTTTTTATGAGCTTGAGTCAGGTGTTTGATTTAGGAAATTGTATTAAAATAGGCGATAAGACTGTCATCTAAGATTTGCTTGTTATTTTTTCTACATGTCATTAAAGTGATTGATAATTTAGGGTACCAGAGGAGAACACACGAGATTAAACCTGAAACCGTCTATAAATTAGAGGACTTTGCGTGAGCCGTGCTACGTCGGACTGTCGGGAACACCTTAGCATACAGCTGGGAATCGGGGTAGGAAGACGGGGCTGGGCAGGCAGAGCCCCAGCAGTGGACCCGAGGCCACCCTAATTGGCTATGACATGTCCTCGAAGAGCAGCCCAGGGGCATCCTCACTTCTCCCGGATGATTTGACCAAATATGACTTTCAAAAGAGGGGACTCCTGCCGATCCCCTCAAAGCCTGATGTTAGGAACGGAAGCCACAGTCTGAGTGGCGGGAGGAAAGAGGTGTGGGGATGAACACCCTGAGTGAGGTGCGTGCCAGGTCCCAGGAGCTAAGACGACCATCTTCAGCTTCCACAGGGGTCTCGCAGAGGCACATCTTCACCCACGTGCGTCAGGAAAAGGCCACTTCTGCCTTGCCTTAGAATCGCCCATTCTCGCATTCAGAAGGCCCCACAACGTGGACCCTGATGCTACGGCTGAGTAGACAGGGGCGTAGAACAGCTGGGTCTACCTACCAGCCACCCAGCATCCTCCTGCTGTGACCCAGCTTCTGGGTCAGGCCCACTCACGTGCATCGTGTATGGACCTCAGGTCCACCCAAGATGGTGGCAGACCATGGCAGTGTGGAGACATGGAGAACCATGGCATCAGGACCCAGTGCAAGACCATGGGAGTGTGGAGACATGGAGAACTATGACATCAGGACTCAGTGCAAGTCCATGGGAGTGTGGAGACATGGAGAACCATGACATCAGGACTCAGTGCAAGACCATGGGAGTGTGGAGACATGGAGAACTATGACATCAGGACTCAGTGCAAGTCCATGGGAGTGTGGAGACATGGAGAACCATGACATCGGGACTCAGTGGAAGACCATGGGAGTGTGGAGACATGGAGAACCATGACATCGGGACCCAGTGCAAGACCATGGGAGTGTGGAGACATGGAGAACCATGACATCGGGACTCAGTGCAAGACCATGGGAGTGTGGAGACATGGAGAACCATGACATCGGGACCCAGTGCAAGACCATGGGAGTGTGGAGACATGGAGAACCATGACATCGGGACCCAGTGCAAGACCATGGCAGTGTGGAGACATGGAGAACCATGACATCGGGACCCAGTGCAAGACCATGGCAGTGTGGAGACATGGAGAACCATGACATCGGGACTCAGTGCAAGACCATGGCAGTGTGGAGACATGGAGAACCATGGCATCAGGACCCAGTGCAAGACCATGGGAGTGTGGAGACATGGAGAACCATGACATCGGGAGTCAGTGCAAGTCCATGGGAGTGTGGAGACATGGAGAACCATGACATCGGGAGTCAGTGCAAGACCATGGGAGTGTGGAGACATGGAGAACCATGACATCGGGACTCAGTGCAAGACCATGGCAGTGTGGAGACATGGAGAACCATGACATCGGGACTCAGTGCAAGACCATGGGAGTGTGGAGACATGGAGAACCATGACATCGGGACTCAGTGCAAGACCATGGGAGTGTGGAGACATGGAGAACCATGACATCGGGACTCAGTGCAAGACCATGGCAGTGTGGAGACATGGAGAACCATGACATCGGGACTCAGTGCAAGACCATGGGAGTGTGGAGACATGGAGAACCATGACATCGGGACTCAGTGCAAGACCATGGGAGTGTGGAGACATGGAGAACCATGACATCAGGACTCAGTGCAAGTCCCGTGCACCTTCACAGGACATTCCTTACCTGTGCAGAAGGTGGGTGTGGCTTGTGGGGGCTCCGGTCCTTCCCGAGGAAGAGAACCAATGGGGTTGAGTCTGCTGTGTAGGGAATGGAGGCATCCGGCATGCAGCACCAGGAGAGGAGGTGACCAGGAATGGAGGAGGAGGGGACATCCCAGCCCCTCAGCCTTCATCCCAGGTACCTGTGGACCAAGTATGGCCCACCTGGGAGGGAGAATGACCCCCAGCCACGCTCTTCCCTCTTCCCTGTTTGCATCTTACAATGCATATGGCAATCCCCAGAAACAGCATTTCCTTGACAGCCCCAAAAGGAACCCCATGGCGGGCCATTGATCATCATCAAAGCGTAATGATGAGCCTTGCCTTTGTAAAGACATTTCCCAAACAAACCGATGCAAAAGTCTATTTCAATTACTATTGTCTCCTCGATATACTCAAGGAAAAATCTGGAAATGCACAGGATGCAGGGGTCACAGATGTGGAAGCTGAGGTTGAAAAGTGTGGGCTGCACACCCTGAAAGTGAGTTCAGCAGGCCACCAAGCCTCCAACTCACACCTCCGTTGGGTCCTCAGCTGGAGTCATCTTCAGAACAAGTGGCAACCTCCGGTGGAGAAAGAAGTGCACCTCCATGACCTCATGGAGCATTCTATTCAGAGAAAGTATGCAAGACTAGACCAGTTGCCTTTCAGGGAAATCAGCTCTAAGGGCTCTTGCAGACTCTTTTCATTTTTTCTTTTCCAAGACCACCATGTAAGCCTCCGTCTTTCCTCCACAGGAAGAGCTTTCCCGATGTCAGGCAATGGAACTGGGGAGCTGGATCAAGGAGATGGGACCCCTCTGGGTCGGAAAGGACAAGCCACGCAAGCTGGCATGTGGGGTCAAGATGCTGTGCAGCCAGTGTGCAGAGCAGCAGCCTGACCTTGTCTGGCTCCTGGGTGAAGAGTTCCATTTGCAGCCCCCCACTGACCGCACGCACCAGTTTACCCACATTTCCTGCAGTCTCCATTTTATCTGAGGCCAGCGGGATAACAATCCTCAAGGATATCCACGTCCTCGTTCCCCGAGAACCCATGAGTATGAAGCAGAAGGAAGTTTTGTAGATGTGATTAAGTTAAGGATCTTGAGATGGGAAATTATCCTGGATTATCCGAGAGGCCCAATGTCATCACAAAGGTCCTTCTGACAGGAAGGCAACAGTAAGAGCTATGGCGACAGAAGCAGAGATTGGGGTGATGTGGTTCCAGGAGCCAAGGGATGCAGAAACTGGAAGAGGCAAGGACTGGATACTGCCCTGGAGACGGCACAACACACCTGGACTTCAGCCCAGGGACACCAATTGGAGACTTCCGGCCTCTGGCCCTCAGACTTAGTCGACCTATGTTGTTTCCAGCCACCAGGTTCCTGGCCACTTGTTGTAGCAGCCAGAGGAAACTCATACAGCTGCCGTGTGTGTAGCCCGGGGCAGGGAGCTCTCCCGCGGGGTGGCTACAATGTTACAGCGAACATCTGTGGATATTACGGCACCTGCACTTGCAGCACGACTGTCGCTCCCCGTCCACAAACACAGCACAGTCTTGCAGAACCGGGATGTCCCCTCCAACAGTAACCACTGCACTCGTCCGGCTGGGACGGAAACCCAGGTACATCTGCCCACCACCAGGCGACGCCCCTCCCTCCCGGCCCCCAGCCCGCCCCTTCCCTTTGTGTGCCACCACCTTCACGGTTCAGAGCCCCCCCGCGAAAACAGGGTCTCAGTTCATTAGAGGAGGGTCAGGTTCGGCAGCAGCTTGCAATAAAGAAATTAGCAAAACCAGAAGCCGCAATTCTGTACAAACCCTCAAAAACGAAGAGGATTTAAAGTGACAAGATCCAATTAAATTTAATTACCCAAGCTGTATTTTCATTTTAACTGACACTTTTTATTAAGGCGCCGCATGCACTAAAGCCAGCAACCCAGACCAAATTGCATCCTGGTAATACAGTTATCTTATGCAAAATTCTGAGTATCTAATTTTCTAAAACGAAATTAGGCACAGGGGGTTTGTAAAAGGTTTTCTTTGTTTGGGGCTCTGGAACACCGCGTTCAGTGTACTCTCCACCCGGCATTGCCTTTATCACAGGAAGCCGCGGTGCCCCCCAATAAAACTTACTCAGAGAGAGCATGACAACGTAATTTGTTTGCACTTGCCGCCGACTCTGATACACTGCCGACATCAGAAGCCACCGCCTGCCCGGTGTTCCTTTTTGAAAGTCGTTTCTCCCCACCCCTCCTGCCGGGATGAGGCTGGAGAATTTAATTGGCGCCTCCGCAAAACAATACACTTGAAAACAATGTCTCCTCTCGAAGATCCCTCCCCCTCCCCGCTGCCCTTGCCACGTTGAGCGAAGACAAAGCGGTTAATTCAAGTGGCCTTTTAAGTGTGACGTGATGGTAGAGCTCATTGACATGATTCTGGATCCTTGTGAGGTTGCAACAGAGGCATCACCTGGATCAAGGAGGAGAATGTCACCCGCTGGGGCTGCCTCTCCAACACGGGACGCTGGTAACTGGCGTCTTTCCTCGGCTTCTCCTCTATGTCTGTGTCTTGCCTTCTGTCTCTTACGAGGACCCCTGTCATTGGATTCAGGGCCACCCTGATCCAGGGTGAGCTCATCTCAGATCCTTCCCTCCCTCACGTCTGCAAAGATGCTTTTCCAAACAATCCCCCATTCCCAGGCCCCAGGACTCAAGACAAGGACACATCTTTTGGGGGCGGGTATCTACCATTCCATCACTGTGCCTGCCCAGTGCGTTTTCCAAGGGACATCCCCCTTCCGAGTCTCTTGGGGTAAAATGCCAAATCCACATGCATAGGAAAAAGGACAGCCACTCCATCTCTGAAAGTGTGGCTCAGACCCAAACACGAAACCCAAAGTGTGTTAAACCAGGGCTGGACTTGTGTTGGGAATCCACGCTGGGCTTCAGGATGGCTATCTGAATTCAGTGTCCCACGTGCCCTCTGCTCCCGGTCACTATCACTGGGTGTCGTGGCACATGTTTTAAGGTGTCAGACGAAATGGCATAAAAGGGCATCTACGTATGTTTCCAGCACCAGTAGAGCAGTGTCATGGGAGCAAACAGTCCAGCACTGGCTTACAGCAACGATGTTCCCGACTGTCTATGGAACCCACGCTCTTGGAGAGGCACACGGGGGCCCTATGGCCCATCTTCTAATGGGGCTGCACATTTGAGATTATCTCAAAAGCAAACACGGAATGAAAACTGTGACCTGGGTTCTCTGTCCCTCCTTCCCCACTGTCCTGTTGATCTCATCCATCATGTTTGGGTTTTGGATACTGGCTTCCATTGCACTCCCCAGAGCAACCATTGGAGAGGACTCCCAGGACCATGTCACCACCCTGCTGAACCCTCTGCCTTCCAGCGGAGCCCAAGCTCCCAGCCTGGCTTCCGACGCCACCCCCAGGGGCAGTGTTCTCCCAACCCCAGAAATGTGCCCCTCCTGCCTTAGGAAAGCAACGAAAAGAAGACACGTCTGTCATGGAGCAGCATTTACAAGTAATGGAGGAAGCACGGTCAACTTCAACAGAGGTGACGTAAAGGTTGTGCTGGACGGCCAAGGGAGGACGTGCATGAGACCAGAAGGAACAGAACGTGAGAAGCCCACGGGTGCCGATGGGAAGGTGCCGTGTTGCTAAGAAGCAGGCAGGTGGCCCTTGGCCAAATCACGGGTTAGAAGTACAGCAGATTCCTGCCAACGTGCTGGTTCCCGACTGACGCTGGAAACGCTAGATCGAAAGTCCAGACGTGAATGGAGCAGAGGCAGGATTCCCTTTCCTCTATGGCCGCAGAGACCGAGAGGGGGAGCCAGGAGGAACACACACAGATGGAAGGGGTATCCCGTCTCTCCACCCTGGTGCACCGTCTACGGGATTGCCAGGGTGCTTGCCACGGGCTGGAAGAGACACATGCGTATAGCAAGCTCTGTGCATGGACTTCACCGGGTGGGAAGAGCCAGGGACACACCACTGGAGGCACGTGAGTCCCTGCCCGGGACCCTGGGAATCTATCCTGATGGACCAAAGTCTCCCAGCTCCTCCAGGAACCCACGACTCTGGCTGGTGGTTCAGGAACGCAGTGTTCATTCAGGCAGTGAGACGAAACGTTCCCTGTCTTCTTGCTGTCCTCTTACTCTCCTACTTTCTTCTCATCTGGGTGGATTTTCCAGGCAGTCATCTTGTCAGACCCCAGACGGGGCTGCAGAGACTCCTCTGACCCTGTTCTCATTCTCTGGTATGCCCCGGCTACTGGATCCTAAACTGCTTGGTGTGCATTGTCAGGGATGCTGCCCAAGACCGTGTTCCATGAACGCACAGAATGGGACCAGCATGAACACCTGGCCCAGTGCGTCTGTATACCATGGGTTCATCGGCTCCTCGGGATGACGGGGGCAAAATGGCTGTGAACGGTCTGACCATCTCCTAGGCCCAGGTGCTCTGGCTCACAGGGTGTCAATATACACCCTATCCTGGAGGAAGGTGCTGTGGTCCTATTCCTCAGATCTGGAAGCTGACACTGTCCAGGAAGGTAGACACGGTCCACTGAGGGATGTGGCTTGAAACCCAGATTCTCAGCCCCCATAGCAGGTGCACTGCAGCCTCGTAGACCCTGAGAGCCAATTTCCAATCAGATCTTGGTGGTTGCAGTCCTATATTTAATATAATCACAGATCAGATGGCACGTCCTTCCTCCCAGTGCCATCAGATGTTTGACACCCTACCTCTTGGGAGGAAGCACTTGGTCAACCATGCTGATCGCTTGAGCTCCTATCATGTGACGTCTTGAAGGAAAATTGGTTTTTAAGTGCGTTCTTCACCTTCTGTTCTGTCCCTTTTCTGCTGGTGCTCCTTATCCTCCGTCGGGGACCTAAGTGTGTTTCTAGGTTCCCGATTTCACATTCCAACCAAAGTATGGCATTGGCGTTCTCCTTGTAAGCTCTCACATATAGATTCAATGACCTAACAGACCATTTCTGGGCTTGGGAGCAAAGAGCAGCCCTTGTATGTGGGGACCACAGGGGTTGGGAAGCAACGCAAAAGTGCAGACAAGACACATCAACGTGCGTTGATTCCACATCTGCATGTCCAAAATTTGACTCAAGTCCTCATTCTAACTTAGGCGATCGATGCTTCATCGAACATCTGTTGGGCACTGACACTCCCTCAGTATCATGAGTATTCATGGTACTCATGAGTACCCCCTTGGTACTCCTCTGCTACCCATGCTGAAGCCAAGACATCAGAGATGGAGCCTCCAGGAGCCTCTATCTGACTCCAGAGAAACCATAAAAACCAACATCTCCTCCTGAGCCTTACACAGGGAGCCCTCCCTGGTCTGACCACAGGGACAGAGACATCAGAAACGCACGGTGACATCCTTGGCACCCAGGTGAGAGAACCATGGCAGTGAGGGGTTCAAACAGTGGGCCTGGCGGTTATGGGCATTACCGGCTCAGAGCAAAGTCTCTGCTCCCAGGGTGTCCACAGCAATCTGTAAAAGGAAACTGTCTGCACAGGAAACATTCTTATGTGGGCAATTAAGTAAAACGCCAGGAGCCCGGGAGGCCACTCACCCTGGGCTTGAAGGAAGAAATGGCAGGGTACAAAAGAAAACACACTTTCGAGTTTTATGGCGTGGTAAGAATTCTGACTTTCGTTCCATCCCACCTTCGCCTGGGAATAGCTTCCCTCTGTGTTGGCCAAGGGAGCTCTGGGAAGATTGTCAGGGGCATGGCTGCACCCCACTTCACCCGGGGGTGACCAGCAGCCTCCCTTGGATGCAGCAGAACCTCCCCTTTCTTCCTTCCCGCTCCTCAGACTCCAACCCGTGGTCACCTCTCCTTGCCCCCAGTCATGGGCACGACCGCCCAGGAGACAGACACCTTGGGGAAAATCATGGATTAAACACAGACATGGAAGCGTGTAGTTTTCTACTCATCTCATACGTGGAACAAAGATGGAGATTGTGTCTCCCCCAGAACGTCCATAGGACCCAAAAATTCCACACCCGTGTAGACACCCCAAAGAATGGAAATCAGAGACCCACCTGGATGCACGGCTGCATGACTCACGATAGCTCAAAGGTCTAACTAGCCCAAATGCCCATTAGTGGGTGAGCAAAATGTGGTCCAACCACACGTCGGAATATGACTCAGGCATGAAAAAGAGCAAAGTTCTGACACCTGCTGCCCCACGGACGGACCTTGAGGCCATGGCACTCACAAGAGAAGCAGACACACGTCACCTTGTGGATGATCCCATTGATGAAAATTTCCAGAACAGGCAAATCCACAGACACAACGAGTAGGTTGGTCATTGGCAGGTCTGGGGTGGGTGCTCATCAGCATGGGCTCTCCTTTTTGGGGGGACGGCAATGTCCTGGAACCAGATGGAAGTTGTGGTGGCACAACATGGCGCACGTGCCAAAAGCCAGTAGATTTTACCCGTTAAGATATCTCATTTTAGGCAAATTTCACATCAATAATAAGAGTGTGTTGGAAGGAAATATGCATGTGAATAAACATTATTGCCCTGCAATTAAAAAAAAAAAGCTCTATGAGGAGGGAGGTGGAGGTCCTTGAACAAATGTAGAGTCTTCGAGGAACGTGTGAAGTCCTAGGGTTCTGCAGGAAGCAGACCACGCGCAGCCGTAATTAATGTGCACGCACAGAGCGTACCAGACTCCCCTATCCAGGGGCCGCCCTCCGCTATAATCTCATTTCCCGCATCCAGGAGAATCTTTACGGATCATCTCAACAGTATTCTAATAACTCTCCCCTCTGCAGCCCTGCCCTGTAGTTATTGATTTTCTGACTCAATAAAACCCTCCAGTCTGCGACCGTGCCTCATTGTCCTCACTGCCCCCAGGATATTTTTAAAAGAGAAAGTCGCTTTTGCCCTTCCACATTAAAACTGCTATTACCTATTTTAACTTCTGTTGCACCTGGGAAGGGAAAAAAAAAACAAAAACGAAAACGTTCTCTGCGAGGGCAGTTTCTCTCCAGTTTTCCCGCCGATATCCCGCCACCTCGTTGGAAACGCCACGTTGGTTTATTCCTGAAATTCTCCCGCTTACCTCCCACACATCCTCCCCTCACCCCCCCACCGCTGGACTTTCCAGAGTTCACCCTAAAAGGCAATCGGTGCTCTTTGCACAGAAACTTCCTTTCTGTGAGTTTCTCTGCAAAATGAAAACAAAAATCTTTTAGACGTATTAGATTTTCCCCACACCCACCGTACCGCCCGCCATTTGCAATCCTTCCTGTCTGTGCCGCGATGTCTCTGTGTTTGGGCCCATGTCACGTGCATCTTTGTCCCCAAGTCCTGCTTCATCTGGGACTATTATCTTTACGTCCACACGTGGCACTCCACGTGCATGGGCCCTGTACCCCCTCTGGCTGCAAATGAAGGTCCCCACATCGTTCTGTGTCAGAATCATGCATTCACCATGACTCCCATCCATGGTTGTTGTCCTGGAAGTTGGGGTGGTCGAAAGTGAGATAACAGGGGAATTTACAGTTTACAGCTCAACGGCGTCAAGGCCATTCACATTGTTGGTCAACCAACCCTCATAGAAATTTCCATCTTCCCATGTCCCCGTGAAACACTAACTCCCTGTCCCCATCCCCAACCCTGTCGCCCACCATCTACTCTCTGTCGCTATTGACGGGACTCCTCTAGGGAACCCATATTTGTGGAATCACAGAGGATTTGTGCTTTTATGTCCGATTTATGTCACTGAGCACCATGTCCTCAAGGTCCATCCACACTGAAGGAGGTACAGATCTTCCTTTTCAGGGCTGCGTCATATTCCACTGTGGGCATGGACCACGCGCTGCTTATCTCTTCATCCGTCCATGGACCCTTGGATTTCTTCTACCTTTTGGCTATTGTGAATAATGCTACTCAGAACGCAGTGTGCAAATATCTCTTCGAGGCCCTGCTTTCAATTATTTTAGATATTTACCCAAAAGTGGGATTGCTGGGTCATATTCTAATGGTTTGAGGAACCGCCATACTGTTTTTATAGTTGTCTCCATCCCCACCGACAGGGCACGTGGGTGCCAATTTCTGTACGTCCTACCAGCATGGTTTTAAGAAGAAGATGTGCCAAGAGAGAGAAAAACAAGTTGAATATGAAGAATTCTTCATATAAGGATACATGAAGAGGAGAAAGCTGTCCTCTGGGTATTTGGAGGACTGTCTTCTAACACTGGCTGTCCCTCAGGTACCCTCAAGCGCGGAATCCACCGTGAGTGTGAATGCGGGAGGCCACCAAGCGTCATAATGATGGTGACGGCGGGCACCTGTGGGTGTTGCTTTATGCAAACCCTTCTGCAATTGTCTTCACTCGAGTTACGCCCTTGGCCTCCACGCTAGTCGTGAGAGGGGCGTACCCTGAAGAGCTTGGCCTCACAGATCGGGGAGCTGCCCCCAGGTCCATCTGGGATGCTGGACACCTCTCCACCCAGGGCAGCAGCCACTGTCTATCTCGACCTCCTTTGACGGGCGCAGCCTTCTCCACGCCACTCTGCACCAAGTTCTGCTGGCGTAGAAAAGTTCTTGTTTCCGTACCATGTTTGCTGGAGAGTTTCTCCAGGTCAGGACACAAACGGGTTCCCTTGTCTGCCAGTTTCCAGGAGGGACTGGCCACCGGGAACATGGGGAAGCTGGAGCAAGTAGGACGGGCTGCTGCGTGTTTATCCATCCATCTTCCTTCTTGGGTCACCGTGGCTTGGCTCCTGCCAGGATCTCTCCACTGAGCCCTCTGCATTCTGGTCACGTCTCCATTTCCTGGTCCCGTCCTGCCTGCAGTGGTCAATGTTTCCCACCCATGGCACGCCCAAGACACTGCCCCAGCCCTGGCTGTTTCCGAGAAACTTCTGTAATGTGCCTTTTGTCTGGCAGGCACTATGGAGAACAGTGCAGCCAGGGCAGAGCAATTTGAGAAGGTTTAGGGCTTCATGCCATGTCCTGGCACCATCTTGGAGGGACCTTGAGTGTTGAGCCAAGTAAGGGACAAGTGAAGCCACCCCACTTCTTCTTCACTATCTCGGGCTGAAGGATCAAGAAACAATTTAAAGACCCCTAAAGGCTCTTGACAAAACTGGGGCTGGTGTGAGCTCCCAGGTTTAACACAGACACCGTGGTATCCAGTCAGTGCTCAATAAATGCTGGACCATGAACCATACGAGAGCCCAACGTGTGTCCTCCCTTTACTTACTCTCCTCCAGACTCTGTGCACTTCAGGTCTGCTCCGCGGCGGCCTGCCATCTGTCCCCAGAGACCTGGCGGGCTGCCCCGTCAGACCACCCAGCCGTCCGGGAACCTCCGTGGGCTCACAGCCTTCCGGAATGTTCTCGCTAGGCACTCGGAGGTAAAAATCACCCTGGATTACGTCTCAGCACCGCTGAGGGGATTAGCGAGATTTTGTTTTCAGAGGCCTCTGGCCTCCATCTAGAGACGTTCTCAAAATAAGAACCTAAAAAAAATAAGAACCTACAAATCAGGTCTGATTGAGAATGGCTGTTACTGATACTTTTCCTCCCCGGTGGAAAATTAAAGTCCCAAAACACGGCTCGTTCTGAATATCCCTGTTTGAACACACGCACTGATCGAACTGGTCCATGACACAAACAAGGGCGGCCCGGAGGCATTTCCCCCAAAACCACGGACGTCACGCCGGGTTGGGGCAGATACGCCCGACGCTCGCTCTTCCCTCCGTGTGGGGCGATGGCGATAGGACCAGCAACATGGTGTTCCTTTTCCCTTTCCAGGGCCATCTCCAAATGCACAATATCATTTTATTGATGATTTCTGAATTTCCATTTTAATAAAATAAATGGAGGTACCTGGAGATAATAGTGCTGTTCAATATTTATGAAGTGCCTTTTTAGAATAAATTCAGAAATTCAGTATTAATCATTACAACCATTACACTCGGAGAGCACATAAATAACAAATGGAAACACCATTTATTTTTTGAAAACCCATAATGAAAAGCAGCTGAGTACCCAATTTCATTTTTGAGAAATTCATCCTCCTGGTTGGATTTATTGTGATTCTAAAGAGACATTCTCAGCTTACCCTGAGCCCAAAATATAGGTGTGATAATAACAGCTTTCCCCCACACTGATGTGAATAAGCACTTTTTTATTTAAAGCAAGAACAGCAGTTCAGGCTTTTTTTTTTTCCCCCAGCAGAGAAGCAGAACATTTGTCTTGCTGAGCGGGAAGTGGTGCACAGAGGGCTTGTTCCCGAACCCCAGTGGCCGAGGCAATGCATCCGAATCAAAAGTGAAACACAGTCGTCACACTGCATGCTTCAGGGAGCAGAGCTGGGGGGAGGCATCCGGACCTCCAGGTTTTACAAAGCACATTCGGGGTGACCCTTGGGCAGACTTTTAGGCAGAAAGTGCCAGTTTAGCTGGCGAGAAGTCCTTGCTGGGTTTCTGCTCCATACAGGAACCATCCACAGTCGACAGTAAAGGGAAACTCCTCAGAGGTGTCCCACAATGCTGGGGTTTCTTGCCAAGGGTACCTGGTTAAAGAACCTTCTTGGTCCCATTGTGGGAGCCACAAGAAAAGACCCCAATCCTGAGGGCTTACAACAACAAAAGTTGGTTCTCCCTCAATTCTGGAGACCAGAAGTCTGAGATCCAGGCAGGGCAGGTATGCTGAGATCCAGGCGGGGCAGGGCTGGGCTCCCTGCTGGGGCTCCAGGACAGGTTCTTCCTCCTCTTGCAGCTTCTGGGGCTCCAGGCATCCCTGGGCTGGTGGCCGCGTCCCTACCATCTCTGCCTCCGTCTTCAGGTGGCCTCTCTGTGTCTGTGTCTCGTCTTTTGTCCCTTATAAGGACACCTGTCATGGATTTAGGGCCAACCTAATCCAGGATGGTCTCATCTCAAATCCTTCCCTTAATCCTGTCTGCAAACACCCTATTTCCTAATACTGTCCCGTTTACAGGTTCCAGACGGATGTGTCTTTATTTCGAGGGAGAAAGGGGCCACCAGAACTCAACCGAGTTCTCGCTCAATTTCCGCACACCCGCTCCAGCACCAGAAACAGCAGTTTAAGGCAGAAACACAAGTCACTCGGCCACATACAGAAGAGCTCTTTCCTAAATTATTATGCTTTTTTTAAAAGATTTTATTTATTTATTTGACAGAGAGAGAGATCACAAGTAGGCAGAGAGGCAGGCAGAGAGAGAGGAGGAAGCAGGCTCCCCGCTGAGCAGAGAGCCCGATGTGGGACTCGATCCCAGGACCCTGAGATCATGACCTGAGCCGAAGGCAGAGGCTTTAACCCATGGAGCCACCCAGGTGCCCCAAATTATTATGCTTTTAAAGACAAATTCAGTGTAATATTGGATATTCGCTGTAAGTGCCTGAAAACAGACAGTAAATTCCTTAAAATAAAATTTAAATCCTGGCTTAATGAACTCAATGCTTTAGATGTATATTAAGGTCTTACATCAACTAGACGGTGGTCTTCTTTTTACACGGGTTAGTCCTCCCGCATGGGATGGAATTCTCCTGGTCAGGAAGCTATCTGAGTGAGGTGTTTCTGGGGCCAGGGAGGCCTAGAAATCACAGTTCTTTGTGTTGAAAAGTGTCTTCAAAAAAGTAATATCCATCTGGAATGTATGAATGAGAATTTAATTGGAAATAGGGTCTTTGCAGATGTGATTAAGTGAAGAATCTCTAAGTGAGCCCATGCTGGTTGAGGGTGGCCCTAAGTCCAAGGATGGGGTCCTTATAAGACACAGAAGAGGAGACACAGACAGAGAGGAGAAACCACATGAAGACAGAGGCAGAGATGGGAAGGACGTGGCCACCAGCCCAGGGACGCCTGGAGCTCTAGAAGCTGGAAGAGGCAGGAAGGACCCTCCCCTGCAGCCTCAGGTCCGGCCCCGCCTGGGTATCAGGGGTCCTGCCCCGCCTGGGTCTCATGGGAGAGAAAAGAACCAATTCTTGTTGTTGTAGGTCACTGGGTTTGGGGTCATCTTCTCCACTGCCTGGAGGCTGAGTTTCTCCACTGTCCTCTGCTGGGATTCCGGACCTCCGCTAGGCTAAGGCATTCCGAGGCAGGACTGACAGGATAGGGAGCCACTAGCCTGGCCCCTGGTCCCCAGGATTATCATGTTAGTGACTCTCCCGTCCTGTTAGCGGCCCTCCTGGATCGCATTAGCGGCAGCAGACCCTGCAAATGCAATAAGACGCTCGTACGCACGCAATGTGCACGCGGCTAATCAGATTCTGCAAATTATATTAGCAGGTGGGGGAACAGGTTTTCCGGTGATCAAGCCAATAAGCACCAGGTACAGGGTGAAATCACATCCCACTCCTGCCTGTAGGAGACACGCCGGCATCCTTGGGCAGTCGGCCCCTGCTGGGTCTGGGGGACGGGTCCTCTGAAGCCCCACGAGACGCAGGACAAGCAAGGCTGGGGGCTGGCGTCGGCTTCGTGCGTGTTTAGTGAGCAGCTGCTGCATCCCAGACGATGTCCTACACACCGCGTGCACGGCCAGGACCTGGCGCTCCATGGGCTTACGATCCATCAGGATAAACCCAATACTGCTGGGAGGACGAGAAAGACACCAGAGAGTGCCAGGTGCTGTGAGGCACAGGTGCAGAACTCTTGGGGGCTCATCTGTGGGTTCATGCAGTGCAGAAACTCTCCCCAGCCCCCGAAAACGGCTGCAGCCAGTGTGGGGCAAGGAGGCGGGAGACTCGGCCCGATCAGGGTGCTTGGGACTCTGTAATCCCACGCCACTGCGTTCCATCTCAGTATAATGGCACGGAAAGCTGAGCCAGGAAGCGGCCGACTCTGGGCAGGTAGGAGTGGGGACAGGTGACAGCTTAGGGCAGGACACACGGGCACAATGGAGAGGCGGCCGAAGGGACAGAGGCAGGAGGCACTGGCAGAGCTGGGGTGAGAGTGGAAACATAGAAACGTGGGGACGTCTTCAGGGCCTGACGACAAAGGCCCCGCACGCGGAAGCCTAGGGGTGCTGGCCGCCGTTGGCGAACGTGCACTCAGTAAGGTACCAGGTGGGACAGACGCCCCTGCTTGGAAGAGCCACAGGTGGTAGGGGACACACAGGGGGCCCCCAGGGCTTGGGTACGGCCACCTGAACCTGACCGTGAGGGTGACAGATGCAAGGACGCCCCAGCCCTTGGTGATGCATCCCGGGGTGCCGTGCAGGGAAGCATCGCAGGAGAAAGGAGTGGCAGCACGGCGGGGACAGAGCACGGCTGACGACAGGAGGCTGGAGGCTCCATCCAGGCCTGAGTCTCAGGTGCCTCTGGGGAATGAGGACCCCAGATGGGGACCCCCAGGGACGCTGGTCCGACCTGCATTCACCAAGCCTGGGATAAGGGCTGAGGTGCCCTTGTGCGTCTAACGGCCTCGCTGGAATTCGTGCAGAGGCGCGTGCACCACGAACGAGCTGGGGGTCCGCGTGGGCATGCCCCCGAGCCAGAAAGCTTGCATCCGTTCTCCAGGGAGGCCGTCCTTGTCCCCGACGCGAGCATCCCCACCTGCACTTGGGAAAGGGGAGAAGCGGGCGCAGTGAGACGGCACCGCACCCTGCAGGAAACTCAACAGGCTCGGGTCCTCCGTGACGAGCCAAGGCGAGTGTCCGGCGAGACGAGGCTCTGCTTCTCCAACCCGACGCGCAGAGATCTCTGCAGTGCGCTAGCCTCTGGGCACAAGTCGGAGAGAAGCAAGCGGACGCGCAGATACTGAGCCCCTCGGGCCTCCGAGACTCTGCGCCCTTCCCAGGCCTGCGGACCGCAGGGGCGCAGCCGCGTCTCCCGGGGGGTCAGGCCCCCTTGGCGCCCTCAGGCCGCCGGGTCGGCTGCAGATTACCCTGTAAACAGCCCAGCCGGACTCAATTCCGTCATTCGATCGGGACTGTTGACTTCAGACACTTGGTACACTGGCTGCAAAGAAGTAAATTTTCAAAACTTCATCTTGATGCCGTCAGGCGACATGAGAGGTCACATCCCTCATCGGGCGCAGTTGCTGCCGAGGAACTGCCGGCAGAGGCGCCCCAATCCGATTTGCTGGCTTGCGTCCGTCCGCGCGGCCGCAGGAGCCGATCCGGGATCAATAACCTGCCCCCCGCCGCGGCCTTGCAGGCGGACCCGGGTTCTGGGGGGCTGGGGCGGGGTGCGCGAGGCACGCAGACGCCGCGGAGACCCCCGCGCGCGCGCGCACCCCTCACCCCGCAGGCCCCCACACCCGGGTCCCGGTTCCAAACCTCCGCGCGTCCAATTAATTTCCGCGTCATCCCCAAATTCAATTAGATGGGGACCCCGTGTAACTCCAAAAGCGCCCGACGTCCCCATCTTGACAAATTGCCATGCTTAGCCTGCATATCCAGGCGGGGTGTGGAATCTTGTTAATCTTACCGCTAATTCTCAATTACCGTAAAATGAAGCCATAAATCACACAGACAGGGGATCGATGGAAACCTTGTTTTCCGGGTGATTGGCAACCTCCCCAAAGGTTTTCTGTAAGTTGGTTTAAGGTTGGCGGTTCTCCGAGGGGGATGGGGAGGCACCGGGCAGGCCTCCGGTCCGGGGAACGAGGCCCGGGCCTTGGGGACAGAGCAGAGGGACGGCGCCAATTTCAGACAATTCTCCTTTTCATACCTGCTGTAGTAAATGAGAAACAAATTAAATTTCACTCCACTATCTGCGCAGAAAGCATTTAAATTTTTCATGGAAACTAAATTGTCCCCAGACAAATAGCCCCCGATTCTATGAAAATATACGGCAGCGCTGGGGACAGAAATAAATTTGTGTCACTCCGGATATGCCTTTCTGTGTAATGTCATTCACCGCGGCCGATAAATGAGGGGCGGGCGGAACACAATGGCCAGCTGGGCCTGGGGGGCGCGGCGTGTCCCCCCTCCACGCGCGCAGGGGCGACCTCATAGTCTCCCTGTTATTAATTTGCAGCCGGGTTTTACATTCATGAGGCCGAGATTGAAATGTAAATGAGACGCGCAAAAAAAAAAAAAAAGTCGCCTTGTGCATCCCGGGCTCAGGGTGTCAGGGACTGTCGTTGGGGGAGGAACGTGAGAACAGTCATCACTCGGGGAGATCAGCGCCCCGAGCATCAATCACGGCGCAGGAAACAATGAGTACCAGGACCTCGAGTGCCCCGCGCGCCCTCACAGCGCCCTGGAGGGGGAAGGCGAGTGCGAGGCTGCCTACCTGTTGTCCCAGGGTTGCGGGCACCTTTCTGCGCGCTCCCAACCCGGCTGCGTCTCTGTGACGCCTTTTCTGGGCGTGTGCGCCCGCGGTCTTAATTGATCTCCTCCCAGAGCCCCCTTCCCTCGCCTGTCCTGCCCACCGGGGGTCCTGGGCCGAGCAGCGCTGGTCACAGATGCGGGCATCAGGCTTCCCCGCCTTGAGGAACAGGGCCCCAAGCCCCCAGGGGCTGCGACAGGAGCGCTAATGACTTTCTCAGTTAATTCACGAGCTCCAAACAGGGCCTAAAAGGAAACAAAAGACGCAGAGGGGTCCGGCCTGAGGACGGAGAGCAGGCTAGGTTGCACGAGTGACTCTGAGTCACCGAGCGCCCCAGCTGCCCGGTCTCCTCCGGAGATCGGTTCCATACAGCCGCGGCCACAAAGAGCAGCCTCGTGTCTCCTGTCTGGTGCCCCGAGAGTCCTGTGGGTTGGGGACGTGGAGGCCCAGTGGTAGAAGAGGGGCTGCGCGTGTGCCGGGGGCGCATCCCGGTGGGAAGGATGCAGGGGGTCGAGGTCTGACGCTTCCAACTACCGCCCCCTGAGATGCTGAGGGTGCGTCCCCGTGCCCACGTGCGCAACCGGTTTCCCTTTCCTCCTCGATCCCGCGGCCCCAAGTGCTCCCATGCTCGCCACTGAGCTTGGAATGATGGTGGAGACACTCCCACGCCTGAGCAGGAGCCCAGGGACCCCACACAGCTGTGGACGAGGAACCCGGGCCTTCCTTCACCGAGCAGTGTGTCGTACCCACCCTGCAGAGACCTGTCCTGCTCGCCCGCAGCTGGGGAAACTGAGTCATGGGGCTGTGGGGTGACATGCTGGGGTGGCTCAGGTCCTTGCGCGGCCACGCTGGATCAACCCGCCGCAGCGCGGCATTCTGTTCCCGAAGTGGGGGTTCCGTGGGTGGACTCGGACCGGTCAGCTGGGCCGCAGGGGCGCGAACTCACCGCCCAGCGAGGGCGCACGCAGGCGCACAGACCTGGGCAGCGCGCAAACTGGGGCCGGGTCTCCGGGCCTCGGCCTGCTGTCCTTAGGACGCGCTGACCGCATAGGGACCGGTTGAGCCTTAGGAGCACGCCAGTCACGGGACTTCCCAGAGCCGCGCGCCCTGGCCAGCCCCCCGCTGGGAACCGAGTCCGGCTCCAGGAAGCGTTCAGAGCTGAGGGTTCTGTGCCCCAGCCCTGGGCACTGAGGGAGGAAGGTCAGCTCCAGAAACAGACGAGGGGGGACGGCCCCAGAACCCAGGTGCGCGACGGCTTGCAGAATGGGATCCGGACTCCAGGCTGTGCCGCGTCCCCAAGGCTTTTTTTGCTGGAAGGTTCTACAGTTGGAATCGTACACTGGGCAGCCTTCTCAGACCCCCTTCTTTGCCTCGGGAATATGCATCCAGGTTTCCTCCACATCTGTTCACGGATGCACCGCTCCCTTCTAGGGACCCCAGGATCCTTATCTGCCTGAAGGACACCGGGAGTTGCTTTCGGGTTTGGGAATTACGAGTCCTGCCCCTGTAAACATCTCCTGGCAGGTGTGTGTGTGTCTGCGTGTGCGCGGACCTCCGTTTTCAGCTCTGGGTATGTAGCATCAGAGGTCATCGCTGGATCCTATCACACGGATTTTTAAGGTCAGGATAACAAGGGGATTTACTTGGGGGACATTTGGGGTCACGCACACGACATAGTCTCCTAGACCCCAGAACGGAATGCACGTCCCAAAGTAGCCGAACCAGAGTGAGGCCGCTCCCACCCGGTAAACATTTAGAACCTCCGCCCGTTAACGTGAAGACAAAATACAGACACAACCCAGACAGGGAGGAAGGGGAACCTCACGATCGTTGGAATTTCCGGGGTTTCTGCTGCCGCGGAGCACGGAGCACGTGGCTCATCCTTGGAGGCCATTTATCCAGCCGCACTGGTCTCCAGGACCCTGAGGGATTCTCTCAATCTCTCTCTCTCTCCGTGTGTGTGTCTTTCTGGTCCCCGATTTGCCCATTTCTCCCCAAGCTGAACAGGAGACCATTCTAAACGCAGGAACCTCATTGTTACTCTCCTCCCCGACCGCAGGTTGGTAACTACGCTCCTGAGACTACCTGAGGTTTCTGCATTTGGGGGAGCATCTCGGCGATTACTGGCATTTCCAGCTTTGATTACCGTGGGCGCCTCAGCCTCGGACATGCACGCTCCAGACCCTAAACTTAAAACGCACCGTAGGACTTGGACCTTTTACGCATACGCAGATCCCCAAAGAATGGAAGACGCAGTGGGACGGAAACAGGTGCTTGTGCACCCCTGTTCACAGCACCCTGATGGACAGCAGCCAAGAGCTCGCAGCTAGCCACGCGCCCACGGATGGACGGATGGATAAAGGACATGGGGTTCGTCCGTGTGAGGGTGCTCCTCGGCCATGAGGAGGAAGGGCATTTTCAGACCCGCTGCACAAGCATCAACCCTGAGGACGTTAAAATAAGCGCAATCAGACAGACACAAACACACCAAGGCTGCGTATGATGTCACACATCGGAGATGATTGGGACAGATTCGTAGAGACAGAGAGCGGGACGGTGGGCACCAGCGGCTGGGAAGGGGGGATGAGGAGATACGGGTAGTGGGGGCAGGATACGCTCTGGGAATTGTTGGCAATGACGGTCCGCAGCAAGGATGGCAGAGTGTGCTGCAGAATTATACACCTAAAAATGACTATACATCATGCATTCACCTATATTATATGCATAATTAAAATTGTTTAAAAGAATCTGATTGAAACGTAAGAACCTTACAATCGACCTTCATCAGGGCTCATATCCAGGTCTAAAGAGTTACCACGATTTCCCAGAAGCAGAGGGAAGTGAGGCTCATCGTTGGGAACGAGGGGGGCGTAGACGTCACAGATGGGGAGGTTGGGGGATGGGCAGCCTCGTGGCCTCATCCCAGGGACCCCCATCCATGGCCCCAGCTCAAGATGCCACATAGAAGCCCTGTTTCATCGAGTCCGAACCTTCGGGGTGACTGTCCCCCCATTCCCGGGGCAAGACAGGCAGCGGCCAGCAGGCACACGGAATGGGTTTCTGAGGGCACCACCAGCCGAGGCAGAGACTCACCCCCTCCCCGTCCACTCCCCACCCCCATTGTCTTCCCGCCCTGTGTCTCCAAATATCTTTTTAATTGCTCATCAAATGGATAGTTATTGTACCATAAAATCTTCAAAGCCATCCCCCGGTCCCATTCAGTTGTGCGGGTGAACTTTTCTCCAATGATGTATCACCGTGGATTATGCTAATGGGCTCGTTAATAGCTGTGCTGGTGTCCCCCCCCCAAGAGCCTCGCAGCCCACCAGCCCCTCGGTCGGACCAGGGAGCGTGCTTTATGGCAGCGAACCCGCAGTCTTTGCGACAAGGCCAGTAAATAATGGCAGCCTCTCCGAAGACCGAAGAGATACTCCTGTAAATTATTTATGCATTAATCAAAACTACAGTTGTGCACCGATATCGTGACTCCGTCGCTAATTGTTTTATGGATTTGTGATGAATCACCGGTCTCGTGTTCAGGCTCACGCTGTGTCGGTGCCTCGGAAACCCCGTGTGGTCGGCAGGATGCGGGACTGACTGGGGAGGCTTGGTGCCCGCTACAAGCCAGGGGACTGACCCTTTGTGCTCAGCTGTGCACTGAAACACATGCCCCTGGTCGGGCCAGGGTCTCCTCTTAGCGAGATCCTATGATCTCTGCTGCATGTTCAGGAGACCCCGCTGTCCCAAAGTGCACCAAGGGACCTGTACATGGATTTTCTCACCACCCCCCATCCACTCCTCTAAAGCACAGTGCTGGGAGCATTTCGCAGGGAGGGATTGGGATGACCCAGAGTCCGCAGCCGACAGAGGTCCTGGACGTCTCCCGGGGACCTCCCTCTGCAGCCTCGCTGGCTCCCAGTGATACGCAAGCACTTCAACGTGAAGCAGCAGCCCCAAGCAGCCCAATGTGCCCATCGTTCCCCGCACTGTACCCTTCTGGGACTGGGGAGCTGTTTCAAGGTCTCCCCATTCATCCCTTTGGTGGGGACGAATTCCCGTCCTCCGGGTCTGGCCATGGCCGAGTGCATTCTGGTCAACACTGGACAGATGAGGACACAGCACAGGAAGGTGACGGGACCACAGGGGAGGCCTAGGCAGGCTCCCTGTCTAGGTCATTCCCAGCCACAGAGCAGGTCACAGGAGGTCGCAGTGGCCCTGGAAGTCCCCGTAGGTGCGCAGCCCCCGTACTCCTTCTCCCTTCGTCATCACCCACCGGCGGATCAACGGACCGGTGGACGATCGGTCCAACCATATGGCCAGGGGTGCGGAGATGAGAAAACATAGCATAGGTGAGGAAACACAGGTGCGTTAGGTGAACAGGTGAAATGGCAGGGATTTGGGGACAAAGAAACCATTCTATATGCAGGTTCGGTGCACGATCCCATAACAGGAGGTGCGTGACACTTGCCCTTGTCAAAATCCGTAGCTGGACAAGGATGAACCCTAACAGAAACTGTGGACTCCCGTTCATACTGATGCATCCGTGTTGCACAAATCCACCGCAGGGACGCAGGATCTTAATAATGCAGAGAGCTGGCAAGGGGTGGGGAGGGGTGTTCCTTGTTCTGTTCCTTTTTTCCATAAAACAAAGTGTGCTCTAGATAATAAAATCTGATCATTACAAAAAAAAAATATGGAATAACCCCCTCTTGGAGTGCTTACCGTCCGGTGGGTCGCCGGATGAAGGCACGACTGTAATATGGCATGACACGTGTTGGATGGAAACCAACACAGTTCAAGAGAAACATTGGAGAACGTGCCACCTGTCCCAAGCGGTGGGAAGTTCCTCCATGGGAACCACCCTGGAGAGGCACAATGTCTACCTTAAGAGACATGAGCCAACACGACTCACAACAAGGGCGATATCCAGCCAACGTCCAGCCTACAGGCGCCATGTTGGATCTGTCCACCTATGACGGTAATGGGCAGGGGCTCCACTCCCCACAGCCTTGCCCAGCCCCCCGCTCGAAGGAACCGCTCTCCACACCAGGATCTGTGATGTGGTTCCCCCTGAGAAGCCCGGCACAGGACCCCTGGCCTGGACCCGCACTTTGTACCCTCCCGCGGTAGGCTTGAGTAGCATAAGACCAAATTGGAAAAGCAGGTCAGATGAGAGGAGAAATTCTCCAAAGATCACAGCTTCGTCTGCATCATTATAATAATATTGCACTTCTCACCTTCAAAGCGCTGTGCAGACACTAACTAATCAATTAAACATGCTCTTATCTTTTCTGATTGGAGTCCCGCTATGCAGGTCAAAAAGGCAAGGCCACTTTCTAGGGGAACGACGAGTCTTAAAGGGAAACGCAGACACGGATATATTTTGAATTTCACTGGATGTGAGGGAAGTCAGCAGAACAACATCTGTGTCATCCAGGGATATTCTCTGGTGTGGTTTTTGGTGCTCGTGGCTGTTTCAAGGTCTTGTTTTGTCTCGTCTTTTCGGGTGAACCAAGATGAGTTTTGGAAGAACATATCCCAGTTCTGGGGCTGACCATCCCGTGAAGACAGGGTTACTTTTTATTTTCTTTTTTTTCCTTTCTTTCTTTCTTTTTTCCATTTCATCTTCTTTCACTGTCTTCCCAAGCCCCAAAATATTACTCTGACTTTTTCTCAAGTCTTGGAGGTCTTGCAAAACACCAGACTGCCTGCTCATGCCGGCCACTTAGAGACGCTATTCTCACGGGTTTGCCATCCTTCCAATGCTCAGCTGTAGAAACAAAAATCTGTGGGGCCATTCCAGACCACAAACGCTCCCTCAGTCTAAAATAAGGTATTTCCATGCTGGGTCACCATGTTCTGTTTGATGTTTGAGGTGAGTGTCTAAATATCTTCGTACTGTAAATATTCTCTGTTATTTTTAAGTTCTACAGGTGCCCCTTCTTCTGACGGGACTACCTGATGCGTGCACGCCTGTGCTGTTATTTACATAAACTGGGAGAATGTTTGGTATGTTTGAACCCCACCTCTGGATACATAGGGCAGCCTTGGCTCCCATCCCGTCCGCCATGGGTTCTTTCTAAGAGAGCACTTTTATAGCTAGTGTCTGAACACATGAATGGGGAGATGTTATGCATCTGCCAAAGGTGGAGAAGGTGTGGTCTTTGTTGGGGAGTCGTCTGGCAATTCCACATAATGGCCTTTGTTCTCCTGAGGCAGGTGGACACGACCATCCATGCGAGCACCGATCAAATCAGAGGTAGCCCTCAGGACGATTGCTGTGAGTGCTGTGAGTGGGAAGCTTGTGGATGGTCTGCACGGCTGAGTGCACTCTCAGGGAATAGGTTCTGATAAGGTCTGCAACATCTCTTACACTAGCCTGTAAGATCGAAGTCCCCACCCCTTGTAATCTACCCTACTGCATCAATTTGTAGGAATTTAACTTTCATGCGCATCTGAAGGGAGAAATGCCATCCAAAAAACGACTCGCCTCAACTGTGACTTTTCTCATCCAAATGTTAAGTGTGAACACAAATGTAAAGTATCCAGATATTGGGAGTATGTTTGCCATCTGATATGGAACAACTAGAAGGGAGGTGATCCTCGACTTTGAATGTTCAAGATTTACCCGCAGATGGGTTGAGGGAGTCAAATATGTAAGAACAAAGACACAAAAAGCCCCTCAATGTGAGAAAAATCTCATTGTTGAAGAACATGCAGAGGGGCCCCTGGGCGGCTCAGTGGGTGTGTGCGCCTTTCTGCAAGTGCATACCTAGCATTGTCGAATCATGCCCGTGCACATGCCCAACTTTGGTGGATACAAACCTGTGGTTTTCCAAAACATTCCTACCAGCCTGCACTCCTCCCAGCAGCCCTGGAGCGTTCCAGTTCCTCCTTAACGTTGCCAACACACGGCACTATCTGTCTTTTTCATTTTAGCCGTTCTGGTTGCCTGTGGCTGCTTTGTCTTGCGGCTCCAGCCTGTGTTTCCTTCTCGACTACGAACGCTCGTGTGTGAAAGAGAGAACAGGCAAGGATTTCCCAGTGACAGAGAGAATCTGTGACCAAACCAAGACCGACGTCTTACTGTTCCTGACTCACTCAGGGACATTTTCAGGGCTCCCACCGGAGCATCACTTTACCATTACACCTGCCCACACTTGCCGTCCATATTTCCTCCTCTCTGTATTGTACGCCCTGCGTTTGTTCCTTGTCATGCTGAGTAGACCTGCAGATCCCACTGCAGGGCATCAGAATAAAACCATGAGCCAGAGAAACGAGGGCCGTTAGAGGAACAGTTTAAATTGTGGTTGCTCTGCTTCAGTCTATGCTCTTTGTCTTACTTTTCCCAAATACCTTTACCCCTCTCTTTAATGATGAGAAAAATCTGTGCTCAGCTGGCAGTGGGCAGAATTAGAAACATCCCCGATTGTAACACTCCATAGGTTTTGCTGTTTCGCCAGACTAGGCCATGAGGGGACAGACATGTGGCAGGAAGGGGAGCCCTTTTTCCCTTAGGAAAACTGGCATTTCCCTGGGGTGGGCCTATCATGGTGCTCCACCCCCAAAATACGTTCAGTTCCTAACCCCCAGCACTTGTGAATATAATGCATTTGGAAATCGTACCTTTGTAGGTGTGGTTGACATGTACATCAAGATGAGGTCATCCTGGATTGGAGTGGGCCCCATACCCAGCATCCTTATCAAAAGGAAAGGGGCCACTGTGTGGAGACACAGGTAGAGACTGGAGTGGTGCGTCTGCAAGCCGGGGGACACCCAGAACTGGGGAGCCCTCGGGATGCTGGAAGAGGCAGGAAGGACCCTTCCCTGCAGCCTCTGGAGGGAGCCCAGCCCTGCACCACCTGGATCTCAGCAGCCCTGCCCCGCTTGGATTGCAGACATCTGGTCTCCAGAACCGGGAAAGCATGAATTCCTGTGGTTTTAAGCTCCCTAGTGTGGGATACTTGGTTATACCCACCCAGGACACACATAGGGGGACTACTTCAGGGTGCTGGAAGAGGCAAGGAGGACCCTTCCCTGCAGCCTCTGGAGGGAGCCCAGCCCTGCGCCACCTGGATCTCAGCAGCCCTGCCCCACCTGGATCTCAGAGGTCCTGCCCTGCCTGGATCTGAGCAGCCCTGCCCCTCCTGGGTCTCAGATTTCTGGCTTCCAGAGCTGTAGAGAAGATGATTGATGTGGGACACTTTGTTACGTCTGCCTCAGGACACTCACGTCAAGAGGTGTCCCCAAATATTCACATGCATACCTTGAGTTTGGGCATGGCAATATCATTGCACCATGGCCCCGGGACCCAAGCGGGGCCTGCTCTCAGCTTGGTCACCTCCTTACGAACAGACTGTTGGGAAAAGCACCGACGAGGTCTGCAAGACTGTCAGAAATTACTCAAGGCCCATCAGGCCACAACAAAGAGCGAAGGGCGCCGTCTCCGCTCATTACAGCTGGGAGACGGGGTCTGTGATATCTCCAGGAGCGCCCTCCAAAGCATGCCTCTCATCTCTCCCGCATTATGAATAAAAACATGAAATTAGTTTTATGTCAGAAGAACAACCCCTAAGACACTTGTAACTTATAATTATGATTTCTAAGCTGTTCGACTTGTCAGTATCAGGAAATTCACAGCCCGAGACTTGGCGCGGTTTATGGGCTCAGACACTCTGCACTGGCTGTGGAAAATTAACCATGAGTCTCTCATCTACGTGCTGATTTATTAACTACGGTGAGAAGCAGAAACAAGGAAAATGGACTCTTGGCCAAGGGAGCCTCGGCTGGGACGGCCCCACAGACACTTCCAGGAATCCTCCCTAGACATCAGGACAGTGGTTGGGGAAGCAGCCTCCTCCGAGGGCCACCTGGACCTTCAGCAAAGCACGTGTCCCTCTTCTCTGGGTAAAATCACTCCAGATACAGAAAGGGGATGGAATCATGCCATTGGAGAGGCCATGCCAGCCCTACATGAGATCTTGGGGGTGAGACCCAGACTCGAGACCAGCAGGTCTACTCGTCTGAGAAAACAGAGATGCATCAACACGTGTTCTGAGTGAGTGCAGGTGGCCTAGGTGTGCTGGCTTTGCAACAGCCCCACCTGCCAGGTCGCTGTGACGCCTTCTCTGGATGTGGGATACATTGGCTCTGAGGTTCCTTTCTGCATCTGCCTTGTAGGGTTGTGGTGCAAGGTAGGTGCTCAGCACACGACAGGGTATACAGGGACCACCAGACAAAGTCATGGAACATTCAGTGCATTGCTTCTCTGTGACATCACCCTGCAGCCCGTGCCTGTGTCCCAGGTGCACCACCTCTGCCACTCACTGTTGAGTGATCCCTGTACCGTCACCCCCACAGGTCTTCACATTGCCTCCTCTGTAAGACTGACAGCACGGGATTGCAAAATTACACAAGAGCTGCGAATTCAGGAATCCCACCAATGGCTCCACCACACAGGGGCTCCTGCTAGTGTAACTCGGTTGTCTGTCCACTGCAGTCAAAGGAGAAAGTTCTGGAACAAGATAGTGGTGCTGGTTGCACAACACTGTGAATGAGCTTTACATACGTGAACGGTGCATTTTAAAGTAGTTAGAGTGGTAAATTTTATGTTATGTGTATTCTTTCACAATCAAAGAGAAATGCATGATGGATGGTTGGATGATAGATAGATGGATACAATGCATGGAAGGATGGATGGATAGACGGTTGGATGGTTGGATGGATGGATAGATAGATATAATGGATGGATGGATGGAGAGATAGGTGATAGATAGATAGATATGGTGGATGGATGGATGGATGGATGGATGGATGATGGATGGACAGAATGATGGATAGATGGATGGATGGTTGGATGGATGGAGAAATGGATGGGTGGATGGATGGATGGATGGATGATGGATAGATAGACAGAATGATGGATAGATGGATGGATGGTTGGATGGAGAAGTGGATGGATGGATGGATGGATAGACAGATATAATGGATGGATGGATGGAGAGAGAGGTGATAGATAGATAGGTAGATAGATAGATAGATAGATAGATAGATAGATATGGTGGATGGATGGATGGATGGATGGATGGATGGAGAAGGAGATCATAGATAGATAGATGGTAGATAGATAGACAGACCAGCAGTCATAGATGGAAAACCACTACCACCACTGTACCAATTTACCCCGAGTTGTATCTGGAAGGCACATTATGTGCGAGGTCCTATGTGTTCAAGTCCCTGAGGAGGAAAAAAAAAAAAAAAAGCCCAATTAAGATTGCCACATTGACTGAATAAACGTGCAGGATGACCAAGTACAAATTAAATTTCAGAAAAACAAATCATGATTTTTTTTTTTTAGTGTAAGTATATCCCTGCACTGTCTGGGATGTACTTATGCTAGGAAAGAAAACGTCACTGTTTATACGAAACGGAGACTTTACTGGGCATCGTGCAGTGTGTTTTGGGGACTGTAACGCAGGCCTTCTGCACGTTGCTGCCTCCGCTTATGCTGAGGCATCAGGAGGCTCTGGAGAAAACGACCAGCAGACTCGCCACGGACCCAGGACATCAGCCCCGAAGAACACGTCTCCTGCGTGAAAACTGGTACATAAGTTTGCCTACAAATCACTGAGTGTCACACGGGGTGGGGTGGGGGGATTGACAGCTCCATCCCACAGCTCAGGACACCACGGCGGCAATTAAAATGCATGGGAAGGAGGCGGTTTGCACAGCTCATTCTTCCGCTGCAACGAGAGCTCCCAAAGAAAACCGTCAGCCGCACGCCCCACCGCACCGGGCTGTGCCCCGCCAGCCCCGTACCGCTGATGTGTGTTCCGACAGAGCCACACGTCGCCACAGACCCCTCGGACAGCTGTGGGACGAGGGCAGTGATTGATGGCCTGGTCCTCCGGGGAACGCCGGCTTGTTCAATCAGATGCACTCGTTAGCAGGGGCAGTCCCGGCGCGGCCCCGCTGCTGGTGGGATCCAATCTCTCCAGGCAGGGCTGGTGAGGCTCAGCCTGCCTCCCGTGCCTCCCCCAGCCGAGAGCCGCGGCACAACTTTTGTTCTGCATGCCTGCTCCTGGGGCGGGGGGCGCAAACAAGGGCCCCCCCCTCCGGGACGTGCCCTGCTTGCCCGTTCTTCCTGGATTCCCCTCAGGGTCTCTGTAGAGGACCCCGGGGTCTCCGCCAGCAGGGGAGCTCTGCACGTCCTTGCTACCAGGCTGCGCTAGGGGGGTTGCACTGGATGCACACCCTATATACCAACGTGGCCAGACAGCGGACTACGTCATGGAATCTTTACACCCTGTTCAGCAGCCCCCCGTCCCTCTGCACCTGTTAGCAGAGGTAACCAGGTTCCCAGCGGGTTCCCGGCAGCTGTCGTGAAGGGACACCCACGTTGCATTTGGTATTCATTTACGATTCGGAGGGAGGGTGCGTGGGCTCTGGGTGCGATTCTAAAGGCACAAGTGGGCATGCAGCGAAAGGAAGCTCCCTGGGACCTTGTCCTCATGCCCTCCTGGCCCCACTGAGTCTGTCCCCAGAGGGAGCCCTGTGGACAATCTCAGTGACTTTCCAGGGTCTGCTCTGTATGTTCAAGCACAGTCACAGCTGAACGTGGGTCCTGTGGTGGCTTAAAACAATAACCCAAACTTAGTCCTTCAACTACCGAAGTGTATCCCCTTCCGCAGCTCTGGAGACCAGAAGTCTGAGATCCAGACGGGGCAGGAATGCTGAGATCCAGACGGGGCAGGGCTGAGGTCCCTCCCAAGACTCCCAGGGAGGGTCCTTCCTGTCTCTTCCAGCTTTGGGGGCTCACGTGGCTTCTCCTCTGCGTCTGTGTGTTGTCTTCTGTCTCTTACAAGGACACTCGTCGTTGGACTTAGGGCCACCCTGGTCCAGGATGAGCTCATCTCAGATCCTTCCTCTCTTCAGCTTTGCAAACACCCTGTTTCCAAATAAGGCCCCATTTCACGGATCTGGGTGTCAGGACGTGAACACATCCTTCAGGAGGGGATATCATTTAGGCCACGAAGGTATGTATCTCTTCATTCTGTAAGCACAAAAGGTAGCTCGCCTGTTGTACACCCTCCTTGGTATTATGCCTTTTACCTGAGCCTGTATCTTACCTGTGTCTCAGGACCTAAGAGCTCACCCACTCTCTCCACCCCAACGTGGGCGAAAGCATTCGGTTTAGGACAAGACGGCCCTGCCGTATTTTTGCTGACACCATCCCACGGCCGCCCAAGACAGACCTTGGGGACAGAGAATGGGCAGTGGGGATGTGAGGGTGCTTCCGGCCGGGTGCCCGACAGTGCATGCACACGGGCCCATGCACTTGTGTGTGTGTGTGTGTGTGTGTGTGTATGTGCAGAAGGAAGGACGCGCTGCTGGTCCAAACGCAACAGCCATCCGTCCATCACCAGACCGACCAGCCCCTGGCCCGTCCCTCCCGCCAACAAGACAAGGTCAGACGCTGCGTCCTCCTTATGATCTCCAGTGGGCCGGCTCACGGACGGCCCCGCTAATGAACGCCCACCTGACATTTGTTTTCTCAGCGGCCCACATCCCACCGCGCTGGCCATAATCCCCTGCCTAATCCAATCTCCCAGCCCATCAGAGCGGGGACGCGACTCTGACACATCTCCGAGTCACTTTTCATGAGGACGGGAGCTGCCGGGTGTATGAAGATGCCCTCCAGCCCGGCCGCAAGGCCCCGGGACGACACGGTGCCCCTCCTGCTGCCTCCCCCTCCACACCGTCCCTCCCTGGCGTTGTTTTCCAGATAATCCTTCAGAAACAGATGTCTCCTGGTTTGGGCTGCCCTGCTCCCTGCCCGGTCAAGTCTGCAGACCTCAGAGGTGGCTTCTCCGTGTCCACATTCACCAAATAAACCCCAATTGCAAGAAACAGTTCCCTCCAAAGGCAGGGATTCCCTCTCCTCCCTCCGAAGAATCCCCCTATCCCCGTCGGGCACAGTGGCCACCCTCGTCCCGCGGAAGGACAGGCAGGTCATTGATCATGGCCGTGCCTTGACCCGCAGGCCCCACGGCGCCCGCTCAGCTCACCCTCATCTGCCTGCGGGGAATGCAATACAGAAGCCCAGCCCCTCGCGGGAGCTTCTCGGGCGCCGATGACGGCTGTCAATCCCAAATGGTGTCTCAACCATTAGGATACCCCATGCAGTTTTTAATAGATGGGAATGGAATTAGGAGACGGTCCGGGAGGGCCGAGCCCGTGCGACAGCCGCCTGGGTGGGAACCAGGAGGCACTGCCAGGAAATGACGGGGCTCCACACAGGCCCAGAGAGGCCTGGGCATGGGGGGGCGTGGTGTTGATTTAATTTTCGGCTGTGTGCGTGCATCATTAAAAAGAGGAAGACAGGAGAGCCTCTCCGGCGCGCCACGGTGGACGCCATATGACCATGCCTCACGCGGGGGATGCCTCACTTTTATCTGCCCAGCACCCTCGGGGCTCACCATGGGGCTCTGACTCGGTGCCCTCACCACCTGTGTCCCTCTCTCCTGCACTCTCTGCAGAAGGATGTGTCCACAGCTCCCAGCCAGACTCAGATCCAGTGCCTGGTCGTCTTCCAGCTCGGCCTCCAGCAAAGGTCTGTACCCCACTGCCCATTTTCTCCCGGCCTCCCATGACCGTTCTAGAGGAATGAGCTCAGCCTTGCTGGAGAAGAAGGTGTTACATACACCACCCCCAAAAGTAGAGGGAAGACGGGTCACCCCCATTCCTTCCCTGGCTTCTACGTTTCTGCCTTTGTTCAACCAATGCCAAAGGGATGGTATGGGGAGGCGGGGTCTCTGGGAGGTGAGCAGATCACGATGGTAGAGCCCCATGGATGGATGGATTAGGATCCACATAAAGGAGAACCCCAGAGAACCCAGCGCTCCCCTCCAGCATGGGAGGACCCAACAAGGAGAAATCCTTCCACCAACCAGGAAGCAGGTGTCACCAGACCCCAAGTCTGCACGCACCTTGACCTTGGACACCCAACCTCCACAACCGTGAGAAGTCAATGTCCACTCTTTGTAAGCCCCCCCGTCTCCAATACTTTGTTGTGGAAGCCAACACAGGAAGACGAAGGGCGAAATGCACCTTGTGAAACTTCCGTATCTTCCCAGGATGACTGGACACGTCGTCCACAGCCAGCGCATGCATTCAGTGAGCCAGCGGCTGTGTTGGGTGAGGTCACTGCCCTCATCATGCTCAACGTTGGGTATTTTTGCAACAGCATCATCGATGGACACCCACCCCGTGTTCCTGGGGGCTGTGTTGGGCACAAGGAGAACACAGCTTTCTCACCTATCCTTCTCCACCATTTGTAGGATCTCCTCTTCCCTTCCAGGATTTTAGACTTTAGGCAGCTTCCTCAAGGGTCCGTAGGCACAGAACCCGTGCCTCCAGGGTCACCTGGGTCTTGTCGGCACTGGGGATTCAGCACGTCTGGAGCAGGACAAAGGTGGGGACGCTCTGACCAGCTCCTCGGGGAGCACAATGCTCCGGGGATACAGAGCGTCTGTACGGTACCAAGAGTCCAACCCTGTGGTTCTAGCATGCGGCTGCCCACTAAAATCACCTGGTGAGACTTCAGAGAAGCCTGTCGTCCACACCCGCCCTCCGTACAGGTAGCAACACCTGGGTGCATGTAAGGGACTGAGGATGAGTCCTGCCCGGCCACGACCTGCTCTCTCCCTGGTGCCATCAGCTCCTCCTGCCAAGACACAACTTCGGAGGCATTCAGTAGAACTCTCTGAAGCTACATCACCATCACGACCGGCCGAGGCCCCCTCCACTGCCCACCTGCCCTGCCACGTCGGGCGAAGGGAGGGCGTCTCGTTACTGCTCATTACTGCTGAGCTGAGATGTTGAGGTTGCCATCAGCGGGAGGGTGCCACCTGTTTGCGGACACGCACCTCATTATCCACATCCTGTGACAGGCGTCCAGATCCAACGTGTCTCCTTCAGAAGCCGGGATGTTCACCAAACAGACCTGAGATGTGTCCGAAACCATCCTGCAAACATATGTAGACCAAGCGTTTGCCTTCCTGGTGCCAAATACGTTCTATTTCAATACTGAGCCAGAGATGGGAGATGAAGAGAACCAGGACGATTTGTCCGATGTTGACCTCTGTATCCAAGGGTCAGGCTCCCTTTGCTGTGCCCCCATCATCCCGTGTGGATCCTCTGTTGTCAGCACAACGGCCCTGAGCATTGTTGACGGACAAACCAGAGCTCACAGAACATGTCCCCAGGACCACATGGGTTGAGTTTTGAGGGACGTCAACAAAAACTAAGCAGTGGGGGAAAATGGCCCTCAGCCCTGTTGGGGTATGTGAGGACTGATTGGATGTGTCAGCTCGACTAGGCCAAAGGGGCACCCAGATAGTTGCCTAAATATGATCCTACCTGTGCCTTGGACATTGTTTCTAAATGAGATGAATATTGAATTGGTAAGCTGATTAAAGCAGACTGTCCTCCCCCAGCGTGGGTGGGCCTGGTCTAAGCAGGTGAAGGATTAATTTTCTCCTTTTCTAACTGATTTCCATCTTCTCCTGCCATTGGACTGAAACTCACACCATTCAGTCTCCCTGCTTATGACCTCATTTAGACTGAATCACACCACGGGCTCTTCTGGATCTCTGGCTGACCGATGGCAGATCCTGGGACTTCTCGTAATTGCATGTGCCAGTTTCTTATAACACATCTCCATCTCTCTATCGTCTACCTATCTATGATCTATATCTACCTATTGATCTATCATCTCTTTACCCATCTCTCTATCCATCCATCCGTCCATCCATCCATCCTACCAATTCTGTGTCTCTGCAAATCCCTGGTGAACACAAGGTGTCTCCAATTGGAGACCTCTGGGAGGAGCTTCATATTGGTTCCCATCTGGGACAAACTGACTGGGAATCAGACACGCATGATCAACAGATGCATCTCCTTTCCCCAGGAAACTTCAGCTTCCTAATTACTCCATTTTGGGGTAAAACACAGCTTTCGACCCCAATGAGGTAGAAGGCTTCCCATCCTGATGGAGATGAGCCCCCTGGATCCTGACCATTCTGCCCTCAGAATGTCTGCATCACAAAAGATGCCTCCTCCTTAATGAATGACCAAATGGGCAACACAGAGATGCCTCATCTTATGTCGGTAGCCGGACATCTTTCTCTCTTCTTTGTCTTCCTTTTTTTCTGTATCTGTTTTCAGGTTTATAATTAGTCAGAAACTTCTAATGGCATATATTTATCCTCCAATGTGATCCAAAAACCTAAAACAACTGGTATACTGCCAGGCTCATCAAAGGGAAGATATTCACGTCGGAGTTATACATTTTTCTTTTAATGATTTGATAACAATTTATGGATTAAGATTCAAAAGAATGACAACAATAAAAACCTATTATGGAATTCTTCCTAATTATAGAAAAATTGCTTCATAAATATTGAAATATGTTCTTCTCTGCTAATGCCCTGATTTTCTATACTTGGACACACTCTGAACACAATTATTTGGTGATTAATCTATTTTTTAAACTTTCTGTTCATTAGTCTTTTGATGAAAGTTTATCTTAGCTAAGATCACACAGAGTTGGTGCGAAAGAAAAATGTAATATAGATCATCCCATAAATGCGGCAAGAAGACAAGAAAATCATTTCATAATGTTGACTTAGTAAGACTGTATCTTTCTGGGACAAGTTAAACATCAACTTATCTTCCCATCTGGCCGTCTTCACCATGGATCCGTGGAAATCAGCACAGCTCAGTCCACCATAAATTTACTCCATTACCTGCCTTCTTGGCTCTGTGTACAACACGTAAAGAGGAGTGTTACAGGTTGAATGGTGCTCCCCCCAAAAGATATGTTGGAGTTCTAGCACCTTGTGCTTGTGAATGGGATTCCCATTTAGAAATGGGGTCTTTGCAGATGTCATTAAGATGTATGTTAACATGAGCCCTTCCTGGATCAGGGAGACCCTAAGTCCAACGACAGGTGTCCTTATAAGGGATAGAAGGGAAAAGACACAGATATAGAGGAGAAGCCATGTGAAGACAGAGGCAGAGGTGGGAGGGACACGGCCATAAGCCTAGGGATGGAAAGTGCCATATACTCTCAGCACAGCCCTGCCCCGCCTGGATCTTAGACTTCTGGTCTCCAGGACTGGAAGAGAGTAAATTCCCGTACTTTTAAGCCCCCGGGTTGGTGGTATTTCATAAACCAAGACTTAACTGATGTGGAACTTAAGGAATAATCATCATGAAATAGAACAACCCTGGTGCATAAAAGACCCCTCATTACTGCACCCAGAGAATCTGCTCTCCTGGCTCCCGGGAACATAGCTCCACCCCTGTCTTCCTGCAGGGATGGGCACATGCTGTCTAGAGGGTCCCTGTTCCTCCTCGTTTTGGCCACTGCCTTCCCCAGCCTGCCTTCTCCATCCCATCCCCAGTGCCCAGGGGTACCCAGGCACCTATTGGGGGTGTCTAAACCCCTCCTGATTCTGTGGGGGATTCAGGCTGGGCCTCAGCCTCCTTCTCTCCTCGCTCAAGACTCAGCTCACTCACATGTGTTAAGTCACTCCCCATTCATGCACCTGCTTCCCAGTTTCCAAAACTGCATGCCATCCCGCCAATCCCAGCTGTTCCTGCTCCTGGGGGCTTAGGACTGCACTATCCCTGAACAAGGGCTTCAGCAGGGAGCGCACATAGCTGTATGTCCAAGCAGCTTCCTTAACCCACATTCCTTTTGTCTCCAAGGCACATTTTTCTCCTTTGAAAGAGGTTCCGTCTACTGAAGACCTCACGGTACCTTGCTCATACACCCCTGGATATCCTGGGGGAGCAGACTTGCCCCTGAAGCTCTGACCATGGTGCCCCAGGCTTGGGTATTGGGACAGAGTGTTAGTCAAGGTTCTGCAGAGAACCTGACCCAGTAGGGGAGATAGATAGATAGATAGATAGATAGATAGATAGATAATAGGTATAGATACATAAAGAAATAGAAAAGAGATATTGATGGGCAGATGGATAGATATATGGATGGATGGATGGATGGATGGATGGATGGATAGGTAGATATGGTTGATAGATAGATATAGATGACATTGACATATAGATACAAACATCATGACATATCTGATGCAGATGCAGATACAGAGTATCTGTAGACATAGATACAATCTCCCGTCTCCCACACCCTGACTGAGCCCACACCTCTCAGGGCGGAGGACCAGCCCATACAACATGGGCCACATTCTCTCCATCCCCGAACACAGACAGTGGAGCAATCACGGCTTCTTCTGCACACGTGGGACACGCTTCCACCCAGGAAACCAGCACGCAAGCCCAGCGTTCATCTCCATCCCCCGGGGACCAGCCGGGTGCCCTTCCAAGATGTATGCAGTCTGCTCTTCCCTGCAAACAGCTCCTCAGAGTCACCCATCTGCCTCAGCCGCAGACTTTCCAGCTGAAGGAGATCGGCCGGTCTTCAGACACTCACGATGCACGCCGGCCACTGTGCAGGGCCGGGCTCCGTCGGCAGCCGCACTCGCTGTCCTGGACTCGGGGAGCTGACAGTCCGGGACCCAGCTCGGGGGTACATTCCCAGCTCTGATTGTACCAAAAATAGTCCGTCTCTCTGTGGGCAGGACAAATAAAATACCTCCGTGGTCAGCTCACACCAGCTGGGCGGTCACCAACCAGGTCCCCCAGAGCCAAGAGGAGGGCCCCACGGCCCCAACGGAATAAAACCCCGGTGGGCAGCAGATCTGGAGTCTACTGGACTCTCGTCCGCAGCTCTCAGCATCAGGCTCGGCGCCTGGCCGGGCGGGGGGAGACTTAATTGCCGGCAGGTTTACGACGCCCCTAATTGAACCGGACATCTCTGTGAGCTCTGACCCCCACCCCGCTGCCAAGACGCCCCGGACGCAGGGGGGCCGGCAGGTTATTTAGTACGTGTGAGGGGCTTGGACCGGCTTTCCCTCCATGTGAAAATAGTTAACCGCAGGGAAAGGTCCCACCCCTCCACTTTGCAAAACGGTGAAATTAAGTTTTGCGCGGCCCCTCCGAGGGACGGCCGTGAATTACCCTGCAAACAGAGTTTTCATTGATTCTGAAGAAAGCGCTTGTCCATACATAACAATGATAACCCTTTTACAAGGTTTGGAAAACAAATCTGACACCCCATTAAAAGGCAAATGATTTCTTTTTTTTTTTTTTTAACCTCTCCACACAAGAAAAAGAAACTTTTAAGACATAGAAGGCTATTAATCAATAATGGGGCTTTTTAAAAAAAAAAATAAATAAATATATACTCTATAGGAAAAGCTGACATAAAAGTAAACCCATAAACTGTATCACAGGAGACGTGTTGAACCGTGTAGCTTAATTGTCAGGACGGCAAGGGTCCTGGTTTTATTAGCTGCACAAAAGATATTTTATTGAATGTCACGTCGTAATTTGATTTTAAAAGGAACAGCAAAAGAAATGATGTGTTCTTGGGTCCCTAATGCTGCAAAAAAAAAAAAAAAGAAAGAAAGAAAAGAAAAGAAAAAAGAAGACACTGGGTCCACCATCCACGGTCACGGCCACGTGGAGAAATGGTGAAGCCCCTGAGAACTGTCCACAGACAGACATACGGACACATTCTGTTCCCTAGTTTTCTGTGCGATGGCGATTGGGCTTTAAGGAATGAAAAGAGTGGCCGATTTTGTACTCCAGAGGGCAGGGATCAGGGGTCAGAGGCAGAACCCAGCAAAAAAGAAAAGGAGAGAAAGATTCAAGGTGCACAACTTTAGGATGTATGTTTGTACACATCCTTTCTTTGCAGGTTAGGGCTTTCCGTGATGGGAGGGATCGTCATGAAACTTTAATGCACTGGAATGGTAAACTCGATGTGGGAACGCGGCCTTTCCGAGCCCGGGGGACGCCTGGGAAACCTTTGCGGTCGGGTTGCGAGCAGCAGAGCACGGGTGAGCGTGCGTCAGACCTGGGTCTCCGGAGGAACCTGTGTGCAGGGCTGGGGGGGCACCCACGTGGTGCCCGACGGTTATTAATAACCCACACCTTCGCTGACTTGCATTCCAAAAGGCCTGCAGACACAGGCTCAGCTTCTGGAAGGCTGACTCTGGGAAACAACCCTTCCACCGGGATGTCCACCTGGGGCTCCCGCTGCCTTTCTCTATGCAAAACAGAGAGCAGCTCCTCAAAGTGTCCCCAACCCAGTGGGACTGTCCTCTCTGGGATAGTCCTTCCTCATCCTTAAATGCCTGCTCACGCTTTAGCCTGACTCATGGTTTTTCAGATGTGCTGAAATGAGCTGCCCTCTGTCTGTACCAGGAAGCCCAGATCCCAGAGGGGCAGATCCACGAGCCAACCAAGGACCACCTTTATGTCCACTGCACACGGACAGTGACCAGTTAAGAAAATGCTGTTCTTCTGACAGAGTCTTCCTCCGCCTGCTTCTCATTCTACCGAATATCTGGCTACACAAGCGTTGGAGCTCCACCATAGCTCTGAAAAACGGGGAGGAGAAAATTTCCTGCTACCTTCACCATGCAAGAGTTTCTGTCCTCAGGCACAACCGCCTCACGGCTCAGCAACTGCATATGCATGAATTCTGGTCAACTCCCCGGGTGGCTTCCCCCAGAGGCAGACCCCACTCAGATGCCCCCTTCGGTGAAGTTATATCAGACACCCTGGAAAGTTGCCTACGGGGCAGCAAGGGTTTTCAACCGCAGATTCACCCTGCTTGTTTTCTTACTCCTCACAACCTTGCAGTGAATCAGACTCTTGACGATGAAAGACTGAACTGACCAATCCTCTTGAACTGATTGGTGACCAGCCCCGCCAGCGCACCTGTTCATGGGAAACTGACTTTCACGTTCATCGGTAGCCAGGGCAGCCCCTTCAAGCAGCAAGGTTGGCAGGAGCAGGGGTTTCTTGCCCTCTGGCTCACTGCGGAGAAGAACACCCCTGCCGTGGCTTGTCCTGTCCTGAAGGATGTCTGGCCCCACACTCTTGCCCCTACCCTGTCTCTCCAGATTACCCCATCTCAGCACCCCTGTTTATGGACCCACCCACCAAAGGTTTGAGACCCACAAATATTGCACATCAGACACTTCCAGGCTCTGAGTAAGAACTGGTGTGTCCTCGTGGCATCAAACACAGCAGAGGGCTCAGCCTGCCAGCCACCCCCCTTTGTGGACGAGAACAAGAACTAATGCTCTTGGATGTTCATCATGTGCCACGGGCTGTCCTGGGCCCCGTCGTGTGCCCAGCACTCTTTAATTATGTGCACATTCCCACACCCGGGCAGCAAGATGACTTCTTTGTACTCATGCAGAAACCTGTTCTCATCCACAAAAGATCAGTGGTAACAGCAGCTGGTGACATGAGCTGAGAAATTGAATTAAGGGCTCCCGGGGAAGGAGGGAGGAATGCGCAGGTGGAACACAGGGGATTTTTAGGGCAGGGGAGCCATTCCATACGACACCGTAATGATGGGTTCACATTCACATCCATTTGCCCAGACCCACGGAATGTATGACACCAAGAGTGAGCCCTTATGGGAGCTGTGGGCTGTAGCCAATAATGATCAATATTGGCTCATCAGCTGTCACAAACACAAACATAGACCCCATGTATGATGTGAACAGTAGCAGAAACGGGGGGTCTGGGGGGGTTGGGTATAGGAACTCCCTCCAGTGTGCACTCGGTTCTCCACAAGCCCAGAACGACTCTGGAGATGGAAACCTATTAATGAATAAAACCAGATCTATAGGACATTTTAGCTTTTCCAGTGTTTCCTTTCTTTTAACAACAGTCACAGGTACAGCACAGCCCGGGGGGCCAGGAGGTAGACTGACATTCCCAAGAGCATCCTGTGCACAGGAAGCTCTCCCTTCCGGGGTCACCGCAGACGCTGACCCTTTTCTGAAAGCTGTCGTTCAGACTGCCAATTCAAAACCCAGGCTCGGTTCTGCGTACATTGATCAGGGTCGAATCGGCTCATTTCAAAACCCAGAGCACGCACATCCTGCAGTACGAGCCATGGGAGGCACGCGCGGAGCGAGCAAGGGTCCTGCCCACAAGATCCCCAGTGCCAGAAACGTTATTAGTTATCTTTTTGACCAGAGAATCACACAGATAGCTGCGGTTAAAAGTAGCCCACTTAAACATGACACCAAAAGCACAGGCAACAAAAAGAAATACACATAAATTGGACTGCATTAAAATTTAAAGCATTTGTGCATCAAAGGACACCATCAAGAGAGTGAAAGGAATAACAAAGAGTGAAAAAAACCCACAGAATGGGAGGAAATATTTGCAAGTCATATGCGGGATGAGGATTTAGTATCCGGAACACATAAACAAGTCTCGCCATTCAACCGCCAACAGACAGGCCCCATTTTAATACGGACAAAGGACATGAATGGCCATTTTACCAAAGATGATGTTTCTGTGGCCCATAAGTGCAGGAGAAGATGCTGGATGTCACCAGTCATCGGAGAATGCAAGCCAAGACCGCAGCAAGGTGCCCTATGCACCCATGAGAATGGCTGTAATTTTGGATGATAATGGACGGATGGATGGATGGATGGATGGATGGATAGATAGATATGATGGGTGAATGGATGGATGGATGGTTGGATAGATGATTGATGGATGGATGGATGGATGGATGGTTGGATAGATATGATGGATGGATGGATGGATGGATGGTTGGATAGATGATTGATGGATGGATGGATGGATGGATGGATGGTTGGATAGATATGGATGAATGGATGGATGGATGGTTGGATACATCTGATGGATGGATGGATGGTTGGATAGATATGATGGGTGGATGGATGGATGGATGGTTGGAGATATGATGGGTGGATGGATGGATGGATGGTTGGAGATATGATGGGTGGATGGATGGATGGATGAATGAATGAAAAACAGAATGGGATCCATTGAATAAGGACTATGACCCACCCTTGAAAAGAAAGGACATGCTAACCCCTGCTTCCACATGGATGAACGTTGGGGACATGATGTTCAGAGAGAGAAGCCAGACACCAAAGGACAAACACTTCATCATCCCGTTTATATGAATTGCACAAAACAGAAAAATCCATAAAGATAGAAACGAGGTTACAGGTTACGAAGGGCTGGAGGACAAGGGCCGCAGGGAGGGCCTGTCAGGACATACAGAGTTTCTCTTTGGGTTGTCCCCAAAACCTTACAAACCCGAAGTGGTGGTGACAGTTTGCACGATACCATGCATGTCCCAGTGCGCTGAATTGTACACTGAAAAATGATTAAAATGACAAAATTTGCATTATATATATTTTAGCCCAATTTTTTTAAACAGTGAGGACAAAAAAGTGTAGCCCATAGAGTGAGAGATTTCTCCTCAACATAGCAGCAGAAATGGTCTATTTCAAGTAAACCAAAAAGAAAAGCTTCCAAGACAAAGTCTGAGCTGGGGCTAAAAGGGTCGTGGGCTTAAGTCCGTGAGCTGATGAGCAGAGCAGCCTTGAATGTAGGAATCTGGGGAGGGGGCTGCACCAAGCCCCCTCCGTGAGACTTGCCTCAGATGGCAGCTCCTTAGTGTGTGCAGAGTGTCCTGAAGCCTCTCCCCCTGGGGCTCACTCCAGAGCAGACAGAGCCATCACAAAAGGGCCCCCAGGACTACCCGCCCTCTTTCCAACCTCTTTCCAACCGGCCTTTGTCCTGCAAAGGCCCCCGGAGGTGCTGAAAAATCCGGTGAGCTCCGATTTCAAAGCCACCGAGAGAATGCGTTCGTCTAGGTCTGGGGACCTTCTCCCTGCCCCCAGGGGAAATGGTGCCCTTTTAACAGAGAAATAAGCCGTCAGGACCCAGCTGACCACAAAGCACCCTGTAGACCACGGTGAGGGGCCACATACGGTGCAAAGGGCCTGAAAGGCAGTCTGCTCGGCTTTGCATGCACGGCACTTGCTCTACCCTCCCCCAACGGCAGGGAACCAGCCCAGGCGCTCTGCAAACACAGGCAGGACCCTGTGCCAATAAAACTTTATTAAATATCTCAAGCAGAGGGCAGGTCAGCAAGGGGCTGCCCGGCAGTGACTCCTGACTCAGGGGAGTGTTGACAGGCCCAAGCACATATGATATCTTTCTCTCAGCTGCACCCACGTGTGGCGCATCCCCAACTCAGCCGCTGAGCCCCATCCCTACCTCCTGCCACTCTGCACGGCCCCAGGGCTGGGCACCCAGAACCCTTACTTCCCTTCTGGGGTAAGGGGTCCCCAAGCGCTGGCCAGTTCAAAAGAACACATGCCTCTTCTCCCCCGCCCCGAAACAAAAGAATCGCTCTCTTTCCCCCTCGTTTTCCCTACATTACGCTCACATTACGTTCTCTCTCCGCGTTCTCTGCTAAAAATACCACAGCTGACCCTATTTTATGATGAAATCCGCTAATGGTAAATAATGATTCCACTTCCTCCGCGCCGCGTGGGGGGCGGCCCTAATTGAACCGGCTTCGCCGCCAATGCTAACCCCGGAATAAAACATGTCACCATAAATTCGGCTGCATTGGCTGAGATGCCAGGACTGGGGACACAGTTCTGATCACTGTGAAAATGGTTCCGTCTCAACCTCTCAACGCTGCTTTGCTGTGAACCCAAAATCGTAGTAAAAAACAAAGTCACTTTTAAGGAAAAAAAAAAAGGTTTCTCTCCAAAGATGTCAGGGAGAGAGCAGTGCAAGGGGCGTCTGTGGAATTCTTTGGGAAAACCCAGAAGCAAACACAGGAGAACAGATCGCACCCCACAAGTGGGCATCGGAATCATCTCGCCAGGCGGAGAACTCACTCATATGTAGAAAACCCCTCACCATTTTCGATCTTTCTGGAAAACCCCTTTATCCATATGGTACAACCAAGTCTGCAGGAAATTTTCTGACGTCACCCAAGACAAAATGGCACAAAGGGTCTGTAAAGATGTGATCCAGGAGAAGTACGAGAACATAATAATGAACAAGGGAGGGTTGACCTGTGCAGGTGTGTCCGGTCAGACACACCTGGCCAGCCAGCGGCTCACCGTGACACCTGCTGGCTCCCGTCCTTCTCCGAGTCTGCGTTCCTCCATGGGCGACTCCACGCGGGGTCTCGTGACTCATCCCACAGACGAGCAGCTTCCATAACACACACGTGTTCTTTCCCCGTCCTGGAGGCCGACAGGCTGGGGGGCTGAGATCCAGGCGGGGCTGGGGCTGGTTCCTCCTGGAGACCGCTGGAGAGAGCCCGTTCCTTCCCTAGTCAGAACACGGGTTGGGTCCATGCCTCTCTCCCGAAGCACTGACTGGCCTTCTGCACCCTATTTCCAAATAAGGTTCCAGTGTGAGGTTTCAGGTCACATAAATTGTCAGCGGGGTGACAGCTTTCAACCCCAGACGCCGTCCATGTGCCTTTCAAGCCTGGGAAGCCTTGGACTTTACGGGGAATCCCCTTCGTGCTACAAAAACCCCGACTGTCTTTCCTCTCGCAGCTGCAGGTGCCGTGTGACTGAGAACAGGGACGTGCCAAGGGCTGGGATCCCCGTGTCCGAGGACGGACCTCACAGACCCAGGGGCAAAGAGCCCCTGCTTAGACCAGGGACACTGCAGGCCCCTGGGGAGCTGGGGGCAGAGCCCACAGGGAGTGGGTTCCGTGTGTCCTGCTCTGCCTAGCCCCGTCTCACTTTCTCATCAGCTGCACGACAGCCACGAGACGTGCTGTCCCCCACCTTCACCGTCTGCCTTACAACCTCCAAACCCCCCTGCACGTACGAGAACCCCACTCCGACCCAGAACAGGGGCGCTGCCCAGTCCCTTCTGACCCCTGTGTGCTTTCCGCTGTCTGTCCCCTGAGCCGGGAAACCCACACAGCTGCTGGTGGCAGGTGGGCGCCTGACCCTCCATCCTGGGGACACTTGTCCCGGAGCCCTGCCCCATCGTGCACCCCGAAGGAGAAACAGAGACTCCCTGGGCGGGCACACGGCCGACCGAGGGGCCGACCAGACCTTCAGCCTGGCCTCACTCCCAGATATGTGTTTCCCGGAAATGCTGCGGAAAACATACTTTTACATATTAAAAATTTGTCCCCTGCATGCTCTGTCAGAGAAGCGTCTGCCTTCGGCTCAGGGTCCTGTAGTCGAGTCGGCATCCGGCTCCCTGCTCCGCGGGGAGTCTGCTTCTCCCCCTCCCTCTATCCCCCGGCCCCGCTCTCTCGCGCTCTCCAGTACAGAAAATCTTAAAAGTACAAGCGTTCTAAAACGATGCAAAAAAAAATTATATATATAAGAAACGCACCCAAAAGGTTAGCGGGACGAAGAGCCACGTGTTCCTCCCTTTTCCTCTTTGCGGGGTTTTCCTTAGGAAGCAGCCAGGCGCGGCTCTCAGGACGGGACCAGAATACCCCGAATCTGTTCTCCGAGATGGGACATCGGCAGCTCCATCGGGGAATCCTGCGGACAGTTCTTGCGCGAACAGGAGGTCGGTCTGAGGATCCCAGGGTCCCCGTGCTGACCCTCCGGGTCTCCGCTCCGACGAATAAAGCGGATTCTCCACTGGGAGGCCAAGCCGGGAGGGGGCTTTCCTCGTTCCCCGTTACAACGGGGCAGTGGAGACAGACTGAGCTGCGGGAAGTGCTCGGGGACACTGGGAAGTCCCCCAGCTGCCGTCCTCAAGCTCAAGCAAGACCCAGGGGAGTCCCGTGCCGCGTGTTCCAATGCGAGTGTGTCCCACGGTCCCGCAAAAACGCGCCGCCTCCTTCCTCTACGCCTGGTGCCAGCCGGGCCTTCAACTGATTAGACGAGGCCCACCGACACCGGGGAAGACAGTCCGCCTTACTCCACCCGCTCATTCCCGGCCTCCTCTTCTCCGGAAACCCTCTCACAGACGCGCCCGGGATCGGGGCCAGCTCGGGCAGCAGCGGCCCGGGAGGCCGAGGCATAGAATCAAGGTCCGGAGAGCCACGCGTGGCCACCGGGCGCATCTGACGGACGCACCTTCCCTCCCCGCCGTCCCGGCCCTTGCTGGCCAACCGAGGTCTCTCGACGGCATTTCTCGCGAGCGCTGCCTGGGATGGGGTGCACCGGGCTTCGTTGCGCACGGGCCCGCCTGCGTACACCCCGAGATCTGGAGGCCTCCGGGGCCTCCGCCGAGGGCCTCGGGCATCTTCCCCGAGCCCCGCCGCGTCCTTCGGCGACTTCCACGAGCGCGTCGGGGTTTGCGACCACCGTTCCCGGCCCGCACCGACCGGGCCACGCTCCGCGCACGGGGACGCGCCTCGGACGGGCTTAACCGGGAAACGGCTTTAGGCTGAGTCTTCGCGGCGCGCAGGGTCCGCTCCGTTCCCTCTTACTAGTGTGTTTCCAAGAGACTCTTGATTTCGCAAACTAGATCGATCGCTCGCCGACTCCCAGGGAACGGGCTCCGCCGGTCTCTCACAGGGATTCGGTTATTAGCGATCAGTGGAGCCCCGCAGACGGCGGGAACACGGGTCGTGGGCGCATAGATGCGAGCCCCTTCCCGCCCCAGCGCTCCCCGGAGCGCCTCGTTCGTGGGCAGAAGGTGAATCTGCCGTTGATTCGGAGCGAGAGGGGACGGGGCGCCACGAGCCGCAGCAGCCCCGGGCAGCGAGCTCAGCATGGAGTGCGCGTCCCAAGGCACTGGCCCTGTAGGCTGAGCTTTGCTTCCTGGATGCCGCCCGTGTCCCCCAGCCCGTGACAGGTGCAGCTGACCCTCGTGTCCACTCCCTGTCTGTCGCTCCACTCTGGCATCCCCTTGGCAACTGCACACAGAGCATGGGGTGGGGGGGGGACAGAGCCTTGGAGACAGGGACACAGCCCCAACCCGGAGGACGGACGTCCACACGGACCGAGGACAGCGTGGGTCACAGTCACGTTCTAAGGGGCCCGCCGCTGTCCGCTCCCAGGAGCAGGACCTACTCCTCGCCCCGTACTGGGCACGCAGGAGAGTGAACCAGGGTTGCACCCACCACTGCAGAAGGCTGACCGTGCACGGCCCTGAGCCCGCGTCCCCCGCCTTCTTCAGCAGCCCGTGGAGCGGACGGCACGGTCCTCTCCGATGGGCCACGAGGCTTCCATTAAACGAAACATCGCACTCGTACCTCTGGACGTGTCCCAGATGCCCCGTGATCCCTGGGTCGTGCTCAGAGACCGTGCGCTGCTGCAGCCTCCGGGAAAGGACTTTCCTTCCCACGTGAACCAGCACAGGCCAATGTCCCATGTAACTGTCTCCCCCGTGTGCCCTTGGAAGGCTGGCGGGAGACGCAGGCAAAACCGTCATTATGACGTTGGGGCCCAGAACCAGCAAACGGGGCCTCATCCACGGAGAGTCCCCACCGGCACCAGGGTCCAAACACCTCACTTTTGGGACGGGTCCTCCGAGCTCGTGCACCCATCCCTCTACCCTCATGGCCCCAAGAAAGACCCAGAGAGACCGGAGCCCCGGCCACTTCCTCTTTGTTATTCACCCCATTCAAATTGTTTTCACTCCACAGCCCACGGCACGCGGGCCAGCGCGTCTGTCTTTAATCGATCTAATTATCAGAAAATGCACTTTGCAATCAGCCCCGAACAACACCGGCCTTATTTTCCGCGGTGCCGGCCAGCTGTTTCGGAACGTGCCGGTTGACTCTCACTCTCTCCACATGTTCCAGCAGATGAAAGTAATTTTGTGCTCAACTGTCTCTAAGTAATTAGGCTGTGATGTAAAGGGGTCTTTATGCATCCGCTCGGAATGAGGTATACGGAGTAATTATGAGCAATGCTCTCCCTTAGTAACACACACCTTATGCATTTTACATGAGCCCCCATTATTAGCATAACCTGACTATCAAAGCCCCACGGATCCACCGTCTTCCTTTTCATGTAACGGGCTGAAATTCCCCAGAAATATAATAATTTGAAAACAGGGACGATGGTGATTTGTTTCAGCTGTGATTTGTTATGTTCCCGTCTTCTTTGTCATCCGCCTGGTAACGGGTCCCCCCCCCCACCCTTACACACACACACACACACACCCCCATCCGCCCCGGCCGGCCGGCGGGCTCCCCCACCCCCACCCCGGGTTCCAGCCGGGCATTAACATGCAGGAGGGGTCTCCCCGCCGTCCTGCGTGTCAGACACACAGACCGAAGCCCTTAATCTTATTAATTAGGAGGTCAGAAGAGAGCTGTGTTTTGCTAAATAAAGTCACACGGGCTCCCCGGCCGAGGTGGCCGACTGCCGTCTTCAAAACACGGACAGACGTGGCCGCCGCCGCGTGCAGGCTCTACGCGGACCCGTAGGTGTCCGGGGCCAGCGGCGGGTGACGCACTCAGGGACGGGGGCATGGGAGCTGGCGGTCCCGGCGTCCCCCAGGATGGGCCTCCCTGTGCCGTCCACACGGTACGAGGCTCTCCTTGAATCTGGCAGGACAGCCGTGGACCATCCCAGCCTGCAGCCGTTTTGGAGAGCCGTTTTGGAGAGCCCCACATGCCCGTGTCTGCACCGTCTTCTGGGCCTGCACGTCAGCAGGGTCCTGTCCATCCTGCAAGGAGTCCCCACGTCCACTGTGCGTGGGACAGCCCATGTCCCCATGTCTGCACTTTCTTCTGGGCCTGGACGTCCTGGATGTCAGCAGGGTCCTGTCCCTGCTGTGACCACCTCTGCCCCTTCTTTTCATTGGCTGCCTCACTCACCACCACCGGCTCACAACTCTCTCAGGGTTTCCAGAGTCCTCGACTGGATCTCCGTCAATCCCAGTGCTGACCCCGAACCCACAGCTGCAAGGCTGGTGTGTCTCATAAGCACCACATGCTTCCTGCTCCCACTGTAGCAGGTGGGACAAGGGTGACTCCCCCCGGACGAAAAGAAAGGAGCCAGGAATCCCGGCCTCTCGACCTGCAGACAGGCTGACCCAGAAGGGTTGCCGGGGTCTTTCCACATGCAGATCAGGGAGACGTGCTTGTGGGCCAGGGTCACCCCGTGCTGAGTCCACCGACACCCCGGCCGCTGGCCAGGCTCTGAATGCGGTGACGTGGGCTCCCATGGATGGCCAAGCCCTTCCTGCCAGTGACCTCGTTATCCTCAGGACGAAGCTGTCCAACGTGCTCTGGTCACAGAAGATTTTTGTCTCAAAGGCTTGCTGTCCCCATGGCAGTGTTCCACACTCCTCAAGTCTCTGGGTGAGGTCAGTGCCCGGGACACCCCACAGACCAGTGTCTGCACCGACAGCCCCAAGCAGGGACCCGGGCTTGGCCAAGGCACCAGCTCTGCTCCTTCCCACACTGGGGTCCCCACTGTCCGACACGCAGAGGCAGGCGGTCACTCCAGGGCCCTCTCCAACACACAAGGTGAAGGGAGACAGAGCGTGCCTCCCCGAATAGGCCCGTGAAGATCATTTGGAAGAGAAGCACCTGAGAACCAGCAGATATGGAAAAGGTCTGTGCCGTCCCCCCGTCTGCCTGAAAACAGGGTATAAACTTAGAGCTGTGAAGGCTTCCGCCTGCTGACCTAGTAAGCAGGATGCAGACTCGAGTCTGCGTAACCAACCTCACTAAATACCCTTATTTTCCATGAACTTCCTCCAAGGTTACCTTCCCACAATTTCCACAAAAACCGCCTTTCCTTCATTATTCTGTGTTCACAGATGTATCTCCGTTTGGTAAAATGATACATACGCTCCCCGTCTAACCACGTCACTGGGTCTTTCCTTCCTTTTCTATGAAGCTCCTCCCCCCACCGGACCCGGGAACACATTCTGAGGCTTTCTTCCCGTTGATCTGGATCTTACCAGCTTCATTTGCAGGCCCCGGTCACAGAACCTAAGAGAATAGAGGAAAGGTGTTTGACCTCATGCAAAGGGCTCAGCACAAGGGAGATCAATGCCTCCAACAAGGGGGTGGGCACAGTTCTTTCAGTGAGTTTCCACGTCCCCCAACCCAGCCCCCAACCCCGGGGTGGGGGCAGGAACAAACAATTGGGGGAGGGGCCAGGGGCCAGAATGGACTGCGGAAATCCGTGCGACTTCCAAACTGAGCTGATGAGGCCCATCAGAGCAGAGGAAGCAGGATGAGTTAGGACAGGGTCAATCCGTGGGATTTGGGTATCTTGTGGGGGGAGGCAGAGACCAAAGGACCCCACCCACTCGTCGATCCCTGAGAGCCCTACAGGGCTGTGTGGCCCTTCTGGGGGCCGGGACAGGAAAGAGGAGGAAAGGGTGCAGACACAGCCCAGAGAGCGTCCTTGCAAGTGGGCTGGGGGTTCGGAGCTCGGCAGGGAAGGGTTCTACGGCTGAGGCGCCCCCGGCCCAGGCTTCTGTGTCACAGGCAGACGCTGGGCCCCGACCTGTGGTCCTGCAGTCGGGAAAGGAGGAAGGACCACAGTGGGTGTGACCAGCAACTCGACGCTGCCAGCCCCGACCGCCTTGGCGTCCCCCCTGCCCATAGGGCTGGCCTGTAAGATGCTGTCACTCCCCCAAGAGGCTGATGCTCCTCGATGCTCCTCTAATTTGTCTCTCTCTGGGAAAAATAAATCAAGGAAGATGCGATGTTTTTGCCGTGGCTGTTCTGCAAACTGTGCAAAACAGGTGTTCTGCAAACAGTGCAGGGAGCATTACTTTCTCGGAGCACGTGCCTTCCACAGGAGCCCGACCACGGGATCACCGCGGGAGGCCGCGACCCCGCCGCGAGGGCCCCGGACCCCAGATCGGAAACATGCATTCCAACAGGAGCGCGCCCGTGCCGCCCCCCGACAGACCTCGAAGTCGTGAGCCTCGGCGGGAGAAGCAGACACGCCAGGCCCCTTCGTGCACGATCCCACTGAGACACAATGTGCACGACGGGGAAATGCACGGGCGGAAACGGGGTTCGTGGCTGCCCGGCACTGGAGAGGGGCAGGGAGTGAGAGCTCGTGCCGACCGAGGGTCTCCTTGGAGGGGCTGAGAAAGTTCCGGAACCGGACACACGTGGCGGCGGTAAGCGCCAAACGCCTCCGAGTTGTTACCCGACGGCGGCTGGTTCTCGGTGGTGGGAACGTCATCTCCGCTTTGCAAAGAGAGCATTTCTGGGCAGGGGCGGACCGGCGGTCCCTTCACCGCTCATGCCTGCTGCACTGAGACGCTGCTGGGGGTCCCGGCCCCGGCCCCCGCCGACACTCTTCCCCACCTTCGGGGAAATAACACGGTCGTGTTCCCAGTTTAAGCGCCTGCCCCAGGGGGTGGCCGCTGGCCCGTAACCGTGGGCGTGGGAAGCATCCAGCCGCGTGTTCCGTCCTCCTGCGAAAGCAGTTACGAGCTCTGACCCCTGTCCCGCCGCAGAGAAAAGGGGAAAACACTCACCCCACGCACACGCCCGAGACTGTTATTTCAGACACTGAGATCCTCCGGGCCTTCTGGGTCGTGGCTCCGTCGAAAACGTCCTGCAGGACAGAGGTCAGAACCGTAGTCTTCCGCTGACCTCCCCTGCGTGGCACTCTCGTCCCCGAGGTCCCCGGCGCATCCGCACAAGGTAGCGCTGCCGTCCGCAAGGGCGTTTGACGCCGGCAGGACAGGAAGCCGGTCGCGGGCGAGGCTGTCGGGCCGGGCCGGGCGACCCGCGCGCTGGGAGCCAGATCACGAGGCGGACCTCACCGGCCCGGTCCCACGCAGCGCAGATCCTGGAACGGACAAACTATCAGTGCGTGAAGACACGAAATCCAACCCCAACCACCAGAATGTGGTTGTCTGGGCGCCTCCTAGCTCTTCCCCTGCGGGAGGACACAAAACCCCATCATTCCGCGTATGTTTTAATAAAATGAAATGGTAGTCGCAACATTTGGTGCCACGGCCGAGGCCTGGGGAATGAGGACCAGAGGTCAAATGCGGAGCATCGGAGAGGGCGCAGCCGAGGTTTCTGCTGGGGAGTGGCCCAGGACTCACTGCGACTCCTTTAAAAAATCCCGGGATGTTCCTCCTGGTGTCCAGACGCCGGCGTCCTCCCGGGATGCCATCCCTCCCCGTCCCTGCTGTCCGTCGGGCACCAGCATCCCCCGCCGTCCCCCGTGCTCCTCCCGCGCGTGAGCCCGTTGGGGAAGACCCAGGCGGGGGTCTGCAGAATCGCACTGAGACCAGGTTCCCGCCCCAGGAAGGTCTGACTAGGACTGTGCCGCCCGGAGAGGCTTGTGGCATGGAGAGCCTTGGCCATCTGGCCGCGATTAGGGCGTCTTGCACAGGAAGGAGCACGGCCGATGCTGCTTTTCCCACCCCGTCTTTCTGGGGTTGGTCTCCCTCTAGTTCACAACCGAACGCACCATCTTTCCCAATGGCAAGCATCTGGGGTGTCCCCGTCGGCAGCCTCAGAGGCCAGGCTTGCATTGGCCGTAGTCCTAGAGGCTGCAGATCCGAGTTGGCGGACAGAGAAGGTGGTGTACGGACGAGCACCCCTCCCTGAGCCCTCCCCACAAGGCAGGCGGCAAAGAGACACCAGGCGGATCCCCTTGGGTGTCTTCTCATGAGGACACAAACCCCACCCGCATGACCTCATCCCCTTCCCCACACCGCCCCCTCCAAATCCCATTCCACTAGGAAGTATGGCTCCACGTATGAATTTGGGGAGACAGAAGAACTGAGTCCAGGGCACCGAGGGAATAAACAGGGCTGGCGTTGCATGCGTGGTCTCCCGACTGGGAGTGAGATGTAGGCACGGGGTGCACTGTGGGAATCCGCATGTCTCTGTTGCACATGCTTGCAAAGAATTCCCTCTGATGGGCATGCACTGCCCGCAGCCCGGCAGGTCCCACATGCAGCCTGGTGGGTCCTAGGTGCAGCCTGGCGGGTCCCAGGTGCAACCCGGCGGGTCCCAGGTGCAGCCCAGCGGGTCCCAGGTGCAGCCCAGCGGGTCCCAGGTGCAGCCCAGCAGGTCCCAGGTGCAGCCCAGATCATTCCCCAATGAGCTCAGGTTAGAGCCCCTGTAGCGTGACAGACAAGGACGGTGTCTCTTCTCAACAGTCCTTCGTCTCTAGGGCACCAGCTGTCTCCCTCCTGCTGCGGAGAAACCAAACCTAAAGAAACTGGAGAGATTCTTTGAGTTTAGGAGGCACACATTACCTTTTATAACTTTCCATAACCTTATATTAAAAAAAAAAAAAAAGCAAGGCTACTCAGGTGCTTTTAGCACAGAGAGAGTGTGTAGGGCCAGTAACACCAATAATTTTAAAAAGGGAAGCGTATCGAGCCTGTGTGCACTTGACAACTATGTCCTCTCTCTATGTATGTCATGTTGGAACTTTGGTCCAGGTCGGGCAGCAGGAAAAGCTAGAAATGAGGGGGATTTCCCGTCACCACACACGTCACAAACCAATTTTGCCATCGAGATGTCCTTCACCGCGTGGCCTCTGGAGTGTTGGCTCCAGGCCACTCCGTGCCGAGGACACGGGACGCGGGGCCGTGACAGATGCATCGCATGGAAACCTGCTGCCAACCACGAGGGACTTCTCCAGAGCAAGAGTTCGGACGTTGACAAGGAAACCAAGAGGCCAAGTATGCACCAGTGGAACAAATATTCGGAGCCACGAGGACTGCCCAGAAGTCACTGCAGGTTCGAAAACTAGCAAAGCCTTCAACGGTGCAGCTTTGGGTCCCCATGTACCCGGGAGAAGGAGCCGGGCCACGGCACGTGTCATGGGTAGGGGTCCTGCCCGCCGGGGGCACGTGGCGTGACATTCAGCGTTTGGCGGGGGGAACAAACATGTAAATGATTTTCTTCAAACCACACCGTTTCTAGAAGGCATCCTGGCGTGGCGGCGGGAGCAGGACCGCACACACGACAGGAGCCAGGGACCGAGGACACGGAGCAGAGGCCACCGGCGCCCACACTCATTGCACACACACGTCGGCCACGTGGCTGCTCGCGCGTGAGCCTCGTGCTGGCCCGGACGTTCCGCCAGCAGGTGCCGAGCTCCAGCGGGGTTAGGGCCCCGGGACAGAGGTTGCCCGATGAGGGGCTCCGTTCAGAAAGCTGCCCACACACCCTCTCACCGTCCTTTTACCCCGTTTACCGAAAAACGAGAACCCGAAAGGTAAGGATTTCTTTATAGGAAAAAGCGATGGGACCAAATCTCTGCCAGGGAGGAGGGAAGAGCCTCAAGTCCATCCAGGGAGGAGGAAAGAGCCCCAAGTCCATCCAGGAGGACGGGAGGAGACCCAGGTCCATCCCGGAGGAGGTGAGGAGACCCAGGTCCATCCAGGAGGAGGGGAGGAGACCCAGGTCCATCCAGGAGGAGGGGAGGAGACCCAGGTCCATCCAGGAGGAGGTGAGGAGACCCAGGTCCATGCAGGAGGAGACCCAGGACCATCCAGGAGGAGGGGAGGAGACCCAGGTCCATGCAGGAGGAGGGGAGGCCACCCAGGTCCATCCAGGAGGATGGGAGGCCACCCAGGTCCATCCAGGAGGACGGGAGGAGACCCAGGTCCATCCAGGAGGAGGGGAGGAGACCCACGTCCATCCAGGAGGAGGGGAGGAGACCCAGGTCCATGCAGGAGGAGGTGAGGAGACCCAGGTCCATGCAGGAGGAGACCCAGGACCATCGCGGAGGACGGGAGGAGACCCAGGTCCATGCAGGAGGAGGGGAGGAGACCCAGGTCCATGCAGGAGGAGACCCAGGACCATCCCGGAGGACGGGAGGAGACCCAGGACCATTCAGGGAGGAGACCCAGGACCATTCAGGAAGGAGGGGAGGCCACCCAGGTCCATCCAGGAGGAGGGGAGGAGACCCAGGTCCATGCAGGAGGAGGGGAGGAGACCCAGGTCCATGCAGGAGGAGACCCAGGACCATCCAGGAGGACGGGAGGAGACCCAGGTCCATGCAGGAGGATGGGAGGAGACCCAGGTCCATGCAGGAGGAGGGGAGGAGACCCAGGTCCATCCAGGAGGACGGGAGGAGACCCAGGTCCATGCAGGAGGAGGGGAGGAGACCCAGGTCCATCCAGGAGGAGGTGAGGAGACCCAGGTCCATGCAGGAGGAGACCCAGGACCATCCCGGAGGACGGGAGGAGACCCAGGTCCATGCAGGAGGAGGGGAGGAGACCCAGGTCCATGCAGGAGGATGGGAGGAGACCCAGGTCCATCCAGGAGGACGGGAGGAGACCCAGGTCCATCCAGGAGGAGGGGAGGAGACCCAGGTCCATCCAGGAGGAGGTGAGGAGACCCAGGTCCATGCAGGAGGAGACCCAGGACCATCCCGGAGGACGGGAGGAGACCCAGGTCCATGCAGGAGGATGGGAGGAGACCCAGGTCCATGCAGGAGGAGGGGAGGACACCCAGGTCCATCCAGGAGGACGGGAGGAGACCCAGGTCCATGCAGGAGGAGGGGAGGAGACCCAGGTCCATGCAGGAGGAGGGGAGGCCACCCAGGTCCATCCAGGAGGATGGGAGGAGACCCAGGACCATTCAGGGAGGAGACCCAGGACCATCCAGGAGGAGACCCAGGACCATTCAGGGAGGAGGGGAGGCCACCCAGGTCCATCCAGGAGGAAGGGAGGAGACCCAGGACCATCCCGGAGGAGGTGAGGAGACCCAGGTCCATGCAGGACGAGGGGAGGAGACCCAGGTCCATCCAGGAGGAGGTGAGGAGACCCAGGACCATCCCGGAGGATGGGAGGAGACCCAGGTCCATGCAGGAGGATGGGAGGAGACCCAGGTCCATCCAGGAGGACGGGAGGAGACCCAGGTCCATCCAGGAGGAGGTGAGGAGACCCAGGTCCATGCAGGAGGATGGGAGGAGACCCAGGTCCATCCAGGAGGACGGGAGGAGACCCAGGTCCATCCAGGAGGACGGGAGGAGACCCACGTCCATCCAGGAGGAGGGGAGGAGACCCAGGTCCATGCAGGAGGAGGTGAGGAGACCCAGGTCCATGCAGGAGGAGACCCAGGACCATCCCGGAGGACGGGAGGAGACCCAGGTCCATGCAGGAGGAGGGGAGGAGACCCAGGTCCATCCAGGAGGACGGGAGGAGACCCAGGTCCATCCAGGAGGAGGTGAGGAGACCCAGGACCATCCCGGAGGACGGGAGGAGACCCAGGTCCATCCAGGAGGACGGGAGGAGACCCAGGTCCATCCAGGAGGACGGGAGGAGACCCACGTCCATCCAGGAGGAGGGGAGGAGACCCAGGTCCATGCAGGAGGAGGTGAGGAGACCCAGGTCCATGCAGGAGGAGACCCAGGACCATCCCGGAGGACGGGAGGAGACCCAGGTCCATGCAGGAGGAGGGGAGGAGACCCAGGTCCATCCAGGAGGATGGGAGGAGACCCAGGACCATCCAGGAGGAGACCCAGGACCATTCAGGGAGGAGGGGAGGCCACCCAGGTCCATCCAGGAGGAGGGGAGGAGACCCAGGTCCATGCAGGAGGAGGGGAGGACACCCAGGTCCATCCAGGAGGACGGGAGGAGACCCAGGTCCATCCAGGAGGAGGGGAGGAGACCCACGTCCATCCAGGAGGAGGTGAGCAGACCCAGGTCCATCCAGGAGGAGGGGAGGAGACCCAGGTCCATGCAGGAGGAGGGGAGGAGACCCAGGTCCATCCAGGAGGAGGTGAGGAGACCCAGGTCCATGCAGGAGGACGGGAGGAGACCCAGGTCCATGCAGGAGGAGGGGAGGAGACCCAGGTCCATGCAGGAGGACGGGAGGAGACCCAGGTCCATCCAGGAGGACGGGAGGAGACCCAGGTCCATCCAGGAGGACGGGAGGAGACCCAGGTCCATGCAGGAGGAGACCCAGGACCATCCCGGAGGACGGGAGGAGACCCAGGTCCATGCAGGAGGAGGGGAGGACACCCAGGTCCATCCAGGAGGACGGGAGGAGACCCAGGTCCATGCAGGAGGAGGGGAGGAGACCCAGGTCCATGCAGGAGGAGACCCAGGACCATCCCGGAGGACGGGAGGAGACCCAGGTCCATGCAGGAGGAGGGGAGGACACCCAGGTCCATCCAGGAGGACGGGAGGAGACCCAGGTCTATCCAGGAGGAGGTGAGGAGACCCAGGTCCATGCAGGAGGAGGGGAGGAGACCCAGGTCCATGCAGGAGGAGGGGAGGAGACCCAGGACCATGCAGGAGGAGGGGAGGAGACCCACGTCCATCCAGGAGGAGGTGAGCAGACCCAGGTCCATCCCGGAGGACGGGAGGAGACCCAGGTCCATGCAGGAGGAGGGGAGGAGACCCAGGTCCATCCAGGAGGAGGTGAGGAGACCCAGGTCCATGCAGGAGGAGACCCAGGACCATCCCGGAGGACGGTAGGAGACCCAGGACCATTCAGGAGGAGGGGAGGAGACCGAGGTCCATCCAGGAGGAGGTGAGGAGACCCAGGTCCATGCAGGAGGAGACCCAGGACCATCCCGGAGGACGGGAGGAGACCCAGGTCCATGCAGGAGGACGGGAGGAGACCCAGGTCCATGCAGGAGGACGGGAGGAGACCCAGGTCCATCCAGGAGGACGGGAGGAGACCCAGGACCATCCCGGAGGAGGGGAGGAGACCCAGGTCTATCCAGGAGGAGGTGAGGAGACCCAGGTCCATGCAGGAGGAGACCCAGGACCATCCCGGAGGACGGGAGGAGACCCAGGACCATTCAGGAGGAGGCGAGGAGACCCAGGACCATCCAGGAAGAGGTGAGGACACTCAGGTCCATGCAGGAGGAGGGGAGGAGCCCCTGGTCCATCCAGGAGGACGGGAGGAGACCCAGGTCCATGCAGGAGGATGGGAGGAGACCCAGGACCATCCAGGAGGAGACCCAGGACCATTCAGGGAGGAGACCCAGGACCATCCAGGAGGAGACCCAGGACCATTCAGGGAGGAGGGGAGGCCACCCAGGTCCATCCAGGAGGACGGGAGGAGACCCAGGTCCATCCAGGAGGAGGGGAGGAGACCCACGTCCATCCAGGAGGAGGTGAGCAGACCCAGGTCCATCCAGGAGGAGGGGAGGAGACCCAGGTCCATGCAGGAGGAGGGGAGGAGACCCAGGTCCATCCAGGAGGAGGTGAGGAGACCCAGGTCCATGCAGGAGGACGGGAGGAGACCCAGGTCCATCCAGGAGGAGGTGAGGAGACCCAGGTCCATGCAGGAGGAGACCCAGGACCATCCCGGAGGACGGGAGGAGACCCAGGTCTATCCAGGAGGAGGTGAGGAGACCCAGTTCCATGCAGGAGGAGGGGAGGAGACCCAGGACCATGCAGGAGGAGGGGAGGAGACCCAGGTCTATCCAGGAGGAGGTGAGGAGACCCAGGTCCATGCAGGAGGAGACCCAGGACCATCCCGGAGGACGGGAGGAGACCCAGGTCCATGCAGGAGGAGACCCAGGACCATCCCGGAGGACGGGAGGAGACCCAGGTCTATCCAGGAGGAGGTGAGGAGACCCAGGTCCATGCAGGAGGAGGGGAGGAGACCCAGGACCATGCAGGAGGAGGGGAGGAGACCCACGTCCATCCAGGAGGAGGTGAGCAGACCCAGGTCCATCCCGGAGGACGGGAGGAGACCCAGGTCCATGCAGGAGGAGGGGAGGAGACCCAGGTCCATCCAGGAGGAGGTGAGGAGACCCAGGTCCATGCAGGAGGAGACCCAGGACCATCCCGGAGGACGGGAGGAGACCCAGGTCCATGCAGGAGGACGGGAGGAGACCCAGGTCCATGCAGGAGGACGGGAGGAGACCCAGGTCCATGCAGGAGGACGGGAGGAGACCCAGGACCATCCCGGAGGAGGGGAGGAGACCCAGGTCTATCCAGGAGGAGGTGAGGAGACCCAGGTCCATGCAGGAGGAGACCCAGGACCATCCCGGAGGACGGGAGGAGACCCAGGTCCATGCAGGAGGAGGAGAGGAGACCCAGGACCATCCCGGAGGACGGGAGGAGACCCAGGTCCATGCAGGAGGAGGAGAGGAGACCCAGGTCCATCCAGGAGGACGGGAGGAGACCCAGGTCCATCCAGGAGGAGGGGAGGAGACCCAGGTCCATCCAGGAGGAGGCGAGGAGACCCAGGTCCATGCAGGAGGAGACCCAGGACCATCCCGGAGGACGGGAGGAGACCCAGGTCCATGCAGGAGGAGGGGAGGAGACCCAGGACCATCCCGGAGGACGGGAGGAGACCCAGGTCCATGCAGGAGGAGACCCAGGACCATCCCGGAGGACGGGAGGAGACCCAGGTCCATGCAGGAGGAGACCCAGGTCCATCCAGGAGGAGGGGAGGAGACCCAGGTCCATGCAGGAGGAGGGGAGGAGACCCAGGACCATCCCGGAGGACGGGAGGAGACCCAGGTCCATCCAGGAGGAGGTGAGGAGACCCAGGTCCATCCCGGAGGAGGGGAGGAGCCCCTGGTCCATGTAGGGATGAAGGGAGGGGCCTTTGATCGGTGGGGGAGGATGTCTGTGTTCAGTCATTTTAAGCCAATCACGTGAAAGAAGCGCGCTGTCCCCAGCCTGTGCGGCCTCTGTCCTTGGGCATCAGGCAGCTGTGCACACGACACGGGGTCACTGAGCTGTGTTCCGAAGGCTGCTGGCTCGTTCCCAAGAGGGACGGAGGCAGGGGCAGGAGTCAGAGGGCCTGAGCTTTCAAGAAACGGACGCTCAGGAAGGCCCGCAGCGTCGCAGAGCATTCAGGTCAAGCCCACAACAGGCATCCGGCCTTATAATAACACAGCGTCCCCACAGGGAACATCGCATTCGCTGCCACGGACAAATTTCCCCTTCTTAGAAAAGCTGTAAAACAAGCTAACTTATGGCTCTGTATTATCCAGTGATCTACGTTAGCGGAACAGCCGAGACTCAGCCTTATTACTTCTATTATAAGTTATTAAATCCTCTGCGTGTTGGTTCATTGTAAGTGTCTGCCTGGCTGGGCCCCTGTGGCCAAGCATTATTCTGAGACTGTGTGTGAGCGTGTGTGCGCGTGTGTGTGTGCGGCTGTTTCAGGATGAGATGAACATCTGAATCAGTGCACTGAGCAAAGCAGATCCCTTTCCCAAGGATGGGTGGGCCTCATACAGTCAGGTGAAGGCCAGACTATCGCGAAGACGGACCTCCTGGGGGGAAGAGGGAATCCTGCAGTCGATGAGTCGAGCTATGATGTCCCTCCCACCCGGGTCTGCGGCCTGCTGGTCTGCTGTTCTGGTCTTAAACTTGGACCTGGACTTCTATGATTGCATGAGGCCGTTCCTTACAATTCTTCAAAATAAATCCCGCTCTCTCTCCAGGAGATGGAGATGCAGATAGATATGTACATAATTGTCCCATCAAACATAGATAGATGACGATAGACAGGTGGATGTAGGGATGGATGGATGGATGGATGGATGGATAGACAGATACATAGATGTAGCAATGGATGGACAGATCGATGGTAGATTGATAGATGTAGGGATGGACGGATAGACAGATCGATGTAAGGATAGATGTAGGGATGGGTTCGTGGACATCAGGTTGGGTGGATAGATAACAGACTCATAAGTTCGTAGACAGAGACCCACACACACACAAAGACCATAGACACACAGGGAGGCATGTGAATGGCAGATGGTCGAGACACTGCATTGGCTCTGCCCTCTGGGAAGACACACTTGCCCGCCCGGCCCCCTCCCCCCTCTGCCACTGTGCCTTCCCCGGCGGGCTCACGCCTCCCAGCACGGAGCATGGGCACGGACGTCGAGCTCGCAACGTAGAAACCAGGAAGGGATACAGTGTAACCGTTGTTCACGGCAAGCTTTTCTGGCCACACCGACCGCAGCCACGGCTCGAGCGACCGTGTGTGCACGGTCTGGGAACTGAGCTGCAGTCGGCCCCCGGAGCAACCAGGAAACTTCTAAGACAGGACAATGGGCCCGTGTCCTACTCAGAACCGTCCCTTTTGTTTTAATTGCATAAAAAGCAGTCACTTCTAAGAAGAAGGAACACCTGGGTGTCTGTACGGGGATTCCGGAGCGCGTTCTCAAACAGCGGAACACGGATAATGACCCGCCAGACGGGCCGGCCCCGGGGACACGCGCCCCCACCCCGGAGCCACAGCCCCTGTCACGAAAGCAGAGGGTTAAAGGAGCCGCGGGACGGGCGTGTTTGATTTAGTTTCCCCTTGTGTGCAGCCCAGCTCCTCCGCCCGGAGAGGGTGCCCCACAGAGCCCCGCGCACGGGCCCCGTGCATATTCCATTAGAAATCAATTAATCCATGTCTGCTCGGAGACGCTGCCATCGTCCGGGTGCACGCACCGAGCCTGATGCATTTATAACCCCCAATAAGGAGTCCCCCGGGACCCTGTAATGTGTAAACAGCATAAAAATGATGCTTTATTCCTGCAGGCTTGACTTGCTACCTTAATTTAATAAATGTGTCAGCGGTAACAGAGAGCGCTCGCTCGTGCCCCACACCCACTCATCAGGGGGAATCACTAACCACGTCCCACGTTGGCGTCGCTGTGCCTCCCCCTGCGAGACAGGCTCCGGCACGGTGGGACTTTATTAAATGCACGTTCCTTTCCGCACGCTGCAAGTCCGCACGCGTGCTCCCCTCTCCCCACCCCGGCCCGCGGAAGGAGTATGAATGCACGCCGGGGGCAGGGGTTCCTACCCGTCCGACCCCACAGAGAGGGCAGGTGCGTGTAGGGGAGGAGGGTGTGTCCAATGCAAGCTGGCTTCGGCATCAGGGAATCCCTCACCCTGATTAAGGAGCCCCCTAGCTTGACCCAGGCTGGGCAATTTGTGACCTGCAGCTCGGGCTTGCCCCTGCGAGCAAGAAAAGGAGTGACAAGTGACACAGGTCAGCCCCCACATCTGCACAAATAAATGCCTACAGTCTCTGCAGCTCCCTCTCGAGGAGCCCCACCTCTCCAGCCTGGCCAGCCCCACGTCGCCTTGCCTGACTCAGACCGTGTGGGCTGTCTGGTCCCAACCCCGTCCTGTGTCCCACCGCGCCGTGCTGGCTAATGCACCTTTTTCCTGCCCCAGGCCCTTTGCTCGTGCTCCTTCTCAGGATGCTCTCCTTGCAGATTAGGTCTTGTCGTCCTCATTCCGGGTCAACTCACATGTGTCACCCTGAGCGCACCGCACCTGATCCCTGTCACTTCCTCTGTGTGACCCTTTTCACCGTTTCCATCTGTGCCTGGAAACTCTCTCACCGACAGTGTTACCCTTTTGTTACCTTCCGTCTCCCCCAGAAGACAGCCCCCCCCCAGTTGTTTTTGTAATTGTGGTAGAAGAGACACAACACAAAATTCACTCCCTTCACCATCCTCAATGCACAGCTCAGGGGCACTGAGCACATTCACACTGTTGGGCAAATACCCCCACCCTCCGTCTCCAGAACGTTCCACCTTCCCAAACTGAAGCTCCATCCCCATGAAACACTCTCTCTCCAGCCCCAGCCCCAGCCTCTGGCCCCACATCTGCTCTCTGTCTCTGTGGGTGGGACTCCTCGAGAGACCCCGTGTGAAGATTTGTCCTTCTGCGACTGGCTGATGTCCTCGAGGTCCATCCATATCGTAGCAGGTGCAGAACGTCCTCCCACCTTGTCGTAGCAGGTGCAGAACGTCCTTCCTCCTGGTCGGAGCAGGTGCAGAACGTCCTTCCGTACTTTTAAGCCTGAATAATATTCCCCAGCGTCCGTAGTAGAACGATCCCGTTCTCAGAGGCTGAGAAACGGCGGCACGGAGAGGTTGAGTGACGGGATCCCGGACGTCCGACCCCCCGAATGGTGGGAAATACGGGTCTGTTGTTTATCCGCCAGCCGGTGTCTGCTAGGACTATTCCCACCGCCCCGAGAGACCGAGCCATTCACCAAAAGGGCTTCCCACTTAGGACTGACTTACCTGAGAAGAAACCATCACGCCGTCTAAATCCGTGCGAGCTGAGCATCCTGGCGACCCCAGGCCCGCGGACTTCAAGCACGGGCTCGGCACGCTCTGCGGCATTCGCGCTGGAAACACATCCCGTTTCTTCCCTTGCCCTCACACCCTACGGCACCGGCTGAGGTCATGGGAACAAGACAGAGGCAAAGGCAGGAGCGGGTTTAGAAAGAAACCCGCGGCACACGACAAACTTCAGAAAGCCCTCGGGGACTCTCGGAAGGCAGCGGCCGGTTTCTCAAATGCTTCGGCCGAGGAAACATGTTTTCCTTAAAGAGGGGGAAAGGGTCGTCGTCAGCAAGTGTCGCACGCTCACGCACAAAGAGCGTCGCACAGAACACGGCGGTACCTGCGTTGGCCGGGGACGACAGCCAGAAGGCAGAGACGCGTGTGCGCTAAGGTTACGTTGCTAACAGGGCTGCCCGCTTCGGAGCACAGTCGGCAGAGTCAATAAAACCAGAGTTTGCAGGACGCTGTGTGTTTTGCAAATCTCGTCCACGGCGCATTTTCTGTGTTGCCGGGGCTGCCGGCAGGCGAACGTTGGCTCCAAGGAAACGGCTCACCCGGAGAATTCGGGTTTCAGATTTTCGCAGAGGCTCTCGTCTGCCGGCTCTGGTGCAAAGATCTGTGCCGCGCTCGCGCAAAGATCTGTCCCTGATCTGTGCCGCGCTCGCTCATCTCTGACCTCTCTGTTCCCAGCGGTGAGTCTCTGCAGGAATCGGTATGAGCGCGTGGAGCTCGGCGCTGGCAGCCTCATCGCCAACTTGCTGGGCATGGGCAAGGGCTCCCCTGTTGGTTTGTCCTTGAAAGATAAGGGGCACCTTTTGGGGCACCTGGCTTGCTCCTTCGGTGAAGCGTCTGCCGTTGGCTCAGGTCGTGATCCCGAGGTCCCTGGACTGAGTCCTGCGTGGGGGGGGGGGGTCCCTGCTCAGTGGGGAGCCTGCTTCTCCCTCTGCCCCTCCCCCCAACTCCGCTCATTCTCTCTGTTTCTCCAATAAATAAAATCTTAAAAAAAAAATAGATGCGGGTTTGTCTTCAGCAAGGAGGAGAAACAAACACGTTATGGAAAGAAAACGTCGTGCAGCTGGTACAAGGCTCGTCCGCCCCCACTCTGGGCCTGGTCCCCTGTCGTCTCTTTAAGGTAAGTTTTGACAACAGGAGACTAGACCGGAACAGCTGGGCTGGGCAGCGGGGCCCGTCCCGCTGGTGCAGGGCCTGTGGGTCCGCGGAGATGGTGTCAGCGGGCTGCGACGGGGAGACTCGTCCCTGGAGCCCGGTACATGCATGCAGCCCCCCACGCCTCCAGGGTGGACACTGAGTCCCCTAGTTGTCACCGAATCGGGGACGCTCACCCCCTCACCCTGTCTTCTCGTGTACCTGGTTCAGCACCGTCCACCCTGTCTGGTCACCGACCCGGTGACACACACCGTATGTGGTCACATGGGCCATAGGAATGATTTCCCAGAATACACGGTCTTCCCACAGGACACGAGGGCCTCTCCGAACCTGGGTCCCCTACGTCACCGGCGGACCTCCCTTCTCCTCCCCGTCAGTACACAGGCCCCTCTGGGGTCAGCGCCTGGTCCCCCGTGGAGACCGTCTGCCGCGGAGGTCCCTCCCCGTGCCGTGTCCTCATCTGCAAACACGCAGGCCCAACCCCAGGTCCCTGTCCTGCAGACTCCGGTGCCCTGGGCTGAGCAAGAGCTGTCCCTCTGGGTCCCCAGCAGCCTCCTGAGCTAGAGGAAGCCACAGGCCAAGGACGATGGCCGTGTCCTTTGTCCCCTGGTGCCGAAGTCCTCCTGCCAATACTCTTCCGGAAGAGAAGGAAGGATGCACAGACGGACGGAAGGAGCGAGAACGCCGCGTCCAGGGTGGGGAGGGGACGGCTCCCTGGGGTCAGAGGCTGTGGACGCTCCTCCCGCTCCGCCCTCGGGGGAACAAGACGGATTCCGTAAATGCGTTATGGAAATGAGTCCTGGGCCCTCCAGACATAAATCTTAATAGTAAAATGATTTACCCCAACTCCACCACTATTAATGCTCCGTAAATTAGGGCCATAAATGCCATTTGCGTTGCCATTAGCGGAAGACAATCGCTCAGGCTCCCCCAACCCCCGTGTGCACAGCGACCCGCGGGGCCCTGCCTCCTCCCCGGGTCTTTGCTTCTCTGCTGTCCAGCTTGGGCGCCAGCCAGGGTCCCGCCGGAGAGGGCACCAGCTCGCCACACCCTCAGCCCGCGAGTGGCCCGATTCGACGGTCCTTTACACCGTCCCTCCCGGCGGTCTCGGTGGGGAAAGGAAACTCCGCGACTGATGAGTGCGGACAAAACTCCATCCTTGTTGCCGCGTCCGGAACAGGTGCTGGGAAGAGTGTCCCGCCATTGGCTAGATTTCGTGAGTCGAGGAGCGGACGTGCCTGGGAATGGACGCAGATTTCCAGCGCCTCCCATGCGGCTGCTCGGAGCCACCCAGGGCCGCCAGATGGGGAGGAGCCCGAGAGGGGAGGGCTCAGCGGGGACCCCTGCACGCATCCGTAGTGCTCATGGGGCGGAGGGGACAGTCGTTTGTGGTGCGAATGTTCCGGCCCAAGCGCCGAGACGCACCAGGCTGACAATTCCGCAGACCCTGCGCTCGCACGACAGGAGGAGGCCCTCGGAGAGCCAGGCCGGACCCTTGGAGACGCAAGTGGGATCCTCGGAGACGCAGGCGGGACCCCTAGAGACTCAGGTGGGACTCCTGGAGACGCAGGCGGGACCCTCGGAGACGCAGGCGGGAGACCCTCGGAGACGCAGGCGGGACCCTCGGAGACGCAGGCGGGACCCTCGGAGACGCAGGCGGGACCCCTAGAGACACAGGTGGGACTCCTGGAGACGCAGGCGGGAGACCCCCGGAGACGCAGGCGGGACCCCCGGAGACGCAGGCGGGACCCTCGGAGACGCAGGCGGGACCCTCGGAGACGCAGGCGGGAGACCCTCGGAGACGCAGGCGGGACCCTTGGAGACGCAAGTGGGATCCTCGGAGACGCAGGCGGGACCCCTAGAGACACAGGTGGGACCCCGAGAGACACAGGTGGGAGTCCTGGAGACGCAGGCGGGAGACCCTTGGAGACGCAGGCGGGAGACCCCCGGAGACGCAGGCCGGACACCCTCGGAGACGCAGGCCGGACACCCTCGGAGACGCAGGCTCACAGTGGACGGCGGGGAGAGGACACAGGACACCGTGTCTCCAAGCGTCCTCTCCTCCCAGCCCTTCAGGAGAGAACCGACACCCGAGGGCCCAGCCCGGCCATGCGCGCCGGCCCCGGCACCACACGCTCCGTGCGCACGGGTTTGCCTTCCCCCTCGGCAACCGGCTCCTGGATAGGCCACTTAACGGAAGACGAATGGGGCCCTGCATCGCGCGTCCGCAGCGGGAAATCGCTTTTGCGGTGGTTGTTTAAAAATTATACAAAGTAGGAAATAAAATTAGCAATGATTTTCCCACGAAACCAGCGGGTCCTTGGAGGCGAAGGTGATTTACAGGACGATTCACACTTCCGCTCCTGAAACCCACATGCGGGCGGTTCGGTGGCAACGATTCCTCAGCCCGACTGTGAGACGCGCAAACCACCCAGCTCGCCGTCCGGCACCGAACCCAGGAAGGCCTGTGGTCTTGGGTGGTTCCCTGTAAATTAGCTTCTCTTTCTTTCAATTGCGGTGGAATTTACATGACATAAAATTAACCCCCTACCATTTTATTATTTTATTTTATTTTATTTTATTTTATTTATTGGCTCCGTAGCCAATGCAGAGCCCAACACAGGGTTTGAACTCCTAACCCTGACATCAAGACCTGAGCTGAGGTCAAGAGTCCGATGCTCAACCGTCTGAGCCACCCAGTCTCCCCAACCCCTTACCATTTTAAAGCAAACATTTCGGTGGCATTTAGACCACTCCCTGCGTGGCACCACCACGTCTGTCCCGCTTGGAGGCATCTCCCTCCACCGGGAAGGAGACCGGTCGGCATCGGCACTCGCTCCCGTTCCACTCCTGGGCATTTACCGTGTCGAACGACAAGCAGGTGTGCGCAGAGCTCATTGACAAAGGCAACCATCGCGGGTCTGGTCAGCGCACCCCGGTGGGAAGGAGCCAAGGGCCCCCCCGCACAGGGGGATCGGACTCAGCCACGAACAGGAGCACAGCTCTGGCCCCGGTGCCCCGGGGGTGGGCCTGGGTGAGCTCCTTCTTCAAGGTCACCTTTGCCCTCAGGTCTTGCTGTGCACAAGCTGTGGCCTCTGTGTGTTTCTATCCTGGGATCCTTGGCTGCGGACCCCCGTCTGCTTCCGTGCCCGTGGGCGGACGGACACACCAGGACAGACAGACACGCACATGACATCTGCAAGACTCTCCGGACTGAAGGGGGGAAGGAGCCTGGTCCCTGCGTGCGAGGACAAGCGTGAGTCCTGCATGAATGGGCAGCCAGCCACCTGGACGGAGCGTCACAGTGGTAAACCGAACCCCCCACCCAGGGCCACGCAGCCCGTAAGGCTGGAACACAGGCCCCATTACACCTGCAGTTGCACTGAGCTGGAAACACGGGCGCCTTTCCCGGTAGGGGGCTTCCCCACCCTGCATGTTGGTCACAGGAGGCAGCCCTGCAAGGTGGACAGGACGGAGGGGCACAGACGGACGTGCAAACTGGGCCACCCCTTGGCTGTGTGTCTCCACGTCAGGTACACAACCTCTCTGAGCATGCACACCTTCCTCTCGGAGATGGGGGCGACACCAGCCCCTCCCACCTTTGTTCCAGAACAAGAACCCTTAGCATCGGCCCCATCCCAGAAGGGATGAGATAACCATACAGGATGCATGACTCAGAGTTTTGCAAAAACACAGAACAATAAGGTGTGCACAGGGACACAGATTTATTTGATTGAACTGGCTCATAGTCTGGAGGCGGGAGAGTCCCAGTTCTGCAGGGCCAGCCAGCAGGCAGAGGCCCAAGGAAATGCCGAGGCTGTAGCCAGACCTCAGAGACCACGCGGACGCAGATTTCCCGCTACCTCCGTGGAAGTCAGTGTGTTTCCTCCTAACACCTTCAACTGATTGGACGAGGCCCACCCACGTGATGCTGGGCCACCTGCTTTCCTCAAATCCGCCAACTTAAACGTTAATCCCATCCTAAAAAATACCTTCACTGCAACACATCTAGACAGGGTTTTGACCAAATATCCAGGTACACTGGCCCAGCCAAGTTGCATAAAATTAACCATCACACAGAGTTTCCAGGGAAAGGACACAAAGATCGATGGCTCAGAGCCACCACAGACCAACTCTGCACTCTCCTTGCTGCTGATGGAGCCCCACAGAGACTCGTAACAGCCCACATCATATGGCGTTGAGTGTCTTCTGTAGGAATGACCCAGAGCCTCTCCTCAAAGCCACACGTGCTTGTGGGAAAGGCACCGCCATGCCATCGTGCAAATGGGACACCCACCCATTGGCTGGAGACCATCTGCCTGACCTCTAGAGACCCTGCGAAGGGCACTGGGGGCCCAGACCCCCTTACCCCAGACACTTTGCACCCACAGCTCAAGCAGTCGATTCCACAAACACCCAGAACAGGGAGCAAAGGACGCATCCCAGGTCAAACACGGTGCACAGTGGAGCTCTCCATAAATCTCCCCATCTCTGACCCACAGTGACCAATGGCAGCCCACAGTGCCCGGAATCACTTCGTTTATACGCACGTGGTGGGCGCTCCCGGCACACGGGGACCTGGATACGTTCCCGTCCACGCCTACACCGTCCTAGGGGCTCGTTGTCGGAGGAAGTTGTAAACCAAGTTCCGCCCGGTTTCCCCAATCCTCGACATAGTCTGATTGTGAAACGTGGGCGGCTTCCACGATTTATCGTAAATGGTCCATCCTATAACATGCACAGCTCAGTAACTCACAGCCCCCAGGCACGCGAGCTCCGTAGAACGGACATTACAGCAAAGATCACTTCTCCCAACGCACCGAGTGCCGCCTGCGCTCCGATCTATAACGCAGGAGAAAAGGCCCAGGCATGATTTGCCAAGCCCCACCCCCCACCACTTTTTAAACAAGTTTCCTTCTTATTATCGCTCTGTGAGTTTTGAGCAAAATTGTGTGCCATCGCTTTCTTAACATCTCGATGCGTCCCGGGGACCTGAGGGCTCTCGGGAAGTGGGCTCTGCATGGTGAGATTCAAACCCTCCTCAGAGACTGTCCTCCCTTGGGAATAAGGTGTGTCCGCCACGCCGTTGTGTTCTCGTGTGCCTGATGCTTGGACACCTCGGGGGGCTTGCTGGGAGGGAGCAGCGAGGTTAGCCAATCCCTGGATGTGGACATCGTCCCGCGTTTCCGAGACGAACGCACCAACCCGGAGCCCACACTCCAATCCCCTCCTCTATGGGGCTCTCGCTCTGCAGGCCACCATCCACGGGCTCTGATCTCCACAGGCCAGGTGCCGCCCGCTGGGGCAGTCCTCGCAGCCCAGAGCTCAGAAGCTGCACCCGTGCCCTGTGGTGCGGGGAACGGAGGTTCCGTGAGGGATCTCCCTCCACGGAGCTAAGAGCTACCTGTGGCAGCTCCGTGCACGGAGAAGCTCCCACCCACACGCCGTGGAGGTCAGAGCTGCGAGACTGTCCCCGGCCCTGGAAACCGCCATGGTCTCGCCACACGGGGCCAACCCAGGGGCAGGTGGGAACTCGGCACCCCATTCAGCACTGTATGGGCTCCTGCTACAGCCAAGGGCACTGCACACCGACGTTCTAGAACCCACCGCCGGCGCACGAGGCTCAGACAGTCTCCAGGGATGGAACCAAGCCTTCGAGTCTTGTGGTGTGGGGCAGACCCCATCCTCAGGCCCTGAGACAGCAGAGACCACCGTGCAGAGTCAGCTCCGTGACCCCACGCAACCCGGAGCACGACTGCAAAACCTCGTCCAGGCTCGCACTGAGAAAAGAAAGGAAGGGGCGCATTTAGACAGACAGTCGCGAACGTGGCTGTCGAAAGACCAATTTCCAAAAAAAAAGAAAGAAAAAAATGATTTCCAGTGCGTGCATCCTGCCTTCCAAATCGCGGCAAATCCCAAATTCAATGTTCTCTTCATCAAAGGGGCCCCGCAGACCAGCTCCCTCCCTCCTTGCCGTGTCTTAGGGCGACAGCCGCGGAGCGCAGGGAACTTACCTCCGCCTTCATCAAACCGTGTCCTTTTAAAGGTAAAGTGGCATGAGGCTGTAAGTACACGGGAAGATTAATGAGATCCTGACCCTTTGGAAATCAGGGACACATGGTTTGGGGCTGTGAGCATTTTCTCTCCATTATTAGCAGTCGCTTTTAATCAATGCAAGCAAGATCCTTGCCGCATGAGTGTCTACCTGAGATCCCCCCGGTCCTGCAGGGCCAGGACGCTGCTCGCGAGTATTTATCAAGCCCTAATTGAGGGGCTTTCTGTCGGCCCTCGCACATTAGGGCAGGAGTTTCATCCTTCCTGCCAGGGAGGAGAAGCTGAGACAGCGAGCGGCGCTTGGCGGCTGCACCTGACACCTGGAAACACCGAGGGGAACAGAAGAAAGCGATTTTAGGGGGAGAACCAGGTGCACGAGGGCGATGGGAGGGCCAGAAAAACCTACCTTATGTCTGTGACTCCAAGTGATGCTCTCTGGATGTTTTTGAGACCTGAGGATGACTTTGCAATTTTGTGCACTCTGGCCACGGGTTCCGTCTGGGCTGGGAAGGGGGACCTTGCAGAAAGGGACCTATGGCATTCTCACAATCGGCTGACATTTTGCAAACGCCGTAGGACTCTTGGCAAACACCCTTCTGCTCTCGGCAAGCCGGGCAATGCCTGGAAGGCAGCACGTCCAGGGAGAGCTGTAGCACGGCACGGACAGACAGCCGCCCCTCCTGAAATGGTCAGAGCCTGCCCCTGTTAAACACCCCGGTCATGCTTGCCCAGAGCGGTGTGGTTCTGCCCGGACGGGGTAGGGGGCAGGAGACGCTGTTACAAATGATCGGGGTCACAGCCGTGGGGAAACCCATGCAGCATCCCCCACACCTCCTGCCACAGCTTCCTGCAGCGTTTAGGTCGAGGAAGGAGAGATAAGCCAGAGTGTGCACTACCAGCAACGCTGTGTCTCACATGCAACTTTATTTGGTCTCAGAGATGCACAATATTCACATATTTACATGATGAAAGGACCCGCTAGTGAGTCACAGAATGGTGAGCTGCTCCCGAACCCGGCCAGGGGGTCTCCGTGCTCCTCGATCCCCAGCACGAGCTGCCCAGATGTGTCCGGAGGGATCTGTGCATACAGACTCTTGGGAGTCCTTCCTAACCGCCTGGGGAGCCCATCTGTCCCCCAAATCCTAAGCACAGGCCCCCAAAACTAGCATCCAGGCTGGTGCTCCCTTCATCCAAAGACAGCCCATCCCACAACCAATGAGAACGCACCAGTGACAACAGACAAATCGAGTCCCGTGAACCAAATCAACGTGGGCCCGTATCCAGGAGGACGTCCACGCAGGCGAGGTTGGTGACGGTAGCTCCTGGGAGACCCACGTCTCTGGAAAGTGGGTGCCACCTTTTCCGTCCTGAACGGGGTCCCCGCCTTATGTCCCAGCCACAAGAGAGCTCCCAGGAAACGTCCCTTCCCACAGGCGGGGCTGGGAGCAAACCTACCGAGAGGAACAGGAAGCAGAGAAAGAGGTGCCCACGGAAAAACGGGGGAGCCGGTGAAAACAGACGACGTGTTCTTACCTTTCCGCCGAGGACGGGCCCTCAAACCTGCCTTGAATGCAGCCCCCAGGCCCATATTCCACGCATGTGGACTGGTGGTTAAATGTTCAGTGGCAGAAAGCCCCCGGCCCCAGTATCAGCCGCACACACGGCCGTGAGGCGGGCCAGAGGCCACGCACCCACCAGCCCATCGCGGGGCAAAAAGGCGCATCTTGTAGAAGCCGGTGACAGACGCCGCGTGTGCGGCCGCCGCAGCCCCACTAGTTCATTAAGTGCTAATTGCTGCCAAAGAAGAAAAATAAGCATCGTTTATGCAAGATGATGGACCCAGCAAATACGATTAGGCCCTCTCCCGCGGAGGGCTCGCGCTCCTGACCCCGCTTCTCTGTCAACCGTGGGGTTCCGCCTCCCACGGCGGGCAGGACGGGGTCTCCCCACACAGGAGAGTCACGGGTGCATGGGCCTTTGCGTCCGGTTATTAATAAGTCAAGTTTCCGAATGCAACGGAATTATTTAAATGGACCGCGCAGGACCGCTGAGCCCTGGGAAGACCCAGTAAGGTGCGTTTCAGACTGAAAATCCCCACCGCGATGAGGACGGGCAGAGCGGGGGAACTGGGGGGCCGTGACCCTCTCCGTGTGGGTGCGGGTCTGTATTGATCTGGTAGCTCCTGCGCAACACAGAGGGAGCCGGGTGGAAACTGTCGGCTCGGCTAGTAACAATGTATCCATCGCTGGTCCCGCTCCACGGAAATGCTACAATTCAGCAGGTAACAATGTAACCACATCAGCAGTCACTGGTAACAAAATGCACCGCATCCCTGCGCGATGTTAACCATGGGATAGTGGGGAATGCTCGGTGCTGCACAAAGTCTCTCCATACGTCCAATGCAGTTTTCTGCATATCTCGCGCTGCTCCAAAAAAAAAAAAAATCTATTTTTTCTAAAAACATAAAGGGAGAAATGGCAACTCTCAATGCTTTGGAGTCAGTCACGCAGTACGGGACACAGAATAAATGCGATACACATGTTTGTTCACTGACGGGCAGTTAGTAAACCACCCCCCGCAATGACGCATAATCACTTCTACTTGAAAAAATCCCCAGGGCTCTGTTTCTTCACAAAGGCATCAAGGAAGGTGGTGGGTGGTGTGTGTCCTCTCGCAGCCCACAATCGGATTTCATTGTCTCCACTGCCCGTCACGGCCCACTTAGTTCTCCACCGGGATGAGTTGCAAAGCAGGTGTCTGGTGACACGGTCCCAGACCCCCGTGGTGTGCCCTTCGAAGGCTGAAAACTCCCACTTTCTCTGGAGCACGTTTCGGGCATGAAGCTGGTTGGGGTCTGGCCCCACAGAGGCGGCCCCAAACCCGCTAACCCTTCCCCGATTGAGCTTATCCTCAGCTCACCTCCTTGTAGAAACAGAGACTTCCCAGGGTGGCTGCAGTCACAGCCAGGAATTCCCCAACGGAGAAGCAGGTGCAGCTCCCGACAGGAAAAGGTGTTCCACAAACAAGACCTGAGCTGTGCTGCTCCGGGGCCTGCCCCCATGCCCAGAATCTTCGGGGAGAATTCTGTGTGCTCTGTGAAGCCCCGAAATGCGTCCAGGAGGGTATGAGCAGGAAGGAGGCAACCGCTCAGCCACAGAGGCTGGGCGTGCCCAGAACTGATACACAAACGGAACCGATTTCTGTGGATCTGACCTGCGGAAGTCAGCACGACCAATCTCGCCTGTAGCCCATGCGGTTAAGGACAGATTAACACACACGCACGGAGCGCAGCCTCCGAGGACCCTCCTCCCCCGCCCAACCCTCGACAGCTGTGTAAGCTCTTCCTGGGCACCTCCGGATGCTCAGGACCAGGTAAGCTCAGGAGACGCCTCTGGGGTGGGAGGTCTTCGCAGAAGATCTGGCGGTTAAGTCCAAGTGCATCCAAGCTGAAGATGAGCATCGGCGACCCCGTTGAGCGAGGCTGCACCCGGGCACCCGAGAGGCACTGCGGATGGGACGTCATCCGGACGGGTTGCACAGAGGTACGGGTTGCACACAGGTGGCAGGTGGGTGACCCAAGTCACACACAGGCATCTGTTTCTGAAGTGTGGCATAGATTCCCTCATCGCCAATGCTGGGCACCTTCCCTGTACCGACAGCAACGCAAGATGCATTGGAGACCATGCCCCGAGGGACGCATGAAAAACTGACAGACACGCAGCAGCCCCAAGTCTCCCCACCTCTGACGTCAGAGACCGTGTGCGGCCGGAGCATGGCTCCCAGCAAGACCTCCGCCCGTCACCTCTCACACACGCACCCTACGAGCTTTGTCACGGTAATTGAAAGCTGCAACCATAAAAAACACGGGGCGCTTGGCAGGGCAGTCAGCGGGGTGTCCGACTCTTGCTTTCCGCTCAGGCCATGATATCAGGGTCATGAGAACTGAGCCCCACGTCGGGCTCCGTGCTCTGCGTGAGTCTGCTGAAGGTTCCCTCCCTCTGCCCCTCGCCCGCACTCTCTCTCTGTACCTCGCTAAAATATATAAATAAGCCTTAAAAATAAATAAATACATAAATGATAAAGAAAATTTAACATTAAAACACCCCCTTTTTTACTATGCATCCCCATATATTTGAGCGCATATATATAGTAGATAAATTATAAAGCTATATATGTAATATATAGTGTAAGTATATATAAGTACATGTATTGTACTTATATGTACAGTAATATGTACTACATATATCATACATAGTAACATATAGTATATATATTATACATAGTAATATATAGTATATATCCTATGTACTAAGATATATATTTTATACACAGTAATATATAGTATATACATTATACATAGTAATACATAGTATATATATATTACACATAGTAATATATAGTACATATCATATACACTAAGATATATATTTTATACATAGTAATATATAGTATATATTATACAAGGTAATGTATACTATAAACATATATATACATATATTATACATAGCAATACATACTATATATATTATACATAGTAATATATAGTATACATGATAAAATACAGTATGAGTATATATATACACATATATTATACATAGTAATATGTAGCATATATAATATAAAGTCTATATTTAGTATATACATTAAATATAGTTACATATATAGTAATATACAGTATAATTATCATACATAGCGTATATTTTATACTATAAATATTATATATAGCATACATATTACACACAGTATATATCATATACTACACATATTATATACGGTGCACATATTACATGCAGTACATATTATATAGCATGCGTATTACATATAGCACACGTACTACATACAGTATACATCATATTGTATGCATAGGACACACGGTGTGCATAATGTATATACTATCTATTATCTATAGCACACATATCAGACAGACTGTGTCTATTTTACATATAGGATGCATATCGTTTATATATCATGCGTATATCGCAATTTGGTAAAGGAAGCAAAAACATTTTTCTATTCAAAAACACAAGGTGTAAGAGAAAGCTGTTGATTTTCTTCCTCGTAATGGGCCGTATTCTGCTGGAAGTAAACCTCCAACTTTGCAGTTTTATGTAATTTCCATTTTGAAAGAACTCATAAACATGCCAAGTGCCTAAATTGGCTGGAGTCGGCCGCACTGCTGAATTGCTCAGCGTCCCCGCCCCCCACCCCGGCGTCCACAGATGTGTCCGGGCAATCTTGGCAGCGTCTCCTATTGAACACAACGTCAGTTGCATGGGAGCACATTCACGTAACCGTTAGCGGCGATGCAATCATCATTTTTTTCGAGCGGCTCGAAGGGGAGGACGGTCATCCGCAGAATTTAAACGGCGTGCCCATTTCAGTCGCTCCCGGCCCCAGTTCGGCAGGAGAGGCAACGGGGGGGGGTCCCCGTCCATCTCTCAGGAGCCGTGCATCCGTCCCCCGGAAGCCCCGGCAGGTGCGGCGTACCTCATGAACTATTAGAAAATTAAACTTCATAAGCAACATGCCGCCGTTCGGTGCAACGCACTCGCGGGCAGAACGGTTCCATTCATCTTGTTTTCCCGGCGCATGACGAGGCCCGGCCTGAATAAAACTCATTTCATTAGGGCGCCTTGGGATGCAGGCAGAGAAGATCCATCCCGGACGCAACACGCACCCACTCAGCCTCTCTCCACCCGCTTGCTGCCGCGTTAACAACCTCGTCTGGGGAAGGTGCAGGCCGGGCCAGGGGAAACGGTCGGAGAAACTGGGGGCGGCGTCCCTGAAAGGACTCTTGAGCGAGGACGCGGGGATGACACGTGATGCTGGCCGTCACCTACACGCTGCTCCATGTCTCTGCAGGCGGGCAGGGGAGGTGTGACGGATTTGAACCCGACTCCCACCCGTTTCAAGGCCAAACCTGCAAAACGCAACCAGCTCTTCCCACCTGTCCCCACATCAACTCCCATCACAAGGCCACGGTGTCAGAAACATACCAAAAGAGAAAAAAAGGAGGAGACCTATACGGATTCAAGGGGCAGGTTTGGTGCCACCACACCCAGAGGCTGAGCCCGACGCCCTCCCGCGGAGAGAACCCGGGTCCCTCGCTAGAACGTCTGCAGGCACGCAGGACCCCGCGCCCTCGTTGGAAGGACGCCCTTTGGTGTGAATTTACAATTGTTGAAGGAAATAACGTGTACACACTTTGTAAATCAATTGCCTGCTGCCCGCACTAGAAGGCTTTCCCAAACACCTCGGTAATTAATCAAATCCAGAGGCGAACGGAACCCGAGTAAGAAAAAATTTACAACCCGTGTCAAAAGGGAAATGCCCCGAGGGTGTCCAGCATTGAGGTCTGGGGGCTCCTGTGGGGTCCTGCCCAGACTCCCGTCCGCCCAGGCTCGGGCCTGCAAAACCGGGATGGGGTTCAGGGTGACAGGAGACAAAACCAGTGGGGTTCTTTTCCCCCTAAACCAAATGCCCCTTCTGTGGGGCCATCGTGGATAATGGGGTGTGTGTGTGTGTGTGTGTGTTTTAGCATAAGTCTCCATGGACACTTGGCTTCGCACAAAGCGTAACACAGGACCCTTTGCTCCCACCCCTCCTAGCACTTGGCTCTGGGCAACGCTAGAGGCTCTGAGTTCTGCAGAGACTCTGTCCTAATACCCACAGCCATGAACCCAAAGGTACCAACACCCCCACGGCCTGCTGCAGGCCGTCCACACGGCTGCTCTCAAATGCAACCACTCCCCTGCTCGCCACGAGGCTGCCACCACCTCCCTCGTGGGTACTGGGCCCCCTGCCTCCAGGTGGAGCTCCTTCCCCCTAAATGACCCCTGAGCCCCATGTCTAGGCCGGATGCCGAGCGAGTTTCCAAAATATCAATGTGATTTGTTCCTACTCCAGGTGAAGCCCTGCTTGTGCCCTGCCCACCCCCAGCTGCCGAGGCCCCAGGACCAAGCCCACCTCCTGGGTGGGTTGAACCGCTGGATCTCCGTCACCCCCTCTTGGGCACGCCCTGCTGCCATGAGGACTCCTTTCTCAGAGAGGGCAGCTGCCTGTGCCCGGGAGCCCTCCCTGACGGCCGGCCCCGCGTCTGAGCCGCCGGTGCTTCCCTGACCTGCGGCTGCCTCCCCTCCCGGCTCCAGGGGCCCATGGGCTCCCCAGACAGGCTCCACCACGGCTGTCCATGCACAGGAGTCCTTGCAACTGAGGAACGTGTTTGGTGCCGAGGAAATGCTCGTTCGACATGGATGCCTACGTCAGCAAACCCAGACGGCATCCCCCGCTACAGGTGTTTTACTCCAGAACAGAGAAACCCGCAGTCATCGTGGCTCCCCAAGGGGCAGAGGGGAGGCATGGGGGGGGCCTAGCGTCAGCCCCAGGGCCCCAAACCCACTGCTCTGGGAGATACCTGCTTCCCAGCCCATGAGGATGTCCGCAGCCTGCTCCCCTCCCGAAGGCTGTGTCCTGCACACTGTGCTCCAGCCTGGTCTCTGCCTGCCCCACCGCTGGCCTGCCCGCAGCCTCGACGGCTAGCAGGGAAAACGTTATCATCTCACCAACCGGGAAAAAAACAGAATCGTCACAAGCCAGCCGCACGGGACGGTTCCTCCTGGTCTCCGATGTGTGGAGCAGGATGGGTTCATACAGAAATGCGGATTTTCGCTTTTCTACCCAAACTGGACAACACTGGCTACTCTGGGCGCCTGGGTACCTTCTACGCGGCCACGCGACCACGTCCCCAGAGGTCGGGAGAGGAGGGTGATGTGGGTGACCATCTGTCACATGGCTCATCCCCCAATGCCCACGACCCTTCTGCTTGGGGACTTGGGGTATTTGGTTTCCTTGCACACTTGGGGTCTGCTGGACACCCCAGGGAGGTTCTGCTCTGTCCACCTGGTGCCCACTTCCCTTTCTCCAGCTCCTGCTCACGCCAGGAGGGGCAGGTCCACGCTGTCCTGATGGGAGGAAGAGACCCTGTTCCTTCTGGAGAAGCGGTGGTCCCCGCCATCACTGAGAGGCGAACCTTGGTACCCAAGGCCAGAATGTGTCCACGGAGACAAGCTCTCACCGGCAAGCAAGGGGCCTGGACACCCCCAGAGATGCACATCCTGACCCAGCAGGCACAGGAGCGTCCCCAGGCCACCTCCGAGATGCAAGGGGCAGGAATCGAAGGCGGTAAGTGCATTGAGGCCGGAACGCAGGCGCACCCTCTGTCCCCATCTGTCTGCTTCTCTCCAGCTCTGTCTCCGCCCGCAGCTGCATCCGAACCAACCAGGCGCCAACCAGGCGCCGAAGCGTCCGAGCTCCAACCACAAAGCCTGAGTCAGACACTTTTCACCACGACCCACGCATGTGCCCGTCCCCCGGGACTGTCCACACGGGCGCGCGACTCCCACCGTGGCGCGGGACACGGAGGAGATGGGCGCAGAGCCGGGCTCGCGGCTGCGCGGCCGCCGTGGCGGGGTCTCCTGACTGCGAGCTGGGGCCCCACGACCGGGCAGCCGTCCCTGCCCGCCGGCACACGCGGTAAGAGAGACGATCTCCCCCTAATGCCTACCTGCCCAGGGGCGGCGTTTGCACGTGGGGCCTTTGGGGGCGGGGAGGATTGGGTCATCGGGTGGGGGTCCCGTGGTGAGATCCCTTGTATAAGCGACTCGGGGGACCCCTGCCCCTGCCAGGATGCTAACCCCTAACCCAGTGAGACCCAGCGTGGGACGACCCCGTGAGGCCCGGGGCAGGAGGACCTCGCTAGAGGACGTCCGGGGACACGGAGCAGGGGCATTCCTGTGTGTTCAGGACGCGCAGCCAGGTCCCCGAGGAGCAGGTGTCCCCTGTGCGCGCCGCGCATCCGGGCCCGGCGGTCCTACGGGACCCGCGGTAGAGACCATGGTGCGCTCCTAACACCGGCTGATACGGAGCCTCCCAGAGCTGCACAGCCGTGGCCCCCGCAGCCCTATCCCGGAGGGACCCACGGCCCCCGTGCCCGGGTCTGCGCCCTGCGAGGCTGGAGCTTGGAGCTGCCTGCAGGGAAGCCGAAAGCAGGGCCCGGGCATGGGCGCGCGCGCGCACACGGTTTCCGAGGAAGCAGGAAACATTAAGGGCAAACAATGGCATGCTTGTTGGCCGGGAACTGGCGGGCTGGAACCCGGGGCTGGGGAAACCCTCCGCCGACTCTCGGACACCCACAGCTGTGTCCTCCCCCCGCCAGCGTCTACGCCGCGTTCCCCGGACGCGGAGAGGGGGGACGGCTGTTTAAAACCCTGCGACGCTGTGTTTATCATGTTTGACGGCTGGCCCTGCCGCCAGACGCCTGGTTTATGGTCCTGCAGTGGCCGGCGCGGGCTAATGCACTGGCCTTTCCCCTTTGGAAATGCGAGCGCGCGTCTGTGCTCGCTCCCGGCCGCCGGCGTGAATCGGATAGTCTCTGAGAGCCCCTTAGGACTGTGCGCACACGTCCTGCGTCTCCCGCTAAGACGCTCCCTGTTCCCCGGTTAGACACCCAGACCCTGCAGAGGGGAGGCTGGGGGGGGGGGGCGGTGCGCGGGAACACGGAGGAGCCGACGGCTACCACCGTCCGGTCTGGGGGGGCACCGGCCTGCGAGCAGCTCTGCCCCCTTGCCACCACCTTTGGTGCGCCTGGGGCAGGAGCTCGAGCCCTCCCCAAGCCCTGTAGGGCTGCCCCAGGTGGGCTGAGCTGCGCTGCCGTCCACGGTGTGTCCGCAGCTAAAAAGCACACCCAGGCTCTTGGCACAATTCAGTGGCCTGTGTTTGCAGGACGCCGGTCCTGCTGTCCTTGGTGGCTGTAGCCCGGCAACGTGTCCTTCACAGGTAACGGGTTCATGGGGCTCCGCTGCCCTAACTAGGACTTAGAGAACCTGCCCCTACTCCAGGCCGTTCCACCCACCGTCCAGAGGAAAGGTCCCTCCTGGGGAGACGCGGCCAGACGATCTGTCCAGACCAGCATCGAGGACGCAGTGGGACCTTGACGGCACCCCGGGAGGGTTTCCCTGTCCAGCCCCCAGGCTCACACCTGCCCCCCCATGTCCAGAGCTCCGTCCTTCCCTTCCGGGACCTCACTACCAGGAATCCCGCCTTGACCCCAGCCACCCCCCATCAACCTTTGTCTGCCCAGAATGTCCTGTTCACTGGCCTCAGCCCCAAGGCCACCCACCATTCCTGCAAGGTGGACACAGCATGACTCGGACCGTGCCATGCAATGTCCCACATGCTCCTGTGTCCGTGACACTTCATAAACCCTCCCGCCCCTCGGCTTGTGCATCCGCCTTCTGAAACCGTGTCTTGAAGCGGTTTTTCTGTCTGATCTCACAGGCAGGACCTGGGCACCAGCCCCGCCGCGGCCCCCATCACTCTGCCAGCCAGGGCCTCCGGCGGCACCAGATCAAGTTCCTGACGCTCACCGGCTCTGCTCCCCGGCTCTGCTCGCCAGGAGCTTGTGAGCCACCAAGGGGGAAGCGTCCTGGGCGCAACCTCTGAAAGATGGCGAATGGCAGCCAGATGCCAGGGAGGAACAAAGCGCCCCTTGAGCACAGAAAGGGGGCGGCCGCCCTGCACGGAGCCAGGGTGTCCAGACCCCAGATGGGGGGCTCCACACGGAGCAGCAGGAACCCACGGGTGGGGGCACGGGGGCGGGGGACATCACAGAGCCGCTGAGTTGCCTGGAGGGTGTCCGAATTTATCAGCGGGAAAACCCACAGCACCCGCCTCCCGAGAGCACCTTCCCGGGTACCAACGGCCCCTTTCAGCTGTTTCCCTGCCTGTGATGGGGAAGCTCCCTTCTCCGCTACCTTGTACACTTTAACCCACTTAGGACTCTCTTTACCCCACATCTTGAGAATATGCATAACGAAGACACACAAGGGCGCCTGGGTGGCTCGGTTGGTTAAGCGACTGACTGCCTTCGGCTCAGGCCATGACCCTGGAGTCCCGGGATCGAGTCCCACATCAGGCTCCCAGCTCCACGATGGTCTGCTTCTCCCTCTGACCTTCTCCCTCTCATGCTCTCTCTCACTGTCTCTTTCTCAAATAAATAAATACAATCTTAAAGAAAAAAAAACCAAAGACACATGAAACCCACTCATCAAACTGGGGCACAAGTGAAGATTGATGTCCACGTGTTCTGTGAGTTTCCATACAGGGTGACAGTAGCTACGGATGTCCGCACACCTGTGGGGCATCTACACGTGTCTGCACACCGGTGGGGCGTCTACAGATATCTGAACACCTGTGGGGCGTCTACACGTGTCTGTACATATGTGCGGCGTCTACAATGTCTGCAAACCTGTGGGACATCTACACATGTCTGTACATATGTGTGGCATCTACAATGTCTCCAAAAGTGTGGGGTGTCTACACGTGTCTGGACATGTGTGTGGTATCTACACGTGTCTGGGCATGTGTGGGGCATCTACACATGTCTGCACACCTGCAGGGCATCTACACATGTCTGTACATATGTGCGGTGTCTACAATGTCTGCAAACCTGTGGGGTGTCTACACATGTCTGGACATGTGTGGGGCATCTACAGATATCTGCACACATATGGGACGTCTGCACATGTCTGCACACCTGTGGGGCATCTATATGTGTCTGGACGTGTGTGGGGCGTCTACATATGTCTGCACACTTGTGGGACATCCACACATGTCTGCACACCCGCAGGGCGTCTACACATATCTGCACATCAGAGCACTTTAGGGGGGGGTCCTGCCACGTCTGGTAACACCAGCACCTCCCAGGAAGGTGTCTGCTGAGCCCCCTGCTCCGTGCAAGGCGGGCTCAGGTGTGGGGGGTCCAGGACCAGGTGATTTGCTGAAGGGCTGTGCACGCTGCCTCCCTGGGAGGCGAGCCGTCCCACCGGCTGTGTGCGAACTTGGCTGGTGGTAACCCTAATATCCCGCCTGTCCCCGATGAGTGACGATCCCATTAGCCACCTTGAACTCAGACCTCTCTTCCGAGCAAGACCCTGCAAGACAGATGGGCGCTCGTGAAGCCGACGCTATTAACACGATTCATTTTGCCACGGGTTGTCAACGTTAGTAAATTGTTCATAATTGGCTATCAAGGGAAGGAAGGAAGGGGCCGAGCGGTGGCCGGTTATTATGGTATTGATTTTCAATGATCCCCGCTCCTCGCGAAGCTGGTCGCCAGCCGTCGGTGTGAGCAGAAGAGCAGAGACTGCTGAGCACGCGCGGGGCGTCTCCGGGGACCCACGGCGGGAAGCTCCAGCCCAGGGTGACCTGGGCCCCGGCCTCGCGGCAAGTCAGAGCCGACAGCAGCGTGTTCTCTTCCATGCTTGGTGCGGCCGTGGATGTCGTAAATACCGGGAACCCCTGCCTGTGAGCCCAGACCACGGACAAGCCCACACGCCCGCGTCCCTTTCAGCGCATACCTGGGGCCTGCCCACGACGTGCCTGCTGTGTGAGAGGGCACAAGGCAAGGTCTTTGGAGAGAAAGGGAGGACCGAGGGGGGCCCTGCTTTCACAGAGACCCCCGTCCCCAGGTATGGATGCCCCCCCACAAATACGCACGTCATTCCCATCCCTCTGCTCCGGGGAAATCCACAGTCCCCTGCATCCCTGGGTCAGAGCCAAATGCACTGTGAGGGTGTCTTTGGTGAAGGCCCCTCCCCAGGACAGCCTCCAAATCACCACTGCGGGGGGGAGGGTCTCTGGGCCCCCCCACCACTGAGTGCAGCAGCGCTAACAGCTGGCACCATCCTTCCCCCATGCACCCTCGGGAGTCATGTGGGGAGCTCAGTCTCAGGGCAGGTCCAAGCCCTGTGCAGAAGGGTTCCAGGGGAGCAAACAAGCCTCCCCTCCCCTGTGCAGAGGAGAGGGGGGAACGCACCGCGCACCCCAATGCTCTCCAGCTCCAGCAGGTGCCATGGGACTCGGGGTGCTGGGTGTCCCCCCAGATGCACATCCGAATGCAGTCATTCGTGATGCCCCGTGTCCTGCCACCTACACAGCACAGTCTCAGCGTGCAGACCCAAGGAGGTCCCCTGCCTGGTGGCCCAGACCCTGGGTCTCCACAGTTCCTGTGACCTCACTCACCGGGGCTCCCAGCCTGTTTGACTCCATGCCTACACCTCCTTGAGCCACGGTGAGCACGCTGGATGGTTTTCATACATATACAGACATATTTCAAATATACATATTATATATTGTATGTGTATATATTTTATACTTTATACTTTATATGAATTTATTTTATACGCATATATGCGTATATGTTATATTTATATGTACATAATTACATACACATATTTATAGGTACATGATTACATGTACATATTTATATGTACATAATTATGTGTGCATAATTTTATATATTCTTATATGTATATATGCTTATATGTATATATGTATATGCTTAAGCTTATTTGTATATATTTATGTGTGTATGTGTATATATGTAATTGTTATATATTTGTACATGTGTATATGTGTATATATTTATATGTAAATGCATGGTTATATACATATGTGTGTATATGTATATTTTGTACATTCTTTTGTATCTAAGCATACGGATATATGTGAATCTTTTATACATTGTTGCCTGTACATATTTACATAGGTATCTTATATCTATTTGCACATCTGTGTGTACATCGGCGTGTGCATATTAATATGCATGTATATATGTCTGCGTATATCTCTACATACTTGGGTTTATTCACACATATGTGTATGTGCCGACGTATCTGTGTGTGTTTCCCGGTATCACGCACTGACGCACACATGTCCCCTATAAGCCCAGCTTTCCATTCGGCATCTCAGACCAAGGCAGTGTCCATAACTGGGGTCTCAGAGGCTCCAGAAATAGATTTTTGAAGATTATATATGTGCAGGTCCCTTGGGGCAGAGGAGAACGTTCTGGAACCAGGGCGGCGAACGTGCATCTTCCTTGCAGGAGGAGAGTCGAAAACCCGCACCGCCGCAGGGCACAGAGGCACCAGGAATGGCACGTCCAGGACCCCCGGCACACTGCGGAGCGCGGCGGACTTGGGGACATTTCCGTCCCCCTCCTGTCCCGCTGCACCCGGGAGGCTGGTGTGGGAGGCGGTCCTTGCCCTGCGTGCTGATGGGGACCGTGGGGGAGGCAGGCGCCCCGCAGTAGGCCCGTCCAGGCCCCGAGAGCGCTCTGTGGGGGCCTCTGCCCTTCCGGAGCCGCCCCCCTGCTCCGCCACAGCCGTCCCAACCACAAAGCACGAAACCTCAAACAGGCGCCCCCCATCCCACGGAGGGATCAGCCCCGACCTCCCATTGGAGAGCCGGCCCCTGGGGCTCTGGGGAGCGACACGGGGGTTCGGCGCCGGCACCCTACGCGCCTGGCGCCTGCGGACCGCAGAGACGCAGGAGCCCCGGTGTGGGCTCTCAGGCGACCTTCGCGGCCACCTGCTTCTCGGGAGGGGGCGGCCCCCAGCGCTTCCTCCGCGGGGCGGGGCCCAGCGCCCGGGCGCAGACGCCGTGGGCTCTGGGAGAAGAGCAGAAAGTTCAAAGAAACCCACTTCATTGTGTGCCTGTGTTTTGTCCCGCTCAGTCATCCCTCCTAAGCAATCCTTAATGCATTTTTATTAGAAACGCATGGCTGCGCTTATGAAAGTTCTCCTTCCCCTCCGAACCCAGGCGGGGCCTGTGTTTTCCCTGGCATTAGCCGCTGCGTTTTTTAATATCAGCTTTGCACCGAGGTTCGCTCCCGGCTCAACAAAGGGAGGCCGGCGGGGAAGGAAATCGCGCAGGAACACACCAGGGAAGGGAGACCCCTTTGAAGTGAGGGCAGGAGACCAGACCGCGCCCGCCCCCGCCCGCAGCCGCGCTGGTCTCCCTTGTCCGCGTCCTCTCGCGTCCGGAAAGGAGGCCTGCAGGGCCTGGTGCTCCTTCTGCGCCCACGAGAGGCCTCTGCGCCGCCTGACTTTCTTTTTCATCCTGCAGCAAAGGTGAAAACACACAGAGCCGAGGTTAAGCGCAGGTGGTCGCGCTCCCAGGAGATGCGCAAAGCCTGGCACGTAACCGGACGGAGAAGCAGACTCCAAGACGGCTGCGAGGGGGATCCCCGTTCCCGGTGAACCAGGAGCCCGGCTTTTGGACTTTGCTGCTATTTTGCACGTTGTCGTGCTGTTTCGGTAAAGGCGGGCACACAACCCCGGTCACGGGGGTGATCCCCACGGCCCCGAGAAGCTCCCCTCTCGGCACGCGCCTGAGACTCTTCCCTAGGATCCACTTCCGTCCCCTAACACAGGCCGAAGCTACCACGACTTGTCCCAGCGACAGCCGGGAGCCTGCCCCGTGCTGCAGTGACCGCCCACCCGCTGGGCATCACCTGCAGGGTCCCTGCCGCCCGGAACTGCCCCCGCACACAGACCGGCCACATGCGCACTAGCAATGCCTCCTGTCCCCGCACTGTGCCCTCTCAGTGCGCCCAGTCTACCCCCACCTACAACTCTGCGTCTGGAACAGACCAGTCGCTCCACAAACACTTGAGGCTGTTGCCACTGCGGGCTTCCAAACGCTGCCCCACCACATCTCCCTTTGGAACCGGGGGAGGCTAAAAGGACGGTCAAGTGTTCTGTGGTTCTTTTTAAGCACAGACCGTGCTCCATGGGACGTTGGGGGCTTTGCACACGGCTGGCGGTTTGGATGCCGAGTCCCCACTGCCGAAGCGTTCCGATGTCCGGCGCACCAGGGACCAGTGTGCATGTATGAAAACATCCTTCGCAGGGAGAGGGTGGCACTTGTGTTCAACCCCGACACATTGTAGGAAACAAAGAGCTTTGCAAATGGACCACCTGATGGCAATCCTGAATGGGGGCCCCAAAAAGGAAGTGCGAACCAGTGATGACTGTGTTCTTAGAGGCGAAGGCCTCCGTATTCCCGCTCACTGGACGCCTTCTGTGTGACGAGTCTGAGAGGAGACGGCGGTCCTGAAAGCTGACATGGGGCGTGCATCAGAAATGGCGGGCAAAGCAGAATTGGTCACGGTGCCTTTGTTAATCTAACAAAGTCCTATAACGTAAAAGACCTAAGATGCACATCAGAAGGGATGGCTGGTCGGGGTGTCCAGACGTACCCTGTGGTTTTCACAGCCGAGCTGGGCTGAGCTGATCCCACCACACCCATTTTTACTTTACTTTTAGAAAGTGCTTTAGTTTCGGATGCACCATTGGGGGTGGACGGGGTAGGGAGCCCCCCCAGTAGCCGGACCATCTGTCCTGGTTTGCCCAGGACTAGAAGGGTTCCAGAACGGGAGACTTTCTGTGTTCAAAACAAGGAATGTTCCGGGCACAGCCGGCCACCGGGAAGTGGACCCAGGATGCTGTGAGCACCTGCCCTTCTGCCTTTCTGCTCTGAGTGCACAGGCGCGAGGAGTCAGTATGCCACAAGGGAGAGCGGCTGCCTCCCCTGGGAACCACGGGCACGGGGAGGCCGCTGTCCACCTCCACTCTGGCCACTTAGTGGCAAGGCAGTGGACGCCCCGTGCCTGGCCTTTTTAAATGGAGACGATGCTTCTCCTCTAATACCCCCCACAGAACTGGGGAGAGGGGCAGAGCCCATAGCCCATTCCCTCCCGTCTCCTAAAAATGCTTTCCAGTGAGTGGTTGGGAAATCACACTCATGTCTGGAATTTAACCGAATGTAATGGGAGGTAGTCAGAGTTTGAAGATGGCTGCTTTTCGCTCGGTTGTATTTCCAAGGCGGACGTGCTCTTGGATTCTTGCAAATCAAATGAAAGAAAACCCACAACGCCCAGGGCAGGGGTCCTCAGCATTGCCAACAAGCCCAGACTTGGAGCTAACTGTCCTCCATTCAGAGTCGATTGGCATAGGTCAAAGGAAATATATATGTGTGTGTACGTATGGTAACATATATAGAAAAATTAAATATATCATATATTGGTTTAAACATATAAAGTTATCATAGCTTAATTGTATATAGATTATATATTAGTTTATATAAATATAAATATAATATATAAATATTAGTTTATATAAATATAAACATATTAGTTTATATAAATTAGTTTATATAAATATAAATATATTAATTATATATACATTGTATATTAGTTTATATGCATAAAGTTACTCTGTGTTAGTTATATATATAGTCTTGTGTATACATATATATATGTATATGTGTATGTATATGTATAAAATACTAACACTAGTTTCAAAGTGAGAAAAAAGAAACACTCATAAGCACACTTTTCTTAAAAACCACATCAGGAAAAAACAAAAACTATATAGGGCAGAAAAAGTGAAAATTGTAATAATTGCCATAACTCAGGGTAGGAAAAACTGCTTTTGCCCAAATCCTCAGTGTCTTGAAGCACGAGAGTGAGCACGATCGGGGAAAGGTAATATTTCCTTGGCAAGAACAGAGCTCAAAAATTGTTTTAAATTGCCAGATTTCCCCCTAACGCTATTAGTGAGGCTCATACTAGTTATGCATCTTTTGTATTATTATATTATAAACTATGTATCATAGATGAATGATAAGCTTTAGTTTGCTTGGACGGTCACAACCAATATCTCACACGGGGCAGCTTTGGTAACAGACACATATTCTCCTCCGGTCCTGGAAGCTGGGAGGTCTGAGATCCCGGCAGGGCTGAGGCTGGGAGGCTGAGATCCAGGCAGGGCCGGGGTAGGCTCCTCCCGAAGCATCTCTCCTTGGTGTGCAGACCCCGTGTTCTCCCCGTGTCCTCACATGGTCGTCCGTCTGTGTCTATGTCCTCATCCCCGGTTCTTAGAGGATCCCATAGTGACCTCATTTTGCCCCAATCTCCTTTGAAGACCCCCACCTGCAAATACAGCCCCACCCTGCGGTCCTGGGAGGAAGGTCTTCCACACACGAATTCAGGGAGACACAATGTATCCGTAGCACGATGTGACTGACACTTTTGAAGTCCCAAATGAAGACCAATACGGAACAGAAAAGAAGAAACGTTTTCTCCACTTGTGGGTTAAACAAACCAGGAGACACATGGGGCTTTTGTCTGGTTTTTGTCGCGGTAAGAACACATATGGTGCCGCGCTGCTTCTTCGCAGATGTGCAAGCAACCAGCACGGCTCTGTTCCCGAAGTGACAGTCACAGCGGATCGGTCCTTCCCCGTCGGCCAGGGGCATGTGGTCAGCGGCTCCTGTCACCTGTGCGTCTGGAAGCACAGCCCACAGCAGAACCTCCCAGACCCGCTCCCGGGAAGCAAGGGACGCGGCGGTCCCCACGGGGTCTGGCCAGCAAAGGCACACCGTCCCCTTCTGACACCTGCGTGCTCTTCGAGTCTGGTCCCCGCTCGCCTCCATCCCTGTGCCTGAGAGCTGCGCAGGTTAAGTGACTGTCCCCACGTCCCCGGCACGGTGGTAGGGGCTGGGGGCTGAGTGCTCGGTGAGGGGTCTTTTGTCTTCTCCGCGGCCGTGCATCCCCCAGGCGGGGGCCATTTCCAGATCCAGCTGGTTCAGGTGGCAGAAGGAGAAGAAAGTGGACTTTGTCACGGCTCCCGGCCCCCAGGGGCTCGTGGCCAAACCCAGAAGAACCCAAGGTTGTGCCTCCAGCTGTGTAGACGGCGCCCGTGTTCACAGGGGCAGGGGCTCGGTGGGGGTTCCCACAAGCGGCTCGGCTGAACTGGAAAGTCGGTGCAGCGGACGGAGGACAGGAGAAAAGTGAGATCCAGTCTCTCCTTCTTCCCGGGCTGCGGTGAGCAGGGGAGGACACGGCCGAGCTGCCCTGCTCCCGGGTCCGTTCCCCCCATGGATCGGGGCCGGTGGGGGACAGGTGCGTGGGTGCAGCTGCCAGGGGACGGTCCCAGTGCTGAGGACGCCCCGAACCGACTCCTCCTGACGTTTTAGGGGCCGGGTCCGGGGGAAGCAGACGACGGAGGGTCGGGTAGAGTGTGGTAGACGCCGAAGTCAGGGTCCAGAAAAGGGCCTTTGAAGTGCCTGTTCTGTCCCGACGGAGGTCTCTGCAGAAGCTGCTGGACCAGAGATGCAGACGGGCCCTAGAGCATAGCCTGGGTCGGGTGTCCTCACTGCACTGACCCTGAGACTGCTGCCCCAGGCCTGGGGTGGGAGGCAGTGTCCCCGAGGCACCCTCCGGGACACCATGTCATCGCCCGTGACGGGACCAGAGGATCACAGAAGATAATCATGTGTTGATCTGGCATTCATTCAACAAACGCTTACGGAGCCCTGACTACGTGCTGACACCACAGGGCAGCTCCCCGTGGAGCTCCTGTTCCAGGTGGGAGAGCGGGGAACCAACCCGTGAAATCAGTAAACGATACGGCTCGGACAATCCGAGCACCAGCACGGTGGGACGTAAAGGAGGACGAGCGGTCAGGACTGGGGGGCGCGGGTGTGGGGACCCCCAGGACCCCAGGCCATCAATTGTTGTGAAGGTGGCATTGGAGCAGGCTCAGAGGAAGGTCACCCTTCAGACATCCGTGAGAAGAGCATCGAGGACAGAGGGAACAGCCATTGTGGGATCCCTGAGGCTGACATGAGCGGCCAGTAAGCAAAATGGCAAGGAGAGACGGGAAATGGTATTGGGGTGCTGAGAGCTCAGTGAGGACAGGTGACCCGGGAGCCAACACCGTGTCACATGTTCTCGGGAAGGAGGGTCTGGGACGCGAGCCACGCTCTGCTTCCAAATTAGTGCTTGGAAAGCAGGAAGCACCCAAAACTCTGGGATCTGGTGGGTTCTCCTGGATGCCCCCCATCATGGCAGCGGCACGGACTCCTCATTTGGGGTCATTTTTCTTACCGGGCATCCTTGATCAACACGTCCTCAGCTCCCGGGGGGGCCATCAGCCCCGAGCCTCGGGACATCGCGTCTGACCAGAGCATCTGCTTACTGGGGAGCCGCACCGAGTCTGGGGTGATGTGCCACATGGCGGAAGACGAGGGCCGTGGGGTCAGCCCCACCTCCGCTTACGAAGCCTCAGGCCCCCCAAGGACCGCCCCGAGCCTCCGGAGAAGCCATGCAGGACCTCCGCCGTGTCTACCCAGCCATGGGTTGGCCACCAAAAGCCCCAAGAGTGCTTGCCGTCCACTGCGGGGCTGAGACGCGTGAAACCAGATGGAAGGGGGTTCCCGGGAGCGACGTGGCTAGACCGGGCTTCTTCCCGCCCTGCCGCGGCCTCTTTCCCAAGCGGTCACCCTCACCCTTCACTGTGAACCTGCAGCCCCCCGAGCATCCAGGGCAACGGGGAGCCCGCCCAGCACCAGGCTCCACAGAGCCCGTCGCCAAACCCCACTGAAACCCCAGCCTCCCAAGCATGTCTCGAAACGCTCCCCATGCTTTCCTACACACCCCGTCCTCCCAGCCTCCCGTGGCTGCTCCCAAGGGCCGTCCTCGGGGACACAGCGCCACCCGCGGCCTTGAGCACTGTCCACGCAGCCTCTGACGAGCTCTCCATGCTGCAGACCCAGAGGCTCGCGGGGATGCTCATGGATGGAAAGCCGGGGCACTGGGTGTCACCCAGAGTGGCATCAGTTTCTCACGAGCCGCGGGGGACAACGCCGCACGTGCCCGTAATTACATACTGTGTTAGTTCTTCCTGCTGTGGAAAGAGAAGCAGTCGACCCAAAGCCCAGGCAGCAGCCGCGTGTTTGCATCGAAGACCCTACAGGAATCCACACGTACAAACAACCAGGGGCGAGTGCAGAGGGCGGAGCCCGGGCGTCACGCTGGCAACGTGTCGCGGCAAAACCTACCCTCCAGTCCCACTTGCACCATGCGCAACGCCTTGCGACGCCCGCCCTCCTCACACAGACCCGGACGGGGCTGGGGCACGGCCGACCGGCGGCTCCCGCCCTCACAACCCATCGCGGGTGTTGTTCCTTATGACTCCTCAGTCTCGTGGAAACACGAGCTCCAAAAATAAATGGGAGCCGTGTCCCTTCCAAACCAGCAAGAGATGGAAAGTTTTCAAAACAGAAGCGACCACAATCACACGGTTTTCCGTTGCAACCTGTGCACAAGGAACGCGGGCCCCCAAAACCGCGGACTCGCAACGCTCTGCGGCCAGTGTCCGGAGAGCCTCCGTAATTCACCAAGATGGGAGGGACCCCGAATTTGTATTTTGCACCAGGCCTGGCCCATCACGCCGCCGGGCCTGAGATCAGGACGCTAATATGACTCATCACTGATCCTGGAAACCAACAAAGGGTTCACTCAGAGCCGGTTTAAGAGGAAACAGATGTGAGCAGACGCTTCTCTACGGGGCCGGTCTGGTGATAACAGTCAGGGAACGCCGGTCGCCCCTGGCAGGGCTAAGTCCTGTCTGCGAAAGGGGGTGGGAGAGGGAACTGCTTCCCGTGATTGACCCTTCTATGCGGTGCACGAGCGCTTTCCCATATGCACGCGTTACCGAGTAAAATGTGTGTCCTCTCAGCCGCTGCCCCAGCAGCACATTCCGACAGACGTTGCACAGCCAAGGGGTGTTGTTGTGGAGGCTGCCCTGGAACTTCCAGCAGGGTAGTGGGAAATGAGATGCGGGGGCCTTCATCCAGAGTATTTTCTCCAAACGTCTATCCCTACCAGGTGGGCGGCTGCTGATGGGGGCGACGATCCCCCAGCTCTGGAGACCAGAAGTCTGAGATCCAGGCAGGGCAGGGCACATGCTCGATGGCCTCCAGGGTCCCAGCCTGATTGGCCTGGGCCACTGCATCAGCAGCCCTGCGATGGCCCAGGGAGCCTTTGGACATAGGCACCTTCAAAGGTATCCCCAGATAGGGGCCCCACCTGCTCTATATGCCTGGACACCTTGCACGGGCAGGGACACACAGGTAGAGATGGTGCAGTAAGGCTGGTCCACGGATGAGCTGCGCCTTCTCCTCGGTGCCTCCCGGATGTCACCTGCTTCATTCCTGCCAACAGTCCCACAGCAAACGTCCCGCTCCATCCCTGGGCTGCAGGAAAGGAGCAACCCTGGATCCGTCTCGACTGGGTCCAGCCGGAGTGTTTGGTCAGAACTTGAAGGAGGGCGTGGACACCGCCCCTTTCCTGGTAGAATCACAGAGTAATTCAGATGCAGAAGCCACGTGCCAGCAAGGCTGAAGGGGAGACGTAATGTAGGAAACGCAGGTGTCCTGCACGGACACACACGCGTATGCACACGCACGCACACACGCACATGCACACCCAGGCACCAACGTTCTGGTCTCCCGTTGCACTTCGTCTTGGCGAAACCGAACTTCCCATTTTCCAGGAAGACGACCACGGCCGAGACCGTGTTTTGCCAGAGAGCAGAATCCGCCGAGAAGGGCGGGCTCGGGGTTTGCATCTCGAAAGCACTTGGGAGGTTCGGGCTCCGTTGGCTACTCTTGACCGAGAGTCACGTTCAAAGCCTCCCCCGCATTTCTCGGCCACCAGTCGTCTGTTCACATGCCGTCGTTGAGCATGACGGACGATCACAGGATCAAAACTCCCAGGATTAAGTTTCCACCTTCGTTTCACAAAATTTCAAAAGTAGGAAAAGTGCTTGGCAGGGAAGAAAAAAAGAAAAATGCGCTTGGAATTCCTATCGACCAAAAGCATCTGAACACAGCCAGAGGCCTCAGATGTGTCCGGAACGTGGCCGGCCCGTCTCTCCCTCCGCTGCGTGGAGAGAGACTTTTCAACGCTCCTTCTCTAGCTGCTCTCCTCCTTCAGAATAAAAACGCATTAGCGGCAGGCATATGACTGAGCAGAGGGACAGTGCAAACGTTGTCCTTGGTAGTGTCTCCTCTGGATGAGGTTCTGCAGGACCTTGGCGAAGCTCGGCACTGTCTCCCCCCCAAGATGCAGCCTCACGGAAGACGGGACGGTCACTGAATCCCCGGGGAGGGAAAGCTGTTGATCGGAATTTCCCAGTGGAGGTCAGCGCAGGAGAGACCTGGACAGCCGTAAAAATTACCACAAACTGGATGGTTAAAACAGTTTAAATTTATCACAGTTTTACAGACCAGAAGTCTGAGACCCAGGCAGGGCCGGGATGCTGAGATCCAGGCGGGGCCGGGATGCTGAGATCCAGGCGGGGCAGGGCTGGGCTCCCTCCTGGGGCTCCAAGGGAGCGTCCTTCCTGCCTCTTCTAGCTTCTGGGGCTCCAGGCGTCCCTGGGCTGGTGGCCACGTCCCTCCCATCCCTGCCTCCGTCCTCATGTGGCTTCTCCTCTGTGTCTGTGTCTCCTCTTCTGTGTCTTACAAAGACACCTGCCATTGGACTCAGGGACACCCTGACTCAGGATGAGCTCATCTCAGAGCCTTCCCCTCGTCACCTCTGCAAAGACCCTGTTTTCGGATATGGTCCCATTCACCGGGGCTGCAGGTCAGGGTCTGAACATAACTTTCCGGGAGCACAAGTGACACAACACATAGTCATGGCAATGAACACGTCCACTTGGAATGGACACGTGTGCACGGGAAGAAGCAGAAGCATGTGGCCACACCTTTTTTTAAAAAAAGATTTATTTACAGAGAGTGTGCCCAAACCCCCTACAGCACATGTCCAGCAGCAAGCTCTGTGGGAGGGGAGCACGTACCTCTCAGGGCAGCCTCTTGAGCTAAGCAGACAAGCAAAGCTCATTGTAGGCTGCTCCCTGGCCGAGGCCATTTCAACTGCTTGCAGCCATTTCTGCCCGATGGCGTCAAAAATGTGCAGTTGTCCAGAAGGTGCCCATCAGACGGGAAGGAGCCGGAATCCGTCTTTCCTGTGACTCTTCCTGAGCCCACACCATGCACCAGCACCCGCCTGCTCTCTCCGCCCCGGCCGGGACACCCACTTAACTCGATTTCCCACCCTCGCTAAGCCACATGTTAGAGCCCGTTTTCTTTTAAACCAGTAGAGTTTCCTTGTGAAAGAGCCGATGCTTACATTGGCTGGTCCAAGGAGTGGTATCAATTTGGCGGCCGTACGTTTACTATAAACGATCATGCCCACCCTCACATGCATAGGCTGGATGGGAAAGAAAGGAATGAAATTGCATAAAGTATTATTGCAACTGTGTAAAAACCATGTTCAAAGCCTGCAAAGACTGTAGAAATATTGAAACAGATGGTTCGCAAGAGGGATATTTTAGGGCAAATATTTTTCCAAGATGGTTATGGCCCCGTTGATTCTGTCTTTCTCCCCTTTCATCCCTCTCGTGTCTGTCTCTATGTGTCTCTAGATCTCTCTCTGTCTCTCTCTCTTTCTCTCCCCATCTCTGTGATTTTGCCCCAGGCCTCCCCATCTGCACAGTAACACCACACACCCACTCAGCAGCTCAGGGTGCCTGATCACTCAGCGGAAGAATATATCATATTGAAAACACGTCACTCATGTACACCATGGGCAGGTCCAACACACGTGTGCAGTCTCAGCAAATGTTGTCACTTCAAGTGCAATCTCAAAAACACTCACGTGGTTCATGGTGGCCTTTCTACTTGCTCTCTTCTATCTTTAATGCACGCAGCATTAGCCAGGAAAGCCCTTGGAACATCACCTGACTACCCCCCTCCTTTACTTTCACTTTTTAAAATTTTGTATAATATTTAAATCTGCTGAGATCTGTGCACACGTGTCAGATCTCAACACCGATTCAGCAAACACAGCTGAACGTCTGATGTGAACCTACCAACCCGCTACCCCAGCCAGGGATGGCCGTGGTCTACGTTTTGACATGTTCTGGTGTCCATTTGTGTCTTTGCAAGTACAGCAGGGAAGGGGACAGGGAACCTGTTCTGTGTCTTTGCTGGAAATCACCAGGGCTCTCTGTTGAAGGTCGTCCCCCAGCAGGTGCACAGGGTAGGGGGGAGGGACTGGGCAGGAGAGAGCCCATCTGAAGGGGCAGGGGGACAGGACACCTCGGAAGCTGAGGTTCTGGGCTCCGTTGTCCCATCAGACTTCACTTGGAAAACACAAACCGAGTGATGAACACTATTGACAGTTTCAACATGGTGACTCCAGAGGACCCAACGCCCAGCATGCAGGCCTTCTGAGGGTGGGGCGTCTCACTCACCATGAAGCCAGCCCCCAAGTTTCCTAGAGGAACCTCTGTTGCCAAAGCGTCTGGAAGAAAAATGCCAGAAACCCCATCGGCGGGGGGAGGGCAAAGAAAGGAAAGAACAGCGAGACCCCCAACACTTCCCAATGAAGGCCGTGAATGAAAGGGAGGTGGCCAAAGGCAGCCGAGACTCAGTCCACTGTGTCTCCTCCCACGTCCAGGGAGAGTCCTGAAGCCATCTCAGCAAGCGTGCGGAACAATGAGAACCGGAAATAACCGGAAATATGGTCAGGGAGTGCAGGACTGACGACAGGACTTGGAATGGTCGGGGTCTAGCGGCAACCACTCGCCATGCCTGTGCTCCTCTGAAGGGAATGCCAGGGCCCCGGCTTTGTGACCATCAAGAAGCCGCTTCTCAAGGGACTAGCATTTAGGGTCAGAAACCAGGCAAGGGGTCCTCCTCCTGTGTGTGCACGAGTTGATGGATCCCAGAAAGGACTCTTGGAGAAGAGCTCTACAAGTGTCAGAATGTAGAGAAAACAGTGTGTCCTGAACATCTACAGATACGGATTAATTCTTTTACATTGTTTTAAATGCTAAATTTAAATTTTAAGTTTCAGGGCACCTGGTATGTCAGTGAGTTGAGGGTCCAACCCTTGGCTTCAGCTCAGGTCATGATCTCAGGGTCCTGTGATCGAGCCCCACGCTGAGCTCCACGATCACTGAGGAGTCTTCTCTGTCTCTATCACTCTAACCCCTTCCCCACCACCAAAATTAAGAAATAGGGATGCCTGGGTCGCTCGGTTGGTTAAGCATCTGCCTTCTGCTCAGGTCATGATCCCCGAGTCCCAGGATCGAGTCCCACTTTGAACTCCCTGCTCAGAGGGGAGTCTGCTTCTCCCTCTCCCCCTCATCTCGCTCTCATGCTAGGTTTCTCTCTCTGTCTCTAATAAATAAATAAAATATTTAAAAAATAAAGAAATAAAAAGAATGAAATTAAATGTTAAGTTTTTTAAAATTATCTTTGTAAGTCTTTGGGGGCACCTGGCTGGGTCAGTGAGTACAGCATGCAACTCTTGACTTGGGGATTAGAAGTTTGAACCCACATTGTGTGTAGTGATTACTTTTAAAAAATAAAAAGTAAATATGGAAATAAGGGTCTTTCCATAGAGAACACAAGACAGTGACAAAGTCCACCCACCCAAAGTAAGGTTGATACCACTTGTGTGCCTCTATGCTCCCTGTATGGGAACATAAAAGGGAATCGACATTTCACCTTGAGAGTACCCATCACCCCAGAGGGACAGATGTCTCTTGTCAAAGTGAGAGTCACCTTCATGAATAATTGTTTGTGGTCCATGCGCTGGCTAGTCAAGGACTGTTTCAACTACAGGTACTTGTGTCCAGAAGTGGAAACGCCTGCTAGGAATAATCTTTCCTTCTAGTTCTGGCTTGTGTGCATTGAGCTCTCCAGTCTGTAGGGAAGGAGGAAAAGAAGGCAAACATTCACCACCCAAAAGAGAGGTGTCTTGTCATGCACTTTCTTGTTAAACCTAGTTATGAGCCCCAGTGTGAACACTGGCCCCAGGATGGGAACTTCTATGTCGCTCTGAAAGCTTCCCCACAAGCTAACGCTAAATGCCACTTGCATAGACCGACAACTATGGGAACAAACTAGCCACGGAGGCAGGAAAGGCATGCAAAACTAGCGCCAGATGGAGAAAAGTCTTCATCCACTCACGCTCCAGGAATTACACAAACAAAGCCAACTAGACACAAAGCCAGCTGACGAAAGAAAACAATAAAGATTTGAACAGAAATAGAGAATAAACACAGAAGAAATCAAGGAAAGCAAAATTGGTCTCTGAAAAAATACCAAGAAAATGGACAAAGTGTTGGTATAATTGGCCAAGGGGAAAAGAAAACAAAAAAAAAAAAACAGAGAAGACTCAAATTACTACAGTCGGAAAGGAAAAAGGGGGCATCACTACCAACAATACAGAAAGAAAAAGGATGATAAGGATTGTACAGTGAACGATGGTAGGCCAACAACCAGATTACCGTGATACAATGCAGGAACTCCTACAAAGACCCAGGCTGCTGGAACTGACTCAAGAAGAAACAGAAAGCCTAAATAGACCCGTACCATGTAAAGAGACTGAGTTAACAATCAAAAGAAAAACAACAAAACTTCCCTGTGAAGGAAAAACCCAGCACCAGGTGGTCCCACTGGTGAATTACAGTAAATATTTAAAGAATTAATATCAACTCTTTATAATTGCATCTAAAAATATTAAGAGCCAGCAATCTCGAAAAAGGAGCACAGTGTTGGAGGACACACATTTCCTGATTTTACAGCTTAATAAAAAGTTCTAGTAACCCAGACTGTGTGGTTTTGGGCACACAGTATATACAGACCAATAGAACAGAGTGGAGGGTCCAACATGAAACCCATATACGACAGTTCACTGATGGTGAAAAATGAGGCCAAGACAATGCAGTGGTGCTGGGACAACTGTACATCAACATGAAAAAGAACAAAGTTGCATTCCCACCTCCACGATATATGAAGATCAAAGTGTAAGAGCAAAAATTATAAAACTCTTAGAGAAAAAAGCATAGGTGTATGTCTGTGTGCTCTAGGATTAAGCACTGGCTTCTTAGCTCTGACACCAAAAGTGTAAGCAATCAAAGTAAAAAATACATCCTTTTGGATTTGGTCCAAATCAAAATCTTTTGTGCTTCCAAGGACACTATTGAGAAGGTGAAAAGAAAACCCGCAGCAAGTGCAGTGATATTTGTAAGTTGTACATCTGATATAAACCTTGTATCCACAATATATAAAGAGTCATAACAACTCAACAATGAAAAGGCAAACGGGCCAGTTGAAAATTGGGGCAAGGATCTGAATAAACATTCCCCCATAGGATAAGCATATGAAAACATGCTCAGCATCATAATTTGATGGAGAAATACCAACCAGAATTCCAGCGAAATGCCGCTTCTCACAACAAGAATGTGTGTCATCCAAAAGGGAGATGAAGAGAAGCCTCATTAAAGATGTAGAGAAAATGGAAGTCCCATCCATTGCTTGTGGGAATATAAAATGGTACAGTCCCTTTGGAAAATGGTCAGTTCCTTTAAAAGCTCAACATAGAGTTCACCTAAGATCTTGCGGTTCCATGGTCGGTGCACACCCAAGGGAACAAAACTATCACGTCCATACAAAAACCCTATGTAGAAGCATTATTCCTAGTTCACCAAAATGTGAACACAACCCAAATGTCCGTGAACTGATGGATGGATAAACAGAATGGGGTCTACGGAGGCACACAAGGGAATATTACTCAGCTATGAAAAGGGGGAAATCTCTGGCACCTGTTACCCCACGGCTGGACCTTGAAAACATGATGCTCAATGAGAGAAGCCAGACACGTAACACCTGATGATGTACAATGTCATTTATATGCAACGTCCAGGGTAGGAAAAATCTGTAAGTGTAGAAAGTAGATTAGTGATTAATGGGTGTAAGGAACACTTGGGCGGTTGTATGTGAGGCGACTGCTTCATGGATCCCGAGTTCTTTGTGCTGGGAGGGTTGAGGAAATTGTTCTGGAATGGGACCTTGGTGATGGTTGTACAATGTTGTGAATATACTAAAACCCACTGAGTCGTACACTTTTTAAAAAAGGCGAATCTTAGGGTACGTGAGTTAGATTGCAGTAAAGGAATAAGAAATAAGTTTATAGAAAGTTTTGCACGATGATGCACGGCTTGCCGCCCGAGAACGTAATTAGTTGGGTCATTAGAACACATTAGCGTGGACTTCTCAAATAACCCCGAAAACGCCTCTCACGTTTCTGAATCCATATCCAGAAACAGGATATGCCATAAAGCAGAAGTGTTGCCCTGAAGTTGAAGACAGATGAAGTGTAAATGCCCACCCAGGCAGACCCAATCCTTGTGTCAGCACAGAGTGTCAGGAAGGTTTTAAAAGAAGGGCCCTCATGTCAGGGGGTCAGTCCCAGTCTGGCAGCAGACTGGCGTCCCTCTCGGGTCCTGACTGCCTGGACGTTGAAAGTAAAGATCCAATATGTGCCATTTCCCCACTGGGGTTAAGCGTTTGGAAAAATCTATATTTAGGAACCGGAGACAGAAAAAGTGACACGTGCCTGAGAGAATTTTAGCTTTGTTTTCTGAAAACTGGTCTCCAAGGAAATACATCACATTATACAATGTTTAATATATTTAAATATATATGTTTCCTTGGAGAATAGTTTTATATACATACAGGCCTTGGCTCATCTCTCTGTGGCTTTTTCTGAAATAGTCATTAAGCAGAAATTAACACCATGTTGGAACCATCAAGTTTCTTCGATCCAGGAGATAAAATCTCAGCCATGATGTAACTTGCTACCCCACTCCTCAACCTCTCTGACGCGCAGCCCAGGTCAGAAAGAACGGCAGAGGGACAGGTGCCTATTAGGAACCCAGGACCGTATTCACATGCCCGTGGGTGGGGACCCCAAGAATCGAGGAGGTTGTGCAAGTGTGAGAAACAGTCCTCAAAGATCCTGCGTTCTGATGTCTCACTGCAGGGCCTCATGTGGAAATAGGGTGTTTGCAGATGGGATTAAGTGAAGGATGTGACATGAGCTCATCCTGGACCAGGGTGGCCCGAAATCCAAGGACGGGTGTCCTTGTAAGAGACAGAAGAGGACACACAGACACAGAGGAGAAGCCACGGGAAGATGCACGCAGAGACGGGAGGGACGCGGCCACCAGCCCAGGGACACCTGGAGCCCCAGCAGCTGGAGGAGGTGGGAAGGACCCTCCCCTGGAGCTCGGCCCTGCCCCGCCTGGATCTCAGACTCTGGCCTCCTGCTCTGGAACAGGATGGATCTCTGTTCACTGAGCCACTGAGCATTGGGCGATGCATTGGCATCCCACGAAACCCATCCACCACCCGTGTGAAAACCAGCTCTGTAGGGAGTCGGCTAGAGGACAGGATCTCAGCTTCCCTTCGGATGGATTCCGCCAGCATGTACGTTGGGAGAGAGAAAGGAGTCAGGAGCGTCCCTGCCGGGGCTGTCGCTGTTGTCTGCACAGGCTTGGCCAACAGAGAGTCTCAGCTCGGAGTCAGTTTGTCTTGTTCCTAATGGTCTTACGAGACTTGCATAATCAATATGGGCATGAGTGCTCATCTGGCACTCGGCATCACATGATGCGCGCCAGGAGCTTCTAGAAAAGCTTGGGGATCTGCACCCTATCAGCGCGGACTTTCCCTTACATAACCTGTCTGCAGTGCCACAAGCCTGCCCAGATGCCGCGGGGACCTGGGGTTGGGGGAACAATTAACAACAGCCCCCCGGGTCCGACTCGGATGTGCTGGTGATTCTCGTCTGCCGCACTCCCCCGCGGAGGCCTCCTTTATCCCCCACCTGCCTTGTGGCTCCCAAGGAAATGACCCAAACCATCCATTCTTCTCTGAAATACACCAGGCAGAAGGCAGGCGTGCACCCAACCGGCAAGCTTCCCGGGGGCTTTTGTACCTGTCCCCGTGCAGCGACGCCCCCGTCATTTCAGACGTCGGGGGACAGAGGGATGACAAGGGTGACTTTCCTTGCCTCAAAAACCGTGCCATGCCCGGGAGGTGGCTGGGGTGGGAGACTGAGTCAAAGGGTCAGGGGACAGGAAAAAAGGCCGCTCTTACCTTCTGCGTCCCGGCGGTGGGAGGGGGCGGGAGTTAGCAGCGGAGATGGCAGTAAGTCAGTCCCCGGAAGGAAGGAAGACACGGACTCATGTCTCTCTCTCTCTCTCACACACACACACACACACACAGACACTCAAGCTGTATAATTAAAAAGCCGGGAAGTTAACAAGCCTGAGACGCAGCTGGCCAACCAGGACCCTTACCTCTGCGACAAACAGTAGCCACATTTCTACGGCACCGAATGCACTGAGCCGACCTCTTCGAATTCGTATTTGGTTACACTGTTCCCATTTCTTGGCGCCGCGTCCGTCTTCAGGTTTTGCTGTTCTGCTTCCATACCCACTAAGAGGAGCGCCTGGACGGGCCGGAATTTCGCACGACGTCGGCAACTGCCGCGCTCGGGACGTGCACCACCTTCGGCCATCAACGGCGTGGAGGAACGTCCCGCACCGACCTTACTAGTCAACCACATCGACCAAAACAGGAGGTCGTGCTCCATTTAACTCCCTGAATATACAATGTAACTTCAGTGGGTTCAATGTTTCCACGCAGTGTCTGTGTTTGTCTGTGTGTGTTTACATAACACTCATCTCTTCAACAATTGCTAAACCCTTCTCCCCCCGATCCTATTATGTTTTCCGATGAGTGGCAGCTTGTGGGGGCAAGAGCACCTTTGGGGCAGTTCTGGATTGTAGCAGCTCATTGTCCGACGTGCAGAGAACCCACCGGGTCCACCACGCACGGCTCTTGTTCCGACTTAACGTTTCAATCCACGCCTCTGGGGGTAAACAGCACGCTGTGTCCTCAAGGCATCAGCTCCCCCGGTGCAAACGGCCTTCCCCGTGCTGGGTCTGGGGACCCCACTTCAACCGTGCAGACCGCACATCGGCCCGGACTGACGAGGACGGGCTGTCCTGCGTGGGACCCAGAGCCACGCTCCTGCCGGCAGGTAGGAAACGCGTGACCTGCCTTCACCGAGTCCGCTCACCCCCAGCATGACCCGGCTTTCCGTCTCTATCGCGTTCCCGCGGCCGAACGGCGAATCGTGGTTGCTGGTCCCTGCACATTTTCTCGCAGCGCCCTTTCACGGGAGATCGCAAACATATCTCGGCTATTTAAACAGCGACGGGCCCCGTCTTTGGCCTTTTTTAATTTTATAGGGAGACGGATCTTTCCAGCCCGCGTCCTTCGATGTGCTCGGCACCCGGGAACGCTTCCATCTCAAAGCAAACACACCGGGGCAGGAGCGGGCCCGGGAGCAGACGTTGGGACACGTGTTTATGACGTCTGCGACGCATCCCGTCGGGTCTCTGCAGAGACGGACCGCAAATGTGGCCCCCAAATGCTCCAGTAAGTGGGCAAAGTTCAATGGTGTTAAAACGTTGAGCTCATTCTGCACGATTTGGGGCAAACGACGTACACAGAGATACCGAAAGGGAACGTGCCACAACTTCAACTGGGCCCCAAGAGGAAGAAATGAATAATAATAACAAAACCCCGTGTGTGTGTTCATGTGGCGATACGCACGCCGCGTTTGTCTTTCTTCTGAGAACCCCGACGTTGAAATGCAGGAAATCGTGTTTTTTAAAACTCGGGAGCGGCGGAAAGTGTTATGACTCTGCGTCGACGACCCGCGTTACCTCTCCTGGCGCTGGAAGCCGCGCGTGAAACCCAAACCACGTGTATCTTCCCTGACAGCCGCCCCGCGCCGCTCGGGAGAGCTCCTCCGCGCGCGTGTGGAACGTACCGGCCCGCCGGCTCGCCGTTTCCCGCCCTCTGCCTGTTTTTTTTCCTCACCCCCGACGCTTCCCATGATTGAACGTGAAAGTCCGACGCCCCCGCAGAAGCCCGCGAACCCTGGAAAGGAGCGCACGTCCGTGGGACCGTGGGAGGCGACATCAACGCGCTTTCTTGTTCGGTGAACGGATTTCACAACGGGTCGTGGGAAACGGTTCTCTGAAAACTCCCGCCTCCCCCCACCCCGCTACCGCCCCGTCCTTCCCGAAGCGCCGTCCGTGTGTGCAAGCGAAAACGATGGTTTTCCCGTAAGTCTCGTGTTGTGGCTCGGCGCAGGCCTGCAGCACGACCCACAGAGCCATCAGGACGGGAAGGAAGGCAGAGAGACTTAGTCTGTAGGTGCGAGTGTGCCAGGAGCGTCCTGAAGACAGAAGGAGCCAGACGCGCTTCTCTGGAAACGGATTCGCTACAATGGGCAACAAAGTCCCAGACTGTGTCAAAGGGACAGCATCTCCAACAATGTGACACAATAGGGACACACTTGCTGAACACAGATGGACCTTCTCGGTTATTCTCACCGTAGAATAACGGCTTTGACGTCATTGGCACCGCGTCTGCGAGGACCCAAACTGGGTGCACTGACCCCAAAGAGGACGAGAGCGTTCTGGAAGCCAGGGATGGAGACCCCAGAGACGGCCGTCAGAAACCCGACAGAGGCCGCATCCCGGCCAAGACGATAACAGGCGTCTTGGAGGACGTGTCCCTTGGCCAGTGGCCGTGGTCCCCGTGGCCAGGACCTGGCAGACAGCACTTTCTGCCAGCCTGCGGGACACTACTGGTTTGCAGAAGGGAGCTCCGGGCACTCACTAGCTTTGTGACATGTGGATGGTCATGCAGGTCGTTGAAGAACTAGGACGTCTCGGGCTGGACGCCCAGGAGCACAGTCAGGTCCTTCAAAACCCCTCCCGTGGCCAGAAGACACGATGCCCTCAAGAGCAGGTCCCACAGGGAGGGGTTGCCCTCCACGCCGTGCACCTGGAATGTGCTGGAAATACTCACCTGCCCACGGACTCACCCCCTCCCCCAAATCAACAGCCCCCGACCCTCCCTGCCCCAGTGCGACCGCCCCCCGGCCGGCTTCATCCGCCCCACGTCCGCCCTGTCACTGTTTGCCGACATGTGGTTTTTATCGAAGCCGGGAAACCGTCGGAGCCGCTAAATCAGGTCATTAACTTTCCTTTACATAAGGAGATAAAAAGCCCAGGCCAAAAAATGTTCTCGTTTTGAAAAGTGGATTTTTTTTCCATTTATTCTATTCCTTTTTTTTTTTTTTTCCCAAAATGATTCAACCATCATTGCCATGCCGAGGTGGAGAATCCATACACTGTCCAAGGGGGGGCGAAAGGGGAAAAAAAAGAAAAAAAATTAAAGCTGAAAACTTGAAACCAAGGTGCCTGGGCTTCTCAGGAAAGCCTGTGGCGTCATCCCAAAACTCAGATTGACTTGAAACGGGGGCATTTGTATTCCTTTCCCCACCTTCGGGGACGATGTGGACCGGGATGGGTAAAACGCCGTGATAAGGTCCACGCCAGCAAGCGGGTGGTTACAGCAGCGCAAGGCAGAAGCCCCCAGAAGCGGCCCCAGACGCCGGCCGGGAACGCACACACACACTTTCGTGCGGACGCAAAACCCACCCTCTGTTTTCAGCCGCCGCTCGCTCCCAGTCGGGCCCCTCGGGGGAGAGGTGAGAATGTTTTTTAACACTGGAATACAAATATTTATAAGTTTATTTATATCTCCGTTTTACAAGATGTACATTCATACTATAGGGGTCGACAAAATACACTTTGTCACTAGAACTAAACATGAGGGCATTTCGTGTTAAGAATCTGCAAGCATATGGCCCGAAAACAAACAAACAAACAAAAAACCTAAAAACAAAAACCCTCCAGAATGTTTTGTTTGTTTTTCTGTGTGTTTTCCCCGCCAAAGCAGAGGGATAAGGGTTTTGAAGACCGTTCGCTTTGCGAAAGCCTGTGTTATTTCGTGCCGTGTGACCAATCCCTGAAAACGTCTGTAGGTCCAGACCCACCCCGTATGCATAACCCAAACACTTCGGCCGTGCCGTAAATCATGCTGGCTGCTCATAAATTTGGGGAGGAAAGGGTGAGGGGTGAGAAAAGCAACAGGCTTTAAAAATATAAAAATAAATGCAAGGTAATGTCAAATTTACACTCAACATAATTAAAATATCACATATTTATGAACTTTCAACCCAAAGGAAAAATAAATAACACACCCACATACATCCAGTATCAGGAAGCAGAGAACCTTGCCTCTCTGCGATGGGACCTCTGCACACAACGGGGCCTTGGCCGTCCGACTACCACCTTTCAATAAATAGCACGCGTCACCGCTTTCAGACTGGATATTTCTACATTCCTTATCTGAGTTCTCATTAAATATCAAATTTCAATAAAACATTTATAAATTGCATCAAGTTTTCACGTGTATTGAAAAATCAGCATATTCCTAAGCTAACTTCTTTTTTTTTTTAATAAATTAGGCACCAGTTTTTCAAAGGTCCAAGCTGTCGACGGAGAAGCCCTCCCCACCCCCCGGCCCCCGGCCTCCCCGAACGTAAACAAGGAACAAAGTGCCTCGAGACATTTCTGTCGTTGGGGTCAACACCCCCGTGGAAGCTCCCAGGAGAAGGGGGTCTGTCCTGGGACGTCGAGAAACACTGAAATGTGAGATTGGAAGCCTGGTGTGGGAGCACAGGACGCTGACCTCTTCCCATCATGAGCCCGGAGGTGGGGGGGTGGCCGTGGCTTCGGACACGGGTGCTGAAGGTGTATGTGCTGTTTCCCCAGATGTCCCCCCGCCGCCCGACACGGCACAGACCACAGATGCATGAGGCCCGGCACACAAGCCCACCGCTGACACTCGGGCTGGCCCGGAGGGGGGCCGCCACGGGGTGCAGCTTGGACTGCAGCGAGGCGGGGGGACATCCCGCCCGCCGGCATAGCTGGAGCAGGGGAGCACCCGCGGGTCGGAGGGCCCGCCGCCCTTGTGCCGGATGCCCCCCCACGCAGGTGGGTACAGCTTCGCAAGTAAGTTCTGGATCTGCTTGCTGGTCCTGGGAACGCTACGGCAACCCGTCCGGCCCGGCCCTTTAGTGCAGGGATCGTGAAAAACCCACAGTGCACGGAGTCCCCATCCGGCCAACAAAACGAGGACGTCCCTGTTCCCTCGAGAAGGCATCGTCCCCCTGACTGCTAGCAATTCTGGGCAGCGGACCTGGTCCGAGAACGCGCACGTCACACCCTCCATGTAGGAAAACATACCCAGCGCACGACATCCCGAGACTCCGAAACCTTCCCCAGGACGTGGTCTGTCTCTCTCCCGCGCGGCACACCGCGGACGGAAGGGAAACTTGAATCCGTAAGAAAGGTCATAAGGAACGGCATAATCTCCCAAGAAGCCCGTGTGGCCAACCCGGGCAATTTCCCTCCTAAAAGTACTCTTTGGCCGAGGCTTTTGGAGAAAAGAAAAGGAAAGCAAAGCAAAAGCAAAAGGGAAAGAGAAAGCTTTCGGGGCCCACCGCGTCCCGGCAAAGAGCACTCCAGGGTCCGTCCTGCGAAACCAGCCCACGGCGCGACCGGCATGTTTGGGCGCCCACGACAGCCCTCGCGGAGCTCTGACAACCCCACGCTCTCGCACCCGCTGGTGTGAAAAGGCAACCCTCCCGGACACGCTGGCTCGGGGATGCAGCTCTGCAAACACGCCCGGCCCACACGCGCGGCGGAAGCCACACGCACGACCTTGAAAAGGGTCTTGATTTGAGCAAAAAGCACCGGCCACAGCTCAAAGGCGTCCGCTTCGTGCATTTAACTGCGCACACCCTCCAGGGGAAACGTGTCCGTCCCACACCCCTCGCGGGCGCACGGGTGAGCACGATATCCTGGGTCCGGGGCGATGATGACGGGTGGACGGGGACCCGCACACGGCCCATTCCGGGCATCTTCTACGTGGCACAAGGAAGGAAGTGGGACACAGAGCCGCCCTGTGAAAAGTGGACCTGCAACTCCAGCGATAATCCCAGCTGCATCTCTTGGACTTTCTGGGACAAAAAAGAGGCGGGGGCCACGGGCCACGGGCCACGGGCCACGCTGGCCAACCATCTCCCCTATTCTGTTCCAGGCGGACCCATGAGGCCCGCCAGCCTCCGCCGTAAATGCTGTCCATTCGGTTGTCTGGGTTGGCTCTGTTTTGGGGGAGGTCCCATTGGGAGGGGTTCTCTACCTGGCTCACTTTCCATGTTAAATCACAAAAAAGAAAACAAAAAAGAAAAAGCAGAAATAAGCATTAGGGGTCCCCCCTCCGGCAGGCCTCATTTTACCAGAGTCCTGTAGGGCAAGGGCGTGCAGCCCTATCTTCTACGTTCAAATTCTGCAGGGATCCGACCCCGTGTCTATCCGCTCACATCCCGTGAGTTTTCTGTTGGGGACGGAGTGATTGTGAGGATTCTGTTTAGATTTTTTAAGAAATGATTATAAGCTTTTTGAAAAGAAAAAAAAAATAGGGATGTACACATTCTACCTGCAAACCTTTGCCAAGAGTTCAATTTTACGACGAGTGCCACCAGCTTTAAAGGATTCAAAATGCACTGTTTGCATTTAAAGGAAATTTCCAGCTTATTTATAGCAACTTTGTTTGTTTAATTCACAGCTGTTTAGAAAGTGCACGTATGAGGGTGACTGTGTCATGCATTAATGTCGGGGGGGGGGGAGCTGACGGGGCCTTTTGATTTGCATAAAGAATTTCAGATGACCCCAATGTGACCTGTCCAAATGCATCCACAGTTCAGCTCCATGAAAAGGTAGAAAATATTCCCTTACGTGGATGGGGGGAAAAATTATTTTTTTCTTGGAAAAAATGACCAGAGTTCAGGGAGAAGGAAAGAAAATCGCCAACGCCAGGTCTGGATGGATCAAAACCTCTTCTGGAATCAGAGTTGACCACGGGAGTTCCGGAAAGGCCAGGGGGTGGCCCGTGACGTACGAGGGGGGAAGCGGCTTCCGTCTGGGCGGGCCTCGGGGACTAAGGCAAAAACGCAGGCGTCCTGTCTTCCTCTTCCCGGCAGACCCGCCCAGCACCGTGGGTGGCCCCCCAGACCCCATACACGGTGTGCAAAGCACATTGTGCACAACCCAGGTGCGTCGCTGGGGCCCCTCATGCTTTGGTTCTGTCCTGTGAAGCGCGCCTCCCACCGCATACCAGCTTCTAAAGTAAATCGCTATTTGGTGCTTTCTCAGTCGGTGGGGACGGGGCAAGGAGGGAGGCGAGGGACGCGAGGAGGAGGAAGACATCGAACCTGGAACGGACTAAACCCTACAAAACGCGATTTCCAAAGTCACCACCCGAAGGGCCTGTCTCAGCCCCTTCCTCTTCCCAGAAACGTCCCGGCCTCCCCGCACCCCGGCCCTGCTTGATCCCACTCCGCACACCTCCCCACTCCAGACTCCGAGCGCCCTGCACCCCCCGCCCCCCGTGATCTTGGCGATGGGCCCCCGCCGGCCAGGCCCGCCGCACGCAGGAGGTGGTAATGCCCTCACAGTTCCAAAGCTGACAGCGTCAAGAGTGCACGGCTATTTTTTTTTTAAATCTATAACATTTACAGTATTGCACTTTTACTGCACTTAATTGCATTTGACTGAAGTTAATGCTGCCTCAGTATTATACCTAAAAACCACGCGCCCCTGCGTCTCTAGGCAAGTCATTTGCATCTGAATTCGGTAAAACAGCCCAAGGGTGGGGGAAAAGTCAATTCGGGAATCAAACACTGGAAAAGTTATAAAGTCGCCCGGTCTATGGCACAAGAAGGAATCCGACACCCGGGGACCGGGCGTGGGCATGGGAACCGTGCGGGCAACGCAGGTCCCCCCAAATACGGACACCAGTGGGAGAGTCACGTCTCCGCCACCCTGTCCCCACCTTGTCCCGAGGAGGTCGGTGGCAGACGCGTTTCCTTATTGCTGCGGAGCCCGGGGTCGCTCGCCTGGCAGGCGCAAGTCCGTGTTGCAATCCAGACCTGTCCTCCCCTCCTCCTCCGATGAAAACGTCGTGGCAGTGCGTAAAACCGTTGGCGACCACGAACTGGCGTCTTCCGCGGAGACCAGCCCCAGATCTTTGTGTGGAGTCGACTCGATGGTCTTCCCAAGGTGGGTAGGAGGCCGCATGCACAGGGTAGGGGCGCCGGCAGCAGAGGAGGACGCGCGGGGCTCCTCCGGCTCAGGGTCCCAGGACGCACAGAGCGCGCGGCCGAGGGCTGGGTTGGCTGCTCTGACCTTCACCTGCGCTCTTCCGCACAGTCTCGGCGAGGGTCTGGCCGGGTCGTGAGGTCCCGGAAGGCCCCCGCCCCGGGCCCGTGGTGGGCCCCCCGGCCGCCCCAGGCAGGGAGGCCGCTGCGCCAGGGCCCGCGCCCTCGCTCCAGGGCTTCCGTGCGGCCGTCGGGGGGCGCGGAGGGGTCGAGTGCAGGACGCGGCGCGGGCGGGGTCGCGGGGCCGGGGCTGGGCGCGGGGCGGGCGGCGGGTCAGAGCCCCAAGGCCTCGGCGTGCTTGCGCGCCTTGAGCCGCAGGTCGGCGATGCTGGAGTTCTTGCTGTTGCTTTTGGCCGCGGCGGCCACGACAGCAGCGGCCGAGGCGGACTCCGCCAGCGACGCGATGGGCAGCCCGAAGGGCGGCGGCGGGAACATCAGGTAGGGCGCGTGCGCCGCCAGGTGCGGGTGCAGGTGCGGGTGCGCGTGCGCCACGCCTTCCAGCTGCAGCTGCGCCTGGACCTGCGAGGGCAGACGGGGCAGTTAGGCCGGCGGCGGACGGGCCTTTCCCGCCCCGACGGGCCCTGGGGAGCCCCCTTCCTGCAGCCCGGGCACCGTCCCCACCAGCCAGGGGAGTCGGACGGTCCCCTGGACACGCGTGAACGCGGGGGCCACTGGCTGGAGATCTGGAGCATCTCAGCTTCTCGCGCACCCGCCGGCCCCTGGGGCGCCCACACCCCTGTCCGCGCCAGCATCCTCTCCTCGCGAAAGCCTCAACGTCTCTGAACCTGACAGGTGGCCCTGAGCCAGGCTCTGGACTCCCGTCACACACCCTCCCGGGGCGTCTCTCAAACCCATGAGGAGCACGACCAAATGTCCCTGTTCCAACGGCCTAATTCTGGCGGGACCCCACGGCTGACCCCGAGTCGGGTAGCAGTTCGGTGATGCGGAGAGGCCGCCCGGTCCCGCCCAGCCCCGCCCCGCGGAAGGAGTGCAGCAGGGCGGGGCACGGCGCGGAGGGGGCGGCCGAAGCCAGACGCCAGGGACCCCGCGCGCGCCCCGGAGTCCTTCCCGCTTTGGGCACCTTGAGTCGGAGAGCCCCGGGCTCCAGCACCCGCTCTAAGTGTCAGGTGTCTAGTGATGACGCCCTCCAGCACCCACTCCCTAGCTGACCCGCAGGGGCCCCCAGCAAACAGGGATCCAAATATAAACCCAGGCCTGGTCCTTGGAGCAAAACAGCTCCGTGCGGGCGGGCGGGGGGGGGGCTGAGGAGGGAGGGTTGAGGTGGGTAGGGGGAGGCCACGCCTCCAGTCCTCCCAGAGCACCCCTGCCCCCCCAGCGTATGCGCTCCACACCCCCCAACGTTGGGTCGCCAACGGTCGCACCCCAAGGTCGTGCGCTGGGGCGAGGCAGGGAGCGCGAGGGCTCTGCGCTCTCACCCTGAGGGTCGGCGCCTGCCCCACGCCGCTTCCACCACCCACCAGTAGCTGGTCCCAAGCGGAATGCAGCCCCTGGGGCCTTCGGACACCCTAGCCGCTCCTTATCCAGGGAGAACAGCTCTTGCCCCCCGGGATCCCCAGACCCTGAGTCCCAGGAGCCCAGCTGGGAGGTGGGGCCCAGACAGCCCCCCTCGAGGCCACGGGGCAGGCAATCTGGGGTTCGGTGCACACACAGGACCTCACACCCAAGTGCGAGAACCCCGCCCCTCCACCCCCAAGCAGGAAGCCTGGGTGGGTGGGATTTTTTTTTATTTTTTCACTCCGGTTTTTGTAAAATTGTGTTTGGGTTTCTATCCCGGCCCTCCCAAAGGTGAGCCTTGGAGTTTTACAGCGCGATTTTAATACGTGCCAACGGGTCTATAAATGCCGCCTTGTAAAGGCGGCAGCCTTTCTTCCGCGGGGGCGGGAGCAGCCGGGGGAGGCAGGACGCCAGGGAGGCGGGGAGGTGGCGGGCCCCGCGCGCGGCGGGCTACCTGTTGGAAAGGCATTCGCAGGGCGCCCATGTTGACGTAGGGCGCCACCCTGCAGGCGTCCAGGTGGCTGGCGGTGCCCAGGATAACGCCTGCAAGGGAAGAAAGTAGCCGTGAAGACACCTGGGTCTGGTGCGCGCCCGGAGGCCTCTGCACGCGCTCCCCACGTCCACCGCCAGCCTGGGCACCACCCACCTTTATGCATCTGATTCTCCTGCTTGCGGCACTTGGCTCTTCGGTTCTGGAACCAGACCTGGGGACAGAGCAGACAGACGCGCGCAGCTCCGTGAGCCCGACGACCTCTGAAGCTGGGGCTTCTCGCCCGCACCGCGGTGGACGAGGCGCGAGGGGCGCGCGCTAGGCGCGCGCAGGTCTCACGCCCACCGGGCGCGGTGGCCCGGGGCCACTCAGGGCGCAATAGAGCCCTCTCCCGCGCCCTCTCCTCTCCCAGCCCGGCCCCCGCCGTACCCGTAGACCTACAGCTGCGCATTCCCAAACTCCCTTCTGAGCCCTGCCTGGTCCCCAAGGCCAGGAGCCTCAACATCCACATGCGTAAGGTGTGCGCGCTGCCACAGCGGGGCGGATTCGAGAACTTTCCATGATCGGTGTGGGCATTCCCTCCTGCACTCCGCCAGCCCCTGGGAGAGCCTGAACTTTCTCCTGGCAGACCTTAGCCACCAAGGAAAGGGGTGCACGGGCTGACGAGTAGCTTCAAAGGCGGCCCCTCCCCCAAACTGGAGACACCCTGAGTCCAGAAACTTCCATGTTCTCCTTGGAAGCCAGGAAGGTCCCGTTTAATATTAAGGAGTCATTAACGTCCTGGATCCATAAAATGGGGGCACTCCCATAATCTCGGGCACCAGCCTTTCTAAAAAAAAAAAAAAACACCTAACTCTGGGAGAAAAGATATTAGTGGGATCCTCCTTGGTGCCGCTAGAGACACAGGTGTGCTGTCAAAATTTGGGCGCACAGGGTCCCCCCCAAAAGCTTCCTCCTTGCTCCCCACGCTCAAGAGCTCCCCCTCTCCTCCAGACAGCTCTGGTCCTTGAGCCGCGTCCCTCAGGCTGTGCCTGACCAAATCTGGAGGCCCCTCCCTCCGCATTCTCAGCCACTGGGTTTTTCCGAAGGCTTTCTCCTCTGCAAGCTTTCTTGCTGCTCTCACGGACCCCCACGGTCGCGATGGCAGCCAGTGACCACGCAGGGTCATTCACACAAAGAAACCCTTGCCTCGGGCCCCTCTGCCCCGGTAGCTTGGCCCCGGTTGCCCTGAGCTCCGCCGGCTGCAAGCAGAGAGTGTGGCTGCTTCCTGACCCCCACGGCCCACGGGGAGGATCCTCTGCACACCCAGCAGATTAGAAACCTTAACTTTTCCTTTCCAGACCCTTAAGAGGAGGCTTGTTATCCAGGGCTGGGCCATCGCCCACCCGCCCTTGAGAACTGGCTTTCCAGAAGGTTTGAAAGCTCATCCCGACAGGCTACAGGGAGCTTGGAAAACTTTCAGCACGTTTCCGTGAAAAGTTATCCCCACACTGTCACCCTCGCTCCAAACCCCAAGGTCCGCAAACCTTTCCTCGCATCTGCAAAGCCTGCGCTGACATCTCTCCTCTCCCACCCCCACAAGGAGACTCTGCATCACACTGTCCCCCCCAGGAGCACCCCTGATCGCACTGGACCCCTTGGGACCCGACCTGCGGCCCTTCCCTCTCCTCTGGGCACTGAGGAGACCGCGGCCAGGGCAAGTTCTGCCCCCTGTGCGGGCACTTTTCAAAAACAGAATCGTCTGTGAATCCGGAAAGCAAAGCTGGCTTTCCTCACCGCGCGGGCAGTGAGGGGTGGGGGGCTCTGGGCGGGGGGAAGGTGCGATTATGAAGAAGAAAAGTGATGCATTAGCCCCCGCGCAAAGCGATAATAAATCAGTCTTGGGGTGATTCACGATCAATTCCAATTAGTCCTGAATATGCTAAGTAAAGCACAGTACACTGGTTTAGGGCTTATATCTTCATTAAGGGCTAGTCACTGATTTCTTTCACAAATGGTGTAATCTGATTTCTTTTTGATTTCCATTACAGACAGTGAATAATGACATTTAATTTAGCTCTGCGCCATAAACCCAAAGATATTTGTTGTAATTAAATTACCTCCTGCTCCTCACTGTGGTCTCATAACTTTCCATTATAACCCTGACAGCTGTGGGATACGAGGTGCCACAGCGACACTAAAAATAAAAGGTTAATAAGGACCAGCTTCCATAGGATCCCCAATTTATTTACAGCAAATTTCCACACTAAATTGAAACTCTATCCTTTAACAGCTCGGGACAGGCTGTACCGAAAAGGATTACCGAACACTTCGGAGACGGGAATCAAGCCCGAGTCCCGACTTGCCCCCCTGCGCTCGCCGGTCCCCCCCACAAGACCTCCGCACCGGCTGCGGGATGACCCATCCGTTTTCACTAATTGGTTTTTATGAGCCCGTCTGCCTCCCGTCCACCCTGCCACGCTTTTCCCCGTGGCCAACAGAAAATGATTCCTTGTGTTCGATCCCGGTGTTTGTTTTCATGATTATTTACAGTCGTTAAATTTTAATGCACCTCTGCACGGATCCCCACGCACGTCGCCCCCTCCCCTCGCCCCCGTTGATGTTTTAGGGCTTTCTCAAGGTCCGCACAGCACCCAAGAACCGATTTCCTGCCACTCCGTCCGTCCTGCTAAGGTGTTCCTCGGTAATAGACTACTGAAAGAAATAGTGGACAATTAAATTAGAAGTAATTTATTTTTATAGAAACAGTACATCAAGGCCTGGGAGATATTACAGAACCCAGGCCGAGAGACACCGGGAAGATGACATAAAAGTTGATGTCCCCTTCAGCGAAAGTTTAATCTTTTCATTAATTTATACGGGGCAGCGTCATCTATCTTCCCCGAGAAGCGTGGCCGGTGAGAAAAGACACCCTGCGCGTCACCGACGGCCGCCTCTCTTTGCCGGGGGGACCACAGAGGTCCCAACGGCCCGGACGCTGGGGACGAGGCGGTCCAGACCTACTCTGCGCCCGCACGTGCGACCCGTCTTGCAGGGAGGCTCTGTGTCTGCTGGCTCTGGGGACCAGAGCTGGAAATGGCTGCGGGATATTGCATTTCAACCTAAGAAAACCTATTATTTACGGCAGCCACATGGAAAGCTGCAAGGGGGGCTCGGATCCAAAAAAAAAATTTTTTTTTTCGAATTAAAGATTCCGTAACACAGTATCTGCAAAACACGTTTGTGTTTTCATTTTGCAAGTCAGCGCGAGGGGAAGTGGTGTTGGACTGTGTTGGTCTTGTAAGAAACGGGAAACTCGGGCTTTCAGGGCGCTGTGCTGCTCACGCGGACCCCCTCCCCGCTTGGCAATATTAATTCCGTTTATTTAAAACCGGTCCCCAGAGCCCTGACAGGCCGGCCCGCTTTCGGCTCTCTCTGGCGCTGCGGTCCTGCTCAGAGCCTTGAGGAAGGGCGGACGGGGAGCTCCGGCCCGACCTCCCAGGTGGAGTCTGCATTACCCGCCGAGGAAGCGAGTGGGAGGCGAGTCATTGCCACCCTCCCCCATAAACGCATTAATGCATTTAACTTAACGTTCCTAATGCCCGGGAAACGCTCGCCAGAGCGTCCCCTGCGCGCACGTGCTGGGCACGCCCAGGGCCCCCGCGGACAGCGCCTCGGCAGATGGGACATCATGAATTCATGCGCCCGCGCCCCCCGCCCCGCGCCCCCCACGCCCGGGCTAATCCGGCCCCGCGCGGGCAGCCGCCGAGCTCATCAACATGCCCCGCGTGCGCGACTCCCCCCAGCTCGCCCCTCGCCTGCACTCCCTGGAGCGGGAGGGAGGGGGCCTCCGGCCTCGGCAGGGAGGAGGGCGGCCACAGAAACAGTGGAGAGAGGTGAAGAGACATCCCGACGCCCGACCGCCTCGGCGCGGAGGGGCCTCGCCCTTCGCAGGAACCGTGCGACCCGCCGGCGAGGGCCGCCCGGGAAAGGCCTGCAGCCCGGGCCGAGCCGGCGAGGCCGCGGTGGCGGGGCCGGGCCGCGCGCTCCTACCTGCACGCGCGCCTCGGAGAGCCCCAGGCGCTGGCTGAGCTCCTCGCGCATGAAGGCGTCGGGGTAGTGGGTCTCGTCGAAGAGCCGCTCCAGCTCGTTCAGCTGCTCCAGCGTGAAGTTGGTGCGGCTGCGCCTCTGCTTCAGCTTGGTCTGGCCGTCCTCGTCCTCCGACTTCACGTCCTCGCGCTTGTCCTTGCACTCGTACATACCTGCGGGCGGGCCGAGCGCACGGGGCTGAGCGCGCGCGGGAGGAGGCGGCCCGCGGCGCCGGCGGCCGCGCCACGCGGCTCAAACCCAAGCGTGCGCGAGCGGAGCACGGGGCCCAGCCGCCGAGGCGCGCCGCCGGCGGGCAGCGTGAGGTCGAGAAAGCCGACTGGAGGGGAACGCGGGGAAGGCGCGCTCCTTGCCGAGAACTCGGGCACGGGCGGCGCGGGGTTTCTGGCCTCCTCTCGCCACGGTTTCCTTCATTTTGCCACTTTGCCTCCTGACACGCTGACATCGCCTGACCTCCTCTCTCTCTCTCCCCCTGCCTCTCGGGACTGGGGCGTTCAGTATTATTTTAAGTCACAGAACTTTGGGCACCACGGCCCGCGCGCGGGTTCCCCAAGGGTGCGGGGCAGGCCCAGGCCGGGCTGCGGTGCGGGCCGGGAAACCCCGCTGCCCCTGGGTTGCTGCGCGGCAGGACACGGGCCGTGCTAGGCGGGTCTGAGCCGCCCTCCCCGAGGCTGTGGAGCTCAGCGCGCCGGCGGCCCTTACCCTGCTCTCTTTTTCAGAGCCTGAGACCAAAACTCCTGCCCTAGGCACAGTACGGCGTCTGGGGTGCGTGGGGCAGCGCGGCCCCTCTGCAGATGCGCTCTCACTCTCCCTGCTTCACACATATGCACACGCGCTGAGACACACGCCCCACCAGGACCCCGACGGGGGTACTTTCTTAGTCCAAAAAAACGATGTTAGCATCTGTACTTGCTGGGGGGAGGCGACTGGGGGCTGGAGCATCGGTAAGTAGGTCAGCATTTGGACTCTAACTCGGAGACCTCTGCTTCCCTCTTCTAGGAAACGCAGGGCCTCCCCAAGTCCAGAAATTTAAAAATAAAAGGCGTCCTCCCAACCCGAGCCGGGCAGGCGGTTCCGGGCCGCCTGTGTCTCCCGGAGCTTCCTCTCCCGCGGAACTTGCTGGGCACAGGCCGAGGGCATCTCCGCGCCCTAAACGGACGTCCCCGGGGGTCCGGAAGAGGCTGGCCCTCGGCAGAACCTGCCCGCAGAGCCCCCGCTTCTGAGGCACAGAAGGCCGCCCCATTCCTCCGCCCAGAAACTAACCAAGAGGGAAAGACCGAAAGCGGCTGTGGCCACGCGGGCAATCCTGCTTCCCGCGTCCGCCAACCAGGATCGCGGAGCTGGACAGCAGAAGCCCCGTCCTGAGTCTGCCTCTCCATCAAGACTCCTGGCCGCTGGGCTCTTGACCCCAACCCGGATTTTTAAATCCCCTTCCCCCTCCTGAAAGCATCGCGTTGCCAGAAACACCCCGTTTCTTTCCCGGTCCTAAATCCTGTCCTAGAGGCGGGCCCCCAACTCTTCCTTCCTCCCTGTCTCTGAAGTCTGACCCCAGGGACTGATCCCAGCTGACAAGCGGGCCTTCAAAGTCCTTAAGAACCGGTGGCAGGCTCTGCAAAACCCACAGACTCCCCTGCTCGGCAAGGTGGCACCCGCGTGGCAGGAGCCCAAGGCCGCCGGGTTTCCTCCGGAACCCCAAGATCTCCCAGACTTTCATCTGGCTCCCGTTTTACCAATGCACCTGGGGTTAGCCCTGCCAGGGGTCTGTGCACCCAGCCCAGGGGGACGGTACAGCTGGGAGGAAGGAAACCCTCCTCTGCTCGCTCCTTCTTGAAAGGCCCTGACTGCACTTTGCTCTCTTTCCGAGGCCCCCTTTCTGGGGTCTGCTGCCTCGGCAATCAGGGTGAAGGGAGGCAGGGGGGGACGTGGAGGGGCCCGACCTCTAGGAAGGATGAGGGGAAACCGGGCAGGAACCACGGAGATCAGCCCTGGACGCTGTCAGCCTAAGTCCAGTGTAGGCCCGGAGTCGCACCCGGCCGACAGCTGTGTCTCCATTAAAGCAAACTCTATGAATGATAGAGCGAGGGGTGACTGGCGGTGCCCGGGGGGTAGGGGGAACCCTGAGGTAAGGCAGCTCAGGCCCAGGCCCCCTGGGTGGGCAGCGGTCAGGGGCTGATCTGTAAGACTGTGCCGGCGCGCTGCTTCCTCGGGTCAAGGCCTCATAAAGACGTCTGGGTCATCGGCACCGTTTCAAGGCCATGGCCTAGGACTCTGCCCCTCGGAGACCCCAAGTATAGAGTCCCCAAGAGCAGGAGGCATGGGCTCCCTGGGTCAGGGGAGCTGTCTGTCCCGGGGAGGTCCACTCCTGGGAGGACCATCGCACTGACAACGTCTGGAACAGGGCCTGCCGACGCGCATGGCGGGGCTCTGTATTCCCTCTTTGTAATGAAAAAGAGACATTCGACCAGATTCAAACTGTGCCCCCGCCCCGGAGAAATCCAGCCCATTTTATGCCTCTGATTGACCGCTGCTGGTTGCCCTGTTTGCTCTGAGACCGCGGAGCTGGGAGTACCCCTGCCCAGCTGGGAGAGTCCCCATAAACCTTCCGTATCCCCCGGCTCAGCAACAGGGCAACCGCGGCGACCTTATCCGGAGAAGCAGAAAGCAAGAAGGCCCAGGACTCGCGGTCCGTCCGCACCGGAGCCGGCTGCGCTCTGACAGCCCGGGGTCCCGCAGCCGCCCGCGCAACCCCCCCAACTTCCCGGGGCCTTCACTTCGCGTCCAGACCCTGGCCACCTGCGGGCGCGGGAGTGGTTTTAATTTAGAGGCCCGCGTCAGCTCAGATCAAGCCTCGAGGTTCCAGGGGAAAGTTTTCCCTAAGAGGAAACCGCGCGGAGAGGGTTCAGCAGGCGGGAGAGGCGACTGCGCGCGTTCGCCCCGGGACCACCGGCCCGCGCGTCCTCAACGCCTGCCCCTTTCGAACGCTCGGGACGCCGGGAGGCGGTGGGCGCCGGGAGAGATGCGCGTGGGTCTCGCCTCGCGCGCGCTGCGGGCAGACTCGGGGAGACTGGCCGGCCGACAGGCACGCACCCAGCGGCCCCTACAGCGGGCCGCTGCTCTCCGGCTCGTCCGCCCGGGGGACCCCAACCCGGGGAAGTTCCCGCTGCGACGCCCGGCGCCACGGCCGGGAGAAGCCGGTGCTCAGGCAGCACTTGTCCCCAGCCCCTGGCCGTCCTCGGCCTCCCTCGCCTCCCGTCCTGTGTGCGCGTTTTCCTTTCTTTCCTACGCAAAGACTGGCGGCGGGTTGCCGGGGCCTTTCGGTCCGAGCGTGGCTGTGAATTCAGAGTTTGGGGTGGAATTCTGAGCGAGCCGCGGCGCCCGGGGCCTCCCCGCGCGGAGCGAGAGGCAGGCGGGCGGGCTCGAGGCGAGGAGACGCCGTCCCCGGCAGGGCCCCGGAGCGGCGTCCGGCGAGCTTACCTTCCGCGGCCCTCCCCGCGCCGAACTCTTTCAGCTTGTCCTTGTCGTTGTCCACGTGGTCCTTAAACAGATGCACCGAACAGTGGCCACTGCCCTCCGTAATGTCCTGGAGGCTGGATTCCGAGCTGCCCAGCTCCCGGGAGCGCGCCAGTCCGCTCTCCAAAACTTCCCTGTACGTGATCGACTCCTTTTTGCCGCCGCCGCCGCCGCCGCCGCTGCTCTCCTTGTTTTTCTGGTCGAAAGATTTGGATACAAAAGCCGTGAGTTCCTCCATGGTTGCGCGGAGCTGCGGGGTCGGCGGGGCCGGCTGGGAGCGGGGCTGAGGTCCGCACGCCTCCCCGCGCGGAGAGGACGGTCCGTGTGAGGGTAGATGCCGCCCGCTGTTATTTATGCCTTTCAATTTGAGATCTCACTATTTATACAAGGCCGCGTCCGCCCAACCCCCCGCGCTCCCTGTCTTCAGCAATTACGGCTCCCGGCTCGGCGGCGGGCGCACGCAGAGACGCTCTCGCTCCCCCACCTCCAGTCCGGCAATTGGCTTTCTTTTCATTTCATCACTGTTTGGCGTCTGTGCACCTTGGTGCGGAGAGGTAAAGCTCCAATTTTGGGAACGGACAGGGGGAGCGCGCGCGCGCGCGAGCGGGCGCCGGCGGCGGAGCCCCAGACAGGTACCCGCATTCCCTCAATGCCTGGAGGACACCGAACTCGAGGAGCTTATCGATGGTGAGAAGGTCCTCGCCCGCCGGCACAGCCTGCAGCCCAGCCGGCCCGAGCCGGGGAACCTGTCCCCGCAGGACGCGTCCGCGCGCGCGGCCCTGCGGAGAGACGCCGAGGGGACCCCGGGCGCCGGGGACGCGCGATCCACAGACGAGAATCGGCTGCGACTCGGAGATGCGGTCGGAGGGCGGGCCGGACCCGGCGGCGCGGCCCGCGGAGCGAGCGGTCGCAGCCGGTGCGCACGGCGGGACCGGTGAACCGCTCGAGGACCCCGAAAGGGGGAGGAACGGGGCCCGCGTCTACCCGAGCGTGGACGCCGGTGGCGGCGAGAAGCGGCTCGCAGACCTCGGAGCAGCCGGCGCGGCGCAGGCCGGGGACCGGGAGGCCGCGTGCGCCCGGAGCGCGCGGGGTCCGGACTCGGAGACAGCCGCGGCTGGCGGGGAGCCCCGGTGTGTAAGCGGCGGTCCTTGGGGCACGCGTTAGCGTCCGCGCGGCGGGACCGAGGCAGCCTCCTCTGCAGCCCTGCCGGGAACCCGGTGCCGACGAGATTGATTTGGGGGGAAAGCGAGGTGTTTCTGGTTGTGCCACGGTTTCCCTGGCCCCCTTCCAAGGCTGCGGAGGACCCACTTTTTCCAGGGCACCGCGAAGTCAGCCGGCAGCACCGGAAGTCAAGCCTGCCGTCCTGTCTGCAAATAAAGTTGACTTTCCCCCCTTCCCCTGTTTTATCTGTCACCTCGCCCGGTCCCCCCCCACCCCCGCGGGAGTCGGGACGCGGCTCGGGGCGGCGCTGCGGGCGAAGGGGGAGCTGCCGGGGTTTGGAGGGCCTCGCTCTGCCCGCTCCGGAGGCACTGCGCGCTCCGACCGTTTGCGAATCCGGGCCGGGACCGGGGCCACCCTGGGCGGGACCCCGCGTTCCGTGCAGCGCGGCGCCGCGAGCGCCCCGCACGGGTCTCCGCCGGCGCGAGGGGCGGGAACGGTTTCCCCGGAAATCGCGGGGCCTGCGGGCCGTCACTCGGGGTTCGGGCGCGGCGCCTCGGTCTGCGGAGGGGCGGGGGGCGGGGGGCGTCCTCCCCGCCCCGGGAAGAGGAGGAGCAGCAGACCGGCTCCCTCCCCGCCGCCCTCCCTGCTTCTCCCCCGCCCCCCCCCGCCCTCTCCCTCCTCCCTTTCATTCCCCTCCCGTCGCCTCGCCCTGCGCCCTGCGCCGCGGAGCTGTGCGCGGCTGCCTCTGCGCGCGGCCGGGCTGCTCTGCCCCGCGAGCTGCGGGTCGGGCCGGGGGCCTTCCGAGGCCGCCGCGTCCTCCGGACTTCAAAGGCGAAAGGCGACGGAGCCCTCCCAACTGAACAAACAGGTCTCTGTCACCGCGGCCCTCTAATCAAAGCGGAGCGCGCGGGTATCACACGGAATGACCGAGCGCCCCTCATGCATTATGCAGGCAGCGGGGCGGCGGGGGAACCGCCGAGGGCTCGCGCCCCGAGCGGTGCGCAGGGCGCGCGGGGTGAGGGCGCGGGGCGGCCCCGCAGTTGACAGCCCTCGCCCGGCGGGGCCCCCGCCCCCGCCCCCGAAACCGTGAGGGGAGGAGCTTCTGCCCCACGGGGTCTGCGGATGCCCACCCCCCGGCGGAGCTCGGTTCCAGGTAGACAGCGCAGTGAGGGCCGAGGCGAGCCGAGCAGAGAGAAGCAGACACACAGAAGCAGGCTGGGGGAGGACACCCTGGACGCAGCAACTTTCTCCAGTCGTCCGGGACAGGGGCCTTTTCCTCTGCTCACCTTCCCACGTCAGAGCCCCCCTCTCCACCAGCCCCGGGACGGGGGGGCAGCTCCCCAGGGATCTGGCGCTGGAAACTCTGCCCACCCCTCCCAGAATGGTCCCAGGCCCTTCCCAACAGCCGCAGCGTCCCCGAGGGCCTGGCCCTTGCTCGGCCTGAGCTTCTGCAGGGAACAGGGGTTTGAGGCCCAAACCTTCAGCCCTGGCCCCCCTGCAGGGCTGTCCCCCACCTCCTACCTCCTCAGGCACCACCCCTACCTGACCGGGATCTCCGCCCCAGCCAGCCTGCGGCAGTGCACAGTAGGCCCTGGATGGGGACTCTGGAGGCTGACCCTCCCCCTGCCCCAGACAGCCCTGCAGCTCCAACTGAGATGTCCCTTTCCCTGCTACCCCGCGCTTCCAAAATAACCCTTCAGAAAAGAATCGAATTCCTCAGCCTGCTTCTCTGGTCCGCCTGGAAAGCCTTGCCTTTCCGAGAGCTCCTGACCTGCAAAGCCGGTCACCGCGGGACAAACTCCCACGTTCTGCTGGTGAGGAACCAAGGGGCAAGCGCCCTCCCTGACTGCGGGCGCAGTGCCCTGAAACCTCACCCCTCCCCCGGCAGGGGTGCACGAAGCTCCTTGACCTGTTGCCTCTTTGGAGACAGACTCCGAAACCCCACAGCCTGCACACGTCAGCCCAGGCAGTGAGGGTCCCCACCACACAATTCTGCTCGTTCTGAGACGCGGCCGAGGCCGCAGGGTGGGCACCCTTGGTGAAATGTTACGTTTACGTTTGCGCTCTGGCGGCGCAGGCCACACGGGAGGGTGCAGACCCTCCGGGCTGGAGGAGACTCCGCGCGCGCGGAGCTTGTCTGAGCTTCTAGATGCGCGCCCCCCGGAAAGAAGGGGCGCCGTGCACACAGCAGACAACACGCTTCTAGAATCCGGTCTCGTGAGAACGTGGATGCTTTCGAGTCTCCGATGCATTTTTTTGCTTCCAACTCTTACAGAGGAAACGAGTTTCAGGGAAGTTTGTGGACGGAAATGAAAGCCCATCTCTGTCCTGGAAAACACCGGCGAGACGACAACAACAAAAAAGAAATCGTGAGGGGGCGGGAGGGAGCAGACGTGAGGGTTCCGGTTTCCGGAAGGAAAGAGAACTTGCAAACTTTGAGTTCACCAAATGCTGCGCGCGCCGCGCGCGCGGAGCTCCGCGGGTCCTGGATTCGCGTCCGGACGTCCCCGCGCGCGTCCCGAGGCCCAGAAACCCCCGCGGACGCGGGCTGCCGGGTTCGGGAACGCCTGACCCGCTCCTATACCCGCGCTGTTTGCAGCGTGTTCTAGCTGCGGTAGCGCGAGGAAACAAAACGCAATAAAAGTAAATAAAAATGCCAAGAGACCTTGTACTGCGGAGGAGGGGTCCCGGCCAACGGGGAGGAGGTGGGAGGGTCAGTAAAACAGGGGTCCTGCCCCACCGCCCGTGGTGTCTGTGGGCCCAAGTCCCCCGGCGCCGTCCCGTCCGCGCCAGCCTCCCACGCGCGAGCGAGAAGAGCGTGGCCACCCCGGGGGCGGTTCTCGGCCCACCTGCATGCACCGACACGCACGCACGGGGGTTCGCCCCAGGGCGCCAGGGCCGCCGCCCAACAGTGGGGGCTCCCCCCTCCTCGCTCGCTCTGCACGGGGAAGGGGTCCGCTCATACCGGATCAGGCCTCCGTGAATTCCGCCTGCCCCCACCCAGGCGACACCAAGGACAGCTCGAGGTCAGGCCTTAAGCTCCAGGAGCTGGGGATGCCTCAGCTCCCACCCCGAGTTCACGCCAGCTCCACAGCTTCAGGCCAGCCTGGTAGGATCCCCGCCAGCCTCCCCTGGACCCGGACAGGTCTGGAAAAGTCCCACAGGCCGCTCAGGAGTGGCCGGAAACTCAGCAAACCGGCCTCACTCACCGTCTGCGTCCTGGGGGGCTGGGCGCAGGGGTGGTGTTCGGTGCTGGTGCTGGTGAGGGGCATTTCTCCTCTTCCCAAGTCTTTTCCCCAAAGAAAGGGGCCACTAGCCTTCTGATCTGTTGTACCCACCCTGGACCCCGATCTGCAAGGCACAGTGCGTATGGGATGTCCAGACGCTCCAGCCCAACCCGAGTCCCCCAGACACCTAGTAGGAGACACTCTGGACACAAATAACCCCGGTAACCACAGTGCCATGGGCCACCCGGACCCTTCCGGGGCATGCCAGGTGCAGACAGACTTCAGGGGAAGACTAAAGACGCCAGAGGACACGGACATTCCCATTTCCTGATTCTACAAAATGATCTTTCTGTGCCTCAAACAGGTACATTTTAAGATTTGGACGGCACTGTTCTGGGTTCTCTCCTTCTCCAGCGTGGTTACAACGCCAGGGGGACGGAGGTCATGAATATTCAGACATTTCGTATTTCGTTTACTTCCTCCCTAAATGGTGCGGCTTGAATTTTCCACGTGGACCCCAGGAAAGGCAGCTTTTCCCAATCAGAATGTATTTACCTTAGCTCAAACTCGGTGCCCTTAGCTCAGGATTGCTGAGCAGGGTTTGAGGGCATCCAGGGTCCCTACTCCTGTGGGAGAGCGGGGGACCCCCCCGGCCAGGCCCCTGTCCCCACTCCCTGCCACCTCAGGCCCCTCGGGGGTCATCCTTGGTTCCCAGGACGGGCACGAGGCACATTCAAGGAGCGCGTCTTCCGCGGGGCTGGCCTACTTTCTCAGCGCCTAACTCGGAACCCAATTTCTATTAATAATCAGGAGGGAGGGGTGTTAATGGTTTCGGCTCAAGAGCCAGCCTTTTTAACAACAATGAACCCCTCCCCACCCATTAAATATTTATACGTATCGATCCGAAGTGCAGCATTTTACAGATGTGCAAACGCACTCCACGGGGAGGCTCCTCACCCTCTCCTTGCCTCTTTTAAATTTAGAAACCCGCCAGCGGGTCATTGATCTACGCACACACCTGCGTTTCCAATGCGAGGCTAATAGATTTTCTTGACGGATCAATCCAGCTTGTGAATGGGTACGATGGGTCCCGTCCACAAACCCGACGTGTGTAATATGCATAAAGGATGTCACGGGGCCGGATTCACCCCTCCTCTCCGGAGGGCAGGCTGCCTCTGTGCTTACGAGGGCCCACCCAGAAAACGCACTTTCCGTGATGTGTGTGTGGGGGTTTCCCCCCACTTTGTCTCACTTTTGCTACAAAACCCCAGGATTTATTTTTTTGCGGGGAGAGGGGGGTTTCTAAAATACCCCTAATGGCAAAAATGCATGTTTAGCAGTATGTAGCCTAGCAGGGACTCCCGGTTGCCATCCGTGGGATTTTTTTTATTATTATGATTTCTTCACCGTGTACTTGGTAACATATGGTGGACATTAAAACTCTCTACTTTCAGATTTAATCACCGGACCCTTGCTCTATGTTTTATTGAAGAAAAACATGATTTTTCTTGTTTTCAAGGAGCAGACCCGGTGACCACGCAGGACATCTAAAGAGGGCCGTTTTCTGGGGACCAGCGCTAAACAAACAATGCCCCGTCTCCTCCGCGATGCATACATTAACCGCCTGGCAGGCAGCAGTTTCTGCGGTAATTAATGTTCCAGGAATAAATCTTGGGCGTGTATTTTGATTTTCACTCTCATTTCTGGCACAGGGCCTCCGCCAGAGGACGGGGGATGAGCGAGTCCCGTCTTCGTCCTGCCTGCACCCCTGCACCACCCACATCCTCCCCACCTGGACTGGCCTCCCTTTTCCACCGAGGCCAGCGAGGGCTTTGAAATCAGCTCCAGCCAAAATGAGCTCAAAATCTTTTGCCTTTTCTCTCCCATTTCAAAATGCACATGAAAGGAGCGAATACGTCTCTTGCCCACAGCCGTGCAGAGAGAAATTTTTTCAGAAGTTAGCAGCCCCTGGGCGGGGACCTTCTGCAGAAAGTTACTCGCACCCGCGTGGCGGTGCGGGGACGGTGGGTCCCAGGCCTCCCTGGGCACAAGCAGGGCGCACAGAGCGCGGTCCCCGCGGGCCGTGCTGGACCGACGCCCGCGCACTGCCTTCATTCCCTGCTGGGGCTCCAGGCAGCGTCCCCAGAAGCCGCTGTCGTCAGCGTCTGCAGACGAGGACATGGCTCCCGGACCGCGGCCACCTGCCCGACGTTTGCGAGGCGTTGCACAACCTTCCACTGTCCCGAGCTCCGAGGAAGACAGATCCCACTTTACCCCAGTGGGATCCGCACAGGGGCGACCCGGACGCGGCAGGGAGGCTGTTTCCTGCAGGCCATGGACTTCCCTAAACCGAGACTTTAGAAAAGGAGTCCGGCGAGAACCTGCACCGTCTAGAAGGCGAGCGTTAATGAATCGGCCACTTCGTGCGGAAGAAAGGCCCCCATCCCACCCCCCACGGCCAGGGGCTGCCGTAGAACCGAACACCCCCCTCCAGACGCAGGCCGAGGTTTCCGCGCCCATGGGGTGTTCCGGAGAGACAGCTCGTCTGCATGGATGAGCGTCGGGGCGCTGCGTGTCCCCCAAGACCGCTTGGGGCCTCCCTACCCCGGCCCACGCCCCTGGGGTCCTGCAAAAAGCTCGCTCGGCACAGCGGGGCTGAATCATAAGTCAGTCACCCGCTGTCCCGAGTCCCCCTGCCACACACACGCCGACCGGCCCCCAGCTCGCCGTCAGACAGCTGCACGCGCGTTCCTGGCCTCTGGGCCACCACCCAGGGGTCTCCCTCCCGGCGGACGGGTGCGGTTACCACCCGGCGGGGCCTTGGCGGGGACGGGGCCTGCGCCACCCCCGTCCTAGGCCTGTGCACCCACCCGCACTAACCAGGCATCAAGCTGACCGCCCAGGCTGGCCTGTGGGGGACCAGGGGTGTGCCCCGGGCCTTCGGGACCGGGGACTTTGCCGGCCAGTGGAGTTACGGCGGAGGCAGCGCGCCCGGTGTCTTGAGCCTGCAGGGGACAAGGCGGGAGCGGGAGGAGCAGGGATGGGGGGCTTGGGGGTCCCGGCGCCCTTCGGCTAATTGGGTAACCGAGGCGCAGGCCAGAGTGCGGGGGAGGGGCCCGGGGCGAGCGGGAGGGAGGGACGCGGCCCCGCTCCCCGCCGCCGCCGCCGCCGATGGCCTTTCCACCCGCGGCTCAGCCTCCTGGCCTGAGGCGAAGCTTGGGGCTAGACCCGGCTGGACACCCGCCAGGAGCCCACCTCGGTGCTCGGCACCGCCCCCTCCTCGCCGCCGGAGCCTGCAGCGCGCGGGGGAGGGGCGCGCCGGGGTGGGGGAAGGGAGCGCCAGCCTGAGGCCTCTCCAAATCCGGGCGCACGGGCTGCCGGGGAGGGGGCGCGGCGTCTGCACCCCGCAGCACCCAGGGAAGGGGGGCTGGGGGGCTGTGGAGCGGGAGGCCCGAGGGGGAGGGGTCCCTGTCCCGCCCAGCACCCCGACAAGGCAGGACTCGGACCTTTGCGCAGAGGAAGCCAGCTCCCCATTTCTGCACTTGGAGGCCTGGTCGTGGGTCCCGCTGGGTCCCACCGGCTGGGGCCTGGGTAAGGAAGGCGGCTGCATCCGTGCATAATGGCCCGGAGGACCCTCCCAGCAGGGAAGGAGCTGGGCCTCCCCTCCCCCCGTGGCAGGCAAGGGCCTGGCCTGTTCACTGCATTCATTCCTTCATGCACCCACCTATGTGTCTGCCCCCGACACCCCGCAAGGGGACCCCTTCACCCGGACTCCTGACACCTGCTAGTAGGTCTGCAGGCGGGCTCGTGCCCACCTGGGTGGGGTCCACCTTCAGCGCTGGTTCCCAGGATGGGAGGAAGCAGGTGTCTGTTGTGGCAAACACATGCGTGGGTCATGGTGGCATCTGGGCCAGGAAAAAGCCCCCACCCAGCCCCTCACCCAATTCTCTCATCCCGGTGTGCTCCCTGCGGCCTGGAGTTCGTGTGAGGACTAGGACGGCCACGTCAGGGGGTGTCAATGAGGAGGAGTTCTGCAGAGCGTGGGGGGAGGAACAGAAGGGGAGAGGCTTTGGGGACACCTGGGGTCCGCCAGCGTTTCAGGGGCTTCATGACACACAGCGGCTGGTTCAGGTGACCAGAGGTGTCTCCCTTTGGCATGTTTCTGGACCCTGTCTTCCTGGCTTTGGAAAGGTTGCTGTTCACAGCCCAGAAGGGGGGCTTGGTTCGGGCACCCCCGAGGTCACAGGTGCACCCGGTAAGCGACGGAGGAGGACTCGGAGGCCGGGACTGTCTCCTCCAGAGGAGAGGCCCAGGGGTGCCCACATGAGCCCAGACCCACCCCTCAGCCACATGCATCAGGTCCCCGGGGGACAGTCGGTGATTTTGACCATTGTTTGTTCCTCCGCGATGTTCAGACTGGCCACTAAGACCCCTCCCATCCCAGCTGAGCTCATGTGACAAAGGTCAGGTCTCCAGAGTGCAGAAGAAATCAGTCCCTTCCTTGGACCACTCCCCCCACCCTGGCTTCCGAGCTGCCCCTGGGGCACGCCTGTGACGAGAAGGAGGTCCGCATGGGTTCTTCGTGGGGTCAGCAAGTGCTCCGTGAGCACTGTGGTAGGCGGAGCTGTGCCCCCCACCAGACGTCCACATCCTCCTGCCTGGCAACCCTAATTGTTTCCTTACCCGGCAAGGGGACTTCACGGATGTAATTCTAGAGAGACCGTGAGAAGGGGACATGATCCTGTATCCTCTGGGTGGGCCTCTCCAATCACATGGACCTTTAAGAAGCAGCGAATTTTCTCTGGCTGGAGTCGGAGAAATTCCAAATGTGACACGGTTGACACCTGCCGTTACCGGAGGGGACCTCATGGAAGCTGACAGGAATGCAGGTGAGTCTCCAGAGCGAAGACAAACCCTGGCCAACAGCCCTCAAGGAAGAGACGTCCCTCCTCCAATCCCAGAAAAAGCTGAATTGGGCCAAAAAACCTGAACAGCTTTGAAAGCAAATTCTTCCTTCTCTGATAAGAGCCCCTGGTGTTGACTCCTTGATTTTGGCCTTGGAGCACCCTGAGCAGAGGGCACAGGCAAGCCACCCACATCGTGCTGGACTTCGGGCCCAGCACAACTTTGGGATAATGGACAGTACTGCTTGCGACGACGGCTTGTCACAGCAGCAACAGGAAATGAATCCGTGCGTGTATAAAGCAGTGTACACGGACCAGGTGCCGGGGGTACAGAGGCAAATCAGGCACATTCCCTGTTCTCACAGAGCTCACAATTCATCGGGAAACACGGACAGGAAACAGACGCATGGATTTTAAAAATCAGATGTAACTTCACGTGGGGAGACATGCACCGAAAGGCTAGGAATCAGGGTCTCCAGGTTGGGGGGGCTCTTTAAGGAAGACCGTCAAGGGAGGTGATATTTTCAGAAATGAAAAGGTGTAGGGGAGACCCTCTGGGGAAAGGACATTCCAAGCAGACACAATGAAGACAAAGATGGCATCGATCTGTCATGTCGAGACATCACGGGAGGACGGAAGAGAACGGACACAGTAGCCATTGAAGAGGATGTTCTGCAGAGGTCTTACAAGGTAAGGGCTTTGGGCTTTCATGAGCTTGAGGAGGGGTCATGGACGAGTTGTGGAGGGAGGGTTAGTGTGTGTTCCAACAGCCCTGTTCCCTCCTCGGCTGCTCTGTGGACAGTAGACAGAAGGGGAGAGACGGTGGAGGGATGGACATCACCAGCCAGGAGGGGGCTGTCGACATCCAGGTGAGGGTTCACAAGGGGGGAGCAGGGATGATGGTAAGACTCGGTCAAGTTGGGAACGTGCTTTGGAACTAGAACCAACGGGACTTGCTTGTGTTTTAAAAATAAGGCATAAGAGAAAAGGCCACGTGGGGGGGTTTGGCGGGGACAAGCACATGGTGCCCAACCAGAAATGGTGCTCCATTTACCAACATGGCAGAAGACACAGAGGGGATGTTTGGAGGCCATTTGTTGCCTGTTTGGGACTTGCTTATTTTGTGATACCCACAGACCTTGGACTTGTTGAGGAGCCCATCGGATTGGAGTCTCAGGTCATGAAGGAAAAACAGGTAGAGATATTCCCTTCCTTTGGGAATCGCCAGGGAAAGCTGTTGGACTGGATGAGATTCCCCCAAGCAGAGATGCCCCTGGAGACGGGGAGAGGCAAGTCAGCTGACCCTGAGTCCCTCTAGATGTAGGTTGGGTCAAGGGTCTGGATGTAAGAAAGCCAAGAGACCGGGAGAGAGTCATTTTTGAGGTGGGAGAGAAACGAAGAGAGGAAGGTTCTGTAACAAATTATTTTATGAAGGAAAAAGTTCCAGACATTGCTAAAGCTTACACAGGAAAAAATAGAAGACAGCAGTAGTCTTACATATGTCACATAGAGATTATGGTGGTCATGAATCGCCTGTCCACCAAGAAATCTCCAGGCTCAGATGGTTTAGCAAATTCTACCAGGTGGGACGAGCAACTACTCCTTCACAAACACTTTCAGCAATAAAAGGGGGGGGGGGGCTTCCGAACTCATTCTGTGAGTCTTGTATTATTCCGATAACCAAAACCAGAGAAAAAATATTCCAACAAAGGAAAATGATAGACCAGCCTGTGCCGTGAACACAGACAGAAATTCCCAACAGACTATCAGCAAAATGGAATCCAATGGAATGGAATCCAGAAGTACTGATTTTAAAAGACTCACAGCCCATGGCCAAGAGGGGTTGCTCTCAGAAGCTCAAAGCCGAAGCGACATTTCCAAGTCAGTCAATGCAGTCCACACAGTGCAATCGAGGGGTGAAATGTATGAATATCTTCATGGTTACAGGACCACGAAGGCATCGCCTGAATCCAGTCCTGACAGGCTCAGGATTCCATCCGTGAGCTCTAGAGAAGTTTGTGCAAGAAAGTGCGCAAGGGTGGGAGGTGCAGGTTTCTGCTCCATGGCTTTCCAGCTCCTTGCTCCCCTTGCATAGCCATCGCTGTGAAGACCTTTGACCATACGGTCCTTCCCTGGGTCCCAGCTATCAGCAGAGACCGTCTTGCAAATCCTCTTCTCACACCTAGGACAACTCATCTACCCCAAAGGCATGTGCGAGCCCTTTGGCTCAAAAGCATTGTCTGCATGTAAATTAAAAACCGAGCCCTGCATGAGGAAAAGGCTGCTGATTGCACAAATTTTAGAATTCCACCCCCCTCCTCCCCACCCCCGCCGTCATTTGCAGAAGGGAAGATTCGCCCTGAAGCCAGATGTGACCTTGGCAGGGCCGTGTCTTCAGGGAAGCCGGAGGTGAACACACAGCCCCGTTTAGAGACACAGGAGGTTGTCAGAGATCCTGGTGGGGCTCTATGACCCAGTGTTCCAGGCGGGGCTCTGTGACTCAGTGGTCCCTCAAGTTATAATTTGAGGAAATGGTTGCCAGGTTCGGCGGGGGGGGGGGGGTCTGTATAAGAAAGAGAAGAGACAGGAAACAGCCATCTGTAAATACCTCACTGGGAATGCTTTAAGTGATTTCCAAAAACCTACTCTGAGAACCGTAACTCTTTATTCACAAAGGAATCCTCAACATTGCATTTGCCTGTTGTGTCCCCTGTTTCTCTGCCCCTTGGCCAATGTCATAATTAAGTCAACAGAGGCGCCTGCTACAAGCAACAGGTGTTCTGCAGACAGGGGTTGGCGCTGGGCCTTCTCCTATTTTTAAATTCGCCACAAAGTCCCTCTGAAGGTCGTAGCCTGTGGTCAGCAGCGCGGCCGGAGCAGCGGAGGGACAGTAGTGAGCTGTTTTTGCTTGTCTGACGGACTGGGAGCCGTCAAGAGCTCCTGAGTTTTGACAAAGCGTTTTCTTTACCGTGTTCACATAACCATCCCCTCCCGTCGAATTTCACCGCATTCTGGAAGAGACAGTCTCCCGTGTTTTTCCGTCATACTCCCCCGAATCCTTGCAATTTGCTTTGTTTCTGGTTGAGTTGAAGAATATCGGGGTTTCTGGTGAACTCTGTGGCAGGGACCAGACGCCCCCGTTCGGCAATTCAAAGAGCCATACCTTGTTTACAGAGTGGAATTCCACTTCAAGCTCTTTCTTCCACAGCAGGAATTCACCATTCTTCTTCTCTCTCTCTCTCTCTTTTTTTTTTTTTGACTTACTTATTTGTTTTAGATCGAGAGAGAGTGCGTGTGTGCACATGTGCGAGTGCGGGGTGGGCCACAGGGAGAGAGTCTTCAAGCAGATGCCCCGCTGAGCATGGAACCCAAACGGGGCTCAATCTCACCACCCTCAGATCATGACCTTGCTGAAACCAAGAGTGGGACTCAACCAGCAGAGCCACCTCGTCACCCCAGCAATGAGCCATCCTTGCCTTCTGTCTGCGTGTCCTTTCCTGACACAGAGAACAAAGAACCACCTTGTGCTTGTGGTCCTGCATGTTTTCTGTGTCTCCTCTCAGGTCATCAGTGAGCAAATGCAGTTTCTCAACCTCTGTGCTATGGTAACATCGACGGCCAGATCGTTTTGCGGGATTGGGGCCGTCCTATGCTACATGGGACGTCTGCAGCATCCCTGGTCAACACTCACGGGGTGCCTGGAGCACCCCCCCTCCAAATGTGACAACCAAAAATGTCTCCAGACATTGTCCCTGGCGGGGAGGGGTAAAACCATCCCTGGCTTCAAAGCACTATTAGAAATAGCATGAGAGAGAAAGAGAAAGGTGATGGACAGAAAGACTGATGGATGGTAAGATGGATGGATCAATAGATTGATGATGTTGATGGATGATACATAGGTAGATAGGTAGACATGATGGATGGATGGATGGATATGGTGGATGGATGGATAGAGAGATAGGATACGATAAATAGGATAGATGGTTGGATGGTTGGTTGGATGGATGAATGGATGGATAGAGATATGATAGATAGATAGATAGATAGATAGATAGGATATAAGGATAGATGGATGGATGACTGGTTGGATCAATGGATCATTGGATGGATGGATGGATATGATGGATACGATAGATAGATATGATGTAAGGATGGATGGATGTTTGGATGGTTGGATGGATGTAATGGATGGTTGGATGGATGTAAGCATGGGTGGATGGATGGTTGGTTGGATGGTTGGATGGATGGTTGGATGGATATGATCGATAGATGACTAGAAAGATAGATACATAGAGTCTCCCAAGCAAAGCCATTATTAACGTGTTTCTGGATGATTCTGCTTTAGGACATCACGTGCCGTGTCAGGTGATAAGCAGTGTCCCTGTCTCCACCCACTAGATCCCCCTGAAGATGCCCACAAAGTCTCCAGACACTAGCATATGTGTCCTGAGGAAGAGCAGTGTCTGTCCCATCCAGAACCATTTGTGCACACGGCGCACCTTACAGCAGCGCACACTTATTATTCTCATCGTAAGTAACTCCGCCGTTAGTTTATTGAGCACCTTTTGTGGCTCGGGCATGCTCTGTGGAGCTTCGTACACATTACCTCAGTCCCTCGGAACAACCCCGAAGGGTGCATATAATTATCCTCACTTTACAGAAGAGAAAAAGGAAGGTCACGCTGGCGAAGTACTCTGGGCTAGAGAGACGCCCCCGAGAGAGACAGAAGCGCCTTGGAATGCAGATTCGCCGGGTCCTCTCTCCCGCGGGTTCCAAGAGGGTATGGCCCCACTCCCCTAGATGGGATGGAGGACGAGGGAGGGGGCTGGAGATAAGACAAAGGGTGAGGACCACCCGGGCTGTGTGCACGCACACGTGGCTGAGACACCGCAGGACGGTCCCCCGCTCGCCGCCTGCAAGAGGCGTCGCTTTCCGCAGCTCCGCGGCCTCCGAGTGTATCTTGAAGAACCCAATAGCGTTCATCTGGCAGAGCAGCAGGGACTCCATTCTGGAGCCCAGAGAAGTCCAAACCGTGCCCGGCCCCCTCCCCCTTCCCCTGCCGCGCACACTAAAAACTTCCGAAACAATCACTTTAAGAGAGATCTATTTTTGTTTGCATATGAAATTCTGTTTTAAAAAACGCCACGGGCAGAAAGCTCAGGCTGCACGTTATGCACTTGGTGAATGACAACACAAGGGTTGTGGGCTCGTTAAGACGGATAATTGCTCTAATTTTTTTCTTCATTTCGTGAGTGTTCTGGCAGATTTTCTGTTGCTCCCGCATGATTCCCGGGCACCTTGGTAACATCGCCCGTGACAGTTACGGATGAAGAAACCGGCAGCTCCCTCTTGACATAAATGTTCCCACTTCATCGGACGATGGGCGTAGGCAGGTGATGAGGGATCGCTGGGTTGTGCCGGGTACTGACGTCGGTCCTGCACCATAAACCCCATCTCCCCCACTTTTCACTTGTCTGAGAGCGGCAGATGGGGACAGCCACCGAGTGCGATGTCGCCGGACAGAGTGGCGCGCTGCTAATCGGGCCCGAGGCGCGTGTGTCTCCAGAGCGAGCACATAAGTCATGTCAGCCCAGACGGCGATGATCGTGGGCACGTCCTGACGACCGAGGAGTCTGCAGGGACATTTCAACAGTGGGATCATGTCCCTGACCCCAGGCCATTCACATGCTCTCTAACCTTTTGCCCTCCCCGGTCCCTGAGTCTGCGAGCATATGTGAAAAGCTGTTGTAAGTCCGTGGGCACCTCCATGTGTCAGATGGAAACGTCCAGCTTCCTCTGGGACCCTCATGGACAACCAGTTAGCACGAGCGTGTGCAACAGATCTGCATGACCCCAGCTTCCTCTGAGACCCACACGGTCGACCCGTCAGCATGACTCTGTGCACAGAAATGTGTTTAGTTCATCACGCAGTCGTCCTTCACGTCACACATCTGTGCGTGTGCACAGGGACGCACACGCTACGTTTTCCTTTAAGAGAAAAATACTAAAACTCATGATTGATGAAAAGAAAAAGGATCCTGGAAACGCTTTCCCAAGGGACGTGTTCTTCTGTTGGTCAGGAGGTGTGGGGAGCGGCCCCAGAGTTCGTGACACCGAGGGCTTTACCCTCATTCACGCAGACCTACAGGGGCTGCGTCCGATCCGGAAGAGCCAGGGAAGCCGCCATAAAGAGGAGACAGGCCCTTATCGAGGGCATAAAAAGGGAGATGTGACCTCTGAAAACTAGATTCTCCTCGACGTCAGTTGTCTGAGCGTGAAACACCCCTCATGTGCACATTAAAAAAAAAATGTTGGATTGCCACATTTTTACACATTTGTAGCTAAAAAGTGTGTGCCAATGGATGGCTTCCCTTCTGAATGTGGTTCTCTGCCCACCCGTGAGCACTCGCACTACGGTCTGCAGGATTCGCAGTTTTGGGTCAGTGGAGCTCTTTTCTGGCCTCTCCCTGCACAGCTCTGGGGGCCTCTCTCCAATGTCTTCATTTCTGGGGGCTCCGAGGGGGTCTGGGACCCTGGGATCTTTTGTGCAGCCTTAATGGTAAAGGAGCTCTCCTAACGCCAAGCTGTTAATTCGGGGATTATCCGCTCCCTGGGGGTGGCGGGTGGACCGTGGGGGAAATTCCAGGTCCTGGACGTTAGCGCGAGTGACCGGGGACGACGCCGTTTTATCCATTAAGGAAGGCTGGGCTCTCAGGACAGGACCGTGCACCCGGGAGCTGTATCCAGCTCGATGCAAGCAGGCTGCAGCTGCCCTTCCTGGGTGGGTCCAGTGGGCGAGCTGTCTGTGCTGAGTACCCCAGCTCAGAGGACGAGGGTCCCCCCAAATATGCAGAGACCCCGCATCAGGCTGCGGCAGCAGCAGAAGGACCAGCCACCCTCTTGGCAGGGCTGGAAAGACCCAGAATCAGGCGCTCTCGGTGCCAGGCAAGACTGAGTGGGAGTGCTCACCGCCCCCAGACACAGCTGCCTTTTAAACTCGTTAAATGTAAGCAGCCTACAACCTCTTGGGGAAAATATTCTAAATGAGACGAAAATAGAGCAGATCCTTAATTTGTCATTTTTTTTCTCCCCCTCAGTTCCATGTCCCGGTTCCCCCGGTGCCGGAAACATCTGTAAAATGTAAAATCCATTTGCACGAAGCTGAGTTCACAGGCTCCGTCGAGTGACACCCCAAACATTTCAGGGGTGATGGACGGGAAGGGACGGGACGCGGCATCAAGGAAGATGCCTCCGTCTTCTGTCGTCTGGGGCTTTTGAACCACCCCACCTGACAGTTGAAGAATGTAACTAATGATCCTGGGGAGAAAGTGTGAAACGTTCTTTAAATAACCAGAAAATCTATGCTGACCCTCAGCCAATACCCATTTACCCAAATTAAAGGCAACGAACCATCAGAGTCTGCAGGTGACAGAAATGGCTGGGAGTCTGGAAACTCACCTGCACGCCCTTCTGGAAGACTGGTGCCTGGGTGAAGAGGGAGGGTGGCCACGGCCACGCGGGGTCCGTGGTGTGGGTTCTGGTCAGACGCCCCTTCTTCTCTTCTTCTCCTTGAGGGTCCCATTGGGTCGCAGGCACGAGGACGGGCTCTCCTTCCAAACAAGGTAATGCATGCTTTCATGCTGTTCTCCATTGCCTTGTTGTAAAAGAGACAAAAGAGGCTGCCACCATGGTGAGAAAGTGTCAGGACCGCAGTGCTCTGTGCGGGCTTGGAAAAGGACGACAGACGGTCCTGCCGACTGCCCCATGGCACCCAGGATCGGTGAGCACATGAGACAGTTTTCAAAAAGAAAATGTCTGTCTTCTTACGGGATGGTGCACCCCGGGACAAGGCCATGTATACAAGAAGGTGGCGGTCAGGGCGCCCTTCCTGTAAGCCAGGGGATGCCCAGGGCGGCCAGTGTGACCCTAAAAGCTAACAAGGAGGCACAGACAGACGCTGTCCCGGAAACAACAGAAGGAACAAACCCTGAAGACAACTTGGTCTGGGAGTTCTGGTCTCCAGAACCCAGAGACAGGACATTTCTGGGACCTCTTTGTCATAGCAGTGCTAGCAAACTCATACGGACGTCAGCATGCACCCACACCGAGCCCCTGTACCACTCGGCTTGGGCTTCCATGGTGGAAAGCTGTAGACAGGGCAGCTTAAACAGTGGACATTCATTTCCTGCCATGGTGGAGGCTGCAAGTCTGAGATCCAGGCGGGGCAGAGACTTCTTTGTCCCAAGGCCTGTCTCCTTGGCACATAGAACTTTCTCCTGTGTCCTCACATGGTGGAGAGAGAGAAGGAGTTCTGATATCTCCTCCTCATCTTATAAGGACATGCGTCCCTCCACTGGGGACCCTACCATCATGACATCACTCAACGCTAAGACCCCACCTCTTCCTCTGGTGGGTAGGGAGGGCTTCCACACAGGGATTTTTGGGGACACATTGTGTCCATAACAGCTATGGGGGCAGCGACAGCCAGCTGAGGGAGCTCTGGAAACGAGCCCAGCAAACGGCTGGCAATGAGCTGGGGTGCACAGGGTTGCTGGTCCAACAGCAGGAGGAGTTGTTAGGATTTACGGCCCAGACACAAGGTCTGGCCCAGGAAGACCATCAGCTATCCTGTTAGAGTGGGGAGGCAGGCGGATGTCCGGAAAACTTGGGGCTGTCGGGCCACGCAGTGTCGGAGAGAGCATGTGAGGTTCAGGTCCCTGTGGCATGCAAACAATGCTTGGGGAACCTGTCATGAAAGAGTAGGGGCTCCTGCCTGGGACACCTTCCAGTGTGACAACTTGGTTTCCCCAGAACAAAGGCAGAGAGAGGGAGGGGGGAAGGAGAGTCAGAGGACCCTCATGTCACATCATCTCAGAAGACACAACTCATCACTTTTGGCATGGCCCATCGTAAGAACCAAATTGGGCCCAGTCCGTCCTCCAGGGAAAGGGATCACATAAAAGCAAGCACCGCAGGAAACTGGGATCTCTGGGAGCCATTCCGAGGCGGTCGCCAACCACCCGAAGCTGGTTCCGTCCGATGAAACCCACCTGGGAGCAAAGTCAGGTCCAGCAGGAACTCATGGAAGCAGCCATCGGTTGGTTCAACCTGCTAAGACCAGGTGGATGGATGTGTGGATGTCCATGGTGGTGCAGCACGCCCTGCCCACCCAGAGCTTGTGCTGTGGATGTCCTTGAGAGCAGGACACTTAGCCTCAGACTCGAGACTCAAAGATGAGTTTCATCCCCAGGGATGCCCGGAGCCCCAGAAGCTGGAAGAGGCAGGAAGGACCCTCCCCTGGAGCCTCAGGAGGGAGCCCAGCCCTGCCCCGCCCGCGTCTCAGCATCCCTGCCCCACCTGGATCTCAGTGGCCCTGCCCCGCCTGGATCTCAGCGGCCCTGCCCCACCGGGATCTCCGACTTCTGGTCTCCAGAGCTGGAGAAGGATGGATGCTTATTGTTCTAATGTTCTCCACCCCAGTCTGTGGCCATTTGTCACAGCTACCCCGGGACACTGATAACGAGCCTGAGAATCTTTTCTCTCTGTGGTAGTGAGGTCTGCCACGCGTCTGAGGCCACGAGACCTGAGTTCCTTCCATCCTGCAGAACCTGTTCATCGTTAGGGATGCTCTTTGAGAGGACTGGGGGCTTTCGACCCCAAGCTTCCCTCTGCTGCTTAGTGCCTCTGTCTCCCTCTAGACGTACGTATGTACGTACGTACAGATAGACATCAAACAAGAGTCTTAAGACATCCTTCTTTAAAAAAAAAATCCGAAATGAGAAGTACCAGACTTGAAACGCACAAGAGTGACCAACGGCTTGGGTGGTCATACTGAAATTCAAGATCAGAATTCTCTCTTTTTATTTTCTTTCAGGATCAGAATTCCCGAGCGCACTGGTAGCCCAGAGAGTCCTGATGGCACGAAGCACAGAGCCTTCCGGGGACTCCCGACACTGCTTATGCGGCTGGCCGTCAACCGTAAGCCAGAACGTGAGTGCAGATGCCAGAGGACACAGGAGACAAATGTCAGGAAAATGTGCCGTTCCTCCCACTCTGCATTTCCCTCCTCGAGCAGGAGGTCCACTCCTTTCCTTGTGTCCCGACAGTGACATTTTTGTTTTTTGGCTGTTTCTTGAAGGCCCATGCACCCATGCGTGCTTGAGGGTCTCCCCAGTTCTGGACGTGCTCGCCCACCGAGGGTGTGCTTTTTGGTGGCTGACTGGGGCGAATTCCTTCCCTACACCTGAAATTTGTAGGATTTTACTGTCGGAAACCTCTGTGACCTTTTCCAGCAACCATAGTAGCGCCCTTCTGCAGGGATAGCTTTGTTCTCCATTGTGTTTCTCCTTTTCAAAGGCAAACGGTGCCTTCCCTGGGTTTCACCAACTGGGAAAGCGGAGGGGGGGGTGTCTGAATTTCTCTTCAGGACCTGACTTTGAGTCTGTAGGGGTTGGGGGTGGGCGGTGGCCAACACTTAATAATTGAGATTTAAAGTTGACAGCGACAACAAAATCTGGACATGATCTCCAGCCACGCGTTATCCTGACAGCGCGTGCCATCTCGTGCTGGGCTCATCAGACAACAAGGCTGGGCCTCGGTGTAGGAACGGGAGAAGCACACGTCAAGGAAATTCATAACGAGACACCCTCTTCTTCTTACCACGTGCCTCGAACGAGATAACTGCACCGTGTGGAAAACCGGAAACCACGAGGGGCCCCCGGAAGCTGCCGTGCGGCCCATGGGGGTGCCCCACACGAGACGTGGTCCGTGGGTGGATGCGGGTTGAGACGTCCTGCATGGACTTCCGTGTATCCGTCCTGCCCGTTTTTACCCTCATCTTCAGAAGACGTTGGTCTATCCCTTCGAGGTATTATCTGCAGTCCGTCTTCTCTTTTTACACATGGCTTTGTTGGGGTATCCTTTGCACACCACACAGTTTTCCCATAAAAGTGTATCATTTTGTGGATGTCAGTCTCTTCCCAGACTTGTGCACACATACAACCATGATTCGAGAACGTTTCACCGCCCCCCCAAGCGACACCCCCATATCAAGACCAGTCCCCCCCACCTCCATCCTCCGTTCAACCACGAACCCCCTCTCTGTCTGAAGAGATTTGCCTCTTGTGGACATTTCATCTCCGCAAAAGCATAAGATCCCTTTTTCATTTACGGGAACACGGAGAAATCCTAGACACCTGGATAAGCAGTGCAGTGAATAACGTGTGGCCTTATTCTATCAATTCCAACAAAGCTCCACCTATCAATTAAAAAAGTAGAATTGCAGAAATACAGCTTACCCTCTGCCCTGGAGGTAATTGAACTAGGTCTCTGTCAGATCCGGAGAAAATATCCAAAGTCCAAGAACGGGGCACCCACTGCCTGCAGCGTTTCAGTTTTTAATGGCCCTGTTCTGTACGCCGTGTCTCCGTTTTATTTCATTATTTAACTCTTTCTGAATATTTTCGACGGCACACATTACAGAATAACACATCCTCACCCTCAAAAAAAAAAAAAAAAAGGCTACTGAATGTCAGGGAATCCTTGGAAACCGGACGCATTGCGCGTGCACGACGGGGAAATGACAACAGAGTTTTTCTGTAATTCGTGTATTTTTCTTGACCTGTGTTCTCTCGGGAGTTGCAGATTAGGTTGGGTAGATGAGTTTATGATTCGTATGAAATCTCAATGAGCCATAATTCCCGGGGAATATCGAGTCCACAGAGGGCGATTAGCCGGTTTTCACTCTGGCATGTGGGTCACCGGAGAAACTTAAAAAAAAAGAAGAAGAAAAAAAAGCTTCAAGGCTGGGAGCTGTGAGGGAGAGAAAGATGTTCAATTGGGAGCAAACTCCCCCCCCCCCGCAAAGTGTCACATTTTGGCCTCGGGAGCAGCCAGGTCATTCTCTCATAAGAAAATAAAGGAGATTAACGTCGGCCGTTTTGGGAGCGGGATTCTGAGGGGAGGAAAAAGGGGCATCACATCTCTGAGAAAGGTGATCCGTATGGCTCCGGCCACCGCACGGTGCGTCTCGACGTCCCCAGAAATGGGAAATTGTGGGGCAACTTTTCTGACCAAGAGAGGAGAGAAATTCTCTTTGTTTCATAGTTCATCACCGCGAAAAGAAAGTGGAATCAGAAGTATCCAGAATACAGATAGAATCCAGAGAATAAAAGAATGCAAAGCAAAATCGTGTAACCAAAGCCGGGCATCTCTAACCAAGTCTGAAGCGGGGAGGGGACGGGCACTTCTGAAATCGACCTGCGAGAACACGTTTCCGTTCCAAGAAGTCTCATCTTTCTATAAAACTCCAGCATTGTGTACATTTCTTCACGTCTTTCTCAGTTGGCAAACAAAACGCCTTTGCCTCGAATTTTTGCCACTATTATCTTGACCTCAAGAGTCCGTCCCCGGGACCTGTGCCTGACTCCTGCCTGAACTGACAACATACAGAGACTTCTGTTTTGTAGTATTTTTTCCTCTCAGTGTATTCTGAGCCTGCTAACGTGGTTTTCACAAAAGACGTCTTTGAACTGTGAACGGGAGGAGCAACCCAAGAGCTAATGGGAATCGGAGAAAAATCCAGTTCTTTGCTTCCCGGGGACACTGAATCCCAGATGTTTCTGAGGGTCTGAGCCTAGTTAAAAAGCACGATCATATGTGCAGGGAATGAGCTGTTGGCTTTACCGGTGTCACACTCTCCAAGGGCACAGCTAATGTCGGGGAGATATCACGGTGTAGATGTGTCTCGGACCAAAGATCCAAACCACAGGGGTGAGAGACCTGACAGGTACGTTTGCACACATGGCCACGTCTGTGATGATGCTACACAGGAGGGCTTGTCTCCACCAGAAAGGCCTCACAGAAAGTTCTCCTGATGAAAAACAAAAAAGTATACAAAGTACATTTTATCTTCACAGCTAAAGCTATAATATGGAGACTATGAGATATGGCCAATACAGGAGATCGGGTGTCTTATGTGATCTAGTTCTGGGCTTTCCCAATTTGGTTGCTTAGCAGAGCAGATGCTCCAAACAACATTTGTGAAATAAAGGAAGTGGATAGAAAGTCAGTGCATATTGCCCACTTTTTCTTTGAGCTGTTTGCCTCTTATTGCTTTGTAGAAACTCTTTATATATTATGGTTATGAAGCCATTATCTTTTATGCAATGTGTTGGGTGTGTGTTGCTTTCCTCTTAACTTTCTTTATTCTACTGTTTGTTGGGATACTTTTAACCATTTTCTGTACTCAGCTGTGTCATTCTTGGTGGCACAGAAAGAGTTCTGCCATGTTAAAATTAAAAAGGCATGATTCAGTAGCTATGTGGGCTTGTCTCCATTTAGATGTGTGTTGGAATTCTCATGTGTGACTATACTTGTGCGTGAATTTGAAGTAGTGATCTCTCTTAACTTAATTCCACCCACTCCCAAATAATCAGACTTTCAGACCAGCACCCACTTACTGAATAATCTCATCCCCCCAGCGATTAGCAATGCCACATTTGCTGAACCCAAGCTCAATCTCCAAATGGATCTTTTTTGAGATTCTTTGTTCTTGGTTTGAGATTTCTCTCAGCGATAGAGTCATAGATATGCAATTACTGTATCAAATCTAGAACTTTCTAAGAGTGTTCATGGGTAGTGCCAGAAGATTTGCCCCAAATTTGTACAAATTTACTTACTCATCTATGGGAGTTCAGCCAGTGCCTCCATTTTACCTGACCGCCACTGTGTACAACCATTTAAACCATCTACAAATGGACAATATTTGGGATTTTTAAGGACAGCCACAAAGACATGCAGAAGTGGGGGCACGTTATTTCTTCTGTGGACCGAAAGTTAGTCCGTATTTCACAAATGCATGCATGCCAAGGCGAGGGGAACCAGGCATGTGGGGTGCCCTGTCCAGAAGCACCCTCCTTGAGGACCTCCCCGGCTCCCCACTCACTGGACCCCAATGGGACTTGGGAATGGGACCCCATTCTCAATGGCTCATGGCACTTTACAGAAGAAGAGTGATCGTTTTCAAAATGTCTCCAGTCTGGTACAGATGTTGACACAGAGTCAGGACCCTCATCAGAGGGGTTGGTAGAGAAAAAAAAAATCAAGACTCAAAATTACCTGTCATGGCTGTTCCAGGTGAGCATCAGTAATGAATTCCACACTCATGTCAGCCAAGGTCTTTTTTTTTTCTTTTTTCTCCTCAGCGAGCAAACTCTTCAGGAAAGAGAGAGGCAATGAGTGATCGCAACAGGCTCTCCCTGATTCCCTGACAGGGATGCCGTCGTGCCTGACTTGCTCCGATTTCTGCAGCATCGTGGAGAAGCAGGGAGCGGGCTGAGGTCGGGGGGCGGGGGGGACTACATACCAGACACCTGCACAGACCCCGAAATCCAGGGGGGACGTGGGAGGAGGGGACGGGGCCCAGGAGGATGCCATGTTCAGGGCGCAAACCCATGCTTCCTTTTCATCCTTCTGTGGACACTCTTGTTAAAGATTTAAATATAGAGATTAGAACCGTCTCCTCCCTAGTCCTGGTTTTACGCTTCATACCTGAGGCTTCTTGGGAAAGCACTTTGGGTTTTACAGATGAGTGAGTGTGTGCGTGTAAATATATATATGTTTGTCCATATATATATACACACATATATATTTTTATATATATACTCATTCCATTTAAAGACGAGTCTGTGAAAAACCCACAAGATAGAGTTCGAAGAAAAACAGGCGCCAAAAAAAAAAAAAAAAAACTTCATTGAAATAATCATAAAACTATTTTTCCTAGTCTAACTACAGCTGTGGGGCACGTTGCCATGGAAACCGCTTTCCTGGCGCGCGTGTCTGTAGCCAGAGGTCTCCGATGGACCGTCTGCCGGCTCATTGCCTGTGTACAGCGAGCCCCGCGTACATAATGCCTCGCACATCAGCCGCGACTCCTGAAATGTGTCAGAAAACATTATCAGAAGGGGAAGGCCGGTTGTTGCGGATCCCCATAAATTTATAGATAATCAGGTCCTTAGCGGCTGCCAAAGGGCGGGCCGGGCGGCGGAGCCCTGATGAGGGGTCAGCGACCCACCACGGGGGAGAGGAGCGTGCTACGAATCCCGGGCCTCGTGCACTGCCCAGGCTCCTTTGCTTTGACCCATTTACACCCTGTTTGAGCATAATCATGCCCCCACCCTCATTTGCTTCTGCCAAATTGATTATATTGTATCACTTCTATACACTGTACTCTTGTTACAGTAACTGAGCATAATCACGTCCCCCCCACTGTTTGCTTCCACAAAATTGATTACATTGTATCAGTTCTACACACTGTACGTCTTGTTACAGTAACAGCGTAATCAGGATCCCCACTGTTTGCTTCCACCGAATTGATTACATTGTATCCGTTCTGTACACTGTAGGTCTTGTTACAGTAACTAAAAATAATTGAGCGCTTCACCTCCTGTATTTGTTTAAATCTTTCTCTGCCATGCAAGCTGACCCAGGACACAGAAGCGTGCAGGAAGCTGTCTGTGATAAAATTAATATTTCCAATCTGCAGAACGAGATGCCTTATTCCCTAAAAGATTCTGGCTACACGTGTCAGGGGAAAAATTTAGAAAGAGAGAGAGAGAATCTTCTTCATAATGAACTCTCCCCCCCCCCCCCGTAAGTGATGTAATAACATCACGGTTACACGTGTGTAGGTTCCCCTTCTGAGTAAGACTCTCCCCCGGTGTTCGTTTTTACTAATTCCCGTGGAGTTTATCCACTCTGTTATTAAAACAAAAAGCCGCCGGGGTGATTAAAGCATTGTTTGTAGAACAAAGTGTTTTCAGGCGTACCGGTGTTTCATCGACACACAAGAGCAATGTCATGCCCGAGGAATGTTTAAAACGGACTTTGCCGTGTGTAATGTGCGTCCTCCCAAGCACGCGGAGGCCATCGGGGCTCCCGGGCCCTGAAACAAAGATGCCGCTGATGGGAACAATATTTAGAGAATGCTGATGTTTTTCTGCCTCTCAGCGATTGTCACACCCGAGAGTTTGTGGCACATAAAGAAATGCAGCTGAGTTTTCCATGTGTTTTGATCGTTGTGCAGGGACACTGAATACGGTTTAAGGCTTTGAGGACCCTTGGGTGGCAAAATTCATGCCATTCTCACCTGCAAACTTATAAGGAGGCCAGAGAGAACAGAATTCCAAACGCCAGGCTGTGTTCAAAGAACAGTGGCTTCCAATCTCCACGGTTCAAGACTTGAACAAACCAGAGAGATGCCAACCGTTTCAAGTTTTGTGATTTCTCTGAGTTGTGAGGAGTTGGGGTTCTCGGCCTGGGGAGACGAGGGGGCGTGTGTAGTAGGAGCACGGGAGGCTTGTACAAGCAGACACACCGCCGCCCACCAGGACAATCTCTGTCTGTAGATTGCCGACGGTAGGCACATAAACCAAGAGGCAATGAAATCGAGTGAAACGCCTCCTTCCTAGATAAAAAGACACTATCTAGTTCCCCTAAAATAATTTATAAACTCAATAAGATCTCCAGTAGTATTAATATTTTATTTTTGAGGTGGAAAAAATTTTTCTAAAGGTCACTGGAAAAACCAAGCATGTGCATCTAAGCTGGGCACTCTGGACAAAAGTCAGGTCGTAAAACGATGTGCCGGTCTGTTCATAAAATACAACACAAAGGCACCGTGGCATGTGCATCAGAGCAGTCTGGCGTGGGTGTAAAAACAGAGAAAATGACCCAAGTATGTATAAGAACTTAGAAATCCCATATAATGAAACAATTATTTCAAACCTCTGAAGGACGATGGATTATTCTCTAAATGGTGTGACTAGAAATTTATGGGGGGAAAGGCTGCACGTCTCTGTCAGTCGTAACCCCAAAATAATTCCAGATGAAGAAAGAATTAAGCACACAAAATGAAACCACAGCAGAAGCAAGAAAAACAAAGGAACCTTTTTATAATCGTCCAGCTGGGAAGCCTTTCTAAAGACAGCACAAAAGCCAGGAGCCAGAAGGGGGAAATCCTGGTAGGTTGAGCCGCGGAAACATTTAATACTTCCGCATCAAAAACGGCCGCAGCACAACGAAAAGGTTACCGGTCCTGTGAGAAAACGATAGGCCACGCAAACGAAACGTTCCTTTTCTTGAGGTGCAAAGGGCTCCTAGGTTTTAAAAGAGAGGGGGAAAGCAGGTACAAAGAAGTAACGGAAGACGGGGGCTCCTGGTTTTAAGACAAAGGAACAAATGTTTATGAAAACCACGAAAAGGATGTTTGATCCCCGGCAAAGTGGGTCATGTGCCGCTTGGAAAGGAAGCGCAACAGAAAGTCCAGTTCTTGCCTGTAGGGGGGCGCCCGGCGGAGCGGGGCGTCTGGGGAACACCAACGTGTAGCGCGTTGTTGGTAAGACCGTCCGTTCGCACAGCCTCCCCGGACGGCAGGACCGTCGAGAGCAGAAACGCTTCTGCCGTGGGATCCAGCCACGCTCGGTGGGTGCACGGCCGCGAAGACACGCGTTGATTCACCCAATGGACACGGCGGGGAGGGCGCACCCCTGGCAATGCTGGAAAATTGGAAGTAGCTTCCTGCCCGTCCATAGAGGATGCGGCTACGTTTTGTGGTTTGTGCGCGCTGTGGAATGCTGCCCCGCCGTCAACAGGACAACGTTGACCCATATGCGGGAGGATGGAAAGTGCAGGGACAGCAGTTCAGCGGCAAAGTTAATGTGAATGACCTCGTAGGATTCCCTTTCCAGGAGAATGCACACACACACATACGCACACGCGTGCACACACACACACACACACACCCAGACTCGTCTACACAAACTGTCCTCCTCTCTCCCCACGACCTTCTTTTTTGAACTGAACCGTCAGTCGGCCGCCACTCCAGTGGGATGCTTGGGCCATCCCCATACGTGTCCCCAATGGCGATTCCAAGTCTCTCTCTGCACAGACCCCAAAAGCCAAACACCCGAGGCTCCACAGAGTTGAACACCGTACCCACCCCGCTTACAGTTGTTTTTAAGGGGAATCAAGGCACCACGGACACCCACAGCTCAGGGACATGTGACTGTGAACTCCAAAAACAGTCACAAGCAAAGATCCAGCCGGAGCCAAGGCCTGACATGGCGAAATCACTTCTTCAAAAACAGGCAGTGATTGGGTTACGTTGTCCCTCCGTGCTTTGGAAGGGGCATAGGAACTCTCTGTGACTTGCTAATTTTACAAGAATGCAATTTCAGTATTAGAAGGGAATGTGTGATTGGTTTGGGCACCCCTGTAAGAGTGTCCTGGGGTGGCAGTGACAATTCCCATAAACTGGAGCCTTAAAACCACAGGAATTTATCCTCCCCCAGCTCTGGAGACCAGAAGTCTGAGATCCAGGCGCGGCAGGGATGCTGAGATCCAGACGGGGCAGGACCTCTGAGATCCAGGCAAGAAGGGAAGGGCTGTGCTCCCTCCTGGGTGTGCAGGGGAGGGTCCTTCCTGCCTCTTCCAGCTTCTGGGGATCCAGGAGTCCCTGGGCTGGTGGCCACGTCCCTCCCATGTCTGCCTCCATCTTTACATGGCTCCTTCTCTGCATCTGTGTCCCCTCTTCTGTCTGTTAGAAGGACACCCGTCATTGGATTTCTGTGCACCTGAACCAGGAAGAGCTTATCTCAATGTGTCTCACTTAATCACATTTGCAAACACCTTCTTTCGAAATAAGATCCTTTTCACGGGTGCCAGGTGACATTAGCTTTTCAGGAGACACCATTCAGCCCACTACACCCCCACCAAGGGTGGCCCGATGCAGCCGTAGACAGATGTACATGGTTGTACACTGGACCGCTGGCTCCCCATCCCTGGCCTCCATGCGCTGTAAGGATATTGGATTTCCAAGACAAGCAGCAAGTGTTTTTCCATTTCGGATGCAAATGTCATTCAGCTGGTGTGAGCCTTCAGTATCTGAGGAAGGAAACAGGGTGTTCCTTGGTGTCGATGTCCGGGTAGGAGCACCCTACAGGACCCCACATGCCATTGTCCCCTGAGAAGCACCATCCTAAGGAGTCATTCAGACCCCAGCTGGGGCTGTGGGGAGGAACCCACAGTCCTGCCTGGTCTGAAGATTCAGGCTCAGCACTGATCTAGGTGGGCAGCAGGATGGGGTCCTGGGACCCTTGTCCCAGAGCGGACAGCTGCAGAACCGAGTCCGCAGTGGGGCTGGCACCTGGGTGCTCTCCCCAGCTCCTCACAAGTGCCCAACCCACTGAGATGCACAGCCTTGTCTTCAAGCCGCACCGTCTTCATTCAGCAGGTGGTGCGTCGTGGCTTCTGTTACTAGAAAATTGCAGGGAAGACGCTGTTTCCTTTCCTGCATAGAGTCCAGAATGGACACGGTCTTCCCTCCCTCACTGCCTGCATCCCCGTCTATCCTTGCGTATCTCTCTGTGTCTCCCCCTCCCTCTGTGTCTGTCTCTCTATCTCTGTCTCTCTGTCTCCTCCCTCCTTTCGTCCTCCTGTGCCTGCCCCCGCACACCAATGTTCTCTCACTTCTTGGAGATGCGCATCCATCTCTGGAGGGAGTGCTGGGCTCACAGGGCACGGGCTGATGGTCTCCTCACGATGGCCGACATCCTTTATCAGGGCGTCCTGAGGGCACTGAGGGGAGCTGGCGTCAGTGGGAAGGCCGGGCACTGTGGTTCACCTTGCAGGGTTCAAGGGCATGGTCAGGGAGACAGAGCAGCCGACGGCGCCCGTCCATGCCCAGATGAGCCAGTGTCCCAGCCGGTCTCTCAGAGCCCCAAACATCTTCTACAAGAGGCTCCTCAGACAAGGACAGCACCTTGTGAGCCATGAAATGAGGTCACCTCAGTTGTGGGCTGGACTCGGGAACAGTCACCATGGCATGGTGACTGGAAACTCATCCCCGAGGCCCTGGGACCATGCATGCCCAGGACTGGCCTGTACCCTTTTCTGCTGGAAATGCAAAGCCCAGAACAGAGCCATCATTCCCCACCTCCCAAGGCTTCAGGGCATAAAAAGGTGCTAGAAATAAAAGGCAGATGTGATTCAGTCAAGGCTGTCACCGGCCGTCCGCCGCCACCTGAATTATTTCTGGGACGGCTTGATGTGTACGTCCCCATTTTACGACAGAACTGTACCTGCGCACCGCCAAGGTTTTATGGTCGCAGGAATAAAATTCCCAAGGTCTTTACATGCACAAGACGAAACTGAACACAGGATGGTATTTTGAACTTATTTAATGAAGAATAAAAAATGTCATGCAGTCACTTAAAGTGAAAAAAGGAAACCCCTTTTGTAGTGGGTTGAACAAGGCAGTGGCTGGTTTAATGTGTCCCAGGCTGCCCAGATTATACGTGATTTCTGGGAGTGTCTATGAGGGTGTTTCCAGAGAGATTAGTGTTTGAATGGAGGGACTCTGTAAAGCAGATGGCCTTCGTTAGTGTGGGTGGGCCTTGTCTAATCAGTCAAAGGTCTAGTTCGAACAAAAAGGCGGGAGGGGGGGGTGGAATCTACTTCACTTTTTTTTTTTTCCTTCCTGCCTGCCTCCTCGAGCTGGGACATCTCATCTCCTCCTGCCCCTCAGACTGGGAATTAGATCATTGATTCCCCTGGTTCTGAGGCCTTTAGACTTGAACTAGAATGACATCGCCAGCTTCCCTGGGTCCCAGTTTTCAGACAAGAGACCATGGAACTTCTCAACTTCCATAATTGTGTGAGCCAGTTATCGTAGTAAATATATGTTCTCCATAAGTTGGAACAACCAACCTCATCCTGGGTGGCATTAAACCATGGAAGGAAACCCTCCCCCCAGCCCTGGAGACCAAACGTCTGAGATCCAGGCACACAAGGATGCTGAGATCCAGGCGGGGCAGGACCACTGAGATTTAGGAGGGGAAGAGATGTTGAGATCCACATGGGGCAGGGCCGAGCTCCCTCCTGAGGCTGCAGGGGAGGGAGGGTCCTTCCTGCCTCTTCCAGCTGCTGGGGCTCCAGGTGTCCCTGGACTGGTGGCCGTGTCCTTCCCACCTCTGCCTCCGTCTTCACGTGTCTTCTCCTCTGTGTCTGTGTCTCCTGTTCTTGTCTCTTACAATGACACTTGTCATTGGATTCAGGACCACCCTGCTCCAGGACGAGCTCATCTCAGATCCTTCCTTTTATCACATACATAAAGACCCTGTTTCCAAATAAGGTCCAGTCCATGGGTATGAAGGTCAGGGTTGGGGCCGTCATTCAATCCATCTCTGAAATAAATCATCCCAACCTGCCGTCAGTCCATTATTTCAAACTCAACAACGCTCCCCTAGACTCACGTCCTCTGGTTTTTGACAGCTTTTCTGAGTACAAGTCAGCATCCCACAGAAAACGCAGAGTGAAAGCTCAACTCTGTTCGCTTGACGAACGTCTGTGTCAACATGCCTCCGAAAAATGATTTCAGCCTTCGCCTCAAGATCCTTATTTCTGAAACTACACTTTGCAATCAGGGGCCTGGGATTGCAGACTCATCCGTGAATGAACAGCCCTCCGTGCTCCCTTGGCTTCTCGTAGCTGCTCAGGCCTGTTCCTCGATGGCAGGGGCAACGGGGCGGGGAGCCGGAAGCCATAGGGAGGGGACGCCGCCAAGGAGGGCACACATGGGCATTTGGGACAAAAGTGGCCTGAAGAAGGGTCTCCTCAGATGTTTCCTTGCCCCACAGGGAGAGGATCCTGCCCATCCCGACAAACTGTGGAGACTTGTCCCCTTATTCATACGGCTTCACCCTATGAACGTCCTTTGTCCTGCCCTTCCGAGCAGCTCAGCGTACAGCCGCAGTGCTCACTAATCAGGTCACAGGGGGCCGCTCCGTTTGGGGCAGGAGCTCCGGAATGGCCCACCCCACCCCACCCCCCACCCCATGCAGGTGTGCCCTTTGGCTCCCGTGTAGACTCAGTGTCTTTCCCAGACACTTTCCCTCCCTCCCGTCTCACCCCAAGAACCGAAGTGCCTCGACACAGAGAGCAGAGGGGAGGAACCCAATTGCGACCCCACAACACGGAGGGACCGAAATATGCAGTCAGAGCCTCCGCGGTTAAGACGATAGGGTCTGCCTATTTCCAAACGGACACATCCACAAAAGCACCTACAACGATGAGCCACACAGTTCAACGCACTTTGCCAAAAAAAAAAAAAAAAAAGCAGATCCACTTTTTAAAAAATGTCTTGGTAACCAACACGCCTGCATGAAGTCTTTGTAGCTGCGTATAAAACACGGACAGCACAGCCAAGGGACGATGGACAAGATAAAAGCCCAAGCCCTATCCAGAAGCTGCATGTGCCCCTCCCCGTTCGTCCACCATGTCTGCACCTGCCGGTGACACATTTCCATGTTTATGCCCGAGAGACACAGGGACCTGGTGCCGTCTTGTTGCTTGGCCTTTTGCGGACGATTTGCATTTGTTCTGAAACCAGGACTTGGATCGTCCCAGGCACAGAGCTGTGTTTTCATCGTCTTGGAAAATCCTAGTCGAAATGATAAGCTCCACTGCGTTGATTCCCCAGGGTTGAGCGGGATCACAGGAGAGGTTTTTCTCGTTTCTGCCCCTCTCGGCTCCCCCGAGGACCGGAGTCTCTCCAAGACCCACAGTCGGGCGGGCCACAGCCTCGCGGTCCACCCAAAGACACGAACATGCAGGAGGTCTGCGTTTCCACTTTCTGTCTCTGCCTTTGAAAACACTTGCAAACGTGGGCCTGGCTCTGTGCTCCCAGTCATTGCCTTCACTGCTCGGGACGGAATATCAGCCCTAAATAAACACAGCAGAGACCCCGATCCCTCTTGGTCACCTGGATCCACGAATCCATTCTCCGCCATATTTGCAAAGCATGATGTCTCATTTGCTCAGGGGGCAGCGGGGGCTCGGGGTAGGGGGAAAGCCTGATAGTGTGTCGGCTGGAATGATGGAGAACGGGCAAATCACGATGGATGTGAAGGAATCGGTTCTAAGGATCGCACAGGGATGCAATTATGTGGCACTGTCTGTGTGCATTGCTCCAGCTCCTGGGTGAGCAGGGCAGCACTGCCCTCGGGCCCCGTGAGTCCCTGTGATTGGGGGAGCACAGGTTCTGGACCCAGACAGATGCGGGGGGGGCACAACACGGCAAGTGTACTTAGGAATGGTGACGCTTCTGGGTAACTGGTAAGATTTACCTCGAGTTAAAATAAGAATAAATTATTCTCAAAAATAAAAAAAATTGGGGGAGACAGGAAAGGGACTGCTTCAGCGACACGGGGTAAGAGTAGGATCGGGCGGGTCAAGGGAACAGGGGCGGTGACCGTGCTGTGCAGTCTTGGGCTGAGCGAGTCTGGTCCTTGTCAACGTGTCTGAACCCATGGAAGCTCGCAGCACCGGGATGACCCTGAAAGGACCGGGGGAGTCCTGGGAATTACACTGTATACATTGTAGCTGCTCGCTGGTCACAAAGGCACTGTGTCCAAACCCACGCACACTCAAACACCAGACTCCGTCCCATGAACAACATTGTAGCTGCTCGCTGTTCCCAGCATGGGACTCAGTCCCGTGAATAACATTGTAGCTCATCGCTGGTCACAAATGCCCCCTGTCCAAACCCACCAACCCTAACCCTAATCCTAACCGTGACCCTAACCCTAATGCTGACCCTAACCCTAGCCCTGACCCTAACCCTAACGCTAGCCAGGATGAACCCGGACAGACTCGGGGCAGTCCCGTCAATAACACGGCAGCTCCTCGCTGGTCACAAATGCACAGCCCAGAGCCAGATGTTCATAATTGGGGGAACTGGGAAGAGGGTGGTGCTTGGGGAGGTCATGGGAACCCTGTGGGTTTCCTATCCAATTTCTTTTCAAACCTAAAACCGCTTTTTTTTTTAAAGATCTTATTTATTTATTTGACAGACAGAGATCACAAGCAGGCAGAGAGAGAGGGAGGGGGAGGCAGGCTCCCCGGCGGGCAGAGAGACCAATTCAGGGCTCGATTCCAGGACCCTGAGACCATGACCAGAGCCGAAGGCAGAGGCTTAACCCACAGGGCCACCCAGGTGCCCCCTAAAACTGCTTTTAAAAAAAAAAAAAAAACAAGGAAAGAAAACCAAGCCACTTTGGGAGAGGCAGGAAGGTCCCCAATTTGAGTCACCACCAGCCCTGAGAGCTGCCATCCCTTGGGATAAAGCTGGGACTCCCCAGTTTCATCCCCAAATGCTCAACACCCCTGAGACCCAGGTGGACGGGGGTGTGGGTCCCATTGCGGGTACCAGCCTCCTTCCATATTTTGTTTGTAAAGAGCAGAGGGCGACACTGCGCGTTCCCCAGAACGGCCAGGTGAATGTGCACGCGCCAGCTGTGTGTTCGGGGATTTTTCTGGTAACTGCCGGCTCACATTCTCCTGTTCCCGAAGACATGATCATTTCTCTTCAAGGCTTGGATATCACCAAGGATGTTTTAAAAAAAAAAAACATAGCGCTTTGTTCTCTATGGATTGCTCATGTCAGAGAAAACTGTATCTGGGGCATCGTGCCCCGCAAAATGCAAAAATTAGCATTCCAGAAGAGGGTCACGTCCCGTGTCGAAGAGAATTCACGGTGGGCAGTGTCCCCCCCGCCGAGCAGGTCCGTCCACGGGGAGAGGCGGCAGAGAGCCCGTCCTTCCGCGCCCACACCGCTAACAGCAGGAGGCGGGGGCCCCGGTGCGGGGCGGTTGGCACGGGTCCCGGGGACCAGCCCTCCAATGCCACGGGCTCAGCCGGAAGGCAGGCAAACCCACACGGGGAGAGCGGGGATGGGGCGTCCTCCACGGAACGCTGGGCCTCCCGGTGTCGCGGACCTGACCTGGCGCCAGGCCCAGGTGACCCTGCAAAGTATGGCCACGTGTTCTGTGTGAACAGGGAGAGCGCGGGGGCTCCGGGAAACAGGTGGGGTCTCCTGGGAGCCAGGATGGAGACATGGGGAGGTCGCGGGGTGGGACTGGAGCTCGTTACGGTGGCTGCCCAGCGTGTCCGCCCCCCCTCCCCGTCCCAGAGGGCCTGGGGTTGCCAGGCGGGGCCTGGTGCCGGGGGAGAGGTGGGCCCAGAAACATCTGGCCCTCGGGCCGGCGAGGGCTGCGGTCACTCACAGTGTTGCTGGAGAGTGTCTTCTGGGAAGGAGAAACACATTTTCTTACTTTCCCAGCCTAAAATGTCATGATGTCCTCATTATCCTGAAGGCGGGGAAGAAAGAGCTGGTTTCTCTCCTCTTGTCTCAGACTCCTGTCTGCCCCACACTTTTATTTTCTTTTAATATTTTCACGGGTTTTATTGATTTATTTCAGAGAGTGAGAGAGCATGAGAAGGGGGAGGCTCAGAGGGAGAAGCAGACCCCCTGCTGACCAGGGACCCCCCCCCTGCTGACCGGGGGACCCCCCTCCCCTTCCCCCAGGCGGGGCTGGATCCTAGGACTCCAGGATCCTGACCTGGCAGAGGCGTAGCCCACCGAGCCACCCAGGCGCCCTCCTCCACACTTTTAAACATGGTTGAAGACACAGAACCAAGGTGCCTCATTCTCCTCCTCCCCGTTTGCAACGTTGGGCCCAGAAGCGTGTGTCGACCTGCTGCACGCACACACATGTCACAGGACATGCCTCTCTCCTTCCTAAACAATACGAAGGGGGCATCTGGGCAGTAGGGTGCAGGGCAGCGTCCTGGGCACCCACCCTCCAGGTGCCAGGAGCACCCTCCCCCGTTGTGACACCCAGAAGTGAGGGCAGACACAGCCGAGGGGCTCCTGGGGGTCAGATCCACCCACGGGGGAGACGCTGGTGTACGGTTCACGACAGGAACGAGCCCCATGTTGCCCACCACTGTGCTCCGCTGACCCCCGAGTGTCAGACCTTATGTCTGCAGGACGCATTCTGTTTTCCATCCACATGACCAGTTGGGGAATGGGCAGAACTGAGTGTCCTCGACCTGGTTGCTGTGGGCTCAGACGGCACCTGAGCGGAACAGAAGCTTTCCACATACGTCCTGGAATGAATGAATGAATCAATCAATCAATTGATGCATGAATGAATGAATGAGGGTTTTGTCTGCTCCAGTCTTCACAGAAGCCCAGAATGTAAAATTTCAAGAAGGGACATCAGGGACCCCATTTCCTTCTGGACCTCACTCTTGGCCACCTGGACACCCCGAGGATATTAGCTCTCCCGTGAGAGCCATTTGGAGGGCACTGCCCAGGGGAAGTAGGTGGGCATCCTACATGTCCGGCAGTCACCTGAGCCATGAGGCCTTCTCAGAGGTCTTTGTTGGGGACTGGACAGAACAGAGGGCAGAGTCTCAGGGGCAGGCATGTCTCGTTGCACAGGACGCTACATTGAACGATCGGTCACGCCAAAGAGAAGTTTCCACACCTCGACTTCCATGTCTGCAAACAGAAGCTTATTTAGAAACAGGATCTTTCCAGATGTGATGAAGGGAAGGATGTGAGATGAGCTCGTCCTGGATCAGGGTGGCCCTGAATCCAATGACGGGTGTCCTCGTAAGAGACAGAAGAGGAGACACAGATGCAGAGGAGAAGTCGTGTGAAGATGCAGGCAGAGATGGGAGGGACGCAGTCACAATCCCAGGGACACGTGGAGCCCCAGAAGCTGGAAGAAGCAGGAAGGACCCTCCCCCACAGCCTCAGGAAGGAGCAAAGCCCTGCCCCGCCTGGATCTCAGCAGCCCTGCCCCACCTGGGTCTTGGGGGTCCTGCCTCACCTGGATCTCAGCCTTCTGGTCTCCAGAGCTGGAGAAGGGTAAATTCCTTTTGTTTAAGTCCCTGTTTTGTGGGAATTCATGACAGCCATCCCAGGACACGCACAGAGTGGCAAAAAGTGCTGTACCCACATACAGGGCCAGGACCCAGGTTGGAATCCTCCTTTGAATACTGCCAAGGACAGACCAGCTGACCTCTGACAACAGGTAGACAGATGACTCTGCGTCCCAGAGAAAACAGACTCGCATTATCCTGGAACCGAAAGGAAAACAGAAGTTCTAGGTGTACACAGGCCAAGCAGCCCTCTCCGTGAGGAAAAACTAAAGGGCAGGAAGGCTGATGTTGGAAGTTCTTGGGAATGTGGTTGATGTTCCTTTTACAAGACAGTAACCGTGTCGTTCTGAATTACTCTTCTCCAAAGTTAATATTTGTTCTTCTGTAGCTTTGGGAAATGACTCATCCCTCGGACGTGCCCTGGAGGCGTTCCCGGGGACGTGCGGTGAGCGCCGACCCCACTCCCTTGGGTGGCCATGCCGACTTCTCCGTACCGCATCCTCGTGGGGAGTCATCCTGGGATGTCTCGGCCCCTCTCACCACCTCTGCAAGGGGCTCCTTCCAGGGACATCTGGGCTGGTACAGTCAACAAGCATTTGTTCAGCACCTACTGGGAGGACCAGGGGCTGGTGCAGGCATTGGGGAGACTCTTTTGAGCAAAAACAGCTGGAGATGAATAATGGACAAAAATGCCTGAATTACAGGGTGTATCAGGGGGAAAAAAAGTAAGTAGTACAGGGTCTGCAGCCCTAGGAGTGCTTGCTGGGGGGTGAGGGAAGTTTTGATTTAAATAAGGCAGTCTGGAGGAGAGAGGCTAACCAGGCAGATAACCAGGCAGGCAGGGTAAGGAGTTGTGCAAAGGTCCCGAGGCAACCCTGTGCTTGATTTATTTGTTCAAGGAAGAGCCAGGAGGCTGGTGTGGCTGGGATTGGATGAGTCAGGGACAGAGGGAGGGAATGGGAAGGAGGTAATGGTGGGGGCATGAGTCGCTGAGGATCCCAGACGCCAGGACAGGAGTTAGGTGTCAGACCTGTCCATCCCGTTACCTGGAGTCTCACCCTTCAATCTGGAACCTCACCTTCTTACCTGATACCTGGAACCTCCCTCCCTCCTGATACTTGAAACCTCCTCTCCCCACCTGATACTTAGAGCTTCTCCCTCCCAACTGGAGCTTCCCATTCCCACCTGGAACCACGTCCTCCTACCTCCTACCTAGAGCCTCCCTCCCAGGGCCAGGTGGATTCCATGTCACACCAGTCAAGGGGAAAGGCATCTTCAGGAGATGCCTTGGTCCTCCTCTCCAATCAGGGAGGAGAACAGCCACAGAGATGGAGGCAGTGGGGGTGAGAACCAGCTGCCCGCTCCAGAAAGAACCCGGAATAGGGCAGGGCTCCCTGGGAAAGTCAGCTCCCACATGCACAGACACTGGAACAACCACTGGGAGATCTCTGCAGTGGACAGAGCTTCATAATCCAGAAATCTGGGTTCAGCAGCTGCTGCTGATGCGCCCAAGTCCGGCATCCTCACAAACCTCCCAGGAATGTGACTCATCCACCAGCCCCCTCATCTTGCCCCCAAAACTGTCCCCAGAACAATGTCATGGACTTAAAATGAATTAATCATACTCAAGCATCGTGTGTATGGAAATCGATGTCTGAATTCAGACATGCAGAGAAAGATCTCCCAAGTTAAGGGACAGTCACTGTGTTAGACGCTTGTGGTAGAACCTTGTACACCAGGCAGTGTTTCCCTCTACTTCTTGATCCATCAACTACCTATGTATCTGTCGTTTGTCCATCCATCCATCCATCCATCCGTCCATCCATCCATATATGTATCCACCCATCTAAAATCTGTCTATGTATTTGTCTATCATCTACTATCCATGCATCCATCCATCTCTGTATCCATCATCCATCCATCCATCCATCCGTCGTCCATCCATCCATCCGTCCATCCATCCATCCATCCACACATCCATCCATCCATCCATGTATCCATCCGTCCATCCATCCATCCATCTCTGTATCCATCATCCATCCATCCATCCATCCATCCATCCATCTCTGTATCCATCCATCCACACATCCATCCATCCATCCATGTATCCATCCATGCATCCATCCATCTCTGTATCCACCATCCATCCATCCGTACATCCATCCATCTATCCATCATCCATCCACCCATCTATTCTGTTCCATCTACCTATCTATCCATCCATCCATGTATCCATCCGTCTATCATAGATCCATCTATCAATAATATATATTAATCTTCCTGTCTGCCTGCCTGTCTGTTTTTCCATCCTCAGTTCCATAAAAATTAACCGTTTGTTCATATCACATGCTACATAACTGAACAAAAGCAGCTGGAAATATTTGCCTAATTAAAACCAAACAGAGGACCAAGCAAACTCCTGTGTCTGACTTTCAGCACCAGATGCTCACCACCGACAGCTCCTTTAAACTCAGAACACGTGTGGGTTCACACATACGCCTCCCTGGGCTTGTCCTGGGGACTGACTCTGATGCGACCCATGGCCCTCTCTGCACCCAGACTTGCATCCCCCTCTGGGGGGCAGCTGCTCAGTGCCGAGCGGGTGCTGGGCCCCCTCACAAGTGAGCAGCAAGGCATCTCAGGGCCTCTCCTGCCAGCTACAAACAGTGAACAGGCCCCCTGATAAGTTCCATCCATGGGACCCTCCTCACCTTATTCTGGGGGAAGAAATGCATGATTGGAAGCACATTTATCTCTACACGCATGTTTTATATCGGGACCTATGACACCAACGGGAAAATGGGAGAATGCCCTTGGAAACCCAGCATCACCAGCACCAGCACCAACCCCCAGCAAAGACAAGGATGGCAGGTAGGACCCATTGTGAACTAGAGGGGAGCCAGGGCCATGGCAAGTAAGACCACCTGCGTCAGCCCTCCCCATCCTGGTGACATTGCCTCAGTCTCAGAGCCCTTCTTTCACCTGTGGCTTGTTTCTTGTGCAGAGACACAGCTGCCATCTTCCCACCAATGAGGTCGCCATGTTGCCAGCACTCCTGGGTGCTGTTCTTGGGGGGATGAGTTTGGAGCCAGTCCCACCCACCCATTACTGGCGCCATGCTTTGTGCATGTTACTGGCAGACCCTCAGCCTACGTCTCCCCAGCCATGAAAAGAATGTAAGAGGTATCTTGAGGAATCTCAGGGAGCGTTGGGTGGCTATCAGCAAAGACCTTGTGTCTTCCAGATCCTACCTGTCACCTCCATTCAAGGGAGAGAAGCAGCTGTTTTCACACTGGTCAAGGATTATGGCCACCACCCACTTGCTCACACCCGTGCCTCCTGCACACACTATAATATCAGATGTCCTCCAGGAAAATGAGAGGTGTTGAGGGTACGCGGGCTGTGCTCCCTGGGTATGGCTGCCTAAGGAGATGAACACAGTGCCCAGAGTCACATGGCCGATGTGGACACAGGTGCATGCCCGGGAGCTCCAAGCACACAGGTGTGAGCCAGGAACCTGCTGTGGAACAGACGGCTGGGGTTTAAAGGTCTGGAGCATCTCTTTGCAGGCAATGGGGCTGAGCCTTTGGGTGCCCATCAAAGAAGACGGCCATGCTTTGGACTCCTGGTTTCCACAGGAACCAGCAGCAGGGGGCAGAGGTTGCTCCGATGACTCACGGCCTCTCGGATCTGGGTGGACCCACTCCTTCCAACCCGCCCACCACCTGTCTCCAGGAGGCTCCACGAGCCCCAGGGCCCCTCTGGCTTCGGAGCCAGGCTTCTGGAAAACTCAGAAGAGGTGTTCTCCGCAGGCACCCATTATCCTCCTGGTTCTGCAGGCAGTACCGCCAACAAGGTGGGAACCAACACATCAAGTCTCCTCTTTGGGAAAAGATTTCCCACACGTTTTGCTCCCTGTTCAGACCAAAGGGAGCCCACCGGCTCCCACAGAGGAACATTATGCAGGGAGGCATGGCGTGGAGTGTGCTGGGCTGTCAGGGAAGTGACAGACACCTCTCGCTCTCCTTTGGCACCCGCACGTCACTCACCGCGGCTGTGACATGACACGGCGAATCATCAATTAAGTGTACGTGTTGCCAGCAGACCCTGAAAGACACCGGGACTTATCCCCCTGTTGGAGAACATGCATAATTCTCCTTCATGTTACCAGGACCCACAGGTGCTCTGCACTCCGTTCAGGTAGACCGCAGACATCCCATTCCGAGCATCTCCGGCAAACCAGCACATCTGTGACAGCCCCAAATTGGCTCTCACCTTACGTACAACGCCCATGAGCGAGGTGCAGGAGCTCCCCATGCACCAAGATTCATGATGAGACATGCAACGGGTAGCCAGGCTAAAAAATCTATTAATAAAAATCCCATGGGCTAAAAAAAAAGAGAGAGAGCGAGAGAGAGCTTACCCTCCCTCCTAAAGTATTAAATCTCTGACATTCATTTTTATGTCATATTAGAATTTTTTCGTACTAACTTTCAGCACTTGGGAAGAAAAAAGCACAAGTCAAATGTTAGCTTTGAAATCCTGAGAGCTGTCGGATCTCTCTACCTTCATAAATTATTATTCTCCCTCCGTTCAACCAAACAGTGGGAGGGATGCGTTCTCCCAGGAACGGAATATGGACAGCGGGAAACGTGGACGGAAGGGAGCAGGCAGAGGCTGGCCTCGCTGATGCAGCCTTAAATGACAACGGGTGACCATCCACCGAAGATGACATTCACAGCCCCGCCCTTCCGCGGAGAGACAGATTGGCCTGACATAAGCACAGGCACTCCCCCACGCCTGCGGTGTCCAAAGTGTGGCGTGCCTGCTCAAATTCAAACACTCTTCCTTCCATCACTCTGCCGGATGTGTTTCTGGTGCCAAACTTTATTCCTACCATGATTTTAATAATTTCCGTCCTCCTTGGTTGTGTCTTGTGAGGTTCTGAGTGAAGGTTCTCGTAGGACCTGCCCCTTGGTTTTGGGGTGTGCTGTGCCAACGAGAGAGCAGAGTGGGCATCCCTGTTTGTTAGGGGAACTCAAGGGTTAACTGAAAGTCCACAGTATAAAGGGTAAACCTCCAAATGCATAGGTGACTTCCGTGGTTCATGCTCATGTGTCAGGTGTCATGCGTGTGGCCGAGAGAAGGCACCCCATCAGGAAAATATCTTGATTTTAGTGGGATTCGGTGCCGCTGTTCTAGGGCGGAATCCTAGAAGAGCGTTTGTGAATTAAGTCAGCTTCTCTGCAATGAGACAAGAAGTGCCCATGGGGCCATCACTCGTGTAATCCCACCACAGCGCTGTTGGAGACCCTTTTGGTCTCCACTGGTAGAGGGATGAAGGTGCCCGGAACTGGATATTCCAATGGTCTTTGTGCCCAACGAACACCAAACACATGCATCACATGACACAGACAATCGCCAATTTAAGCTGTTTCCATCGGAGCTTCTGGTTCTAGGATAACCAGTAACACGTGTAACACTAATCATAAAATGAGAAATTGCACATGGTGCCTTTTGTTGGCCAACAGACTGGAGTTATTACAGCTTTATGTTTGTACTTAAAGAGTATGTACCATGAAAACCCGCCCTTGTGTGCCCACATTCGGACAAACGCCACCAGACAGTTCACAGAAAGACGCTGATGGCTCTAAGCGCATGTGGCTGTGTGCAGACAGCGTACCATGATCGCTACACGTAGGGAGGTCTCCCAGGCCAGGAGAGACAAGCACGTGTGATTGCACGTAGTCGGTGTTCAACAAACACCTGTCTGTTGTTACTGTGGTTAGCATGCCCACCACATTCCCCTTATGGCTTCTTGTGATGATGAATGTCACGTGTTCCTCTGTCTGCTCTGTGTTGTCGTGATAGAGTTCCACAAGTGTCAAGAAAAGCAAAAAGGCAAAAACACATGCAATAGCTATGACGTAATAAAGTGTGATCATGGCACGTTGGCTGTAAGGAGGCAGAGTGATGACCTTCTCATATGGGAGAGAAATGAGAATCATGGGTTGGAGACAGGTTAGCTCCCTCAGTTAAGGGTCAGGTTCCTTGAGACCACAGAGTTCCACTTCCAGATGTCTCCCCTGGAGAAACCATCACACTTGGGCAGGGGTGAGCATGACAAAGGATGCTTATGACAGGTATAGGTGTGATAGCAGAAGACCAGGGAGACCCAAATTGTCGTCCCAATGGGGGATTGGTGGATCCACACCATCAAATCCACAGCAGATGAAATGCATGTGGTGGGTCTCTGCTGCTGCTAGGGAATATCTCCAAGACAGGTTGTTTCGTGACAAAAGCGTATTTAGACAGTTACACACAACCATACAATGTGTTATCATTTATGTTTTAACAATAACAATAACACACACACACACACACACACACACACTCACAAACACATATTCACCAAAACAGGTTGAAATGCACCCAAATGTACAAAAAATTTCTGGAAGGACATACACAGCGTGACAATGGCATTTATCTCCGGGGAAGGGATGAGGTGGGACCGGAGTTCTTAAGGAGGCTTCCAACTCTATTTGGAATGTGTCAATTCTCTTTATCAAGCAAACATTCCACACTAGGCATGGAGCCCAGGGCAGGGCCCAAACTCACAATCCTGAGATCAAGACCTTAGCTGAGATCAATAGATGCTCAGCCCACTGAACCACCCAAGTGTCCCACCAAGAAAACATCTTAAGGTAATTTCTTGAGAATTTGAAAACCAGTCTATTGTCTTGGGAGACAATAAGAAGATAAATAGAAGACAAGAGTACATAGAGTAAAAATCACGTTAAAGGATATTTGTATGTAATTACCCCTCCAGCCACCTGCTTATCCATCCATGCACCCACCCACCCACCCATCCATCCACCCATCCATCCATCCATCCATCCACCATCTACTCATCTACCCATCTATCCCCCATTCACTGATCCATCCATCCCCCACCCACCCAACCAGCCTGTCAGCTGGACAGGCACCCATCCACCCAACCTACACACAACCCACACCCATCCATGCACCCATCCATCCACCATTCATCCACCTGCCCATCCGTCCACTGACATATATAAAAAACCTACAGTAAATAGACCAACTTAACATAGAGGGAAAGTAGGGCTACTTAAACCCCCAAACCCAAACATATGACTGGAACCTTTAGAACCCCAGACACGCCATCCCGAAAGGGAATGTGGGTCCATGTACAAGGACTTGCTTCCCACAGCAAAGAGCACAGCATCAAGGCATGCCCTCTTTCTCTGGGAGACTGTCTGGCAGATCTACAGCCCTGGTCACCTGCATGGGTGCTGCTGGCTTCCTCCCTCATGAACTTCTAAAGGAGCACACACTGAGCACCCCCAATTGAAGAGTCTTTTTCAAGCCTCTTTGGTGACCATCTGCCTTCAGATGGAAGGAATGTGACTCATGCTGTTGGAACGCCCTCGCGCGTAGAAACCGAGGGTGGTGGAGCGCCTCGTGTTGCCCCTGCCGCAAAAAGACATCAAGGAGGCCAAGTCTGTGTGGGTGCCAGGGGCGCCATGTTGAACTGGTGGGTGTCAGGGTCCAGTGTGGTCCTCCTAGCGCTCTCGGAGGACATTTGTGATCTCACAGAGCCAGAGAACCAGGGAAGGTTGGGGGAAGATGGCATTTGAACTGGAAATCTAAGGCAAGGAGCCGATGGGCAGGACTTCTGCCGACCCCTACCCCAGGGGATAACAAATGGCCCTTGATTAGGGGATTTGCACATGAAAGAGCTCGAAGGACTAACAATACAAGCGGAAATCTTCCCGAAGTTGGGAGCACAGAGAATGCAAGTTACCCGCTGGGGTTTGGGGTTTGGAAGCCTCTCCTGGGGAGGCATTCCCGTTTGCTCCTGTCGCTCATGGACTTCTCACAAAGCCTGCAGAGCCTGAGCTGCTGTCCAGAACCCGCAGCAGGGATGGAGGCATCCTCGGGAGCATTTCTTTACCTTCGAGGAGGAAAGCATCGTGTGGTAGAGCAGATCTGTCTGTGGTGGAGCAGGGAGCCAACGGTGGGGCTCAGATGTGGGTCACAGCGTCCTGCCAAGCTTCAGATTGCAAACAAGTTGATGTTCCCCCACTGAAAGTGGCACAACCGAAGTCACCTTCATAATGAGCTTCTCCGTGATGACAACTTTAAAAATAGAAGCAAAGGGATCTTTGTAAATTAGATTTCGCAGAGAAATAACATCCAGTGACGTCAGGCTCCATCTATGAGAAGCCAGGCATGCACACAATCGCTGGTGCAGAATGTGAGCTGTGTCTATTTAGTGCCCCTAAACGTAGGTGTCTTAGAGTGCTGGTCCTCAACCAGGGGCCATTGTAGCCCCCAGGAGACACTTGGCAATGGCTGGAGATATTCTGGATTGTCAGACTGGAGGGGCCCGTGTTACGGGCATCTGGTGGGTGGAGACCAGAGATGCTGCTCAGCACGTTACAGTACACAGGAGACCCCACATTAGAGTCATCCAGCCCCAGATGTTAGCACTGCTGAGGCTGAGACATTGCGACCTGGTCTGAGACACTCTATCCACCTAGCTCTCTAGCTGTCAATCGATCATCTATTATCCATCTATCAGGCTATCAATCTATTACCTATTTACATCTATCATCAATCTGTCTTGTTTGTATTTTTCCCTATCATCTATCTATCATCTACCTGTCTGCACATCTACCTTATCTATCAGGATGTATTATCCATCTGCCATGTATCTATCATATATCTGTAACTATTATCTATCTATCTCTCTCTCTCTGTTTTATCTACTTATCTATATCTATCTACAACTATTTCCACCTCCCTATCTATGGAAGCAGTTCCCAACAGGGAGAAAGCCTGCCTTCCAGGAAACACCCAGCAATGCCTGGGGACATTTCTGGTTGTCACTAGGGAGGGAACAGGATGCTCCTGGCATGCGATGGGAGGTGGAGACCAGGGATACTGCTGAACACCCACCCCAGCACTCAGGATGCCCCCACGACAAAGGATGCCCAAGCCCCAGATGTCAGCAGTGCTGTGATTGAGAAACCCTCATCAGAGGTACAGGGTCCTAGAGAGCAATAGGCATTTTCAGGTTTCTGAAATGGTGCAGACGCAGACCCTGTGCCCAGCTGTGTCACTCTGCTCAGACACCCAGCTTCCCCGTCTCATCACCTGCCCATTTCCTTCTCTCTTTCTTTTCCACTTCATCTGGACACATCCAACCGGTGGTAGAAAGAAAATGCCCGAAGAAATGCTTGGAGACACCTGTTTAAAGGGGCTTTGTAACACCAAGGAAGGATGTGGATAGCCGTGATGTGCCACGGTTTATTTATTTGACTCGAAACATGATGTTTGCATAGGAACACCACCACATGGCAAAACCATGACACGACTGCTTTTGTTCAACTTCCATAGGGCAGAGGAACAAGGACTCAAAAAGAGTTGATTCAGAAAGTTAAATGTTGCATCTCCCGTTGAAGAATGGGAGAATGACCCTAAGTAAAAATCTCAACAAATAAGCCTTTGCATTTCAACAAATGCAAAATTTCAGCAAATTAGGCTTTGCATCATCCTCTGACTAATGCAGAATGTGGGTTTACACTTTGGGGATGTTTATCCATCATGCACGATGCTGTTTAGCGTAAAGATTCTCTGGCCTCCTTTCCAGAGATTGTGTTATTATAGTAGGGCTTGCGAATTGGCTTTTTTTTTTTTTTTTTTGCTTTAAAAAAATTGCATTTTCTATTATCATAAAATTGACTCGACATGTATATGCTGTACAGTCCTGTGAATTTTAACATATGTTTGGATACATATAACATTGTCACAGTCAGGAAACAGAATAGTTCCATCACCCCTCAAATCTAACATTACTGCCATGCTATCCCTACATAATCTTTTTCACACACACCCCCCCCACAACCTCTTGGGCGACCCACAAGATACTTAGAATAATCTTGCCCCAGTACATCGGACAAATTAGCCCTAAGTTAAATGTTGCTTGAGTCCATCCCAACAATGCACACAAGCAACGTGCGAAAGAATCAAAGTACTTCCAAGCAATTTAATTGCAGCCCAGAACAAAGTTCAAAGATAGTTATAGAGATACAAAACTATCCAGCACCCAAAGATATAAACAAAGATACAAAGATACAAAGAAAGATACAAAACTAAATAGCACCCAGCAAGATAAACCTAACAATGTCTGCATCTAATCCAAAATTACCAGGCATGAAAAGTAGGAAAAAAAAATATGCTTCATACAACAGAGAAAAATCGATTAATTCAAATCAACCCAGAATTGACAAAGATGTAAGCATTAGAAACCAAAGACATTAAGATAGTTCTTATAACCATACTCAATTTGTTAAAAATAAAAACTTACCATTTTCAGTACAGATGTGAAGGATACAAAAGAAAAGGCTCCAATCATACTTCCACTTGAAAAAATGACCCAGTCTGAGCTGAAAAATATACCCGGTGGCATTGCGCATGGATGAGTCATTACAGAAGGAAAGATGAGTTCATGTGAAGATAGGGAGATAGACACTACCCAACATGAAACATACAGAGAAACATGACTTAAAAATTAAAAGAACATCAGTGAACTGTGGGTCGACTTCATGCAGCCGAACACATATGCAGTTGGGGTCCCTGAAGGAGGAGCAGGTTTCAAAGTTCACCTCGTTTAATTTTACAACAACCCTACAAATTAGGTCTTCTGATCTCCACTTGATAGCTGCATGGGGTCACCAGATAAAACACAAGATGACATGCAATAGCTGGGACGTACTTGTATGGGGCAATTATTTGTAATTTACCTGAAATTGAAATTTCACAGGAATCTTTTCCTCTGCTAAATCTAGCAGCCCTACAAATGGAGTGATGGATTCACAGCTCTTATGTAACTAATGCTCCCAAGGTCACGTCGTAAGAGATGAAGGTGCTAACCCGGAACTGTGTGAAGCCCAGTGCCTGTGCCCTAATGGCCTAAACCCTTCTCTTTCAGTGGTCCAACACAGATGAGTCTCTGCATCAGCTTAAGATCTCATTCTAGTGGAGTCTACGTGCATCACAAATGAGATTGTAAGTTCATCTAAAGGCAAAGGCAGGATTGCATTCTTGTTGGCATGCCCGATAACCTGGACGAGACAGATAACAGTGGGAGGTTGGATGGCTAGATGATGGATAGATGGTGGATGGTTGGGTGGGTAGGTGGACGGTGGGTAGATGGGTGGTTATGGATGCATGGATGATGGATGCATGGATGGATGGATGGATGGGTGGGTGATGGACAGGTGGATGGCTGGATGGATGGATAGATGGGTGGGTGGATGGATGATGGATGGATGGGGGGTGGAGGGATGGATGGGTGGTGGATGGGTGTATAGATAGATAATGGATGAATGGATGGATGGATAGAAGGACGCCATGATAATAAGAAATTGATGCTATTTTTAAATCTTTATTTAAGCTGTATTCCTACAAGCTCAACCTATGTGTCGTTGCCGCAGACTGTCTCCTTGCATTATGATGCTTTTCAATCCATCTTATTGAAAGTCAAAAGCCCAAAGAAAGCCAGGAGCCAAGCCATTAACTGGGTAAGTGTGGTCTTCTTCTTCCATTAGCAAGTCTACAGAGAGTGGCTGGTTGAGAGAGAGCCTGAGGTCATCATCCTGAAAGCTCTGTCTTGTCCTCTGGGAGGGGACATGGCCCAGGGAGGCCTCCTGTGGTTTTGTCCCAGGAGAGGGAATCAGGAGCAACGGGCAGGCTTATTTTATTCTCTTTAAAAATAGATGTGGTCCTTGAGACACATTGGCTCAATGTCTCAAGATGGATGTTAGAATGATTTTATTTCGGCCCCCTTAATGCATCTTCTGGGTGTGTGTGTGTTTTGCTTTTGTTTTGTTTGATAGAAATAAATTAAACTTTGCTATCTTTGGGCTATTGAACCACCAGGATAATTGATAACGATGACATTAAAATCACATCAGGAACAAGACGTCTCTTCAATAAAACCTCGTTAATTAGGATCTCATAAATTCAGAATTTGGGCTGAAATTTATCTTAGCGTTAGCTAGTAAGAAAAGACTGAGTAAATTAATAGTGTGAGGATTTCAGGGGAGTTACTGACACTTTCCGTAGTTTAGAAGCATTTATTTTACACCTAAAAATGTGGAATTAATTATAATTGTCTATCAAATGATCAGATTATCCACCAAAACATTATTCATCAAAACTTTGCAAACATTTAATTTTATATGCATTGAAAGTCTAGGTCTATTTTTATAGTATTCCGTAATACTTGCTGTCCGATCCTTAAGACTTGCATTATTCCTCGTCAACAAAATTACGGGAATTTTCATTATAGTGAATGTTGGCAAAGTGCAGTGAATTCCTTTAGAAAATTCTGTTTTATACATCCTGTATTACCTTATCAGATACCATGTTGTGTTTGTGCTGAGCTGTATGGGAGAATGCCAGCTGTGGGTCTGGATTCTAGTTCTAGCCGAGCTGATACCTGGTTACCTGACTTGAGTAGATGCTCAACGTCCCTGTAGGTATTTCTTTTATTTCTTTATGTGTCACCCCAAAAGACCAGGACTATATCATTTCCCAAGTAGCTTCAAGTTTTAAATTCCATACTCTCTTGGTTAAATGAGTAACATTTACACTGTGGTTCTTAGTCATTTTCCACCTGGTAAATACAGATGTGTGGGAGCATGTGTGTGAGGAAGGGGGATATCCTATGTGTTTTCTGTGGGTCTATTTCTTAAAAAAATGGTGGTAGGTTGCATGATACAAATTTGCTATTTTCATACATTAGAAATGGCCAAACATCAGGAATTTCATGTGGCTCCGTCTTGTCAATTTTTATTCATCTCTTAGTTTTCTGGGTTCATGAGGGTCGGGGTAGAGTTTTATAACTTTACATCCTGCCCTAGTTTCTAAACAACAGCCTTCCAGAAGCCTGCATCGGTCAGCGACTGCTGAGTAACAAGCTGTCCCTTACCTTGGATGCACAAAAGAAATGGTCACTCATTCCTGTTTATTCACCTTGAGCTGGCTGATGGCAGCCTGGTGTAACTAGGCAGCTTTGCCTCTTGATTGGGTTGGACACCTCTCGGTTCCACGTGAGTTCATCCTGGGGTCTGGGCTGAGGCTCCCGCCGTGGCCCAAGCTGTTCTCGCAGTGATGGCAAAGTCACAAGAAGGGAGCAAGCCATGCAAAGGGATCCCAAGCAGAGACGCATACCCCCCACCCACCCAAGAGGTGGTGCTGGGGACAGAGGGAGTGAACATTTTGCAATAGCTACTTCTCAGTACCTATTTTGCCACTGATCTTCCGAGGCGCTGTTTCCCTAAGCCTGTAAGTGAGGTCATACCTCGTAATGAAGGTGACGGAATCCTGTGTCCCGAAACCGTGCTAAGCACGACCTTAGACTTCCGTGTGTTTACCAGTTGTCTCCCTATGGGATGGCGGAATAATTTCCCCAAGTAATGCTCAGGTATTGGGCTCCTCCTGAGATGAACATAATCGGTAGACGGATACGGAGTTGAAGTAGGAAGGGGTGAATGTCCAGCCTCAAGCTCTGTGGGTTTTGGGGCATTTCTAAGGAATCCCAGGAAAGTTCAGAATTCAGCATGGGAGGAAGGTGCACAAGCTCTAGTAAAATGCAAAATATCCCCCTGTGTCTCAGTGCATCTACAGAAGGTGAAGAAAGAAGCTCACCACCCAAATTTCCTGCCACCCCCAACACCGTCTCTCTGATTATTTCTCACCTAGGACCACTCCTTGGATCCCTGCCATCTTTCCTCATTCACCACACCTGGATCCCAACCATTCACCCCTCCTGGCAGCCAGCAACTCTCACCAATGCTCTCCTAGAGATCACAATTCATCTCCCCAAGGCGAAGTGTCCTGTCCATCCAACCTGTGCGTTCAACCATAGGTTTACCATTGGTTACCCAAGACGGGGGCTCACTACTTTCCCCAGGGCTCCCCAAAGGGACACACTGTCTTTGATTCCCAGACAACAAAAGGAGGCATGTTCCAATGGTCACTCACTCAACAAGTAACAAAGCTAACATTTCTGCTCGGGTCTACTTGGCCCCAAACTCTGTACAGAGAAAATCTGCCGCCATCTTGGATTCAACTCCAAGATGAACACAGATTCCTTATGACTTCCGTAACACACATTATTGGTATCTCCCAGATTAACTAGGATGCTGTGGGGGAGGGGGGGGACGTGGATCCTCTGAAATAGTCAAAAATGAAATTTCTTGCAACAGACCAACTTATTAACTATTTGGAATTTGTGCACCAATTCATAAAGCAGCATTGTTCACAGCAGCCAAACGGTGGGAGCAACTTAAACATCCAGGAGCAGATGAAACCGTCGACAAACTGTGGTCCATCCTGCATAGTGGGATACAGCTCATTCTTGAAAAGGAAGGATGTTCCTCACCTGTCATGTCCGAGATGGACCTTGAGAACAAGGTGTTCCGTGTGATAAGCTGGACCCGAAGGGACAAATCCTAGAGGATTCCATGTCTATGGGGTCTGTAGAAGACTTACTTATATTTAAGGAGACAAAGTAGATGGTGGGTCCATCAGGTGAGCAATGGGGAGTTCGTGTTTCATTGGGGGGGCTCCTGGGGGCAAGGACTTCGACATGTGGATTTGGAGGAGACACAGTTCAGCCCAACACCCATGAACATAGACTGGCCCCGAGTATCTTGAAAATTTAAACCTTTCCAGCGTCATCCATATAGTGGAGATGATGGATCACGTCTATCCCCAACCAAACCTCCCGAGACGGAAACTTCCTGCCAAATATGAAGGCAATAGACACCGTCTTTAAACCAGAGACCCCTGATGCTTCCAGGGTCCTCCCCCTGAAACTCAGCCATACCTCAGTAATAAGCCCCAGGAGTCAGGTCAAAACATCCTCAGGTGCCCACCAGAAAACGTTTGCAAAGGTCCAAACCGCTTCCCTGTGGCCAGTTTCCTATCAAGTGCATTTCCACGCCATAGGAAGAGACAGCGGCATCCGGGTGCCAGATGCCCGGCACATGCTCCCCAAGACCTCAGGAGAACAAAAACATACATGTGGTCTAGCTTACCGTCGCCCCGTGTGTCCGTTGCAAAACACAGCCTTCATCGTGTTCCCCGGCGGGAGGGCGAGGAAAGCCACCGGAGACCATTTTCACGAGGGAAGGGCATCCGCTTCAGGAGACCTTGAAAGAATTTGCAAATCAAGGACAGAGAGAAGGAGCCAGCCCCCGTCAGCCTGGACCACGTCCCTTCTGCGTGTGCACTTAGCATCCTGATTAAAAACGGTGAGGCCCGGGGGGGCGCGGGGCGGGAGGGTGGGGGGGGGCAGAATTTTTTATTTGAGGGTTAAGCCAATATTAGCACGAAAAATACAATAAAGTGATTCAAATGGCCCACAGCTACAGCGTCGGTACCAGGGATGTTTAGCTACAAAATGAGCGACCGGCTAATTGTGTAAATGCCTCTAATTACGTGTGCAGAGCCTCTAACCGCGGCTTCTCCCGGTAACTAATAAGAAATCAATTAGTTAATGAAGTGCCCATTAAATGCAATGCTAATCCCAGCCAGGGTTTTTTTAATGTTTCTCTTTCTTCCCCCCCGTCTGATCCTCCTTAATGACCACCGCCATACGGAGCACACAGCTTTCTGCATGTCTAATGAAACATCGTTACAGGGTAGTTGGCATTCTTGGAAGACCTGAAGGAAAGCTGCTTCCCAATTATTTTTAATTGCCAGACACTCTCGCAACTGGGTCTCCAACACGCGCTTCAGAGCCCTGCGCTGTCACGAAGCCGGCGCAGACGTGGTGCTTTCTGTCCGTGGCCCGGGAAGGTGCCGCCGTGGGCTCGGCCACGGAGCAGGACGCACCTGCAAAGCCCGAAAGGGTTCCGGACGGTGCGTGCCCGCTCCTTGATCGTGCCCGTCCTGCAGCAGCCCTCCTTCTGCACCCGCTCCCCGGGGACCCGAGAAGCCCCGTGGGCAGCGTCCGGCGTCTTGGGTCCCCGGGAACCGCACCGGGGAGAAGCGCGGTAGGGGACACCCGGCCGCTCCACGCTTCAAGCCACGCTCCCTTTGTAGTCGTGAACTGTGTCTGCCACGGGCAGCTCTGTACGTGACAACTTGTCCCTTCTGCAAAGCGAGTCCCTGACCCTGGCTCCCGTCCTTCTCCGTCAACGTGGCACAGCATGAGAAGGGACTCTTGCCGGCCGTCCTGCCGTCTGATACTTCCCCGGGGCGATTACATCTCTCGCTCCGGGGGACGTCCACGTCCCAGGACGGCTTTTCGTCTCGCATCACCATGAAGTCTCATAGCCGAGTCCGCGTGGGGGCCCCCCACCCCAGGGCTGCCCCACGTCTCACGATACAAAGGCACCCAGGACGTCCACTTGAAAACAACGCAAAACCACCCTTGGGGATAAGGCAAAGCCGCCCGAGCCCATGTCCTCGCTCGCGTTTACTTTTGGGCAGCTGCAAATTGAATTACTCGATCCAGCACCCCTGTTCCAAGAGCTCTGCCACCAGCAGCTGCCAAAGCCGCGGCCGTCAGCAGAAGGGAGATGGGATGTGACGTTTTGTTCATTAAATAAACAAACCCGGTTCGGGTAACAGCATTAGGTAGAAAGCCTCATCAATTCTGGTACATTTATGTTCGCGTAACGAGAAGTGACAATTGTTCCTTACACGCATAGGGACGGAGCGGGAGCGCGGGAGGGCTGGGACGCTGCATGCGCAGCTCAGAATCAGACGCTCCCCGTGCCACGAAATACGGGGGAGGCGCCCGTGTGAGCGAGGTCCGTCCATGGGAGCCCACGGCTGCTTGACGACGTGGCTACGCACAAGGGGACTGCGGCCAGGAACGAAGAATTGGATCCCAGTTTGGGGTTTTCCTTCCTTGTGTCCCCGCAGAGGCATCCCAGGCAGGACAATCCAGGGAAACAACCTCCAAGAGCATCTGGATTTTTTTTTTTTTTTTTTCTGGACGAATGCACTGTTTTGTGCTCAGCACAAATTTGGGGGCAGGTGGAGAGTAGAAGGGAACACAATGGCATGCACCCCAAATCGTCACCGGTCCCCACACACGTCTTTTCTGTTGTGGCCCCCATGGCACGGGACAGCCTGGGGACCCCACATTTCCGGCGAGGTCCTACACTCAGGGGACGAAGGCTCAGAGTCTCGGGTCTCCCCCGGTTCCACAAGCACTAGGAGAAATACAGGACACATGTCTGCAAACCGCAGTGTGCCTGAGCGTGGGGACCACGGCGGAGGCCGCCGGTCCCATTCCAGTGAAACGCGCAGAGAATAGGAAAAACATACATAGCGCCCCAGAGACGCTGTTGATACGGGACTGCCCTCACCCCTGCCTTACCTGGGGAGGGGTACCTTCCAGGACCCCCAGCGGATACCCAAAACCATAGACAATCCCGAACCCAACACACGCTATGTTGTCTTCCTAAACATACATCCCGGTGGTGACGTTTACCCTATAAATCAGGCCCCGTAAGAAATGAGCAGTAACTAGTAATAAATGGAACCATCACGACAATATGCTGTAATAAAGTTAGGTAAACCGTGCGCTTGCTCTCAAAACACTGGATCGTGCTACACTCACTTTTCTTTCCGTTTTTTTCTTTTTTTCTTTTTCTTTTTCTTTTTTTTTTTAAGATTGTGTCCGTCCATTTGAGAGAGAGGGAGAGAGCACAAGCCGAGGGAGCGTCAGAGGGAGAAGCAGGCTCTCCGCTGAGCAGGGAGCCTGACGCGGGGCTCGATCCCGGGACCCGGGATCATGACCTGAGCCGCAGGCAGACGCTTCCCCGACGTGGCCCCCCAGGCGCCCCGGTGCTCACTTCTCTTTTCCCGATGACGGCCGATGAGGAAGCAGCTTCGTCCTAAGGTGAGGAAGGGGAATGACGTCCGCCCGTCCCAGCACTGAGGCGCCGCTGACCTTTTCAGGATCCACTAGGAGGGGTCGCCCGCTTCCAGACGACGGTTGACCTCAGGGAACTCACGTACAGGCGGCACTTCACACAGGTTTCACGATTCCAGGCCTTTGACCTGGCCCTCTCTGCAGAACACACCTAACCCGGAGCCCAGGACTGACTCAAGCTGTGTCCACCATGGCCATCAAACCGTAATTTTTTTTCTTTATCCCTTTGCCAGGGATGAAAACAGAGCATTCGGGGGGCCTGGAAGGGAGACCTTTGGTCTGGATTCTGCATTTGGATCGAGGACAGCAAGTATGAAACGCAACCTTCCCTGAGGACCTTGACAACGGGTTTCAAGCCGAGAGGCCCTCGGTCTTTCGCTCCCTGCCTCCCTCTCAGTATGACAAGCAGCCTGATTTTTAAAATTCCCCACCTGGAAGCCAACTTGGCTGACCTGTGTAACAGGGGAATCGGGGTCCGCCGGAGGAATAGAACCAGGAGGGCTGTGAGTGCAGTTCGAAAACAGAGATCTCTTTTAAGGAATGGGCTCGTGTGATCACAGAGGCTGTACGTCCCAGTCCTGGAGGGTCAGCCAACCGCTGAGACCCGCTATAGCTACAGTCTGAAGATAACTTGGACACAGAATTCCCTCTCCTTGGGAGACAGCACGACGTCCCCCCTACCGGACTCTTAAACCCTTCAACTGATGAGACAAGGCCCACCCACGCTATGGAGGTGATCTGCTCTACTCATCATCTCCTGGTTGAAATTGTCCGTCCCATCACAATAATAACATGACCAAACATCTAGAGCAACGTTTGACCAAGTATCTGGGTACCCAGGCCCGCTGATGTATAAAACTAACCATCACCAGCAACCAAGATAGTATTCTCAATTGTAGGTATTTGGGGGGAAAAATAACTGAGAACTAAGATGCCAGTCCTTCCTTGCTGTCTAGGGAAGCCATGTGGCATGGAGAAGAAGGCCTGTACACTCACCACCCAATAGCGATGGCTTTGGGGACTGTAGTGTCTCTGAATCCACACATTCTTATCTGACGGCTGGATAATGAGAAATGCAACACCTCTCGGCTCAGGACGTCCAGGCTGGTCTCACGGACATTTGTTTCAAAGCTTAAATCATCAAATTCCTCCCATTTTGTCCATTTGCCACCTTGAAGACCTTAGGAACATCTCACTTCTGCTTGTACTGTTAATGACAATATTTCTGTTGAAGCTGACTCATGTTTACAGTCAAACACATTTATTTCAGGGCATGACTTCACATAACCACTGTAATATCTGCAGAGCCACCTTCACGTCCCACGGTACTGGGGAAGCTTAAGAATAAAGGCAAATAAGCACAATGAGGACGTTGATCTCCATGTGGCAAGAGCCATCCCAGCCAAACGCTCCCCCCGTTTGTCTGGAAATGGGGTTCACAAGGGTGAGATGTGGGTAAAGGCATGTGTGCACCAAATTGAGCCATCCGAAAACCACACAAGAGGGAAGAGCCCCTCCTCTGATTGTGGAAACAGTGTTGGGCCCCAAAACGTGGAAACAACCCAAGTGTCCATCACCAGGAGGATGGATAAGCACAGTGCGGTCCATCCGTATAATGGAATACTATACAGCCACGAACAGGAACAGAGCTCTGACACCTGCTTCCCTGTGGATGGACCTCGAGGACATGATACTCATGAGAGAAGCAGACATGCACGATCATATTGTGTGCAATCCTATGGATATGAGAATGTGCAGAACGGGCAGAGCCATGGAAACAGAAAACACATTGGTGGTTGTCCAAGTTCATGGGGGAGATGGGGTCATCCTGGGTGTGTGGGGAAGATGGGGTTGACCTGGGTGGGTGGGGGAGACCGAGTCATCCAGGTTGGTGGGACAACTGAGATCTTTCTGGGTTGGTGGGGAAGATGGGGTTGACCTGGATTGGTGGGGGAGATGGGGTTATCCTGAGTTGGTGGAGAAGATAGGGTTGACCTGGGTTGGTGGGAGAGATGGGGTCATCCAGGTTGATGGAGGAGATGCAGTCATTCTGGGTTGGTGGGGGAGATGGGGTCATCCAGGTTGATGGAGGAGATGGGGTCATTCTGGGTTGGTGGGGGAGATGGGGTTATCCTGAGATGGTGGAGAAGATAGGGTTGACCTGGGTTGGTGGGAGAGATGGGGTCATCCAGGTTGTTGGAGGAGATGCAGTCATTCTGGGTTGGTGGGGGAGATGGGGTCATCCAGGTTGATGGAGGAGATGTGGTCATTCTGGGTTGGTGGGGGAGATGGGGTCATCCAGGTTGATGGAGGAGATGTGGTCATTCTGGGTTGGTGGGGGATATGGGGTCATCCAGGTTGATGGAGGAGATGTGGTCATTCTGGGTTGGTGGGGGAGATGGGGTCATCCAGATTGATGGAGGAGATGGGGTCATTCTGGGTTGGTGGGGGAGATGGGGTCATCCAGGTTGATGGAGGAGATGCAGTCATTCTGGGTTGGTGGGGGAGATGGGGTCATTGTGGGTTGGTGGGGGAGATGGGGTCATTCTGGGTTGGTGGGGGAGATGGGGTTATCCTGAGATGGTGGAGAAGATAGGGTTGACCTGGGTTGGTGGGAGAGATGGGGTCATCCAGGTTGTTGGAGGAGATGCAGTCATTCTGGGTTGGTGGGGGAGATGGGGTCATCCAGGTTGATGGAGGAGATGTGGTCATTCTGGGTTGGTGGGGGATATGGGGTCATCCAGGTTGATGGAGGAGATGTGGTCATTCTGGGTTGGTGGGGGAGATGGGGTCATCCAGATTGATGGAGGAGATGGGGTCATTCTGGGTTGGTGGGGGAGATGGGGTCATCCAGGTTGATGGAGGAGATGCAGTCATTCTGGGTTGGTGGGGGAGATGGGGTCATTGTGGGTTGGTGGGGGAGATGGGGTCATTCTGGGTTGGTGGGGGAGATGGGGTCATCCAGACTGATGGAGGAGATGGGGTCATTCTGGGTTGGTGGGGGAGATGGGGTTATCCTGAGTTGGTGGAGGAGATGGGGTCATTCTGGGTTGGTGGGGGAGATGGGGTTATCCTGAGTTGGTGGAGGAGATGGGGTCATTCTGGGTTGGTGGGGGAGATGGGGTCATCCAGGTTGATGGAGGAGATGTGGTCATTCTGGGTTGGTGGGGGAGATGGGGTCATCCAGACTGATGGAGGAGATGGGGTCATTCTGGGTTGGTGGGGGAGATGGGGTTATCCTGAGTTGGTGGAGGAGATGGGGTCATTCTGGGTTGGTGGGGGAGATGGGGTTATCCTGAGTTGGTGGAGGAGATGGGGTCATTCTGGGTTGGTGGGGAGATGGGGTCATCCAGGTTGATGGAGGAGATGTGGTCATTCTGGGTTGGTGGGGGAGATGGGGTCATCCAGGTTGATGGAGGAGATGTGGTCATTCTGGGTTGGTGGGGGAGATGGGGTCATCCAGACTGATGGAGGAGATGGGGTCATTCTGGGTTGGTGGGGGAGATGGGGTTATCCTGAGTTGGTGGAGGAGATGGGGTCATTCTGGGTTGGTGGGGGAGATGGGGTTATCCTGAGTTGGTGGAGGAGATGGGGTCATTCTGGGTTGGTGGGGGAGATGGGGTCATCCAGGTTGATGGAGGAGATGTGGTCATTCTGGGTTGGTGGGGGAGATGGGGTCATCCAGACTGATGGAGGAGATGGGGTCATTCTGGGTTGGTGGGGGAGATGGGGTTATCCTGAGTTGGTGGAGGAGATGGGGTCATTCTGGGTTGGTGGGGGAGATGGGGTTATCCTGAGTTGGTGGAGGAGATGGGGTCATTCTGGGTTGGTGGGGGAGATGGGGTCATCCAGGTTGATGGAGGAGATGTGGTCATTCTGGGTTGGTGGGGGAGATGGGGTCATCCAGACTGATGGAGGAGATGGGGTCATTCTGGGTTGGTGGGGGAGATGGGGTTATCCTGAGTTGGTGGAGGAGATGGGGTCATTCTGGGTTGGTGGGGGAGATGGGGTCATCCAGGTTGATGGAGGAGATGGGGTCATTCTGGGTTGGTGGGGGAGATGGGGTCATCCAGGTTGATGGAGGAGATGGGGTCATTCTGGGTTGGTGGGGGAGATGGGGTCATCCAGGTTGATGGAGGAGATGCAGTCATTCTGGGTTGGTGGGGGAGATGGGGTCATCCAGGTTGATGGAGGAGATGGGGTCATTCTGGGTTGGTGGGGGAGATGGGGTTATCCTGAGTTGGTGGAGGAGATGGGGTCATTCTGGGTTGGTGGGGGAGATGGGGTCATCCAGGTTGATGGAGGAGATGCGGTCATTCTGGGTTGGTGGGGGAGATGGGGTCATCCAGGTTGATGGAGGAGATGGGGTCATTCTGGGTTGGTGGGGGAGATGGGGTCATCCAGGTTGATGGAGGAGATGTGGTCATTCTGGGTTGGTGGGGGAGATGGGGTCATCCAGGTTGATGGAGGAGATGTGGTCATTCTGGGTTGGTGGGGGAGATGGGGTCGACCTGCGTTGGTCATCCTTCTTGGTCCTCCTGTGAGCTCTCTGATCCCTCACCCCAAATAGTAAAGCCAACCAACCATTTCCAGTCTTGCACATTAGGCTACAAGCGAAACCAAATAAACCAAATAAAAAGTTCACAGATTTCCCAGTCTTCAGACACAGCACGTTGAGTTTGGTGCTCCTACGTCTTCTTCATCAAATAGCACACCGAGGTGCCCCACTTGAGATATCACTGATTGGGGCCCAGCACCTGATGTCGGGATAATCTCATGGGCCTGGTGTGAGGGTAAGTGCCCTCAGGTGAGCAGGGTCTCACCGCCTAGAGAAACTGCACATACCAACATTACCGAGAGAATACACACAAACGGACGTATCTGCATGTATACAACTGCATGGGAACATGCATGGCATATACGTGTGTACACATGTGCCTCAAGAGCCCTATGTACAGAAAGACACATATACACAGACATAGACACATACAGATGTGGAATCTACACGCATGCAGTGTACGTATGTGGACGAACGCATAAGGAGAGACATTTGTAAGTGAAGGGACATACATACACGCAGACACATTTACATATACAGATGTGTACATCACACAAAGATGTGTATATAGAGGCGCACACTTATACGTAGACGCATCCATATTCTGTCTTCATGGGAGGGAGCGAGCAGTCTTTGCAAATGCCTTCTAAGAAGCAAATGAACACCTGAGTGCAAGATGCCGTTTCCATGTCTAAGTCAGTCCTTATCTTTGAACTTCAGAACTTGAATGTCTTGATCATGTACGTGAACAATGTCCAACATGTTCTTTCTGTGTGTGCGTGCATGTGTGTGTGTGTGTCTGTTTGCAGGAGAAAAGGTGAGGGGTTGCGGCAATATGTCAAGCAGGTAGCATGGTTCCTAACCCCAGCTGCTGGAGTAGAATATGCTCTGGAATCCATGAAGACGTTAGCCATCCACTACGCAAACCATCAGGAAACTGAATGCCCAAACCAGTGGCTCTGGAGCCAGCGGATGCCACTCTAGTCTTGCTGAGCAAGACCCAAGCAACCAGGGGAGGCTCCCTGGAAGAAGGAGAAATAGGTGAAAGGTGTCTTTCAAACATGAATCTTGCTTTGCCAGTCTAAGGAGTATGTTTTGAAGTTGCTGGTAGCTTCTTCGTGAGATGTAAGGGTTCATATACCTGCCTGTGTTTCATGTGTTTGTAGCTGAATGTCTTCCAGAGCAAGATGCTGTGAGGATGAGTGGATGGATGGGTGGATAGACGGACGGATGCATGGGTAAGTGGGTGGATGGATACATGAGTGAATGGATAGATGGATGGATGGGTGGGTGGATGGATGAGTGGATTCATGGATAGATGGATGAATAGATAGATAGATGGATGGATGTAGGGATGGATAGATGGATGGTTTTGATAGATGCATAGACACATAGATAGTCAACAGATAGATATGGATGGACAGATAATAGATAATTAGATGGATGATTGGATAGATGGATAGATAGATAGTTGGAAGGATATATGGATGGATGGATGGATGGATATGATAGATAGATAGATAGATAGATAGATTGACAGGCAGGTAGATGTAGGGATGGATAGATGGATGGATAGGATATAGATAGATAGATGAATGGATGTAGGGATGGGTAGATGGATGGTTGGATATGATAGATGATATATAATAGATAAGGCAGATTGAGAGATAGGTGTAGAGATGGATAGACGGATGAATATGATAGATACATAGATACATAGACAACAGACAGATATGGATGGACAGATGATAGATAATTAGATGGATGGATGGATGGATAGACAGATAGTTGGAAGGATATATGGATGGTTGGATGGATGCATGGATGGATGGATGGGTGGATGGGTGGATATATGGGTGAGTAGATAGAAAGTGGGTGGATGGACAGGTAATAAAAAAGGTTGGGTATGTTTAGATTTAGATAATTAGACTATTTTTTTGAGCCTGGCATTCCTACAGATCTGTTTGACATCACCCAAGAATTCCATGGGCACCTATTTATGCACAGGTAGGGCCATCTATTTTTAAATCACACAAAGTTCAAATGTGTGCTTTGTCATACCAGGAATTTTTAAACAGAAGAAAGCTCTCCTTCCCTTATTTGTCCTAAGTAGGGTAGGTATTTTCTCTTAAGAACCTTGCATTTTCTTTGCCCGAGGGAAAAATAGGGATGCTTGAAATTGGTCCAGCAAACTAGTCAGGTGTGCAGCCAGAGAACCCTTTCTGGAAGGAGAAACTCCACTTTGGACAGAAGGGAAAGCAGCATAATTGATTTACTGATCTGCGCTGGCTCTGGCAACGTGCGAGACACTCTTGTCTCCTGTACAGTATTTAATCCTGGGAACCGCACATTTCATAGACATCTGCGGACATTACGAATGGCTGATTAACGCAGCTCGGAAATACCGAGAGCCTTCGGGCAGGCACTTCCATCCTCTAAACCGTGGCAGTGAGATTAAGAGCAGTGACCAAAGCAATCTGCCGTCAGGACCTTAATGAATCCGGCCGTGGAGGAGAACAGTCACCAAGTCCAGCAAACGGCTTCCGTCATCAAGAAGATTAAAATGACGAAGCCACGTTGGACTGTTCATGCATACGTCAGTTTATCTCCTTCACTAACTCTCTTTACATTTTGTTTTCAGGGACGATGAGCCAACACCTTCCGTTGGGAAAAAACAGCCACGCAAGAAACGTGCTGACTCGAGTCATGGAAATGCCAACGTGGACGTCCAGAACTTGCCCCACGCGAGAACGTCAGCATCTGCTTCGGAACTATCTAGATCCTGACGTGAGAGTCCACGCCATTAGCCATCAGGGAAATGAAAACCAAAGGACGCTCCTTTGCACTCACAAGAGTGGCTATAATTTTTGCAAAGAGAGATATTGTCAAGCATTTATGAGGACGTGAAGAAACAGGGACCCTCGTCCTCTGTCGCTGGGAAAGTCGAAGGGTGCGGGCACCTTGGAAAGTGCGTCGGCACATTCTTTAGAATTTCAACCTATGATTACTACCCAACCCTGCTATCCCACCCATGGGTGTGTACCCAACAGAAATAAAAGTGTGTGGTTACACAAAGACTGGGAAAGCAACGCTCCTAGGACCATTATTTGTACAGCCGCGACATGGAAACAAGACAAGCGTCCATCAGCAGGTGAGCGGAAACATAGAATGCCGTCCACCCACCTGATACGATGGTATCTCTCCGTAAGGGGGAATCCCATGCTGGTGTACACCACAACCCCAATGACCCTCAGGAACGTTCTTTTCAGTGGAAGAAGCTAGTCGCCAAAGCCCACATGATTTCATTTATACAAATTGTCCAGAAAAGGGAAATCTGTAGAGACAGAAAGTAGATTAGTGGTTGCCTCGGGCTGGAGGTGCATGGCGGGGGAGGTGAGGGCACTCGCTGCAAACAGGCTTGCGGTTTGTCTTTTGGGGAGGTGGAAACATCTCAGAATTAGATTGTGGTGATGTTTGCACAACTCTGTAAATTTACTGAAAAGCATTCAATCATTTATTCAAAAAGAGGGAATGTCATGGAGTGGAAATGATGCCTCTACACGGTTGTTTTAAAAAGTCAACATATAGGCATTTGGTGGCATTTTTAAATTCCTCCCCGTGTGTTTCACAGCTTTCGGGTAAAACCCTTTTCTTCTGTGGTTATCCACCCATCCCCCTGGAAAGCCCTTCTACAGAGCGGGGGCTGGGACTGACTCTTCAGGGTCTGACCCAAACAGAGACAGAGACATCATCCCTGAAGAAACCCATAAAGTGTCAGGAGGACTCCCAGAACAGGGTGACCTCATGGTCCCTGGCATTGACGTCGACTCAGGGCTCCTTGTCTGGATGGAGCTTGGACTTTATCGTACACACACCCAAGATGACCCTCGTGTCTTTCTGGTCTACGGCAAACAGGCAATACTTGTCAAGGTACAGACGGAGGTCACCGTTTTGGTTCACCACATCCAAACACGTGGAGAGCTTGGCCCGTTCTCTGAGGAACCGAGTCAACTTTGGTGCCCGACCACCTCAGAGATCCCTCTCAGAGACCCTACACAAGCAGAGCTCGGCACGGAAAGGTCAGGATAACCGACCGCACGGCCCCCCGCCTTCCTGGGCCATCACACAGCATCGGGGACGTGATCAGGTGGCTCTACGGTGAAGATGGCCACCGGACATCACAGGACACGTCCGAGTCATCTCTGCACAATCGAAAGCAAAGAAGGAGACTGTGATTCCCCTGTTCCCATCTTAATAACCTCCCTTTCAGCGTTCTTTAATTTTTAAAAATGGTGGTGAAATACACGTCATACAAGATGTGCCGTCATAATCATTTTTAAGTGCAAGTTCAGTGGCGTTCGGCCCATTTAAACTGTTGTGCGACCATCTCCACAATCATCTCCACAACTTTCCATCTTTCCAACACGAAACTACGCCCTCAGCAAACACTGTCTCCCCATCCCCGTCCCCCAGCCCCAGGCCCACCATCTACTGTCTCTGTGGATGGGGCTCCGCTAGGGACCCCATGCACGAGGCATCAGGCGGGGTTGGGCCTTCTGGGTCTGGCTGATGTCCTCAAGGCCCACCCGCGTCCCAGCAGGTGCAGAACGTCCTTCCTCGTCCGCAGCACACAGCAACGTGCACCTGCGTGTCCGTCTTCCAGCGTCTAGGATGGTGACAGTTCAGCAAAGGGTGTTTTGTTATCGGTGCCTGGACGGACTCACACAGAGGCCCGTATCAGACCTCCCACCAAAGGGCTTGGCCCTCCCAGAAGAGCCAAGGGAAAGGCCAGTCCTCTCTTTGGGCACCTTCAATATTTGCTATTTATCCACGTAAAAAGCCTCCTTTTCCCCCCCAGATGCAAAAACCTCTTCCGGCCAACAAGCCACAGCCAAGAGCTAAAGTGTACAATTCCGTCATCTGCATTCACCAAAGCCCACACCCGCGCTGGACGCTCCCTGTCCTGTCCGGGCCCACGGTGCCCAGGAACCAGCCACACCGCTGGCCACGCCGCAGGCGCTGGAGGCGGGAGCCAGCCCTTCGGGAGCGCAGCACGCAGCCCTGTCAGCCGGCGTCGTCATCGCTCAGGGACCCTGCCTGCCTGGCCGGCCCGTGACGCCCCCTTTCTTGGGAGATTAAGACCCTATTTGTTTCCATCATTTGCTGCTTCATCCCTAATGGGCCGCCGCACGGCGGCAAAGCCATCTTCCTGACAGCACGTGCCAAGGATGATTAGGGGACCCGCGAGGGACGCTCCCGAGCCCTCCGTGCGTGGCATCTAATCACTTCCCCGCAGACAGCACCGTCCTGCGACCGCCGCCCCGCTCCCGGCCCCTCACCCTCCCTGCGTCGGCTGGAAACACTGACACTCCAGGAGGACGCTAAGCCCCTGCACCGTAATTCTCAGTGACAAAAACAAAGAGGATGTGTTTACATAATTGCCGACAGACCTTCCGGACGGCTCATCTGCTATTCATTAGGTCCCCACGCCACCAGCCCTGTGTCTCCCGGAAATGAAGTGGCCACCGCGGTACCGTCCTAAAACCATCGCAGACCTCCGGCCCGCCAGGATCCCTCCGGCCGGGCCCAGTCACCGTGTCTTGGAACGTTCATCGCGGGGAGGCAGAGGGCACGGCGATTCCTGAGAGTCACCTGGGGGCCGACAGGGTCACACCCCGGAGCCCACAAGTCAGCTCCGCCGCAGGCTCGGGGCGCTTGTGGCAGCTCCCACGTCCAGGGCACCCCGGGATGCCATCCCGGGCACCCGCAGGCGATTCCCCACTGCCCGTCAGTCCCGGCAGGTCTTCCCAGCTCCAGCCTCCAAGGCCCCGGACACAGATCCCCGTCCAAACCCCATCAGGGCACCGACCCCGTCCAAACCCCATCACGGCACCGACCGCGTCCAGTCCCCATCACGGCACCGACCCCGTCCAGTCCCCATCACGGCACCGACCCCGTCCAGTCCCCATCACGGCACCGACCCCGTCCAAACCCCATCACGGCACCGACCGCGTCCAAACCCCATCAGGGCACCGACCCCGTCCAAACCCCATCACGGCACCGACGCCGTCCAAACCCCATCACGGCACCGACCCCGTCCAAACCCCATCACGGCACCGACCGCGTCCAAACCCCATCACGGCACCGACCGCGTCCAAACCCCATCACGGCACCGACCGCGTCCAAACCCCATCACGGCACCGACCCCGTCCAAACCCCATCACGGCACCGACCGCGTCCAAACCCCATCACGGCACCGACCGCGTCCAAACCCCATCACGGCACCGACCGCGTCCAAACCCCATCACGGCACCGACCCCGTCCAAACCCCATCACGGGACCGACCCCGTCCAGTCCCCATCAGGGCACCGACCGCGTCCAAACCCCATCACGGCACCGACCGCGTCCAAACCCCATCACGCACCGACCCCGTCCAAACCCCATCACGGCACCGACGCCGTCCAAACCCCATCACGGCACCGACCCCGTCCAAACCCCATCACGGCACCGACCCCGTCCAATCCCCATCACAGCACCGACCGCGTCCAAACCCCATCACGGCACCGACCGCGTCCAAACCCCATCAGGGCACCGACCCCGTCCAAACCCCATCACGGCATCGACCGCATCCAAACCCCATCACGCACCGACCCCGTCCAAACCCCATCACGGCACCGACGCCGTCCAAACCCCATCACGGCACCGACCCCGTCCAAACCCCATCAGGGCACCGACCCCGTCCAAACCCCATCACGGCACCGACCCGTCCAAACCCCATCACGGCACCGACCGCGTCCAAACCCCATCACGGCACCGACGGGTGGAGATGCTCCTTCTCCCCGCACCCGCGCGGCCGCCCCCGGTGTAGGCGTCGGGACAGCTCTGCGGCTCATGCACGCGCGTCCGGGCGCCTCCGCAGCGGCTGGGGTCGGGCAGGGTGGGGAATGGGAAGGGAAGGAAAGAAGGAAGGGGGGAGGGGGGGAGGGGGAGGGGAGCGTGCGTTACAGCCCTTCGGCCCCAGCGGAGAAGCGAGTGGGTCGCGAGCGCCTCGGATCGCTGGACCGGCTCGGGGCTCGGGTCGGGTCGCGGGGTCGCCGCAGCCGATCCCCAGCGCGCCCGGGACCGACCGACCGTCCGTCCGTCCGTCCGAACAGCGGAGACTCGGTTCGGTGCCAGGTGGTTCCTGTTCCCCGAGGCGGGCCTGGGTCCCCGCCGACGGCCAGGAACGCCCCAGCGCGCGGCTCTGGCCGCGGCTCCGAGAGCCCGGGGCGGCGTCCGCGGGAAGAGACCCTGAGCTCGGGCGGGGGAGGGGCTGCACCGTCCTCGGGGCTGCATCTGCCCCCGGAAACCTGCTCCCCGGGCGCACGAGCCCTTCCCCGTGTTGGGGGCGCCGTCCAACCGGACCAGGTCCCCAGGGTGGCCGCGGGCAGAGAGGGGCTGAGCGCGGCGGCTCCCAGACCAAGCGGCCCGCGCCCCACAGGCCAGACGCCCGGACCCCGACGCCCACCTCGCCGTCTGGGCTCCCCAGACACGCACGCGCAGACGCCGTGTGCCCAGACGGCGCCCGGGGGACGAGCGCGCACGCGTGAGGCGGGTCGGCCTGGTGAGTCCGATGCCCCGGGGACGGGACCGCGCGCGGACCGGCGGCGACCCTGCGGGTCTGGGTCTTCCGACGGCTCGAGGTCCAGCCGTGGCAGCGCCCACCGAGGGCGGCGGGCGGGTCCAGGGCAGGTGAGGAAGGGCGTCCCTGCGCACCGCGAGCCCTTACGACCCGACCCGGGCGGCGGACGGACCCGCCGCGCGCTCCCGCTGCGCGCACACGACGTGCCGCGGTAGGTCGACGCTTTCGGCCTCACGAAACCCGTGGTTTTGCCGCCCCCGAAGTTTTCTGTCTGTTCCCGCCAAATCCACACACACACACTCGCGCGCACACGCTCTCTCCTTCTTTTAACGGATACGCTCCTGGCATTCCGGTCCAAAGGGGGGAAAACCTGTTCATTTTCTGTAATGTTTTGCCTCCAGTTAGGATATACCGACACCCCCTGGTGCGTGGACGTGACCCGAGGGTGTCGCAGCCAGACTCCCGTGGGTGGACCACCGGGGCAAGCGAGACGCCGGTGCACTGTCCACGGAGACGCACCGACGTGGCATGAGACTGGGCTTGGGGTCAGCGGAGGGAGGGATCGGAGGACACCAACCCCAGCCCGGGCTGCCGTCCACACCGAGCCCTGCACCAGACGGTCCCCACCGCTGGGCTCAGCTGCCCCCAGAGGCACGGGGTAGGGATCGTCCTGCCACGCTTCTGCTCCGGTCACCAGGGACTGAAGGAGGCAGTCGTGTCCCAGCGTCTTGGCCCGAGCGTCCTCCACGGCCTTATACACCGGTTCCCATCACCGAGCTCCGTCCTTCAAGGAAACCAGCCCAATCTTGAACGTGGCGGGAGCTCGGCTCCCCTCCCACCTGCCGGCTTCATTCCCACGTCCAAGGGTTTTATGCTCAAGACACACATCCGGGACCTAAGGGTCCTTCTTGGTCCCACCGAATCCCTCAGAATGGAGGCTCTCCACAAATTCATCTCTGCAAGGCCGGGCTCTGGTCTCCAGCTCCCCCCTCGATGCCCCTGCTCCGGCCGGCCCAGGCCTCACCACGCCTGCGAGCACCCACCCAGCTTTGCAGGACGTTCTCGTGCTGGGGCGGCCATAGCAATGACCACAGGCCAGATGACTCGAAACCCAGGAATCCATCGTCCTCCTTTTCTGGAGACTGGAAGTCCGAGATCCAGACGGGACAGGACCACCGAGATGCAGACAGGGCAGGGCTGCTGAGGTCCAGGCGGGGCAGGGCTGGGCTCCCTCCGGAGGCTGCAGGGGAGGGTCCTTCCTGCGTCTTCCAGCTTCTGGGGCTCCAGGCGTCCCTGGGCTGGTGGCCGCGTCCTTCCCGTCTGTCCTTCCTTCTTAATGTGGCTTCTCCTGTGTCTGTGTCTCCTCTTCTGTCTCTTACGAGGACACGTGTCCTTGGCTTTAGGGCCAGTCCAGTGATGTCATCCTAACTTGATTATGACTGGAAATAGGACCTCATTTCCAAGTAGGTCCCCACCCGGCGCGCACGTCGCGCGAGGAAGGGGCTCCGGCACGATCGGCCCAGCCCGCCCTTCACACCCGTCCGCAGAGGTGGGGCACCGCTGGCCCTCGCCGGTCCGGGAAGCAGCGTGGACAGATTCCCAGCCCCGGAACCTTCCTTCACCCCAACCCCATCGCAGAGCACGGACAGGGCCTCGCGCAATCTGCAGTCCTGTTTCCTCACCGCCTGGAACCACGTGGTCGTCTCCTCCACCCCACCCGACAGCGATGGCGGCTCCTTCGCAGCGTGACGGCCACCATTCATTCGTCGGGCCGCACGCAGCACCCCGTGAACATGGGGACCCTGATGATCCCACGGCGTGCAGACCGTGCCAAACGCCATCCCCGTAAGGTCTGCGCTGTGTCACCCACGGCACACGGATGACGGGGCCAGCGGTGGGGCGCGTGGTGACACTCTCAGACATCCCTGTCCTCACCCCCCTGGGACCTACAGAGCCACGCTCCAAAGACATGACGATGGGCCACGGGTTTGCTCCTCCCCGACGTTCTTGTGTCGGAACCCGGCCCGCAGCGGGATGACGCGAGCTCGTGGGGCCTTGCGGGGAGGACCAGCTCATGAGGCGCAGCCGCCACGACGGGATTCCTGTCCTCACAAAGGAGGCCCCAAAGACACCACCGCCCCTTCGGCCACGGAAGGTCAGCCACGAGCCTTCCCGTGAGCTCGCCGGGGCACCCAATCTTGACGTCCAGCCCCCCGAGTTGTAAGGGATGAATGTCTGCTGTTGGTAAGTCCACAGTACGTGGCATCCGGGTACGGCCGCCGTGGCAGATGGGCTGAGTGGTGTCCACGTCCCGATCTCCAGGACGTGGTGTCCGGCTGCCGGTCTCCCAGTCTTGGGGGAGTCAGTACTCGCTTCTTCGTACCACCCAGAGTGTGGCCCTTTGCCGTGGCCTCCGTGGGACACCGCCACGTGTGTCTTCTGGGACAGTTCACTGTGAATCCCGAATGCCGGTGCGTTCCAGCGCAACCGCGTGTGGGTGTCAGAGCGGCTCGTCCGCTCCCTCCCACCTGCGGGTCTCTCTCCCGGGCCTGTGGCTTCCTCAGGCAGCGGACCCAAGGCACGCGGGCCGGCACGGGGGAAGGCAGCTCTCGCGCAGCAGGTCGTCACCTGTGCCATTCCCGGACGGCCACGCCCAGCCCAGGGGCGGCGCTCCCGTCACAGACGGCGTTGGCCGTGGGGCGCGGCCTCCGGCGTTTGCATCTGGCCCTGTCCGGCCCCAAGCCTGGGCTCCTTCCGGCTCCTTCCGTCAGCCATGCACGTGGGCACACGGCCTTTCCCAAAGGAGGCGGGGCACAGCAGCCTTCCCGGGGCACGCACGTTCGGGACGCCCGGGGGGGACTCCTGGGGACCAACGTCGGTCGCCCCCGAGAACAGTCAGTGAGTCGGGCCACCTGCTGGGACAGCCCTTCATCGTTTCCCACGTTTCTCGGATTATCTTTGCACATTGTTAGCTGGTCCCCCGTACCAGACAGCCCTGGTGATGAGCGGGACTTAAGTGCCTTTACCTGTTCCCCGCAACGCGAAGTCCTTGGCTCTAACCCTCACGGGACGCCACGAAGCAGGATTTTGCTCCGAAATATCAGTCCCCGTTCTCAGTGCCGACCCGCTCTCCCGGAGCTACAAACCCCTCCCGCTCGTGTTGGCGTCAGGAAAAACGCCAGTGTCATGGGTACCATCATTTCAGCGTCTCTGAAGGACTCTGGGGCCTTTGCAAGCCAGGACAGAGCGGCAGGCAGCTTTCTAGAATGTTCTAAGGGCGTGAGCGCAGCTGCTCAAACATCCGACCGTCCATCCTTCGTGGGCGGTTGGCAGTGACAGCGACGGCCCTGTGGGGTGTGTGTGGGAAGGAGGCACAGACTCGGGGCTGGGCTGTGGTCTCAGCACGGAAATGTAGGGGCCGCACCCTCCTGTGGCTCCGTCCTCTTGACGAGCACCACGCATGCCCGTGAACGACCCCTCCCTGAGCCGGTTTGCCCTGCGCCGATCGCTGATGCTTTCGGAAAACAGTAGTAACAACAACAACTGTGTGGGACAATGGGGTGTCAGACACCAGCTTCTGCAGGCAGTGCTGTGGGCTTGGTGCGGTCGGCTTCGCTGTTTCTACATATCATTCCGAGAACACAAAGCTACCAGAACATTCTGTGTCATACGTCGGCGAAGCGGGGGTGGGAAACGTCTCGACTTACTCCGAAATGCCTCCCTCTCCTAACACAGCCGTGTCGAATTCTCTTGTCCCTCTTACTTTGTGGTTCTCCTACGTCCTATTTGAGACAGGAAAATGCCTTTTACCGACCTCTGACCAGCCCACTCAGCGCTGCAAGCCATGTGCCCTCTGTGGTGTTTGTTCCTACACGGGCGATGGATCTGCGGCACCGCCCTGGGGCCGCACACGGCACCCGAAGTCCGTGAGCTGCACCGGTTCAGCGACTCCCAAGAACGTGCTCACGGCCGCTGCATGTAGGGCTGCGGATTTATTCTGCGTTCCTGGCTGTCCGGTCCCCTGGGATCGACCGTCCTGTGCTGCTCCCAGCTCAGGAAGGCGGCGTGGGTGTGAACGACTTGATTTGTGTTTCAAGGGCAGCCCTGTACCCTTCACCCAAGCCAACTGGTTAAAAAAAAACAAAACTTCGCCTCCTTAGAGGCGTTGGGCTCTGCGTCTGCCCCGTCTTCCCCTCTGAGCCGCCCACCCGGCAGGTCCTGACATAACTGTAGGGACCGAGCCCGAGAAGACGCCTCCATGACGTCCCGGGAGCCACGGGCAGACCCGGCCCCCAAGCCCGCCTCTGGGACAAAGGGGCATCGGAACGCCGCCCGTTGCGCTGAACCCGACGGACTGGGGCTGGAAAGCCTGCGCCACCACAGCGTGAGGACAGGAATGTTCCCAGCGGTTGCCCGGGAAAAGCCTCACGGAGGCTGGGCTAAGAGCCGCCCTCCGCGAGGCTGGTTTGCAGAACACACACGGCAGAACTCTGTGTCCGCAGGAAGCCCGGCCCTTCCGGAGGGTTCCCGACCCAGACAGCAGGGCGCGGAGGCCGGACAGGGGCCGCCCGCGGGGACGTGGACGCCGCGGGTTTGCCACGCGGCCCGCCCGAGCTCCCCACTCTCTCCCGTGAGCCGCGCCCGGCCACCGCGGCGGGACTTTCCTTGCGGTGTTTCCCTTTTTATCTTCTTTATGCGCCGCACGCACAGAGCCCTTGGGAATGAGGGATGCCACGAACCAGCAGCGTGGTGCGTCCCGCCCTTCTTGGCCGCGCCCCTCTCCGGGTTCTTGGCACCAAGTGTATTTTAAGAAATTCGTTTAGCTTTCCCTTCGCCGGGAGATACGGTCACAAGAGGCAAAGGGACAAACCTAATGCGGGCTGAGGGTTCGTGCCCCCGCACCCAGCACAGACTCTACGTCTCCAGAACCAACGCGGGGTAAATGGGGAGCCTGGCACAGAGCGGACCCCACGACGCTCGCATCCCGCCCACCACTCCAGCGGGCTCCCCCTCCCACCGCGGGAACCTCGACCTTCGGAGAAGATTTATAACAGCAGCTCGCCAAGGCGGGGTCCGGTTACAAGAACGTGCTTCTTTGGGGAATGCAGAGTGGAATATAATTATAATTTAGCCACTCGGTGCAGAAGAAGGCAGCCTGGGCTCCGCACCGCCCACGGTCTGCTCCGTCAAAGACCTTTAAATTGTGTCCCTTCCCGGCAGATCCAACCCGTTGGCCCCGAGGGGGGGCGCGCAGGATCCTGACGCGGTTCTGGCCCGGCCGCCATGGACGGGAAGCTCCCCTGGCTGGAATGCAGGGAGAGTGTCGTCTTGTCGTCCATGCACAGACGAGGCCGGAGAGACACTGGCCGTCAGGGTAGTCACGTCTCCGGAGAGCCGGCTACGGTCGGGTTGGGAGCGTGGGTTGGGAACTCGGGTGTAGACAGTTTGGTCTTGCGTGTCTATCGATGGTCTCCCGTGCTTGTGTTCAGATCTTCCTCACGCTGGGGCCCCCAGGATCCTGGGATTAAGGGCAAGAACGTGCCAATGCGCACTTACTGCCCATGCAGTCATGGAGGACGCCCTCCGGGAGGTCAGAGCAGCCTCCTCAACAAGAATGCACCCCAACAGTGGGACTGTGGATGGCGGTTCTCCATGCCCATGCCACGAATGAAGACCCAAGACCCAACACCAAGACCCAAGACCCAACACCAAGACCCAAGACCCAACACCAAGACCCAAGACCCAACACCAAGACCCAAGACCCAACACCAAGACCCAAGATCCCCACCCCCGATCCCCATGCAAAGGTTTCTTCTCTCTGCTCCTAATGGTCATGTCCTCTTGGCCAACCGGGGTAGTTCCATGACTCAGGTCCGGGCTGGCCACTCCTCCCACCGATGCACATTTCCATACTCGTGAAAATTGTCTGTTGTCTGAAAACTTGGGCGGCTCACAGCAGAGCCCCCCGACTCCCCGAACGGTGAAGAACCACGCCTTCCACTTTCCTCCCCCTCGACACTCTCCCGGGACGCTCTCCTGGCCGTGGTGTGACTCCCTCCCCAACGTGACTTGGGAGCTGTTTTCGAAACCCGTCGTTGGGCAAAGCGGCCTGACCGTCTTTTTTCAAAGCATGAAATGATCCTTTATTTTTAAAGATGCTACAAAAATAAGTAAAAATAAAAATAAAGACGTTGTGACAATGCGAGATACAGTGGTTTCAACCCCGTTGACCGTGTCCTATCTGGCAGCTGAGACGTCCATGACCAGAACCATTTCCCCTCTTGGGCTTCGCTGGGGAACTGAGAACCCAAAATGTAGACCAACTCACCTGCTTTGACGGGCATCGAGGAGGGAGAGTGACGGATGTACTGAGCACCGCGTGTTGTATGCAAGAGAGACACGTGGGCTCGTGTCGAGGGGGGGAGAGACGGCTTGAAACGTCGCCCCGGCCCACGGGGGCCACGCTGAGCCTCCAAGAGAAGAACAGAGCCGGTAACTGACCAGGCACTAAAGCCACCGAGATAGAAACGCGTCCTGGACTCCGCAGCGAGCCTCGCCAAGAGACAGCGGGACCGCGCGTCTCCCCCCGACACGGCTTCCGTCCCTCTTCTCGCCCGGCACAGCAGTGTGAGGGAAGGACACGTTCGTCCTAGGACTCGCTCGCGCGCCCGTGCATTCCCGGATGGGGCTCCTCTTCACAGGAGAACGGCAGCTGGTTCCCGTCCGAGAACAGGCACTGCCGGCCACTGTGTTCCAGCCCCACGTGAAGCCACGGGCTCAGGCACGGACCCACCGTGGACACCAGCCAGCTCTCGGTGGTGGCTGGGGTGCCCGTGGGTCAGAGCACGGCCGTCAGGCTCCTTGCTGGCCGCCAATGGGAGCAACACAGCTGTTCGGGGGGGACCCAGCTGTCCTCCCCCCAGAACACCCGGATCCCACGGCTCACGGTATGTACAGCGTGGGGATGTGACCACCCGCGGGACCCGGCACACGAGCGAGCGGCTCGGCACCGCAGCACGGGACGCATCCGTAGGCCGGTGTATCCTCCGTGTTCCACGCAGGTGAGCATGGCTCGTTGACTGCAGCCACATCACGGGCCACACAGTCCGCTCCGTGCGGGGACGGAAAATGTAAACATGGACACGTCATGGGAATAGTGTATTGCGTGATTTATTATGCACTATTTCCTGCAGGTAAGTGTATTTAATATGATTTAAACAAAGTTACTGTTTATGTAGTTCATGAATACATTTATATAGTTGTTATAAATAAATAAATTTAAGTAGTTAAATAAGTAGTTAAATAAATAAGCTCATGTTTTAGGTAACTTATGGATAAAATATAAATATATATAAAGTATATGAATATATTTTATAAATTATTTATTATTTCACATAAATAGCAAATTTAACATGATTCAAATAGTTATTACTTGTGTATTTAATATTTTAGGTACCATATGTAAAAATGTTCATCATGAATGTATAAATGTATATTATATTATACTTTATATTGTTTTATATACTATAAATATCTAATTTTATAATGTATTGAATATAAAATTTATTGCTTTATAAAAATAAGTATATTAACATGACTTAAGTTTCTATTTATATGTTTAACCCATATTATACGTACCTTGCATATAAAATATAAAAATAAGAATGTACATAAAATATATTATAGTTTATAATATAGTGTACATTAAATTTATTGTTTTACATAAATACATTTAATATAATTTAAAAGAAGCTAATAATTATATATTTAACTGATAGCATAATAAACTTTAAAATATAAAAATATAGAAAAAATATATAAATATATAAAATTTATTATACATAGTTTTATACAGAGAACTACATTTAATATGATTCAACTAAAGTTACTATGTATATAATCCACTCATATATAGTTAGTTATAACTTGGTTATAAATATGAAACATGCATATTCAATTATAAATATTAAAAACATGTAAGATATATAAATATTACATTGCATCATTTATTATATATTATTTTATATACATAAGTGTACTTAATATGATTCAACTAAAGTTATTTATATATGCAACTCCTATGTAACAGTTATAAATACAAAAAATATACAAAATATATACCTATTCTATCATTTATTCTATACTGTTGTATGTAGGTAAGCGTATTCACTCTGATTCAAATGACGTGACTATTCGTCCATCCGGCCCATACACATGACTCAGTTATAAAGATGAAAGATGGATACAATGTGTACATGTCGCGCCGCGTGTTATACACCGTTGCGTACGGACAGGTGTGCGGGATGCGCACGACGCTCCCGTTTCCCTCTACGACCCACACTCCCCGTCAGCTGCGGCAAAGTGTGAGCACGTGAGTAGAGATGACGGATAGAAACACTGTAATTGGGAGTTTATTCTGTATATTGTTTTGCACCAGCACGTGCACCTCGTAGGGCTGAAATCTCCGGGTTAGTCCCTCCAGATTTCCCTCCCGGGACGCGTACCAGGCGCGGGAGTCACGTATGCGCAAACACACGTGTGCACGAGCCGTGCCGAGCGCAGGTGAGCACGGCAGGGCCGGGGTCCCAGACCTGTTTCCACTTGTCTCAGCTCCTTTGGACCCTCGTACCCGGTGTTTTCTCCGCATCGTAACCTCCGCAGCTACGAGATCCCAGGCGGGCGTGATGGCCACGCAGCCTGCGTCACAGACCTGCCCCCCGGGACGCGGCCCCACACGCCCCTCGCCGGCCAGAGCGTGGCACCCGCGGCGGGCAGGGCGTGCTGGGGGGGGTCTCACCTGTGGCCCTGCGACCACCACCGTCGGGGACGGTGAATGGGGCCATCCTACATCCTCCCCGCTCGGGCGTCTGTCCACACTCTTTTTTTTTTCCCCTGTAATTTCATTTAATTTTCATTCCCACCCTCGGAGGAGCTGGACACAGCTGGTCCCATTGAGCTCCCGTCCTCCAACCCCGAGGACCGTTATTAAGTTTCTCTTCAGCTGCTGCTCTGGGATTTTTCCGGCTGCCGCATGCAAATCACGCCCATTGGTATGCAAACGCCGCGCGCCCCCCTCCTGGTCCCGCACACCTGGACCGGGGCTTGGGGGCGCGCCCCAGACTGTCCTCCCTGGTTTGGCTCTGGCGGGGAGGACGGGGCTAATTGGGCCACGGGAGTGGAAGTGGAAAAGCAGCCCACCACGGTACGTGAGACGTGGTGGGCTCAAACGGCTGCCCGAGAAAATCAGAACGCGGCCCCCAAAGTCCCAGCCCAGAGGGGGCTTGTCGACGAACGGCTCTCCCACGGAAGCCCCTGCGGGTCCGGCCACTAGACGCCGGCTCCCTGGACCAGGCCTCATCCTTGTCCCGGAACTGAACAGAGGGCGTCCACGGCGGCCGTCCTGCACGCCGTCTCCTGCGCGGTGTCTGTCGGGAGAGACGGTAACAGTGGACGGACATCAGGGGCAGGGGGGTGAACACGGGGGCTGAAACCCAGACGCACGCGGTGGAAGGCGTCGGAAGCCCGTGGCCCAGAGGACAGGAAGAGGCAGACATGCCTGCCCGTGTGGGAGGCGTGGCACCAACACCCGTGTACGAAGTCCGCGTGCCACCACGGCGTCTGAGCGGGACCACACACCACAGTCCCCGTTTGCTCGCAAGCGTCATCGAGGCCTTTGCAATTGTGCGGTTTTAAGCACTTCTACACACGTCCCTCGGTGTGAAAATCCACGCACCCCGGGACTCAGTCCACCAGGCATCTCGCGGGTCCCAGACCACCACCCCCGACCTCGGTTTCCTGACAAGCCGACCCCTCCCCCCGCCTCTCCTTTCCGAGACCAGAAGCGTGAGGCTCGGGCACCTGCTGGACACGAACCCAATCCCAGTTCTCCTCTTGACCATCGGGAAACGCACCGCGCCCGTCTGCCCTGTGGGAGCCCCACGGGGACATGTCCTCCCCGCAGAGGTCTTGGGACGGCTCTCGGGCTTAGCCCTAAACCCACATGTGCCCATCGGAACGTCTCTCAGCCCCCACGTCGGGCTGAACCAACACAAAAGCCCACATACACCAGGCTTCCTTTTTTTTGCTAAGGGAATGCTGCGTTTGGGGACTTCCCGGTCCATCGGCCTCGTTAAATTTGCAGAACCTCAGAACGATTAGGAAGGATCCCGCTGAGCCCCAAAGTGTGCCTCACGTCCTCCTCGGTGCGGACGGGGGTCCCGGGACAGTCTGCGAGGCCGCCCACATGCACAGGGCAACGTCTCGACCTCGCTCGAGGAGTGTCGGGGGTCACGGGGGTATGGTGTGTGCTCCTGCCGGCGGGGCCAGCCCGCAGAGAAGCACAGGTCTGCAGTTCCCGAGCCCACGTCTCCACCGGCCTGTTAGCTTTCTTCTCCTGCGTCCCGCAACCCTTCCCCGGTCCCAGCTCCCCGTGCACGTTCTCTTTAACACCGGGATGCCTGCCTTGCGCTAGGAGCGGGGTCAGGCTGCGCGTAGACCTGCTGTCCATCACAGTAACCCGCAGAACGTGCCGGACGGACAATACCCCACTGTTCGCCGGGGCTGCTCCGGCTTCCCCTACGGTTTCCACACAAAAGTCTGGGCTTGGAGAGCCCACGTGGGCCGCGGGACGGAAGGACGCAGTTTTGGTGACCGCGGAGCCGGTAGGTGTCTGATCTGTGTGTCCCCGTATAAGTGGCATCCTGGAGACCCCCGTCCGTCCGTCCCCACCGCACTCGCAGCCCCCGGAGCCCAGCTCTGGAGACAGGGAACTGTCACCTCCCAATGAAGACGCAAGCGTCCTTGCCGACCTCGGGAGCCGACAGCCGACGTGGACTTTGATCGGTTTCTATTTGCCGCGTTTTGATGCGTGAAGCTGTCAGAGCAAGCGGTGCTCACACGCCCCCCCAGCCCCCGCCTGTCAGGCCGCGGACAGACGGCGGAGGAGACAAAAGGTTCCCACCCAGATGGAGACACGCGTCTCTCTGCAGTGGCAGATGCCGGGCTCTCCCGCACGCGGCCCGGGTCGGCGGGGTCCTCCCGGCCTGCACAGTGTCCGTCCCACCGGTGTCCGCGGTCCACCCTGCATCATGGCACGGGCCAGGTTTTCCGTGAGCGGTTTGGGCTGTTTGCATGGGCCTCGCTCACAGACCTCGCCGTTCCTATGGATTGCCGAGCGGCCGGAGGAGTCCGGGGGGTGCCTTGGAGCTGGCTCCAAAGCCTCCATTCTCACGTCCCCCCGTGGAGACCCCGTCCCCATGGGCCGCCCCCACTCCCTGTCCCTTCTCCAGCCCCTCGAACCATTCACCGTCCCTCTGTCTCCACGGATGTGCCCGATCTCCCTGTTTCCCATAAAGGGGATCATGCATGACGGGGCCTCGTGCATCTGCTTGTCTCGTGAGCATCGTGTCCTCGAGCTCCAACCACGGGGTGGCCGGGGTCAGAGCTCCATTTCTGTTCACGCCTGAGTCCTGCTCCCTGCGTCCACACACCTCCTCCCGCTCATCCGTCCGTCCGTCGCTTGACGTTGGGGTCATTTGCACGTCTTGGCTGGCATGGATCGTGCTGCCATCAACGCTCGCCCACGAACACTGTTTGGAGCCACTTTTCAATCCTCTGGGGTCCACGCCCGGGAGGGAAATTCTGGGGTATGCGGCAGCCCCAAGATTCAAGTTCTGGGATTTCCTCAAGTGTTGGCTCATTTCCGTTTCCCTCACGTGCCTCGGCAATTGCTTTTCTGCAGCCTGATTTCCCGTTTGATTTACAAATGGGTCCGTCACGGGGGGAAGGGACCCCACACACGGCATCCGTTCACACATGGAGGAGACGGCCACACCTGCCTCACCCTCCGGAGAGCCGGCTCTCAGCGTCGGCAGGACCCCGTGCCACAGGGCACGACCCCCAGAACCGGGGGAACCACAGAGGAAAACCCTGAAATGGAACCGTGGCTGTCGTTCTGGAAGGTGTGCCGTGGATGGGGAAGGCAGGCGGGTAGGGCGAGAGCCAGAGCCGGAGCTGGCAAAGGGCTCTGCCTCCGGGGACGGGGACCCACAGAGGTGATGCAGAGCCCAGACGCAGAGAGCAGGCTGGGGTAGGGAGAGAGGCTGCGGGCAGACATGCAGGGAGCCTGTCTCTTCTACGGGGTGTTGTGCATGGAGGGAAGGGACCGGCGAGCCCCGGGGCCCCAGACCCCGAAGGCAAGGGGAGACCTCGCACCCCAAAGTGAGTGAAAGCAGCGAATCCCTGTGTGAAGCAGCACGACCCCAGCCACCCGCGAGCATGGTGACAGTGGGGACACCGGCGATCAGGCACCTGCTGTCCTCCCCAGCACAGGTTCCCCTCTGTTGCCGGCTGAATGGAGGCCCCGGGGAGATACGTCCAGGTCCTGCCCCTCCCACCCTATATCTAGGAACGACCTTATTTAGCAGCAGGGTCTTTGCAGACGTGATGAAGGGAAGGATCTGGGATGAGCCCGTCCTGGATCAGGGAGGCTCTGAGTCCAATGACGGGTGTCCTTGTAAGAGACAGAAGAGGAGACACAGACGCAGAGGAGAAGCCGCATGAGGTCAGAGGCAGAGATGGGAGGGACGCGGCCACCAGCCCAGGGACACTTGGAGCCCGAGAAGCTGGAAGACGCAGGAAGGACCCTCTCCTGGAGCCTCTGGAGGGAGCTCGGCCCTGCCCGTCTGGATCTCAGCATCCCTGACCCGCCTGGATCTCAGTGGTCCTGCCCGGCCTGGATCTCAGACGTCTGGTCTCCAGAGCTGGGAGAACAAGAACCCCAGTTGTCCCAAGCCCCCAGTTTGTGTCACTCCCTACAACCGCCTGACGAGCCTGTTCTACTTGCCTGCCCCCTCTGGGAGGTCTCCAGAGAAACAGCTGACCCCGTCCCCAGACATCCACCTGCCCTCACGCCCCAGAGCGTCCAGGAAACTCCCTACCCACTCCACGTCACTAGACATCGCAGGACGCGTCGGCCGGAGGGCAGAGCCCAGGAGGACGAAAGGTGGAAGGGAAATGAGACCACGAAACTGGAGGTTCCCCACGTGGCCAAACCTTCCCTGCCCTGTGCTCCGGGAGACTCCACGGCTATGAATTCCCCCACAGCGTTTGTGTTCCTAGACCTGGCTTCCTGCAGAGAAACTGTCCCCGAATGACTCGGACGGGACTCGGTGGTGCCCCCCATGTGTTTTGGACACCCCAGATACAGACCCTCAAATCCCATTCTCTGTGGCATCAACAGGGACCTGAACTGCTGGTCCCCACGGACCCATCGGAAGAAACGCATGTGGTCGGCCGTGAGTGCGGCTTCTCTTCTCTCCGGGGTGTCCGCACGTTGTCGAACCTTGAGCTTAAACCAGGGCTGGGGTGCAGGACGGCCTCTTCGTAACGGCATGGTCAGGGGACCTCCCTGATCGGTGTGGGGTCACCCACAGGCTCATCTTGCCCCCACACCAGCTCCGTCTGGACTCATGCTTTATATTTCATATTCTCCAAAAAATTTTTAAAAAAATTTAAAAAATTTAAAAACCCTGGTGAGGCGGCTTGGGCAGAATGTGCTCCAGCAAAGCAAGACAAGGGAGGAGAGAGGGAGGGGGGCATCAGGGAGCACCAGGGCCGGAGGCCAAGGGAGGCCCCCAGAGGGTCGAGCTGGGGGGCAGAGCCCAGGACTGTGGTGTGACCACCGTGGGACAGGACAGTCAGTCTGGAGTTGGGGAAGGGAGCAGGGCCACGGCCCCAGGAGCCGGTACAGGGTTTGCGCAGCGTGTTCACGGTGGACGAGGCACACGGCACCACGCCGGGTCTTGCTCCAAAGTGCATCGTGTTTCCAATATTCCTGGGCCGCAGGGAAACCTGGTGACAGATACGGGAGCTTCCGTACACCTCCACGGAACGCGGCTGAGGGGTCGTAGCTAATCCCACCAGGTCCCGTAGGACAGGCTTGCACTTAGACCACGGCCCCAGAATGACAAACATACAGAGACGGGGGTGTACCCGTGTTCTTGGGGCCGTGGACGGGGCAGGAAGGACGTGTGTGGCCGTGAAGGGTCCGTGGCAGGCCAGATACGTGTCCCCCGCTTATGATTGTCCCAGGGACTTCCAACATGTGACCACTGCTCCAAACGCACGGCACTCGTACCCACCACGTGCCCTAGCCGGTGAGAGCGTGGAATGACCTCCGTAGACCCAGAAGATACATAAGGGACAAAAGCACATGTTTAAGCACTTCAGAACGTCTCCCACTGCACAGGAATGTACCGCGATCTCCATGAAACCAGACACAAATGCAGAAACACAACATTGTAACACATTTTCAGATGTCGTCAACTCTACGGGAACCCACAAGGATCTCCACACACCAAAACGCGGACAAAAGATACTTTTAAACACTTAAAAATGCGCACATAGATGCTTTTATGTGGCAGCTGCTGGTCCTAAACAAAAAATGAAGAATCTCCTCGTTCGAACGAGGGCACCGTAAACAGAAGAGCCGGACACCGATGACGTGCCCTGGGAAAGAACGAGACACGGAAATGAACGCATCTGGAGACCCTGGGGCACAACGGACGAGGGGCGAGCAGACCGGGGCCAGGCTGCCGTCATCAGGGAGGTCTTCGTGGAGGAGGTGGCATTTGCTGCAATGTTACATGCTAACAACGGAGACGAAGAAGAGACGTGTTGAAGAATGGCCGGTACTTTATGGGGACCGTGTCATGCCCCGTGGGGAAGACATGGGATTCCTCTCAGCACGGCGGCCGGCACTGGGGGTATCACTCATTCTTGGCACAGGCATTCCTACAGCGCGTCCCATGTGCCTGCTTTCAAGCGTGGCCCTAAAAAAAACGAACACGACCCTATCTGTCTAGGGCATCCCTTCCAACTGGAGCAGCGCACCGTACACAGAGTAGGAGACACATATGATGCTCCTGGCGGTGAGGACTCCCTTGGTTGTGCTGAAACAGGGCAGGCTCGATGCTGCCCGGGTGGGACGGTGTCTATTTTCAAGAACTACACCATGATGGTCTAGAGAAGCTACCGCTCGGCAGCGACCAGAGCGAGTGGAAGGAAGAGCCACACGGGCATCTCTGGAGAGAAGCATGGGAGGCACAAGAAACAGCCCGTGCAAAGGCCCTGGGGCAGCAGAAACGTGTCTGTACCTTCGCGGGACAGCACACGAGCTGACGTGGTCGACGGCGGGGCGGCTGGTGTCCTACTTGTTCCCTGTCCCTGGTAGAAACACCAACAAAGGGTTTTCACCCTCCAGACTCTGTGTGCATCTCTAATCCCGTCCTGAAACGGTTCCTGAACGTCATTCAGACCCCCGCTCGATTCCACCGGTCGCTTTGTTTTGAAGGAGAAATGTAAACAGACCAGCAAAACCCGTTTCTACCCACACAGTGGCCCCGGCCACAGCCTGGTCTCGGCGGGGCACTCCCGCCTGGACATGACCCCCCAGACACAGATTCTGTATTTCAAGCACTAAGCCATCCGCTCGGTGTCAAGGACACACACTCACCTGATTATCTTTCCGTCTTGGCTGTAAATGAGCAGACGTGATATTCTTAGGGTGCTTGTAGGTTTACAAGAGGGTTCAGGAGAGACGCCCTGAGCCGTGGGCATCCCGGCTCCTCCGAGACCGGTGAGCCAGAACCCGGCCTCACATGCTCCAGGGCTCGCCCGCGAAACCCACCCCGGACTGTGCGCAACCCGGCAGCGAGCCCTTGCCAACCTTGGTGCGCTTGGATTCCGCGGGAAGGGCTGCACTCTCTTGCGTTCAGGGGCCAGACGCACTCTCCGTGGTGGACCGACTGTGGGTGTGTGCATAGATACAAAACCTCCCGCCTTGGTGCCTGCCCGTGTTTTATGTCTTTTGTATTCCCGCCGTGTCTTGACATCGGGCTACCCGTGCCCGGCCACTCGGGGACCTTCAGGGTCCGACGGCTGCACCAGGGCAGGGGACTGGTTCTTGGCACAATGATGGCAGAGAGACGCACAGTGGAGCCAAAATGAGGCCCCTGCCGGCGGCAGGTTAGAGAGCACTTGAGGGTTTTTTAAGTGAGTGTCCAGAAGGAGAAGGAGTAGGAGGGGAGTTGAATAATGTTTGTTCAGCTTGCGGCGAAGAAAACACATGTGTCGGCTCTGGGAAGAAACCGAGGGCCCAGTGCAGGGCCTCGCCCCTCGTAAATCACGGCCACCATGTGAGAAGCTTGGTCGCTGGGCTGGGCTGCTGTGTGTCCCCACACACCAAGCTCCCTAAGTGCCCAGGGAGGCCTGGGCTCACATTTCCAAAACGAACTTGTAATTCTCCGTGGACGCTGGAGACACTGGGTCCTTTCTTCCCCTGGGAGCGGGGACACGGGAGCATGGCAACGGGAGGGCTGTCCATGTCTGGTTCCCGGCGCCCCAGCTCAGCAAAGTGAGATGCCCAAAGTGCAGTGTTTAACGCATGTGTCCAAATGAACGTGTCCATATGCGTGCATGCCTGCATGTGCACACGGTGCGGGTAACGCGTTTGTGTGTGTGTGCACGACGTGACCACGCATGGGCCCATGATGCCAGGAAAGCATGCGCACGTGCACGGGCGCGTGGTGACGGAAATGTGTGCGTGGGCGGTGCCGGGAATGTGTGCGTGTGTGCATGCGCGCAAGGTGAAGGGAATGCGCGCATGGGCGGGAGGTGCCGGGAATGCGCGCATAGGCGCACGGTGACGGAAATGTATGCACGCGCACTGACGGGGAATGCGCCCAAAGTGACGGGAATGCTTGTGTGCTTGCATGGGCGCGTGGTGCTGGGGAATGCGCGTGCACGTGCAGGGGCGCGCGGTGACGGAAATGCGCGCGCGCGCACTGAGAGGAAGGCATGCGCGCATGCATGGGTGTGTGGTGACCGGAGCGCATGTAAGGCGGGTTCTCCCCGACGGTGAACGGCGAGCGTGCTCCCCTATTGGGGTGCCGGGAAAGACACGAGGATATTTAGGGGCGCATGAAAGCCATCTGGTTCCGCATCAGCTGTGGTGTGCACAGGGAATGTCAGCTTTCCGGAGGTCACCACGGGGCCGGGTCTGCAACACCCGGCAACGGGGGTAGCAGTGTGGCCGGGATTCGGAGGCACCAGCCACCAGCAGTATGATGGCTGTTTCCGAAGAACAGAAGGCACCTGCAGGTCTTGTGGGAAGGCACAGTAGACGTGCCATGCTCTGACACATGCGCACGCGCGCACACACACACACACACACACACTCTGCCCCCGGCACTGATACTCTGCAGCCCGGAACTGCTCTCCTGGGGCACGGGGTTTCTAGGACCCTGGTCCAGAAGTGACCTGCCACGGGGCCAGGTGCATCCCTCAAACACCAGGCGTGCACGCAGAGTCACCTCCTGGGGACGAAAGACATGCCAGGGGCGTTCGGAGCCCTGCGTCAGGAAGCGCAGCCAAGACCCCACGTTACCAGTGGAACCAAGGCCGGACTGTACGTGCGAATTGTTACGTCTGTTCTCGTTGTGCTCCAAGCACGCGGCACAGTCCCTGTCTCCGAGGCATGTGCAGGAGTGTCTGTGGGGCGTTCCCAAGCGCAGGTCCCCAGGCACCTGCTGTGGGGGCTTCTCTGGGCACCTGGCTGGGACAGGAGAGCTGGTCCACACCTGCGTGAGGGGCACGGACAACCTTCCCGGTGCCCGTCTTACAGTAAAGTCTGCAACTCTCAGTTTTCATGACAGATTTGCATGGGGACGGAATTACTGGTTTGTTTTTTCTTTCTTCTTAGGTGTTCGGTGGAATCGGGTGGGGACGCGGATCGGCCCACAGTCTTGCTTTCAGACAACGATCACGACGGGGCCATGCTTCCGCGGCCTCCCTAATGCAAGGCTGACTCCGGCTTTCCGCGTCTTCACCCATCGTTTGGGTTAGGTGAATTTTTCCCAAGGACGTGTGTCTGCCGCCTTCAAGTTCCCTACTGGATCACTGGAAAACTGTAAAAATATTCTCTTCCCGTAGTTTCAATTTACACCAGCTCTGAGGTCGGGGCACCATCGATGCGGGCCTGGTTTTTCGTGTCGCCCGTTATCGACCTGTACGTGGGCGTGTGTAAGTGGCACGGCCGGGTGCGTCGGACACGTACACACACTAGCCCAGCGTCTGGGAGAGCGCGGGTGAACGTGGAGGCCGTGGGCACCGGGCAGAGGGACCCTCGGACGGAAGCACGAATCGTATAGGATTCCCCGGACACGAGACCCCCTCTTCCTCCTGTAGAAATCCGCCCGTTTTACCAGAAGCTGCCGCTCTTCTGAGGGCGTCCTGGGCACCCACGCGCCAAGGACCCAGTGTGCCGGGTGTGATTTGGATTTGTCAGACCCGTGTCGTGCTCACGGTCCTTCTTCTGTCTTCTTGACGTGAACGCTCAGACCGTGAGCTTTTCCTCTCCCCTAAAGGCACGGAAGACGGACCAGCTGGCAGCTCATGCGAGCTCACGGGGCTCGTGGAAACTACCCGAAGCAGGAGTCACAGGGCTGACGGGCGGTGCTGGTACTTGCGGCGGGGGGGGGGGGGTCCCCGACACGGTCTGAAGACCTGGACGGCTGGGGGAGATTGGGGGAGCAGACACACACCTTGCAGGGAGTGGGCGAGAGGGCAGGCAGAGGGTTCCCCGACACCGATCCTTGGCCACACAAGGAAGGTCACCCTGGCGGTGAGTCTGGCCCCTCCTGGGGCTTCCTGCCCATGCCGGGGGGAAAATGAGGGTGTGGCATCCACAGCCCCACACCCGCTTCCCTCCTGTCCGCTCTGGGACTGAGCTGCCTGCCCGTCACCACCGTGAGGATGACCCCGGTGGTTCCCACCTGGCAGGTCCCAAACCCACACTGGGACGGCCCACAGGGCCCCGGGCCATGCCTTCCCTCCACCTCCTCCGACTCCAATAATGGGAGTCAGGTAGGGGTCAGAGCAGACCCAGCGGTGGCCTCTGGGCACCCTTAGATGGGACCGTGGGGGCTCAGTACAGAGACCTCCTCCTCCGGGACCGGCTCCGTCCCGGTGCCCACCGGCCACACGCGGGGCTCAGCAGGGCGGATTCGGACTCCCTCGGGAGGAGCGGGGTCCAGCCCGGAGGTGCTCACGCCTGGGCTCTGTGGCTTCCCCGAGGTCACTTGCCCTCTCTGGGCCGTGCATCGCTCCTCCCTGAACTAAGGACGGCAGAGGCGCTGGGCTCCGGGGCGCGTGAGCTGGCCCGGTAACCACCCGAGCAGCGAAGCCCTCCGAGGTGCCCGCGGCCCCCCTCACCGCGCCCTGCATCCTGCGGACCTGCTCGCCTGCGCTGTCCTCCCGGCCCTGCGCCTCCGCGAGGTCGGGTCCACCTGCACAGTGACGGGCACCCCCGTAATTGCCCGCAGGTGCCTCTGGCCGGTGCGGTGCGTGACCGATCCACTCGGCGGGGCTACAGGCAATGCAGGGCAGGGGGTCCTGCTCCCTGCGAGCCCCTCTCCAAGAAGGAGCCGCGCAGGGGGAGGAAACAGCGGACCAGCTTGGAGGCGGAGACGCACAGACTGGGACACCCGCCGCCCCTGGACGGAGGTCTGCACGTGGCCGCGCTCGGCAGACCCGCCGTCTCAGAGCCAGGAAGGACATCCCCACGGAAAGCCCGAGAAGAGAAGGGGACCGAGTCTGCCCCCCGCAGCACCGGCCGACGTCCCCAAACACTCCCCGCGGGGACAGCCGCAGCGTCCCGGGTTTCCGATATTACCCCGCGCACCATCCGGCGGCGGTCGTTTGCATAATGGGGGGCGGCGCGCAGGAGCGAGGGGAGCCCCTGACAGGAAGACAGATGAGCCCATCACGCACGGATATGGTGACACGCCTGCCCCTCGGGGCTCCTGGGGATCCGCCAGACGCACCCACGGGGGTCGTCCGCATCCAACTTAAAAAAACAACAAAAAGCCGAAGCTGCGCATATTGAACAAAATAAATTGTTTAGAAGTGAACAGAGCAATAAGTATTTAGGGGAAGCATATAAATCAAACCTTCAAAAGACATTAACGCCTCTAAAAAGGGGGGATTGAGGTGGAGGGGGGCGGAGGTAGAGACTGGGGTGCGGGGCGCAGGCTGCGGAGGGGTGGGGACCGCCGGGAAGGGGCTGGAAGGCACAGCTGCTGACGGACCCCACTCACCCGCCTGGCCGTGTCCCTGTGTCCACGCTGCCCCCGTCCCCAAATGCGATCAGAGCAGTGGTGCCGTGAATGCGTTGCTCTGGGAGGAAATGCACTCAGAACGGTGAGTCTCACTGCGGGAGGCCCCCCGGGACACAGGCACGAAGGATTCAGGGAGGCTGGGCACCCACTGGACGTGCCCTCTGAGCGCCGTCCACCTGCCCTGGTGTTGGGGACAGGGGCCATGCGCAGGGCCCGTGCACCGCCAGACACTCATGTTTCGGCCTTCTCGCACCCGGGGCTGGTGGGGTTGGGGACGGTGACCGGCAGTCTCGTGAGGGAACGGATCACTGCATGGCGGCACAGCCCTGAAGGAAGCCGGGAAACGGACAGGGGCAGAGATCTGTCCGCGTACTTGCAAGCCTTTTATGAGTAACTTCTTTGGTTGCTTCCGACACCCGCCTGTTCTGCCGCGGGCCACGCGTGTACCTTGGGAAGGCTTCCCAGGCTCTCCGGAGGGCAGATGCCCTCAGAGTGTCAGGCACAGCACCCAGCGAAGGACACGTGTGCCACCCCCACCACGGGCCCCCTTGCCCTGTGGATCGTTCAGAGCCCGAGGCCACTGGAAAGCAGCAGGTGCAGCGAAGAGTCTAGAACACGATGCCTGCGTTCCTCCCACACAAGGACGGGTCCATCCATAAAGGAAGTAAGCGTCTGTTTGTGGACACGTCCACGTCTCCTGCAAAAGGGTGGTTCTTGCGGCGGTGGGCAGGCCAGACTGGGCTCAGACCCGCGGAGACAAGGCAGAAGAACCGCCTCCGAGCTCACACATGATGACACGCGTCACCCCCAACCACGACACCCTTATTCAGGAGGGCAAGATCCCTCTAAGCACCGGAAAGCCCTCGGGGTCTACGGGCAGAGCGGCATGAAAATTCTGCAGCTAAATGAGGACCATGACTGTGAGCAGAACGCAGGCTTCCTAGAAGGACATGTGAGGAAAGGCAGCAGATGTTGGGGACAGGAAAGTGCTCTGGCGCGGTGATAGAGGCAACAGCAAGTAACCTGTCTGTGTCTCGGGAGGACGCATGTCGAGGGCACTCGGGTTTGTGACGTGTCCCTGGCGCGGCTCGGAGACCCTTCGGTGGCTCCACATGGAGGACAGTGGCCCTCATTCTCCTGCGGGGACAGGACCTGACCCGAATCCAAGTGTCCGAGGACACAGAGCAGGGAGATGCTGCCACCTGTGTATGCTCGTCATGCGCTCGTTCTTTGTACCTGCATTTGTTTAGGATTTACTTCCCCATTACTGAAGACACCTCGTTTAAGGTATGTCCTGGAGGTTTCGTGCAACAAGGTGCCAACAGCTCAGTCACTCATCTTGAGTAAGTGGACAGATACAGAATAGGTCATGATAGATGGATAGTAGGTCATCATAGGTAGGTAGGTAGATAGATAATTGATAGATAGAAAGATAGATATGCAGATAATAGATTGATATGTAGATGGATAGACACAGATGATAGATGGATGTAGAGATGCATGGATGGATAGATAGATAGATATGATGGATGGATGGATGGATGGATAGACGGATGGATGGATGATAGATGGTTGGCTGAATGGATACATGGATGGATAGATAGATATGATGGATGGATGGATGGATGGATGGATGGATAGACAGATGGATGGATGATAGATGGTTGGCTGAATGGATACATGGATGGATAGATGGATGGATTGATAGATAGACACATAGATGGATGATGGATGAATAGAGAGATATGATGGATGGATGGATGGATAGACGGATGGATACGTAGATGATGCATGGATAATGATGGGTGGATGGATGGACAGATGGAAGTAGGTATGGATGGATAGATGATGCATGGATGATGGATGGGTGAAGAGATAAGAAGATAGGTAGATAGCTGATAGATAGATAATATGTGGGTAGATGGATACGTAGATCATGGGGGCACCAGGGTGTCTCAGTCAGGCAAGCGTCTGCCTTCAGCTCGGGCCATGATCTCAGGGTCCTGGGATGGAGTCCCATGTCAAGCTCCCTGCCCAGTAGGAAGTCTGCCTCTCCCTCTCCTGCCCAGTTGTGCTGTCACTATCTCTGTCTCTCAAATAGATAAATAAAATCTTAAAAAAAGATACATAGATGCTGGATGGATGGATAGAAGGATGACAGATCAATACATGGATAGATATGATGGGTAGATGATTGATAGGTTATAGATGGATGGACGGATGGATGGATGATAGATGGGTACATGGATAGCTACGATGGGTAGAAGATTGATAGATTATAGATGGATGGATGGATGCATGTACATAGATAGTCATGATGGATGGATGGATGGATGATTGATAGAAGGGTGGATAGATATAGGGATAGATAGATAACTGATGGATGGACAGATAGATAAGTAGATACGGGACGGATGGATAATGAGAGATGATCGATAACTAAGAGTGTAGATAGATGTGGATGTTAACGGATACAGACAGATGATAGTTAATAGAGATACACAAACTCACGACATTGTTTCCTTCGCTGGCACACCCAGGGGACCACAGCAGGACCAGACCCCCCGTGTGCTCCGGCCCTTCTGGAACCCTTCTGACCCCAACGACATCTCGGGTGCAGCAGGGAAACCCGCACCTGAGCAGCCCCCGGAAGTCTGTGTGGGCAGCGCAGGTGCCCCCAGGCACGGGTGACGCAGCCGTGTTTCCTGACCTCCCACATGCACGTTTCCTGCAGCCCATCAGAAACCCACAGCCGGGCTCCCCCCGAATGAATGACTGCGGGTCTCTGCATCTGCAGAGACAGGGTTCCACATCCGAGCGCCCAGAGCACTGGGCAGTCCAGGGCGGGAGGCGGCGCCAGGCATGGTCTATCGCGGGAAAACAACGCATCTTAGAACCAACATGCACAGACTTAAAAACTGTCTAGAAAGCAGCATGCACGGGGTTTGGACACTTCCCTTTGTGCGTGTGCCGACCTGCAGGGTGATACCCTGTGAGACCTGAGCTCCGTGTCCCACACTCCGTCCTCTTCCATGCACAACCGTCTTTGGAAGGAAACACACGTTTTGTAGAAATAAAAGCGCACACGTCCGGCCAGCAACGCCTGTAGGGACAGGAACCGACGTCTTTGCTCACAAGAAATCCACAGCTGGCGGCCTCGTCCCGAACAACCCCGGCCCTTCCCACCCTGCCCTGGTCGCCACGTTCGAAGGCAGGAACGGGTAGATGCGGCATGACCAGGGAAGTGGGTGCTTGCGACCGGTGGTGGAGGGTGGGACGCGTCACCCACCCACCCGCAAAGCGCGGTGACAAAGGGTTCCCAGACGAACGGGACGGCGGAACACCCAGCTCCCGTCTTGTGTCTCCCCAGGTGCGGTGGAGACTGAGGCAGGCTCGGGGACTGCTTTCTGCTCTCCTCCCTTACTCCCCAAGTGCAGGGTGGACACGGGGCTGCGGGAGGAAACCGAGGCACCGCCAGCCCCTCCCTTGTGGATGCTCTTGGGGGCGCAGATGCGTCTACCACGCCCCTCGTGCAGCACGCGTGACACGCGAGTGGTGGCCTTTCCCCGCCGGGCACCTCGGACACCTGAAACGGCCACCGGCTCTGCCTCTGATTTACAGATGCCACGTTTCCAGCAGAACGCTTTGCGGGATCCAGTCCCACGGGACCCCTGCGGTTTTGTTTTTTTTTTTTTTCCTGCCCTGAAAATAAAAATTAAAAAAAGCTGACATGTTTGTTTTTATAATACAGGGTGTAACTTCATTAATGAACTCGAAAACCCAGAATATAAAACAGATGGGCGGCCGTCGAAAGCACACCCATTGATTTCTTTCTCCTTTTTACACAAAACATTGCATAATTTATCCCCATGATTAATTTATGGGCCCCCTCTCTTTGGAGAGGCTGATAATGCCTCTCCAACTTTGGTGTCTTATTAAACATTCATAATTGCCCTCTGAGGAAGGGAAGAGGCAAATATTATTATATTATCAAACAATTTCTCCGTTAAAAATCTATAATTGGAATAAAACGCAATTTCGGGCGGCAAAGGAATGCCAGGGAAAGGTGACACCGGGATAATTTAATGATACGCTTTTCTGATATTCAGCACAATTTCGCCGCAAAATTAATCCCGTCCAGCGTGACTCTCGCGTTGCTAACAATGGAGCGACCAGCAGTCCCGCGGCGATGTCCGTGCTGGGGGGCGCCGGGGACGGAGGGCTCGGCTGGGGGGACACCACGTCCCTCTGCTTCTCACCTGTTGTTTGGGGGTCGGCAGAGCCGAGGGGCAGGAATGTGGGTTTGACACGCAGGCGTGGCGGTGCAGAGGCCCGGGCCAGGGGGCACGGGGCACGGGGCACGGGGCACGGCTCCTCTGTCCTGCTCTGGGACTTTGCCGCCTGCATTTCTGCAGAAATCCCAGAGCCAGGGCACTCACTCCCAGACCCCGAGCGGTCCCCGTGGTCCAGGGGCAGATCCGGCCTCTGCAAGGAGACAGTGTACGCCAGTCACAGCTCGCTCGCCCCGGAGGGCCACGCCTTGCCTGACCACCTGCCACCCCCGTCCCCCCGCAAGGCGGGTCTGCACCGTCTACGGCGATGGGTGCTGCTGCCCGTGGGCTGGTGGCCATGTTCAGTCAGCAGGAGGCTCCAGCAGCAGGCAGCGGACAGGAGACAGGAACGTGTGCCACCCCCTGGCACGGCCACACACCTGTACTCCTCCGTGGGAGATGCGCTGCCTCCGTTTCCCACCCTCCGGGCTTGGCTTATCGTCCTTGTTGACTCCAGACACCGCACAAGCCCCAGCCCTCAGCACAGTGTCCCCCTGTGCCAGGACCACACCGTGCGTGGAGTGTCCGTCTCCCCACAGGGCCGTGTCCTGCTACATCTCGCACCGTGTCGGGGAAGGACATGGCCCAGGTCCGCGGGAAGCCACGGCCTGTCCCGTCGACTTGCTCTCCAAAGGCCTCCCCGGGTGGACGTGGGGGCTCGTCTCACAGACATTAGTGCAAAGAATTTGTCGCGTCTGCTCAGCTGCCCTATCCGTGACCTGCGGGGCCTCCGTCCACTCGCCCGAAAGCAGTGCCCCTGGCGGACCCTCCTTTTCTCTGGTACGAGCAACTTCCATTCTGGTCGGCCAACGGGGTGCATGTTCATCACTTGCGAGCACCCGTCTCTCTGCCCGAGCCCGACGCCGGCCTTGTGACATCGTCTCTTCAGTGTGTGTTGGCCTTTGGGTTTCCAAGGCAGCCGACAGGTGCCTTTTGACCAACGCCAGCCGATGGCTCCTTCCCGGGGTCCCACGGCCTCCGACAACGCCTTACGCGGCGTCTGCGTTTTGTCCTCAGCGGCCGTGTGGAACGTTCCCGCCCCAACCACGTCCAGATGGGATTCATCACGTTCCAATAAAGCTTCACGCAGATACCGGAATTTCATACCGTCCCCGTCGGTCACGGAATAACCACCCTACGTCTTTCTCAAACACTCAGACACGTTAAATGCGTCCTTGCTTCCAGGCTGCACGGAGGCAGGAGGCGGGAGCGAGCGCCCCCCACCACGGCCCGTCTCCCCGGGGACGTCGTCACACGCATCCCGGCGTGCTCCCGGCCTGGGAGGGGCCGGCGCGTGCACCACTGGGAAAACCCGACGGCAGAAACAGCAGACGGCACCGGGCCTTGACCTCCGTCTTGTGAGACCCGTCCCTTGACTGGCCAGTAATTCTCGGTGTCCCAACCCCAGAAGCCAACAGTGAGCGGTTCATGCTGAATACAGGTGGTTTTCGGTCTCCTGACCGTGCGGGCGGCGAGCACCGGACGGAAGCCTCGCGCCCTGCTCCCCACGTCTGCGTCGCCCCCAAGGGCTGACCCCCGCGGCCCCCTCCCCTCCAAAACCACCACGGTTGCTGGTCAGGCTACAGCAGCCAACGCCCGGGTGTCGCGTGGGCACGTTCCGGACTGACGGCATTAGCCCGGCCCGGGAAGACGTCCCAGACACAGAAGCCAGAGGTCTCGGGGCATCCGGGGGCTCCGTCTGCAAAGCGTCTGCCTTCGGCTCAGGTCATGATCCCGGGGTCCTGGGATCGAACCCCGCGTCGGGCTCCGTGTTCAGCGGGGAGCCGGCTTCTCCCTCTGCCTCTGCCGCTCCCCCTGCTTCTGCTCTCTCTCTCTCAAATAAATAATGTCAAAAAAAAAAAAAGAAAAGAAAAGAAAAGAAAGAAAGAAACAGAGAGAGAAGCAGCCAGAGGTCAGCAGGTTTGCGCCGCTGGACAAAGCCGTCCGGTCCACGGGGGGACCCACAGCTCCGTGCACGCAGTAGCCGCAGCCCCCAGGACCCACAGGGGGTGCAGACGGGCCCGCATGGCTTTCCTCTGCGCCCGTCCCCGCCGAGCCCGTTCCCACGCTGCAAACCCAGACTCACGCACCCATACCCGTCGTCCTGGGGACGCGACCGCAGGGATTGCGGTGCCCAGCGGCACACCTGGGTGCCTGGGCCTCCAGAGCGGCCGTGCACCCCTGTTACCCGCCTGCTCCAGGACGCACGGGTCGCCGCGGATCCGTACTCACCGTACACTCGCTGCCATTCCTGAGCGCGCCGAGGGGAGAGACGAGGGCTCGCGAGCCGACAGCCTCGTAGCCGGCGGAGCCCGGCCTTGCCCTCCCGGCCTGGACCGCAGCGAGTGTCCTCCGTGCCCCACTTAGTGCCGCGCTTCTCAGGTTTTTATGCCTTTTCTATTCCCCGGGCACTGGGCTGTCGTAGCATGTCCAGCTGCCTGCGTCTGTAAGGACCTTGTGACTGCGTTTAGGGCCGAGCGGAGTGACCCAGAAGGATCTCTTCACATGAAAACCCTTCACGGAATCCCGCCGGCAAACTCCCTTTTCCCCTACAAGGTGACGCATCGTGGGTTTTGGAACCGCAGCATGGACGTTCCTGGGGGACACCCTTCCGTCCACCCTGGCGGTCACGGGGTGGATGCCTTTGGGGACATTATTGTGTCCACACAGAGCGGGCGTGGGGTGCTACCAGACTAGCCAGGGCCGCTGTCGACTCAGCCTGGAAAAGACAGAAAGGTGCGTGGCGTGGGCAGCGCAGGCCTGTGAGCCGACGTGCGCTCGGGGAGGGACGGGCGTGGCTGAGTGACGTTCGGAAGATGGTCAGCAGGTGACTGGGCCGGAGGAGCAGGGAGGGGGACCGTGAGCCACAGGGTAGGGTCCGGTGCCCCTGGTCTGGGGGATCACGGTGCCGTCCCTGTGCTGGGACGCTGGCCACGCCCAGCTGGACAGTGGCCTTGGGACAACGCAAATGCAGGTGACGGTCAGGGACCCACGAGGACCTGATTCCCCCACGCGGCCGCGTCTCCCGTGCCGGGATGGACACGTGTGTGTCGTGGCAGGCTCCCCTGTCCCCCGTGTGCCCCCACGTGTCCCTCACGCTATGCACGACCAAGATGTCTTTGTCACGGTTCCCACCTGGCTTCCGTGCCCCAGCGTCCAGGGGGCATGTGCGGATCAGACCTGGGACCCTCCCGCGGCACACCATGTCCCTGCCAGGAGCACGTCCTCCTGGGAATCCCGAGGTGCTGGGGGGAGGCGGTTCCCAGCACGGATGCCCGAGGAGAGGGTCCCACGGTCCACACGTGCGACGTGGGGTGAAAATCCGCTTGGCGAATTTCTGAGCGTGGAGGCCGTCAGGTGGCAGCTGTGCGGCCCTCCAGCCCCACACTGAGCCGTGAGCACATCCTCGGGCTGCCGGGACGTCCGGGAGGCCGAGAGCCCGAGTGGACCTGACTCGGGGCTTCCTGCCGTCCGCCTGCTAGGACAGGGGCACGCGCCAAACCACCGGTCCCAGCACGGGCGTCCGTCGAGGCCCAGCGAGTGGGGAGCGCGGCCGGGGTCAGGCGGGGGTCCTCACGCCACGCGGACCAGCCTCTGGTGGACGCACACGTCCCAGCATAGCCTGTGGTGTGTGTGTTGCGTGTGCGTGTTCTGTGTTGTCCCGTGTAGTGTGTGCGCCGTGTGGCGACTGCGTGTGTCCTCATACACCAACCCCTGGTAACACCCCAACGCCGGCCTCGGCCTCCTCGACGTGTCCTCTGTGAGCTTGTGATGATTCTGTGCCCCGGGCGGCAGCTCGTGACTTCCCCACGCGGCCCCACACGGCCCCACACGGCCCCACACGTGTGCTCCTTCAGCACGGGTGCCCGCAGCCGGCCCGGAGCTCATGCGTGTCGCGCACCGGCACCCGCCATCCACCCGGCTGACCTCCGGCGTCCGCTCGTCCGTCCTGTCCCAAACACCTCCTTCCCCTCCCGGGGCACGTGTGTGCACACGAGGCCCGGGGTGCACCCAGCCTTCCGAGGGCTCCTCCCCCGCGCCGGGAAGCCGTCCGGTTGCCCCGACCCCGCGGTGCACACGGGCGGCGTGTTCTCGGCCGCGGCGTGCTCCGGCCTCTTTGCTCCAGGTGCAGCGTCCCGCTGAGTTATCAAAGTCCTGCATCGAGTCCCCGTGGGCCCACGTGTGGCGCAGGGACCCCTCGGCTCTCTGCAGTTACACGGGACTGAGCGAGGACGCCCGGACACAGCCACGTCCACACGTTACAACTCATCTGCGTCCAGGCTCCGCGGACGATCTCATCGCCCGCACAAAGACGCCCGGCCCGGCGGGCACCCAGGGGACACGGGGTCGGCGAGGGAATGGGGCTGCCCCTCCAAGAGTTGGACGGGGCCCGGGCCGGCCGCTGCCCGCCCGGGATTTGCACGTGGCTCCGCTGTCACGTTGCCCGGCGCCGGGTCAGATGGCTCCGGGAGGCCGCGGAGAAACTAAGCACCATGCCAGGCTCCCGGAGAGCATGGCCGCCGCCCGTTTCTCGGAGGCCCTGCTCTGCTGCCAGCGGCTTTGGGGACCAGCCGCGGGCCGGGGGGGACCTCCCGGATTAAGGGGATTAAACACCATTAAACGCCGGACCGTCCTCCCCCAGCGCCTCGGCACAGCCCGGCCTTCCTCCCGCACTCCCTCCTCGGGGGCCGGCCCTGCCCGGTGACCCGGTGCCAACAAAGGGGTCCCTTAGCATGACAAAGAGCCCCCGACGCGTGCCCCACCACAAACGGCATCCGTCAGACCGGCCGGGGCATTGTTGGCGCGTCCAGCACAGGCCTGAGACACATGAAATGCGTCTCGTTCCTTCTCTCCTTTTCTTTAATGGTCCCACGCGGAGCTCAAGGTGTCATTTTAATTATTTAAATCTTGGGGACATGTCGGCTGCCCCCTCCGAGACTCCGCGCGGTGCCAGAAGGCCTGGAGTCCCACATTAGCTCTTCTTAATGAGAGCGAAACGGAGAACTTTGATCTCCAGGAAGGGGCGGCCAGACACACGCGGCAGCCAAACTTCCCGTGCGGCCGACTCGTGCCCACGCGTTTCCCAGCCTCCCCGACGTGCGTGGATCCAGTTCCGTGGCAAACGGCACGGCCCGAGCACGGGGGGATCTGAAGCGACTTCAAGGACTGAGCCGTGCTCACAGCTCGGGGCCCGGCGCGGCGGCCACCGGGTCCCCTTGGAGCTTCGACGCAGGAGACCGTGGGGGGAGCCCGTCCAGCATTACGGGTTTATTTTGGGGGATGGGGGACGGCGAGGGCGGGCACAGAAGCTCGCCCACGGCCGCCGATGTCCGCGATCACACGGTTCCCCGCCGGCACAGATCTTGCCTCATTAAGCAGCTTGTGTCCCGAACGGCCCGGTGGGATGAAACGCGGCACCCGCGTTCCCGTGCACGCCGCCCCCCCTCCCCGCCTCGCGCCGGCCAGGCTGGGCCACGCCTGAGCCGGCAGCTCACATCCACGAGGCTCACCTCCCAGGACCTGCCTTGTTAAAACGCCGGCTCATCTGCATCTCCCTCGCCGCACACAGAAAAGCTCAGGGTGACATAAAAGAGAGAAAACACGAGCGCGTTCAGCCTGCCTCGCAGGGAGATGAGCCCCGTCCAACCGGGGTGACCCCCAAGGTCTGAGGACGCGCCTTCTCTCCCGACAGTCTCCGGCTCGGAAATCAAAGGCACAGACCCGTGCGAGCCTGCACGCCCGGCCCGAAGGCTGGGGCCGGCCGCCCGGTGGCGCCCACGGGCACCGTCTTCAGAGCCCGCCGCCCGCGCGAGGCGTGCAGCCGTCATTAGGGACCGAGCTCCCCGGCTTGCACACGACGCCCCCGTCGGAGCGGCCCGGCGTCGGTCACACCGGGGTCAGGAGCATCAGATCGACGGAGAGCCTGGACCCTCCCGTGTCGGCACAGACCCGGAGCGGCTGGATTCGGGGTCCCTATAACCCGCACACTCTTGGAGCGTTTCGGGGTTTTTAATTATTTCCCAGCATGCATATTTTAGGGTGGATTTACTGGCTGCGGAGTAATTGGGATTTACAGCTGTTAAGATAATGAGATTCTCTCCGTCAGGCACTTAGCGGGGAAAAAAAAAAAAAAAACACAAAACTCTGCTCCGTGCCCGCGGAGCCCAGAGGACCGGATCAGGATGTATTTCCCCGTGAGTCCCCAGGGTCTGGTTCAAGGCCTGGGGTGTGGGAAATCTCAACAGCTGTTTCGGGGTAACTTCTGAATTTCCACCCGGACGGCCAGACCTTGAACATCTCCGACACCCACAGCCGGCGTGGCTCCCAAATATTGGACATTCCCAGCAAGGGACTGTCGCTCAGGATGTGCACGTCTCAAACTCGGACTTGTTGACAAGCCACCTGGAGACCCGGCTGCAGGGAAGACGCTGGTCGCTGGGTCTGGGGTGGGCTGTGGGGGCCGAGGACCCTCACATCCACACAGCTCCCAGGTCATCGCGGGGCTCCTGGCTGGGGATCCCCAGCGCCTACATAAGGATTCTGACTGTGGGCCGAATGCGGCCCCCGGCACGCTGTCGTGAATAAAGTTTTATTGGAACGCAAGCCCGTGTGCACATTCAGGTACTCCCCTGTGGCTGGTGTGGCAGCATCTGCCGAGCTGAATCATTGCAACGGGGGCCGTAACCTCGCAACACTGAAGGCATCCGTGGGGGGACAGGCAGCCCGGCTCTCCGTGCTCACGCCACCCGCCTCTGTCCTGCTGAGACCCGGACCCTGCCTTGCGGTCCTGCTCTTGGAGTGGGCACAAGGACTTGACAATGGAAGTTCTTGGTTCCACACCCAGGGAAGCTCCTCTGTGGGGTTTCTCTCAGCCTCGATTGTGCTGATTGTCCCGTGGGCTGGTGAATGGGATTCTCACGGGCACGGGCAGACCATCAGGGACACGCGGGCTCCCGCAGGGTCCCTCGGCACCATCAGGGCCGCTGGGTGCAGGTGGCGGGTGGCTGCGTGGGTGGGGACGGGGAACGGGCTCCAGATCAGCCGTGTCTCAGACGTGGTAGGTGGTGACAGCAGGACCGAGAGGTGGGAACCCTTGTGAGCAGAGACATGAGCACCTGCACTGCTCCGACGTCCCACTGCACACCTGTGTGTGTGCCCCAAAGTCCTGTACTGACCCCTGACCCCCAGAAGATCCACGCCTGGGTCTCAGACATCCCACTGCAGACCACGTCTGTCCCCCAAAGTCCTGTGCTGACCCCTGACCCCCAGGAGATCCACGCCTGAGTCTCAGACATCCCGCTGCAGACCACGTCTGTCCCCCAAAGTCCTGTGCTGACCCCTGACCCCCAGGAGATCCACGCCTGAGTCTCAGACATCCCGCTGCAGACCACGTCTGTCCCCCAAAGTCCTGTGCTGATCTCTGACCCGCAGGGGACCGGCACCTGGGTCTCAGACTTCCAGCCTCCTGGAGGGACAGAGGATAAACGTTGGAGCCAAAGCCAAGCCCAAGCCAAGCCATAGACCTGGAGCTGCCTGGGAGTCGGTCAGCGTCTGCCCCTGTAGCAGACAGGCCGCGACGCCCACTTCCTCATGGAGGTCGGTATCACGGACGGCTCAGCCGTGACGATGTGTAAAGCTGACACTTTTGCACCCAGGGCAGAGACCAGACGGCGGCGTCCGCCATCACGGGGCTCCCGACATTGCCCGTGGGTCTCTGCTGCTGCGTTTCCCCTCCGTGTGGGTAACAGCTGCAGCCCTGCGGTCCGGCACGTCTCCCACGGTCGCCGTCAGTGGGGTCGGGTTCTGCGCCCCTGCGGAAACCTAGGAGATCCGCCCACCGCCTCCCGCACATCTAACGTTCATGGGGTCCTCTGTCCCCGTGGAAACTCTGTTCCCCGAGCGGAGATGGTCTCTCGATGTCCAATCTGGACTCGTTGGAATAACTGTGTCTGTTGCCTGCCCCGTTTCCCGGTTTCTGCATGGACGCCTGCCCTCCGTTCCGAGGACGACCCGTGTGTTTGCATTGTGCCGTCCGCCTTCCTGCTCCCAGTCCTACCCCAGATGCTCAGGGCACCTGTGCTGGGTGGCTCTTCCCACGGGTTGGGCTCAGTCGCCTGCATTTCACCTTCTTTCCGGACGTTTTTACAAAACATTCCCACGTACGTGCACCTGTATGTGGTCCTTATCATCCGTCTGTGCCCAGACGAGGCAGGAATTACAGCCCCGTCATACGGAGGAGGACAAGAGCTCAGATGTGCCGGGAGACGTGTATGGGCTCCCAGAGCTTGAGAACCACCCGGGCTGACGCCCGTCGGCCTGCTTATGCTGTTCCCATGCCAGGACCGTCCTCGTCACCCCGGTCATGACCAGGTCAGCAGGAACCAAGCAGCCCCCTGTTGTCCTCATGGGGACACTCCTAGTGATGGTTTTCTGGGAGTCTCCAAGCTCAGAGAGGGACTCTCCGTGGAGCCCCACCAGGCTCACACACCCTGACCGATTCCACAGAGTGAGGAAATGGACTGATCCGTCTGTGTCCCTAAAACCGACAAAACTCCAGTCAACGGCAGACGGGTGGACCAGGCGGCTGTCTCCACGTGCCACCAGCCAGATGAGCCTACGCACCTGCGGACGGGAGACTCCCATGCCTGGTCACGGGAGGCCGAAACCCGCTCACGGAAGGCCGAGGTGGCCGCTGCCGCGTGCACAGCCTCTATTACGTGCACACACGTACACACAGGCACACACGCACGCGTGCACACACGTCATTTCCCGCCCCGCTGGCCACGCGGACCCCCGCTCAGCTCACGTCTCTCGGTGGCGTTTCTCCGTCGTCTTCGAAATACAAGAGACACAGAAACATTGTGCGGGTTGCAGGTGCAGAGCGTCGTGATGCCACCTCCGGCCCGCATCGTGAGACGGTCAGCGTGACCGGGCTAACCAGCACGGCCACCCGGTCACGGCGTCGCTGTTACGCGCACGGGCTGAGCACGATCACTGTCTTCCGTCTGAGCGAGTCTCAGGTACGTCGTACGCGGTGTGCACGTCCCATCACCGTGTTCCACGTTAGACCCCCTAGAACTTTCTGGTCTTTCAGCTGGAGGTTTGCACGAACGACCCCACGTCTCCCGCTCCCCAGGCCCTGGCAGTCCCCGTCTGCTCTCTGCTCCGGAGGCTCTGAGCATTTCAGTTAATCGAATGTGTGTGTGCGTGTGTGTGTGCGTGTGTGTGTGTGCATGTGTGTGTGCGTGTGTGTGCGCGTGTGTGTGCGTGTGTGTGAGTCTGATATTGTCGCCCCCACGTACGCGTGTGACCGTGCACAATGTGTGTTTGTCTGACACGTTGCACACGGCGGCGCGCCCTCGAGGTCCGTCCACGTTCTTGCAAATGGCGGGACTGCCTGGGTCTTGAGGGCTGCACCATAGGGCCTCGTGAGCATGTCCTAGCTCCGACCCCAAAAATGGGTGAATTCGCGGAACCTGCTTATTTGTGACAGGCAAGGAACACTCGCTCTTCTCGGATGTAAAAGGGAGACCCGACCCGCCGTCGCTCAGCACGGCCCGCCGGACGGTGCCCACGGGATGGCCGGGAGGATGTGACGGGGCCTGGGGGCGTCCCCAGGTGAGAAGGAGCGACACCGCGTTTGCGTGTACAGTCGCCCCACCCATGTCTGAGGTCCAGGGACACCTGGGCGCCCCAATTAGACCACGGCGCCATGTTGCACAATACGGTAACAGTCAGGAAGGCGACCGTTGAGTGGAGACGTTCCTTCACGAGATTTTGGGGGAAAAGCCCCGGTAGCCGTGAGTACCAAAGCCGGGGCCCGGCCAGGCTCCCGAGGCTGTTTCCCATCCTGGACACGGGCGTGTGCGACACGAGTCCTCTTAGAAAGACGCACGGGCACGTCCTCAGTGACGGGAAGGGCCTCGTCTCTACGCGCCTCTGCACCCAGAAGCCGGTCCTCAAAAGCAAAGTATTAAGGAAAAAACAATAGTGAGAGCATCCGTGAAGGAAGGAGTGTGTCTAGTGTCAATAAAACTTGGTTTATACACAAACAGCCACGGTGGCCCAGGAATCCTGCGCTATCGCGTCAGGGAAAGAGGAGGAAACACGCACGTGAACACCACAGAGCAAAACAGCACATCGGGGCGGTCGCACCTCCCGCCGCAAGGCCCGAACGGCCTGGGAGCCCCAAACATGGCCACGTCGGTACTTCTCGGGGCACAGGACTCGACCGCCCCAGACACTCGGACGTCTCGTCTTCCCGCGTGGGGACATTTGAGACGTCGGTCCCGGGACCGACGCCTTCTGTCCGTGGAGGAGCCGGGCCGTTGGTGAGACTCAGACGGGAACCGGGAGCCGCGTAACGGCGCTGGAGAGAGGCGGCGGGGACCGAGATAATAAACACTGTGGGTTCCCGTCGCTGGAATTGTTGACATACCCGGCCGGCGGCTGTCCGGGACTTCGCTGACCACCCAAGGGGAAGTCTGAGCCGCGGTTTGCAGGCGCTGCCCCGGGGAGCAGGGTCCCGGGCTCCCCTTCCGGCGAGGGCCCCCGCACGACCGTCCCCGTCGGCGTCCCCGAGCTGTCCGCTGCAGACGGACCCATGGCCGGCCAACAAAGTGTGTTGCACCCACCGGGCGGCCGGCCACGCGAAGCCCTGTTTGTTGTCTCGCTGACCATATAAGCCGGCCCGTCTCCAACGGGGACACTCGGCAGACACCAGCACCGGAAGGCTGGGTGTCCTCCGTGCTCGCTCCGCAAGAGTCAGGGACGGCTTCTCGCGTGGGCGAAACACGGCTTTAAGTCACAGGTCATGTCTCCTGAGTGTGGCATAAGTGTCACCTTTCACTGGGCCTGACTGTCACCGTGGAGACGTCCTCGCCGTGCGGGAGTGGACGCGCGGAGAGAAGGCTGTCGGCCCTTGTGTGTCCAACCGGCCAGCGGACGACTGTCATCGTCCCGTAAACTAAGGCAGAGCCGGCCCCGCGGACACGGACAGGCAGCCCGGCTCTCCGTGCTCACGCCACCCGCCTCTGTCCTGCTGCTCCCGCCGCGTCTCCTGGGAGGGGGGCCTCCTAATCACCCCGCCGTCGTGCCGTCCCTGGAAACGCAGCCCCCGCGTCCCCGGAGCCGGGGTGCCCAGGATTAGCGACTGAATGGGCAGCCGTCTTCCCAGATATCACCGTCATCGTCCGCGCCCCGGTGAGCCACATGGCTCCTTCCTCCGGAAGCTCGCCCTCGGAGGAGCCCAAGCTTTCCACGGGAGGATTTGTAAGACGATGGGGAAAGGGGACGGGGGGCAGGGGGCAGCCAAGCGGAGGCGCTGGCTGGTGCGGTCGAGGGTGAACGCTGGGCTTCCTTGCACGGCACAGCCTGAACGTGAACCGCACGGCTCCCGGGGGCGCTCATTTCCCCTTCACGATCGCTCGCGGTCAGTGAACGGTGGGTGCCCAGTACCGGGCACGGGGCGGGCCCAGACACGAGATTTGTGCTTCAAATGGGCAAAGGCGAAGCCGAGTTGTCCGTGCCCCCGTGAGCCCGACTCATGGTCCTCACGGCAGCTCCGAACCCCCGCCCCGGCCACCGCCCAGACTCCGTGGGCTCCCCTCCCTCTGAGGCCACAAGACCCACGTCCCGGTGGGCATTCTGTCCTGCAAACACGTCCGTCTGTCGTTGGAAACCTAACGTCATGGACCACGCGGGCTCCTGGGGTTCCTCAGAGGTGGGTTCTCGCGGGTCCCCAGACGGACCCCAACCGTTGCTGCCAGTAACACAGCCGTGGGCTCTGCCCCAGGAGAAGGGACTCAGCCTTAGGATGCAAAGATTGACCGACTGTTGAACGGCCCCAGTGTGTGCCGACCGTCCCCAGTGTGCACCCTGCAAGGTAAGAAACACCGGGACAGAGAATGGGCTGTCAGAACGGGGAGCTTTTACGAAAAAGGGGATTTCTCCGTGCGTCAGGAGCAGGAAGAGCCTTACGGGAAGGCAAGACAGAAGGTTGCAGAACGGTGGGTATGTGACAGTCCCAGTGTATTGTGTCGGATGCGTGTCGCTACACACGGGTGAGTGTGCACGTGTGTGTGCATGGTGAATACATGTGACCCAAGCATGCGTGTCCATGTGTACATGTTTGCATGCATGACGACATCCGTGTATTGAGTTGGGTGCATGTGCATACACATGGGGTTAGTGTGCACATGTGTGTGCACGGTGAGTACATGCGACTGGAGCATGCGTGCTCACTGTGCGTGTTTTCACGCATGTACGTGTTTGCATCCATGACGGCATCCGTGTATTGTGTTGGGTGCATGTGCATACACACAGGGTGAGTGTGCACATGCGTGTGCACAGTGATTATGTGTGCCTTGAGCTAGTATGCACCGGTGGCATGCATGTTTGCAGCTGTACGTGCGTGTGGCCACGTGGGTGTGGCTGCGTGCATCTCCCTGCACGTGTGTGTGCGTTCGCGTGGGTCTCCCCAAACCGTGAGGCTACTGTTCCCCCTGCCGCGGCCCCCTGCTTCCCCTTTGCTTCCCCATTTCGAGCCCCCAGCGGCCCCAGGGAAGTAAGACAAAGGTCTCGGCATGGTCAGCCAGGGACCTCCATCCGACCCCTGCTCCCGCTGAGGTGCCCTGTACCCCTCCCCCGAATGCAGCCTCCCATCCGCGTTTGGGACGACACGGGGTGCCTCGCTGGGTCCTTTCGCCCTGCACCGGGGAATCAGACACGGAACCATCCACGCGGGCGAGCTCCCCAGTGCCGGACGGCTGGTGAACGCTGGCCCAGTGCCTGACCCGGGACGGCCCGCGCACCCCCCACTCCCATCCCCTCCCTCCCACATCCCGGGAACACCGGCTTGGACAGAGGGGTCCCGAGGTCGGGGGTCAGCCCCGAGACGGCAGCTTGGACGCGTCTGTGAACCAGGATCCACGGGCCGTCAGTCACGTAGTCCCCACGTCTCCACAGTCACACGTGCCCAGAGGACCTGCTCTCTTCCTGGGGCTTGGAGGTCCCGCCAGCCTCACCCGGCTCCTTATTTCCCCGGCTGCAAATAAGGACTCGGATCCCAGGGCCGCGCCTCCCACTCCCTGCACGCAAACAGGGAAACATGATGGCACGTTTTTACCTTCTTTTGGTTTTGCCACGAAAGAACCCTGAAATCTTACTGGGGCTCCCCCTATGCACACCAAAGGGGACCTTAGAAGCGTATGGGAAGTTGGTGGACGGTCACACTGATGGAGAGGGTCTCTGTGCCCAGCAGAGCCCTCTCTCTGGGCACTCTGCATGGCCAGCACGTGTTTCTGTGTGTGTGCTTATGTGTGTAACTTTGTGCATGTGCGTGCACGTCTGTGTCCACGTGCATGCGGAATTCTCTGTGACCATGTGAATATGCACACGAGGGTACCCGTGGACGCATACGTGTGTGCCATTGTGTGTAAATGCACATGTATGCCTGCAGACATGTGCGAGCCCGTGCGTGTTACTGTGTATGTGCCCATGTGCTTGAGTGTGCACTGTGAGTGTGAGTATGTGAGGGCATGTCCGTCTGTGTGCGTGTAAGTGCATTCTCGCTGGCGTGTACACGTGTGTACAAACACGTGGTCATGAGCATACACATGTGTGAGCGTGTGTTTGCATGTGGTTGTGTGCAGGTGTGTGGGCGTACATGCTTACATGTGTTAGGCGTGTGTGTGGCTGTGAAAATGTGTGTCTGTGCCAAGCCATGTGTACACATGCCTGCATGCCACACAGGGACATATGTATATGCCCATGTTCCCGCGTGTATTTGCCTGTGCCTGTGTTCCCATGTGGGCCTGTGTGCATGTAAGCACACATGTGCGTGTGTCTGCGTGTGTGTACGTAGGATGATGAGTGAGCGCACGTGCATGCAGGCACACATGCGTGTGTGCAACTGTACGTGTGTACATGTTTGCGTGTATGCACATCCTTGCTTCTGCATGTGTGTACCTATGACCGAGAGTGTGTGCATTAAGACACATGTATGTGTGACAGTAGCTGTGCTCCCATGTGCATCTATGCACACTTCTGCACCTACATGTGTGCACACATGACCGGGGCGTGTGCACAGCTGTGTGCACGCATGCGTGTATGTGTAGAAGCATCTGTCCCTTTCCCCCTTTCCTTCAACTTTCCCTTCCCGCTCTCTGTTTCTCGCACCGTGACAGGTGACCTGCTGCCCTTGCTGAGACCCTGTCCCCTCACTCCTCTCCCCGCCTGGACGCATCAGGCAGGGGACAGGGTCTCGATGATCACGAACAATGTGAAACGCCAGCTCGCCGTCCTCTCTTCTCCCAGAGCCCTCGAAGGCACCTCTACGTGCCCTGGCGATGTCTTCCTTTGCTGACGCGGACCCTAAGCAGGACGTGTGCTCACCCGAGGCGACCCTCCCGGGCCCCCGTCTGCGGCACGGGATCACTGACCTCTGCCCCAGCCACCGTGGCCCCAGCCACAGGCCGCCTGCCACGGCGTGGGACCTCGGGCAGCAGACCCCCACACCCAGCCTTCGCCGTCTCGTTAGGCGTCCTCCCCGCTGCACCGTCAGGAAAACGCCTGTCCGAGGACGAACCGTCTGTCTGTGCAACGCACGGGCTGGGCGCTGAACGGGGGTGAGGGCAGCGGACATGCACGGATCCTGTCTCCCAGGACTCGAGGCCGAGTGGGCCGGCAGCTCACGAGAGGACGTGACTGTCCCTCCCCTCTCCCTCCCCTCCCCCAGCCTGGGAGCTCATGCCCAGGGCCACCGTCTGCTTCCTGTCCACTCTCCAAAATCACACTGCCTATTTACAGAAATTTCTGAAGCACCGTTGACGAGCACTGAGGTCACCTGCTCCCGTGGGCTCAGCTCCTGCATGCAAGGGTGACGCTCGGTGCCCGTCAACACCAATCCCGGGCACGCCCCTCACGCGCAGCCCGGCTGGGCTGGGCACACCCGCTCGGAGGGGAGGGCTTGCTTCTGCGAAGGTCGCACGGGTGTTCGTGGCATGCTGGGCCCTGCGCCTCCAACAGGCTGATCGGTCTGCACCCGGCGTCCCAGACCCCACCGCCTGCAGGACTAGGCAGGCCCCCGTGACCTGAGCGGGGCTCTGGGGACGCGGGGGGACAGCGGCTAAGGGACCTCACAAGCCGTCTCTACAAAGCGCGGGCTCAGCGGGAGCACAGGACGGCGCCCGTTCCAGGCCCCAGAGCGAAGCCAGGAGCTGGGTTTCCCGGGTCCATCGGCCCCATTCAACGTACGAACAAGCCTGTCAAGACGTCGGAGGCTTGTCCGGGCCCAACGAGGAAGAGCCGTGGCCCACGGGTTTCCAGAGTTTTCTCTGCTTCACTGCTCCCACCCGCGGAGTGAGGAGGCGGCACAGGGAAAAAACACAGAAGTGGTTTCCAGTTTCACATGTTGCCGGGGCTGGGCCAGGAGAGGGAAGGCTGGGGGGGAACAGGAGCCCCGACGCGGGCTGGACGCCGTCCCGCGTCTGGTCCTCGCGGCCTCAGACTCACAGGAAACCCACGGACAAGGAAGCCGCCGAGGGCACGTGGGCACCGTGGCAATGCGGGGACACGGGGCTCTCGCATTTGAAAGCACGGGTTCCCGCCCTCCCCACGCTGTCTTCAGGCATGGAACGAGGTCCTCGCTGTCTCAGGATGCAACCCGCAGAGGTTGTGTCCCCGCTGGACCCCGTCTGTGCCCGCCCGCTGGTCTGTCCGCAGAACTGCAGCCCGTCTCCGTTCCCACGTCAATCAGGGGCCTCCTGATGCCCAGCATCGCCTCTGGAGGTTTTCAGGGTCTCGTTGGGGGAGAGGGAACGTGCCCAGCAATGTGGGTCTGCGTACACGTCCGAGCTCTGCCCCCGATGCGGGAGAGGACGATGTGGCATTTCCCACGCAGGGGACGAGCCCGCGTGTTCTACGTGCTCAGAGTCTATCCAGAACAGCCACAGACGGGGTGGGAGCCTCACCAGACCCCGTAAGAAGTCCCATATGCCCCCCGACAGGAACATCGGAAACGAAAAACAGTATGGAACACGGAGAGTAGAGTCCAACCACGGTAAGAGAACCAACGTCCGCTTGTGCACACCTTGTTCAGACGCCTTGTCCGAACGGGAGTCACCGTGGTCAGCTGGGAAAGAGCAGACACCCACGTGCGTCCACGGCCATGAAAACGCGCAGCAAAGCCGCCGGAAGAAACATCAACCGTGGTGTTGCTGGGTCTTCCTAGAGGAAAGGGTGTACAGAGGACGTGGACCGAGGTACTGCCCAGGCTGCGTCCACGTGGGAAGGCATCCATCTGGTTCCAGCGTCACCACGACACGATCACGTCAGGCTGGACTCGCGTGGCCACCAGAGATGCCGTCACCGTCATCCCGCAGACGCGGCAGGTGGATTCCCGTGACCTGCGGGAAGAGAAGGACCCAGTCTCACAGCCGTGCAGCGTAAACACATCCCTACGTGACACATCCCAGAACCTTCCTCGCCCTCCTTGCAGGTGGACATTCCCAGCAAATGGAAGGGGGCGTCACCTGTCGTTGTGACAGTCCCCACACTGTAGTCTGAGCAGGCTTGAGGGACAAGCCCCCACCCCTCCTGCCCTTGTCTTTGCAGAAGTGAGCTCCGAAGCCGCGGCTCGACCATGGGCAGGACCTGGGGGCACCTCCCTCAGCTCTGGCCTGGTGAATGCACCCTCTGGCCAGTCTCACGGCGCCGGAGCGGGAGTCCCCACGAACCCACTCGGACCCCTGCTCAGACTCGGAGGAGTAATCAGCCAGCGCTGCTCTCCCCGCTACGTTTTCTGTTACAGATAGACTCGGCGTCTTTCCGTGGAGTCTCTCCATTTTACCCCATGAAGATCGTCCACGGCGTTTGTGGGATCAGATGGTAACTTCCCGTCCCCACCGCCAAGCGCCGTCCTGACGGGGTCATCCTCAGCGTTCCTCGGGAGACGGGAACATACTCTGGGAATGTACGGGAAGAAGAACACACATCGTTTCCAGATGGTCATGGTGGATGTCCAATAAAACCCAAGAGAATGAATCATAAAACTGTTTAGGACCATAAGCAAATCTGGCCGGAGCTTTTGACACCAAAGAAATATTCCCAAAGCCAATCGCCTTCTCTGTAGCAACCACGGCTCGTCAGGAAATATCAGAGACCACGAGTTCATGCACGACAGCACCACAAACACAAAATGCATATAAATGCAATCGGGAACCCAAGTGTGGAGCCCATATAACCCGTCTGGTGGGAAAAAGCCAAGCGGTATTGACAGACCAACGAAAGGCAGCAGGAATACATGCACAGACGTACCGTTTTCATGAAAACAGACTCAAAGTACTATGAAGACATCGATTCTCTAATAATTAGCGTCTCGGGTCAATGTGGTTCCTATTAAGTCCAGACACATTTGTTTTAGCTTTGGCAAAATGAATCTGAAGCTCATCTGGAAAATAAATTTGTAGGAAAAGCTAAGAAGTCTTTTTTTTTTTTTTTTTTGTAAACTCAGATCAGTGTTGAAAGAGTTATCCATTCAAAGAGCAAAACATATTTTATTTTAAGGATATCATAATTGAGACAGTATGGGATGAAAATAAGAATTAGCAGATGGGAGAAACAAAATGGCCTTAAAAAAAAAAGACCTAAGTATGTATGAACACTCGACAGGGCATAAATACATTATTAAAAACCAGCAGAGACATGAAGGGAAGGAAACAATACTTGGCATAGAGTGTTGGGGAGTTATTGGGGAGAAATGAATCAGGACCCTCCCTCGGATCAAAACCACAATGAATCCCAAGCATATTCAAGTATAAAGCATAAAATTAAATCAGAAAATATGGAATTGTCCACTGACAAGGACATCCCAGGAATTTAAACAGTAGGAGAAATTGTCTGGAAAAAAGGATTGATTTGGCTACATGTAAATTGAAATGCTTTATGTCTAAAAACTAGAAACCATATTAAAGAGCTCAAAAGGAACTGAAAAGTATTTACAAACTCTATTAATGATATAGGGCTTGTGTCCTTCATATGTAAAAAGCTCTCAGTAATCAGTAAGAATGACAGGTGCTTATTGAATGCTTTGTGTGCATTAAAACTTTTATGCTGCACACTTTCTATAAAATATCTAGTTTAAATATCCCCAAAACCCTGTTGATTTGATACACATTGGGAATCAGAATGAAAGGAATTAATTAAACTGTCCAGCGTCGCAGAGCGAGTGAGCTGTGGTTTGGGATTGAAAGACTCCAAAGCTCATGGTCCTAAGCACTGACACTCCCCCGCCCCAAACACACACTGAACAATGACCCCCTTCATCCACGTGCAGGAGAAAATTACACGCAGCCGAACAAAACACGGGAAAAATAAATACTCGCCACCAAAAGTTAAATAATGCTTGGAGGAGGGCATGTGAAGGAATGAGCACCGGGTGCTCTGTGCACCCAAGGAATCTCTGAATTCTATCTGCGAAACTAAGTTAAAAATTTTAAAAATTAAAGCAACAGACGCCTCTTAAAACTGTTAAATCTGAAAGGTCATATTTTCTTCTTTGAACATAAATTCTAACGCCACACGGAGCTGCCTCCCCCGCCATGCCGTGCCGTACTGGTATAAGTAATAAACTCAGTATAAAGTCGTATTTCTGCAAAGCCCCATGACACTGCGATCTGGGCCGTGGACGAGTCCGCCTATCTGATCCAGAAATTTCACCAGAAAGTCAAAATTGCATACTTTGGGGTATGCACGGAATGATCGAAATTCCCCCAAATCAGAGCCCGGATGCATAGACGTGAATGCACCTGTGTGTGGAGATATGGAGCAGCTGCCGAAAATCTGGGGCTGGGACGGCTCCTGTAATGTGGAGACATGCTCCTTACACAGGCTGCGCTGTTTTAATAACGATAAACCGTAGGTTTGACTCGTGGGCCGATGTCCCTGCTTGTCCCCGAGCTGTGCACGCAGAGGGGAGAAGGATGGAGACTGATCGAGAGATCCGTGGTCCTCTGCAGGGATGGGGGTGTCCCCGAGGAGCCGCAGCCCCGGTCACCAGCTCCGACGTGCACACCCTCATCACCAGCGTCCCTTTCCGGCCCTCTGGGCACCCCTCCCCCACCCACCGGTGCCGATGACCAATTACTGGGTCTCTGAAACTGTAACAATGTACTTCCTGTCGAAACTGTAACAATGTACTTCCTGTCGAAACTGTAACAATGTACTCCTTCCTGCTTTGGAGAGTGATTGTGCCCTCCATGATGACAGTGTGTGTCGCCGACCCCCACCCCCCGCTGCCGGCAGGAGGGACGTCCAGGGGCAGCTGGGACCGTCTCCCGGCCTCTCTCAGTCTCGCTGCTCATCTCTCCAACTTGGAGTGGCCTGGGGCCAAGGTTGCGTGACCCATCTTGCAGGACAGACCCCCTCTCCCAGGGAACGAGGGACGGACAGGGGCCACAGACCGGGACCCCCGGGTGCACATGGAAAGAAGGGGCTCATCCCATCCCCAGAGGGCAACGGGAAAACCCAACATGCACAAAAACAGCCAGCACCCATCACACGTGAACCCGAAGCTCCGGGCCCCCAAAGCAGCCTGTGCACGCGAGCTTTGTGTCACACGGAACGGACGCTCACAAGGGCCAGTCACGCCACGGAGATGCGTGTCATGGGTCAGCAAAGACGTCCACGCCCCCAGAGCCTGTGCCCCCCAAAAGTGAATTTTCCCTTGGAAAACCCTTCAGGTAAACCCATCTGGGATTCACTCCCCGCCGTCCCCAGAGAGATGTGCCCCGATTCACACATGGACAGAAAACACGTGCTCCGTGCATGTGCCTTTGAGCACAGGAGCGTGCAAACACGCACGCCCAGGAACGGGGCCCGTCTGTGTACACGCTCACGGACGGACCCAAGACCCCATTATGTATCAAAACTGAGGTGTTTGGCCCCAATGTCCGTGGTCAGATCCAGCCACACAACCGTCTGAATTTCTCGCCGGTGTTTGCAACCAGACACTCGCCCCTGCCTGAGATGAGACGCCCCAGCCCCCGGCGGGAGACAGGGCTCCCCGGGTTCCATTCTTTAGTCTAAATAAATGTTCCTGTTCACGCACCCCTCCCCCACCCCACCACGGCTCACCGAGCTACAGAGCAAAACAACTCTCATCGCCAGCCCGGAGATAGAACCCACACCGCCGACAGACGTCTCCAAGCTCGGAGTTATTCGAGTCTTGTCGTTTGTGAAGTTTTGTCCCCAAATCACTTAAAATGGAAAAAGAGGAAAAAAAAAAAAAATCCAGGAAGAAAACTTGCCTTGTCTGCCCACATCCGCATCGTACTTTGTCTGCGGGGCTGTTTTGCATTTCAAGACATTTCTACTCACCTTGAGTTCCCGGTTCAAAAAGAAACAATAAGTTTAATCTTCTCACTTGACAATGATGTATGGTTCTGGAGAAAAACACTTTTCAGGTATTATCATTAAAAAGCCTCTTTCCCCCCCCATTCCCCCTCCCGTTTCCCCCGCACACCTTCTGCATTAAGAAACGCACCCGGCGTTCTCCGGAGACCTCGAAGCCTGTGACGTTCGGGCAATTAACCGCGGGAGCGGAACACGGGGCGGCGGCCGCAACCCGGGAGACCGAAGGTCCGGAGGTTTGCACCTTGTGCTGCGGCAAACGAGGCCCAGGGACCGTGTGGACGGTCTGGAGGCCGGCGGCCGCACGCACATCCCACGCGGGCTGAGATCGTCCCGGTGGGGAAGCCGGCCCGGAGCTGAGTCTGAAGGAGCTGGTTTGGGTGCGAGTCCCCGCGTCGGACTCTTCCTCACCCTTGCGGTGAGCTGGTGGCAAGTTTCCGTGCACACGGCCGGGAAAGGAGGACTCGGGTGCTCAGCAGGGTGCAAAGAGGCCGAGACACGGGTCCCCACGCCCACGCCCGGCTGCTCGCCATAGACAGGTGAGCGCAGGGCTTTCCGCGGCCTCCCGTGACTCGGACCAGGGGAAGCATTCCCGGACGTGGAGCGGAAAGCTCGGACCCAGCGAGCGACACAGCGCAGGGAAACCTTCCTCTTCCCCCCCGGAGTGAGGCCGAGCGGCCCTCGCAAGGATGACGAGGAGAGCGCCAGACCGGAGGGACCAGCGGGCTTTCCGCACCCACGGGCAGAGCTCGGTGACCAGCATCGCAGAACCGTGGTGGCCACTTGGGTGTGAGTCTTGGTGACAAAGAACTTTTGCAGGGATGGGAAGACGGAGGGCGAGTTTCCAGCTTCCAGGGCTGGCTGCGGGTGGGGAGGGACACACGTGGGGGGGGCCCGTCGACTAAGGTGTGTGCTCGGGCAGCTCTCTCTGGGGCACCAGCTTTCCACCCTGCTTGCAGCCATAAAACCTTCCCCCGAGAGGGATTCGCAGCCGAGCTCATTTTGCAAGAACGTCTGCCGTGCGTCGGCCAAGGGTCACTCCCTCCCGGGGGCCGTCCTCCTGCCTCTGTCTCTGCTCCGTGGCCTCCAGCTCAAAACCAGGCAGACGCCAAAGGGCACCATGTAGGGGACGTACTGCGTCCCTACAGCGAACACGCCGATCTCCCCGAGAGACTCAGAGCTCTCCAAACCTACGCAGAACTGGAGGGCGGCCCTCACGACGGCGTCCTGATTTCTTGCTATTGCCGCTGCCATCGTTTAAGGCAACGCAAGGACTTTTCCAATCGGGTGTGAACTTGGACACAGACGCTCCCAGCAGGGTGATCCACAGTCACTAAACCCAAGTGTCCATGGACGGACGGACAAAACGACAGAATGTGGTGTGTCCATACGGGGAAAATATTCCTCAGCCGTGGGAAGGACCGAGGCCTGCACACCTGGGGCCTCGCGGCCAGATCTGAGACAGAGGCAGGTGCCCAAGACCACATCACGTGGGACCCCACGGAGATGACACGTGCAGAACAGGAAAATCTATAGAGATGGAAAGCCAGTGTGTGGGCCCCAGGGGCTGGGAGCGGGGTCGGGGACTGACGGCTTCACAGATAGACAGTCACGGTTAAACTTGACATGATACGTTACTATTTGAACTTTATTCGTGGTCCTTAATTCATATCAGCTGTCGTAGGAAAACGGTAATTTGTGCGTTAGCAGAAACAGCCCCAGTCAGACGCGCTCGTCCCCCCAAGGGCAGCGAGCCTGGACGTGAGAGCGTTGGGGTGCTCCGTGGGCAACCCCAGGATGTCCTGCCCACGGCACGATGTCACCAGTGGATGACCGCTGGCCGTCTCCCTGCACCTGGGGTCGATCGGCGAGAATAACACCAAGAATAAACACGGCCCGGTGTGCAGACATCTGGAGCCCTGCCTTCTGGGGAAGAAAAAATATATTTGTTTATTTATCCGTTTACTCATCTCATTTTTATATACGAAGTTACTTATATACTTATATTACTTATATATATTGCTTATATGGTAATTTCTGTTGTATCCCTTAATTTTTATTAACTTCTATTTAATTGCTCATTATAATTACATGATTAACTGTGTTAATCGGAAACTTTATACAACTTTTATATAATTACATTGTTGCTCTGTGTAATGGAATTATATGTAAACACAACTTAAGTTATATAGCTTTTCTGTGTAATTGTTATGATTATATACAATTGTGTATACATGCATGTTGTTTTATATAATTGTATAGTTATATATACGTGTCTATTACATACACCTGTTGTATATAATGTGTAACACATAGAGAGTTGTTACACTAAGTTGTATATAATTGTATGTATATTTGTATGCATTTGTAATTGTATAACATGTGAATTAAATTAGTTGTTTTATATAATTTATATTATATATTATATTATATATGTGTTCTATGTAAACGTTATATATAAATTGTATGTATTTATTCATAAGCATTATAATTATTATTTACCTAGTATTAATATAGAATTAATATATCGTCATATTATTGCATAACTGCCACATATAAATTGACATATTAGAGGCACCTGGGTGGCTCAGTGGGTTAAGCGACTGCCTTCGGCTCAGGTCATGATCCTGGAGTCCTGGGATCGAGTCCCGCCTCGGGCTCCCTGCACGGCAGCAAGTCTGCTTCTCCTCCCGACACTCCCCTTCTCATGCTCTCTCTCTCTCTCTCATTCTCTCTCTTTCAAATAAATAAATAAATAACCTTTCAGAGAATAAATAAATAAACCCATTGCCGTATTAAATGTATCTATACTTACATACATAATTGCCATGTATGAACGCATTAAATGTGTCTATACTTACGCACACAGGCTACATATGTTTCCAAGTGCGGGTGTGACCGTCTGTGTGTTGTGCACGTGCCCACGAGCACCACAACAAGGAGGCAGCGTCCTGTCTGCTTCCGGGCGGGCAGAGCGCTTGGAACGATGCGTGAATGACACACCCTCTGTGTCCAGGTGTCCCGGCCCCGAGGCATCAGAGCTCACTGCCCCACGCCGCTGGGGTCCAGGAGAAATCGCAAACACCAGGTACGGTCGGACAGACACACCCAGACGCCCCTCTGGCATCATCCCGTCCTGTCTCCTCCAACTGCCCTGCGGACGGAACGGCATCTGCCCAGTACCGTGTCCTGGCCCCAAGGGAATGCGGGACGTGTTCACCGTGGACTCGGCTGTGCCGAGTCGGGAAGCCTGGGTTTCTCTCAAAGACCAAGTTCCACCCCGGTTCCGAACGCCCACTGCTGGGTGGTCCTTCCCACCTCAGGTTGGACAGACGCCGGCTTTGATTGAGGGCAGAGTCTCCAGCATGGGCACAGGAGGACCCCCTTCGGGACGGCGCTGGGACATGCGGGGACCCCCGTTAGCTGACGGCAAACCTTTCCCATGGGAACAGAGAGGCCAATGAATGATCCTCCGTAGGGTTCCCTGGCTGCCTTGTCCTATTTGAGAAAGAAAACTGTCCCCTGATGAAGGGGCCCCCAGGCGTTCAAGACCGGGAGCCCAGGAAGGCAGTGCGAGCAGATGTCCACTGGCCTGGTGGCCCCGACCTGGGCATCGAATGCTCAGCCCCAAACAGGACCCTATAGACCAGGGCCTGTCCCCGCCTCATGCAGGTCGTGGGACTACACAGCGGGTCCCAGGTGACGCCCAGACTCTGCTTCCCCACCACGTACCATTAGCCAAAGGTGTCTCCACCCCTCTTTCCTCAGGAAGGAAATTTTCCCCTAATCCACCCCACGCACAAAAGTTTAGCATCACAGACACACCGTATACCTCCAAATATTGTCTATGTTCCTTGGACTCCATATGTGAAAATAGTACAAAGGCCTCATCCCCCCCAAGAAGCAATTTCCGCCAAAGGAGGGGATCGTGTTCAACCAAGGACACCGTAACCCAGGTTAGCAGAGACGGGAGAGCCTCAGGCATGAGACTCGCAAAGTTTAAAACCACTGAGATTAAGAGTGTATGTATATAGTATATGTTAACTAAACTGAATTTAATTAAAAAAAATTTTAAATAAGAAATGAAAGATAGCAAGACAGAAATTAATAATGAAAAACCCCTAACACTTGTTTCTAGAACATGTAAATGCGCAAGGAAGAGAAAGTCCCCACGAAGGAAACCAGGTGTAAGACAGGAACGCGGACGTCCCACGACGGGGATGGAAACAAAACATACGTAGAGGTTCCCTAACTCTGTAACGACCAGAGAAACGCGTGCAATATGAGGGTATTTTACTCCGTGTGGGTCGACAGAAGTGAGGGAGGCGGGTGTACTGAGTGGTGCAGGGTGATGGGGGGCAAACTCATCCTCTGCCCGTCACACGTGTCCACGGCCACAGCCCCCCAAGCAAGCACACGGGAGAGATTTTGTGAGCTGAAATAAGGACCTGTCAGAAAGGGACAGATACGAGGATGGTCACCTGGGCTGCCTGCAAGCTAGGAGCCCACCCGGGGGAGGTGTGCTGCGAGCTGGAGGGTGGGAACGTACTCGCCAGGGATGCTAGGCAGCGTTTGCAAACCGTGAGCCACACGGACACATGTCAACGTGGACAAACATGCAAAAATAACATCCAGGGCAAAAAGACAGAACGGAGGCAGTGTGTGTGAATTGATACAACCACACAGAGAAAACAGTCTGTATGCTGCAAACACACGCGAGTGTGTAAAGTCACAAGTCAAACCCTTTAGAAGAGGTGTGTATGGTGGAGGAAGCGGTGGGCAATACAGACTGGGCATTGTTGGGAGGAAAAGCTTTCATCTTCCAAATCGGGTGCAGTGCTGGAGGCCTGCAAATTAACTGCTGATAGAGTAACAGGAGGAAACAAGCTCTACTTACGGTTACACGCAGGATTCCTCAGTGATGAGTAGCTCACCTAATACTCATAGATGGAAAAAGACTGACAACTGTAACTGTGATGGCGTTTCCCAAAGCCCTTCATCTTGGAACCCAGCGGAGGAAGACAAGGAAGAAACTTGTGTAGAAACTTCTTACCTCTTCCCAAGTCCTGCTTCTCAGCACCACCCACCTGGCAAGCTCCCGCTGCCCTGGGTCAGGGCTCCCCTCCAGGATGGCCGGGCCCAGCCAGCCCGCGTCCCTCCCCACGTCCGCTGAGGCCAGCCCTGCATGGGTGCGCAGACCCCAGGGTTCTGCCAGAGCCTCAGGCCGACCGCAGCCGAGACAGACCCATTGTCGTATCCCTACCAAAAAGCAGGGCTTGTAGTAAAGGGCCATGGGGCAAAAATAAAGTAACCCTACTTCAGAGGTTCATTGAGCTCATTAATGAACAGGGGAACTGGAAATGTAGAAACAGAATATAAAGTATAGATACGCACATTACACATACATAACACACACGTGCACACACAGACATGTGCACACACAGTATACACACACGTATGGACACGTGCACGCGGCACATATACACACGAGCATGTGCACACATATGAACACATGCAGGCAGTGCAAATGCACAGACATGGACACATGTACACATGGCACACCTGCACACAATGGACACGTGCACATATGACACATATACACACACAGACACGTGCACACACATGAACACATGCAGACAGTGCAAATGCACAGACATGGACACATGTACACATGGCACACCTGCACACAATGGACACGTGCACATATGACACATATACACACACAGACACGTGCACACATATGAACACATGCAGACAGTGCAAATGCACACACAGGGGCATGTGTACACACGCCACATATAGACACATGGACATGTGTACACGTAGCACATATACGCACATGAACACGTGCACACGTATGGACACATGGAAACGAGCACACATATGGACACACCTGCACACATGCATACACGTGCACACATGTACACACAGCACATATACACACATGGACACATGCACAGACAGCACATATACACAGATATGGACACGTGAACACACACACAACAAATGCACACACATGGGCACATGCACACATGGACATGTGCACACATAGCACATATACACACACGGACACGTGCACACATATGGACATATGCAGACAGTGCTAATGCACACACATGAACATGTACACACGTGGCACACACATGGACACGTATACACATAGCACATATATGCACACGTATGGACACTGCACACAAGCACATATACACACATGGACACGTGCACATATATGGACACACCTGCACACATGCATACATGTGCACAATGCACACACAGCACAAATGCACACACGGACACGTGCACACACGGCACAAGTGCACACATGGACATGTGCACACATGGCACAAATGCACACATGGACACGTGCACACATGGCACAAATGCACACATAGACATGTGCATACACAGCACAAATGCACACACGGCACAAATGCACACACATGGACATGTGCACACACAGCACATACACACACACGTGTGCCTTGTTCACAGCCCTCAGAGCCCCTGAGAGGACGATGGGTCCAGAGCGGCAGCCCTGGGGCAGGACGTCCTCTGCTTCTCTCTGTCCGGGGTCATTTGCATCACTATGGGCTGACTCCGGTCCGCCTCACCCCTGCAGAGCTGCAAAGTAGCCGGTGCTTGCCCACAGTCCCGCCCGCCCACCTGCCCTGATTGCATCAGCATTCCTGCAGCCTGCAGACCCCTGACCTGCCGTCCCCTCCACGGTCGCGGTTGCGCAGGAATCCCTGCGACTGCTTTCCAGCTCCCAGACATTGTGCCTGCAGCCCCTCGCATGGGTCATTGCCAGGGACTGTGACTACAGCCTCCACAGGACAAGACCAGAGCTCCGCCGACTATGTCACCGGCCCACCCCTCCGCCGATTCCCGGAGTCCAGGGGTCCTCCGCGGCCGAGGAGCTGGCCGCTGCCCGGACCACAGGAAGCCGAGAGTGGGGTCCTCCCGTTCTCTGCCCACAGTGCCCTCCCCCGCCCACGCTAACCACAAGTCCGATTTCTGTTTCCACCCGCAGCGTTTCCGTAAGTGGGACGACTGTCTGGCTTCTCTTGGTTCATGCCCTCGAGGGCCGTCCCGTCTTCTTGATAACCGAGTGGTATCTCTGCAGATTCATGAAAACTCCCCCATCCCTCGACGCCGCCCCGGGAAGTCAACCAAGAGGAGAAACTCATCTAAGCCATTAAAACGCAGAGTGACGCCGTCTGGGGATGGGGATGTGGGGGGTCCACACGGACGTTCAGATCCTGTACCTTTTTTTTTTTTTTCACAAGGTCACCATCGCTCCCCCTGAGACGGCAGGAAGCCACCGTCTAGCCAGTGCCGGAGCTCAAAGCTGAAGACGACCAGTGACCGGGAGACCATAACGCATGAAGGTTCCCCACCAGGAATGCCCAGGAAAGGGGTCATCTGTCATAATCCATGGGTTATCAGGGGGCATGAAGGCACTGCTGTAATCAGAGAACGCACCGTGATTTCACGCCATTGAAAAATGAGTCTGGGGAGACCGTCCAGGTGCCTGTTCTCCCTCTACGGGACGCGGGGCAGGGAAGGGCGCGTTCTGCCCCCACAGCGACTCCCCTTTGGGGCAGGGATGAAATTTCAGCAAAGACAGGCAAACGCGGCCATGAAAAATCAGCAGGAAAACAATTAGAAAAGCATCAAGTACAAAGGGTTGGACACAAATCAGACACACATCCCAGCGAGAGGGGCCGGTGGGGAGACCCAGAGGCGGAACGGACCCGCCTCGGGAAACCCGGTACCAGGCGACCAGGGGACGTCGGCCCGGACTCCACACCTGTTCTTCCAAAGCGTGAACGTACCTGCTAAGGGGTGGTGGTCTTGGGTGAGTTTTACAAAGTGAGGAGAAAGGGTGGAGGGGGCCCAGCGAGGCCACGGCCAAGGGGGGATCCACGCACTTGACGGGCGAGTGGGTCAAGGTGTGTGGTCCACAGGCCCGCAAGGTCGTGGATGAACCTTGGGGAGCTGGCACTGCGCGCAGATGTCAAGGCAGAGGGTCGAAGGCTGTGTGATGCCTGACGTAGGCCACCCCAGAGCCCCCCATCCCTGCAGACACAGAGGAAGTCAGTGCTCGGCAGGGCCTGTGCCCGGGCACTGGCCGTGGCTGTTCTGGGGGACGAAGCATCGCTCAGGCCACACCCACGTGTCTGGAGATGTGGGGGACACCGTGGTACCTGCGGGTAGCAAGACGGTCCTGGCAACTCAGAGGCTTTTCACAGGGTGGACCCCATGGGAGGTGCTGTTAGTGCTGTAAAAGGAAAAGAAAGAAATTTGGAAGGAGGAGGAGGAGGAGGAGCCGATGGTGGGGGGGGGGGTCAGGGCCGCAGGTGAGGTCCCTGTGGGCTCCCCTTAGGACAGGTGACTCTGAGTAGTCTGCAGGGATGGGCGGGGAGCTGGACTGGGCAGTTGTGGCTCCTGTGGGGGCGTCCGTGGAAGGGGAAAGGGGACCAGAAACATGGTGTGGGGTCACCGCGGTAAGGGGCAGCGAATGCTCTGAGCAGCGGCCCCCATCCCGGGTCATGAAGCCCCAAGGTCCCAGTGCGGCAGGTAAGGACAGGAGCCTGCGTCTGCCTTGGGCATTTAGGCGAAGTGGAAGCGCGGGGGCCAGGCTGCTGAGAGGAGCCTCGGTGGGACGCGTGCTGTCCCCAGAAGACACGTCTGCCTCAGACACGTCCATGTGTCCTCCCTGGGAACAGGGTCTTTGCAGGTGCGATGAAGGGAAGGATCTCAGAGGAGCTCGTCCAGGGTCAGGGATGGTCCTGAATCCAGTGACAAGCGTCCTTATAAGAGACAGAAGATGAGACACAGACACAGAGCAGAAGCCACGTGAGGACGGAGGCAGAGATGGGAGGGACGCGGACACAGGTCTGGGGATGCCTGGAGCCCCAGAAGCTGGAAGAGACAGGAAGGACCCCGCCCTGCAGCCCCAGGAGGGAGCTCGGCCCTGCCCCGCCTGGATCTCAGCATCCCTGCCCCACCAGCATCTCCGCAGTCCTGCCCCGCCTGGATCCCAAGGCACATGTAACTTAGTTGATCAATAAACTCGTTCATCGTTAACACATCCATCATTACTCTAGTTCATCAATAACCTACTCCACGATTAACCCAACCCACGTTTAATGTACCTCGTCACTCACCTGGCCCATCGTGAACCTGTCGCATTTCCCGCATCACAGGGAGGAAGATACAGGTGGGGAAACTGAGGCAGGTATGTCAGGTCACGTGTCCCCCATAAGTGCCAGGGCTGGAATTCGAACCCAGGGTCCCGGAGTCCCTGCCTCCTGCCCCCACGGACTCCCACTTCCTCCTCCCAGGAACCCCCTCCTTCTCCTCTGTGGACCCTGCCTCCTGCTTCCTGTGGACCCGCAATTCCTCCCCGTGACCCCCGCCTCCTCCTCCCCGTGGGCCCGGCCCGAACCCAGAAGCCTCACGGGTGCAGACCTGACCTCCCCCGGCCGAGGTGCCACCGGTCCAGCTGCTCACCCTGTCCCCCGGGCTCAGGCCAAGGAGCAAGGTGGCCCACGTGGTCCCCGTAGCTCCTGAGGGCTGCTGGCCGCCCCGTGGGGGGGGGGGGTCCTCACGTGCACGGGGCCTTGTGGGGCCGTGGCGTCCTGTTTGTCCTCCCCGCACCAGACACAGGCAGGGACATAAGCAGAGCGGTGGCCACTCCCGGTGGCGGGGGGTGACAGGTGAGTCACGTCCCTCGGCTCTTCCAGGAAGACAGAGCCGTGGGTTTGGTGGGACCCAGCCCCGAGACCCGCGGCCGGGTAACCCGCCCTCGTCTGCTCCCTGGAACCAACGCACACGTGACACAGCACAGACCCCACCTGTGATGGGCTCACCCCGCGGGGGGCGTGGCAGAGACCCCAGAGGCAGGAGGGACGCAACCGGGTGCTTCTCCATGGGGCCCCGAGCCCCCGACCCCAGCCCGTGCGGCCTCAGGGAGGGCTGGACACACTCAGGAAGCCTTGCGGGGTGGGCGGCTCACCCCCCCACCGTCGTCACCCCGTAAGTCCACCCCGAGCCCGGCCACAGCACCACGACCCCGCAGCCCTGCTTGCGGATCCCTCACCAGACACGTTTCTTCTCTGGAGTCAAGGCTGATTCTAAATCGTGACAAGCCAGTGGCGAGTTTTATTTATTACCGGAAGCCCAGAGGGACCCGCCCCCCAGAGCCAGAGGCCCCTCTCGAGAGGGGGACCCCTCCAGGCTGCATCCCAGCAGCTGGAAAGAAAATAGGGTTCTGCGCTCCATTTGTAATGCCGGGAAAACCAAACCCCGCGTTCCAGTCCCAGCGCATCTGGGGTGGCCCGGCCACGGGGCCCAGGGACAGGGACATTCTGCTCTTGCTTCCAGATGAATTAGTCCCTCGGGGAAAACCGTCTCCCTGCTTGACACGAGTGCAGACCCTCCCCACTCATCCTGCTCACCTGCGACACTCCCGGCACTCACGGGTCTGTGGACCGGGGCGGCTGCGGCAGGACGCGGGGGCCCTCCCGCCGGACTCCAGCCCCCTGGCCCCCAGAGGCCTCATCCTTTGCTCCTCCCGGAAATTACCAGAAAAGCCGGAGTGGCTAAGTACACACAAACACTGGGGTGTGGGCTGGCCCTTCGGGGGCAAGGCTGTGATTCACCCCGTGCTCCCCAAAGCCCCGGCGCCGCGAGGGCTCAGCCTTCACCATCCCGACGCCCTCCTGTGTCTTTCTGTCCAGTGCCTGTTCACCCCTGTCTGCCCCGTTCTGCCACCTTCCCTTCCTACAGCGACAGTCGGGCCGCTAAGCATAATCATGGTACGTGAGTGGGTCGGCCTCACGGTCCCTCTTAATTTTGCCTGGAAGGCAGGCTCCTTACTCCGTGGGGTCAGGGGTCGCCTGCTAAATCATGCGTACCCACAATCCCTTGTGAATCATGCCGCTGACAAGCCGCTCAGGATTAAACCAACCTGCATGAAACTCCGGCCGGGAGTTGCCGTTACGTGAGTGATGGATTACACGTCTAATGAGCAGATGATTGCCACGAGTGACCTCGCGGGCTCAGATGGCTTCACGGCAACCAGCGCCTCAGACACGCTCCGCGCCCCGCAGCGCCAACACGCACACGTGCGTGTGCCTGCCTGTGTGCTTGCATGTGCAAATGTGTGTTCATGCGTGCACATACACGTATCTGCTTGGGCGTGCCCAAGTGTGCACATGTGCCTGCCTGTGGTCTTGTGTGTGTGCATGTGCAAATGTGTGTGCACGAGTGTGTCTGCTTGTGTGCCCGTGTGCGGATGTGTGCATGCCTGTATGCATGCATGTGCCTGCATGCATGCATGTCCCTGTGTATGCAAATGTGTGTGCGCGCTCACAGGTGTGTCTGCTTATATGTGCCCATGCATGCACGTGCGCCTGCCTGTGTCCTTTGTGTACCTGTGTGTGTAAACGTATGTGCATGTTTGTGCACGTGCATGTGTCTGCTTGGTTCGGCCCGTGTTTGCATATATATGCACGTGTGTCTTCGTGTATGCTTGCATGTCTATGTGTGTGCAAATGTGTGTGCATGCACCCACGCATGTGTCTGCTTCTGTGTGTCTGTGTGTACAGATGTGTGAGTGCATGTGTGTTTGTGTGTCTGCCTTGTGCTTGTGTGTGCACAAATCTTGGTGCACTGTACACATGCATGCATATGTGTGCATGTGTGCACCTGTTGATGCACATGTGTGCATACAAATGTGCGTGTGTCCATTCTGTGCTTGCATGTGCGACTATTAGTGTGTGTGCGTGCATGCATGTGTGCATGTCTGTCCTTGCGTGTGCACATGTGCATGCATGTGAACAGTTCTTGGAACACTTGTGTGTACATGCAAATGTGTTGGTGAATGTGTATGCATACTGGTGTGCAAGTGTGCCTGCCTGTGTGCTCATGTACAACTGTTGGTGCACACATGTGTGCATGTGTGTCTGTGTCTTGCGTGCTTGAATGTGCACATGTGTCTAGCTTTTGGTGTGTGCTTGCATGTGCGAGCGTGCATGTGTGCTCGTGTGCCTGTGTGCTCGCGCGTGCGTGCGTGCATGTGTGCTCGTGTGCCTGTGTGCTCGCGCGTGCGTGCGTGCATGTGTGCTCGTGTGCCTGTGTGCTCGCGCGTGCGTGTGTGCATGTGTGCTCGTGTGCCTGTGTGCTCGCGTGTGCAAGCGTGCATGTGTGCTCGTGTGCCTGTGTGCTCGCATGTGCTCTTCTTACCTCAGGCCTGTTCCTTATCCTTACAAGCCCCATGAGGGCAGCTGTCTGGGGTTACCCCTTATCCGGGTGTTTTCATACACATGAAACACAAATGCCTGGTGGGTGCCGTCCGGCCACAGTGAGCGGGAGCCCATGTGTGCCTTCACCCTCCACGGCAGGGTCGGACAACAGACTGGGGAGGTAGGGGTCTCTCCGGGCGGCCTCCTGCACCCTCTGCAGACGGAGGACAGATTTCCATGGATGCCGCCTCCTGAGAAGGATGCGAAGCCCTGAGAAGGACTCGGAGCCTCGCCTCACCTGGAAGGGCCCGCGTGCATGGGTGCCACGATGTGTGCAGGCTCAGCCAGAGCAAGACGCGCAGAGGGAGGCCGGCCGAGTGGACGGAAGCCTGTGCGCTTGGAGACGCATGAGGAGTCCCACGGAGCTTCGACACACGTAGCAGAGGGTGGGAGCATGTCAAACGTCCCTGAGTCCCCAAGGACCTGGAGGTCAGCTGGAGGGCACTTCGATCTAGAGCTAGAGTGACCCTGGCAGAGCCCCCACGGTCTCTGGGCCCACCGTGTCCGTGTGTGCCCTCCATGCCAAGCACCGAGGACGGCAGGGTGCAGCGGAGTGCAGGAAGACGGAGACACCTGGGCGATGGGCTGATGGCTCTCCCCAATGAGAGCAACGTGGGTCCGTGTGCAAGAACCCGACGGCCACGGTGGTGCCATCTTGGACCCACATCCGCCTCCTCCCCGTGTCCAGGCTCCAAGACCATCCCGGCAGGCGGGGGTTACAGGAGACTCTGAGGGGTCAGGCTGCATTCAGTTCCCGTTCCGGAACGCACTGTGCACCGCAGAGCCTAGTTTCTGCATCAGCAGGAACACGGTCATACTGGTCTCCGAGGGCAGCTGGAACCCAGGGCCACCACCCAGGAGGACCCAACTGTGGCACAGCCATCCTCCTGCCATCCTGCAGACAAGTAATCTGGGGACCCATCCCAGGGCAGGAAGCACCTGCCTGTTCCGCGTGTAAACCAAGCTGGCAGGCCAAGCAGCCTGGGGACAGAGGGACGGGGAATGCCGTGTCCTCGGGGCTGGGGTAGTCCTCACTTGAGCGGGAAAGAGATTGGGGCTGCCCCGGGCGAGAAGCTGAAACAGCCTCTGTGGGCCACAAAGATGCCCTGGTAAGGGGGGGAGGGGATGGAGAGTCTCGCCCAAGAGATACAAAAGGGCAGCGTGGACCGAGGGGTTTCGGGGGGCAGCGTCCCACGGGGTCCAGGACCACTCGGAACTACGTGAGGGAAGCAAAGAAGAAAGGCCCAGTGGGTTTGGTGTCAGAGGGTCACGGAGGACACGGGACAAGGGACCCCGTTAGGGGTCAGCCCAGAATGGGAGTGAGACCTTGGGGCTGCCGAAGGCCTCCCCCGTGTCCTCGAAGCTCGGCTGTGCGGGGTCAGGAGAAACAAGCGAGCAGGGCAAAGCTCGGTGCCGTGTCCTGCCGAAAACCCTCACCGCGGGTATCGTCCCCAGAAAGACCTGATATACTCCGTGGGGGGCGTGGGGACCTCCCATCGCGGGGACCGCAGCCAAAGACATGCCACCTGGAACTGGAGAGGGTGGCCTCGTGTGGGAACGGGGGCTCTGCCGGTGGGACTAGGGACTGACGTGAGGTCGGTTGGGGGGGTGTCCTCCATCCAATGACAAGTGTCCCTATAAGAAAAGAGAAATCCCAGAGGACAAGGCATGTGCAGATTCAGGCAGAGGCTGGGGTGACGTGGCCATGAGCCGAGGGACCCCAAGGATTGCAGCAGCCAGCGGGGCCTGGAGAGGAGCCTGGCACGGACTCTCCCCCCGTTCCCGGGGCCTCCAGGCAGAACCAGTCTGGATCACAGACGTCCAGTCACCAGAACCGGGAGAGGATGCCGTCTGCATCCTCTACAGCATCCTCTACAGCTGCCTGGGGAAGCTGCCCCAGACCCCACCATGGCTTACTTGCACCCCCGCTCTATGCATGTGTCTCCCAGCACACCCCTCCCCTGCACAGCACGCCCCCTCTCCACCTGCCTGCCTTCCCCGTTCCTGCAGCGCCTGGAATGCCAACGTCACCACCACGGGTGAAAACTACGTGCCCCCAGCGACGGTGTGTGGACGCTCTGACCCTGACGGGAGGCATTGGCAGGTGGGGCCTTTGGGAGGACGGGGCATTGGGGCACTGAGGGACAGGGCACTGGGGCACTGAGGCCCCCATACGCAAACTCCAAAATCCAGGTCCAGCGTTTGACTCGCCCAGAGCTGAACGAGTAACAGCCCCGCGTTGGCCAGAGCCCTTATCCGTGCCACGAACAGCGCATGCACACGCATTCTGTATGTTCTGTTTGCTGTGCTGTTTGCTGTGTTTTTACAACAAAGTGTGCTGGGAAGAAGAAACGTGATTAAGGAAGTCATAAGGGAGAGAAAGCGCATTTACAGGACTATCCCGTGTTTATGGGGGAAGGGAAACGTGTCCAGATGGACCCGGCAGTTCAGACCTGAGCCATTCAAGGGGCAGGTGTTCTTAGGGTCAGACCAGGCCGTGCAGCTGGATCCCGGGATGGGATCAGTGTCCGTCCAAGAAGACACGGAGAAACCAGGGTTCCCTCCCCGCGTAGAGTCTGCAGTCAGGTTCGCCTCCAGACGGAAGACGAACGAGACCCACCGGAGACCCAGGAAGGTCGTGCGGCTGCCTTTCCTGTTGGTGACCGGCAGGGTGCTGTCTTGGGGAGCTGATCCCCGGCCCCGGGATCCCACATGGGCTCTACGCACACCGACTGCTCCTGGCCTGATGGAAAGACATGCGGAGAGCAGAGCGATTCTAAACCTGCGCACACACCCGCGGACCCCGGGAGCAGGCGCCAAGGGCCCGCGGCCAGATGTCCAGTTGCTCCCTAACTTACAAGCACGTCCTGGAAGTTAGCGGGGGACAAGGTGCAGGGAATTCGCAGGACCGTGCCGGAGACCCCACAGCAAGGTCCTCGGGACAGCCAGCCCGAGCCTGGGCGCCCACACAGGCTCCGAGGAGGCCTTCCCAGCCCGCAGGGACCGGCTGTCCCGGGGAGCCAGCGGAGCCTTCCCACCGCCCCACCCCTGCGCCGTCTTCAGCGGAGACGAAGCAGCCCCTTTCCCCGCGCGCACCTTGGGGAAGATGATTGCATTTCTCGCTAGGCCCGGGAGTCGCCGCAGCGGCCGCGACCAGGCGCACGCGGCCGCGGCCAGAGCGCGCGCCGGTCCCGGTCTCCCGCGGCGGCCGGAGCGCACGCACCTGCCAGAGCGCCGCGCGCCCCTCGTCATCCCGGGATAAACAGCTTCTGACGCGTTTTCAATATGATTACATTACAACAAGTGGGTCGTGATTGATAACCTAATATCCGGGCCGCGCGAGCCATCCATCACGGGGACTATATTAATTATTCAATGTAGCCGCGGAACGCAGGAATCAATGTTGCAGATGAGGAGCAGAGACGCCCCCGTCCCCGCAGACCCCGACGACATAATAAAACAGGAATACTAAATAATCACGGCCTGTAATCGCCGCCTTAATACAATCCATTTATTTCGCTGTCAAGGGTATGGCGTGCCTTCCTTTAAAAGAAAAACGGTAATTGAATATATTTTTAAGGTCTTTCCGTTTACTGATTCATTTTGGGGACAAGACTCGCGGGTTGCAGGATCCGCTCTCCAGTGGACGCGCGGGACCGGCGCCCCCGCAGGTGCACGACGCGGGGCGGTTTACAGGAACGGTCGTACGCAGCGCGCGCGGCCAGGTGTGGGTGACGCGGCTTCTGGGGCTCGGAGCCGCCGCGAGCGCAGGGGCCGCTCCTCGGCGCAGTGGACGCTCTTCTTGCTTCTCGCTCGGCTCCGCCGGCAGGACTGCGAGACGCAGCCCCAGGGAGCCCCACGCCACTGCGGGGATGGATGAATGTTTGCGCGGGGCACGCCCGGGGCGCTTTTCCTTTCGAGGTGGCTGAGTGGAAACAGGCCTCCCGCGCTTCCGTGCGACGTGCACAAGTGGGAGGGTCGCCGTCCGGCCACGGAGGGGTCGACGTCCTGCGCGGGAAGGGTGCGCGCGCGCCTGGGCCCCAGGCAGGCCGTAATGGCGCGCTCGCCGTGGGCGGCAGCGATGCTCCCGCCGACCAGGTCCGTCGCACCTCCCGGGCCACCGCTGGGGAAACGGAGCGCGGTTCCACTTGGATGCCTCCCAGCTGACCACCCCACGCTTCCAGGAAACCCCCGTTCAAATATCGAAGAACCGAACGCGTCTCTCCCCGTCCGTGCAGCCCCGTCCGGGAGCGCGGGGTGCAGAAGAGCCGGGAACAGTTCATGTATGTGGCCAATTGCGAAAACTTGGACCCCTGTCTCCATCCGAAGTCTGATAAAAGTGTGGACGTCCTTGTGCCCCAAATGAGATGAGAGGCTTTGGGGTCGGGAACGCGGGCTGTCTGCGTCTCAAAAGTACTAATCGGGAAAACTCTAGCCTTGCACAGGTTTAAGCTCATAGTAGAAGGTAGGGAGCTGCGTGCCCAAGGTGCGTTCCAAGCGGTGCCTCTGTCGTCAACGACAGTAAACTACAGCTGAAAACGGTTGCCATGCGCAGTTGCTCAGGTTGTCCACTGCACACTCCAGAGGCTGTCACTCACGTGGGCTGCAAAGGCGCCCTCAGCGGTGCCCAGTACAGAGTTTACGTGGTTCATTGGATGACATGTTTCCGAGTGCACCATGTGCCAAACAGCACTGCCTCGTGGACAAAAGAGAACCCGGTTCCTCTTCCCCACTACCTTCGGTGAGGGGGACATGCTGCCCACTCGGAGGGGGGCCCACCCCAGGTCTAGGAACGATGCACACAGGCTGGTTCCCCAAACCAGACCCTCTCTGACCCTACAGGGCGAGAGGGACTTCGTGGACGTGGCTAAGGGGGGGCGTCTGTTCCCTGGAGCTCCGCGCCTGGTCTGACTCGAGTAGTCTGCGCACCGCACCGCTGCACTGTGCGCAGAAACAATCTCTTTCCTCCCGAGTTTGCGCGTTCGGATGAACCCCCTCTCCACGGAGGCCACGCGTCCAGCCCTGACCCGAGCGCGGCCGCACATCACCAGCACCCAAGGCCAGCTGTAGACACAGTCCGCCAGACACCATCACCTGAACCCGTTCTGGCTCCCGCGGGACCCGCATGCTCCTCCCTCCGTCCGCCCCTGCCCCGCCAGGCACCGGGCCCGCACAAGCTCGGCCGCGGGTGGAAACAGCCCCTACCCTGGGCAGCGTGCGTGCGCACCAACACCCTCCCCAGCTCCCCGCACTGCGGCAAATCGCACGGCTCAGCCCCTCAAGCGGGTCGTTCGTGCCATGCACACAGTCACAAACTGCGCACCTGCCCCTGCGACCTGCTGCACAGGGCATTAACGTCACTGAAATGGTGAACACTGGCTTGTGGGCGCAATCCCTCCTGACCTCTCCCTCTCTCACAACGACCTAAAGCAGCTCCAGGGAAAGGCTTCAGGGGATCTGAGGTGGGGCCAAGGCGGGGACAATGGACACTGCGAACGCACTGACCATCCGGAGTGCGCTGACCCCTCTCCGTCCGGGGTCCTCTCATACCCCGTGGAGCCAGGACATCCGTCTGGGCACAGAACACCCTCATCCCGGAAAGGAGAGCCCGTCCCTGAGCCCTCGCCCAGCTCCGAGCAATCAGGAATCCACGCCCTGTCCCTAGGGACCTACCAGTTGTGCACGAGTCCCCTACGTGTGGGGTCCCACGCGCTGTGGTCCTGCTGTCTGGCTCTGTCACGGAGCATCGCTCGTTCAGGGTCTGGCCACTGGTCTCACAGCACCCTTCCTATTCTCGGCCAAGTAATAGGTCCCTGCACGTGCCAGGACCCGTTTGTGTTTCTGCATCTGTGTGCGGACGGGCATACGGACCGTTTGGAGGAGCATCTCTGAGAGAGAGAGACAGAGAATACACAGCTCCCTCTGCCACCCCCAAGGAGCCCTGGGTCCCCACGTACAGGCGGGACCCAAGAGCATTTGCCAGAGGAGAAGAGGTTCCTTAGTAGCCAAAGCCCACCCAGGGTCCACGTTCTCTCTAAGCAAACCCTGGATTTGGGGAAAACACAGCATCTGAGTGCCACCAATATCCAGGGCTTCCTGCCCCTATCACTTGGGTCCCCGGGGCGAGCAGAGTCACGACGGCATCTCCGGGCATTCCTCCGTCTTGTCCATCTGGAAGGACCTCGGGCGGGACCCCAGGTTGGACGCCTGGTGAGCGCTGGGGGACGTGAAGGGACTTTGGACAGGTGGGTGTCATGTCTCGTCCCCAGGCGACACGTCAAAACCACAAGACAGGGACGCAGCCAACGCGTCACACGCCTTCAGGCTGAGAACGACTCCCCGCAATTCTCCTCACGTTGGGCAAAGCAAAAAGAGTAAGAATGAAAATAGAAACGTTGGGCTTTATAGCGGCAAAACTGCTCGGGGTTTGGTCTGCTTTGAATCTGATTTGCGTCCCGTTCCTGGCTGGTACCCGTCGATCGGATGGTGCTTTTGGAAATCTGGAGATCTGCCGCCCAATTGTCTGCACGTTCGTTACCCGGAAACACAACCGGTACCCACGAGGCCTGTGAACCGGCTCGGGAAGAACACATCCAGACGGGTAAACGTTGCACATCTACGCGCTACGGCCGCGAACCGGACGCTGACATCCGGGGGGCAGCCTGCTTTCCGTCGCAGACGCTGGTTCCAAGCACTAAGGGCCAGGAGCCGCTGCCGTCGCAGTCCTCCCGCACACGGTTACCCCGGGACACGCTGCTGCAGAGGAATGACACCAGCCTTCCCCACAGTCAGACCGAATTTGCACACGGGTTTTCCGGACATTCTCCGCTGCGCTCCCGCACGAAACGGAGACTGAGGGCTGCCGTCGCGAGGCCAGGGGGCTTATCGCCCCGGGTCCCGCGCATCGGCTCAGCTCAGGCTTTCCGCCCGCGATCCTGCCGACGTTCCGTTTCCCAGCGTCTTCCCTTCCCTTCGAATCCCACGGACGCTCGGAGCTCCCGGTGAGCTCGGCGTTGGCCGGCCTGGGCGTGACTTAGTCTCTCCCCAGATAAACCGGCTCTTTCAGCAGAGCTCACAGGACGCACCTCCTTCCAAAATGTCAAAGAACACGGGCGACGGCGGGTGCCAACCTAACGGACTTCCTCGCCCTTGGGCCGTGTTTGTGGGGTGTCCTCGGGGCTGCGGGGTCTGGGAGCGTGAACGTGGGACAGTGTGCCCTGCCTGCGGAGGCTGGCGTTGGGGGCCGGGGCCAGAGACAGGTGTTAAGAAGTCGGGATCCCGGCAGAGCGCTGGGCGCCCGACCCTGTCTCCCAGGCTGGGGGTCTGCATTCTCCCCGCCGTACCCTGGAAGGTCCACAGTCGGTCTCCCCAAAAGCGCCTGCCACAGTTAATCCGACTAACCAGCACACGCCAGCACACGAACGGGGCAGCACCGCCCGGAGAGGACGTCCCCGCCCGGACGGCACAGCCGGCCCTGGGCTCAGGGTCTCCCTGAACGGGTCAAGACTGTTGGCAGGTGACCTGTCAGCCTCCGGCCGGTCCAGAACGCACAGGGCAGTGGGTCTCAGGGGTCCGTCCTCCTGCAGGGCGGGGGCGGCCGGCGAAGCCCCCAGCTCCCTAACGAGGTCCTCAGCCCACAGCCAAGTCCCGCCGCTCGTGCCCCCGTGCTCAGGCCTGCATTTTCACAAACTCTTCCTGGGGCTGCGTTCCCAAGGCCTGGGGCGGAGGAGGGGCGCCTTCGCTTTCTGCTACATTTCACAGAGAGCGAAATGTGTGAGGTCCAGGGCTGCGTCGCCCGTCTTGAGTTTCTGGCCGCGGAGCGAGGCCTGGACCACCCTCGGAGATCTCCGCCGGCCTCCGGGGGTTGTGCGGGGCTCGGCTCCGACGCCGGCGTGTTTCTGGGCCGCTCCCCGCTTCCGTTCTCAAGCCCCGACCGAGCTCCACGCAGACCTAGGCCCCGGGGAAGGGGGGAGCGTCTGGACGCAGGATGCTGCTCCAGTAACGGGCAAGACGGAGGTCAGGGCTCGTCCCGAGGCTTCCCGGGATGAGGGGGCTCTGAGTTGGGGCTGGGGGACCCGGTGGGACTCGGAGACGGCCGTCCCACCCACGGTCCCAGAGAGCCCCACGAGGCCAGCCGCCTCTGTCCGTCCTGTGACACGTCCTGTGTCCATCCTGTGACACGTCCTGTCCATCCTGTGACACGTCCCTCTCTACCCAGGAGGTGCCTCCCTGACCCAAGCCGGTCGGGCCCAGCTGGACGGGACAAGCCCCAGCGGACGTCCACTCCCGGGTCCCGACAAGCAGGTCGACGCGGCTCACCGACGCAGGTCACTCCTCGTGCAGTGGGAGGCACGTGCAGCGGGACCGGCAGGGCGGTTCGGGGATCTGCGCGGCCCCGGCTGCTCTCCGCCCCGCCGTGCACACGCTCACGCCGGGCTCTCCCCGCGCAGACACACACACACACACACACACACACGCCCGCGCACACGTCTGCGGTGTTTCTGTCCATCTCCCGGCGCTCCAATGAGACCGTGAGAAAAGTGGACAGTTACGTGATCGTATCTGACAGGTCTTGGCAGCTGGGCAGCTGCGCCCTGGAAAGGGTCTCTCTCTCCCGGTCCAAGATTGAATTTGGGCTGAAACACGGGGCTCATTTAAGCAGCAATTAAAGGGCCTTATAGAGTGGAGGAGAATGAGATGATTAATGCAAAGAGTCTTGTTTAATGGGGATATTAAGTAAACTGCTGGTTAAAATGCTCATATATCATCCCCGGGCCCCTAATTGGGTTCCTGTTCCGGCGGCATGTGGCATTTGCAGGAGGAATTACGTCCCTTTAGCGGGACCGTTGCTAATGCAATAAATCAAGGCCAGGGATTTTAGCTAATTTTGATGGAGACTAAATTGAAGCCATCGCCTGCGAGGGGCTCGCAATTAACGTTCACGACGGCGTCCGGGACGCAGAAAACGCGACCCCGGGAAGCGACGCCGCCTCCTCGCAGTGAGGGGAGCTGGGCGCCGGCCCCATGTGCCTGCCCCGCGAACGTGGCTCCCACCTCCGGGCCGGCGGGGCGGAGGGCGACCTCCTCACGGTGTGGGTTCGAGACGCTCCCGGGGCGTGTGCCTCACGCGCGACCACAGGCACGACGCGCCCCTGCGACACGAGCGGAGCGGTCAGTGTGCACCGGTGCACGGAACGGTCCCCCCAGGGTCACAGGTGGAAACCCTCAGGCCCAGGACCTCACACGGGGCTGTATCGGGACCCGGGGTCATTACAGTCGGGACAGAAGTGCAGTGAGGGCGGGAGGGCGGTGGTCCCCGACCCCGTCAGACTGGGTCCTTACAAGGAGAGCAGATGAGGACACAGACGTGCACAGAGACGACCTCAGGGGGACACGGGGAGAAGACAGGGTCCACGTGCCAAGGAGAGAGGCCACGGGAGAAACGAGCCTCAGCCCTGCCTGGATCTCAGCCTCCCAGACTCAGCCCTGCCTGGATCTCAGCCTCCCAGCCTCGGCCCTGCCTGGATCTCAGCCTCCCAGCCTCGGCCCTGCCTGGATCTCAGCCTCCCAGCCTCGGCCCTGCCTGGATCTCAGCCTCCCAGCCTCGGCCCTGCCTGGATCTCACACTCCCAGCCTCAGCCCTGCCTGGATCTCAGACTCCCAGCCTCAAGCCTGTCTGGATCTCAGCCCTCCAGGCTCATCCCTGCCTGGATCTCAGACTCCCAGCCTCGGCCCTGCCTGGATCTCACACTCCCAGCCTCAGCCCTGCCTGGATCTCAGACCCCCAGCCTCATCCCTGCCTGGATCTCAGACTCCCAGTCTCAGCCCTGCCTGGATCTCAGACCCGCAGCCTCGGCCCTGCCTGGATCTCGGACCCCCGCCTCCAGGCCTGGGGGGAGTGAATGTCTGTTCTTTCAGCACGCAGGTCTGTGGCTCTTGTGACATGCGCTGCGGCTGACTCGTGCGCGTCCCTGAGCACTTCCGCGTCCCCCGAGGACCTGCAGGTAGTTTGCAAACCCTGACGCTCGTTGCAGACGCTACTCTGTAGCCTGCCGTGCTGCAGATGGCCCGGAGCGCCCGGCAGCACCCCGCTGGACTGGAACCACCCGTAGGTCAACATTGTACATCAATTAATTCCGCAACTCGGGCGTTTCCGACGTGAGAATGGGCACCGTCCGTCTCGCCCACATCCCTGGGCTGTGCCGCTGTCCTGGCTGACACATCTGTGATTCAGAGCTCCGAGGAGGGCACAGGGTGACGGGACAGGAAAGCTGGAAGGACAGGCAGCTGGTGGAACTGTTCTCTTTGGGGGCCGCTGTGCAGGGCTCGGGCTGCCCTCAGGACGTGCAAGGGAGACACGGTGTGGGTACGTGCAGCTCTCGCCACGGTCTTACTTGCATCTAGTAGCAACCCCGTGGAATATGGGTTCCAGCCAGGACCAGACATCGTGCAGGACTCAGGGACTGTTTCAGGTACCAGACACCCTGCACCTTCACCCTGACGAGACGCCAAGCGGGTAGCAAGACGCGTGTGAACCGACCGTGACGTTAATGCATCCACGCAAGTGGTGGCCCCCTCTTCCCAGGGTGAAATCAACGTCACTGAGCAAAGCCGGATTCTGGCTCCTTCCACGGGGGACCCAGCAAGCTATGACCTGAGAGTCCCAGCCCGGCAGGTGGTCGGTCCATGTAATGGGATCCTGCGGACCACATGTGGGGATGCCCAGGGTCCAACGCAGGCCGGCCGAGGGCAAGGCTTTGGGAAGGGTGCACAGCCTGCCGTACGGCTTCGGATGCAGCTGGGCTGGGTCATAGGGGACCACTGAGGGTTCTCAAGCAGGTGACCCACAGATAAGGGTTCTACAACGTGCAAGGCGGGAGATGCCATTTGCAAGGAGGGAGGTGGAGAGAGATTCCTTCGCTCATTCACTCAGCAAACGTTCCTCAGATGCTAAAAAAAATTTCTCCGCACACGAAGCGAATCCGAGATTTGGGAGTCAAGTTTGGGAGAGTTTTCCTAAACAGGAGGGAGTGCAGCCACGGTGGGAGTCTGGTTCTACAGGATCAGAAGGCGATTCTGACAAGGTGGCTTTGGAACACAGACCTGAAGGAGGCGAGGGGTTGAGCCAACTCAGTGCATTGGGGAAGCTTGCTCAAAGTGGCAGGAATGGCCAGTGCAAAAGTCCTGCGGTAGGAAACGAGTGGCCAGAACAGGAGAGCTGGGCGCAGTCAAGGGGCAGTGCACGAGGCTCCAAGAGGCGGCTGGATGGCAGATCCACAAGGTCACAAAGTTGTCAAGAGTGACCCAGTGGGGTCACCAGACTGAGAGCTTTGCCTGTGGACAGCACAACCCCGGGGTTGGGCAGATTCTACGAGAGCAGGTGCAGGGCGTCGATGGGAGCAGGTACACCTGGAGGGGAGGCCGATGCCACGATTCTGGGACTGGGTTTGCCCATAGCTCTGTGTCTCCTCTGCACCCATGACTTTCAGCCACGGGGTGTTTCCCCCAATCGCCTTCAAAATGCACATTTTGTGATTTAAGTCCGGTCTATGCTACGGCCGCAGTGGGAGTGTCGGATGTTCCTAGAGTTATTGGCAGTGTAAACCGTGCTGTGCTGGATTCGCCGGTTTGCCTGAGCTCGGCGCACACGCAGGCTTGTGTGGCCAGGAGCCCTCCAAGACCACAGCTTCTGCATGCCGCAGGTGGCACGGGCAAGCCCGAGAGGCCGGCGTGGAGCGGAGATGCTGCGGATCTGGAGAGCGTGTCCTCACGGGTGCCTCGAGGGCACGGGCGGAGGGACCCAGGCAGAGCCCTGTCGCTAGCCATGGCAGTGGGGACCCCACCACCTGCTCTGTCCCAAGGGAAAGCTCTGCTGTGTATTGGCGTTTACACGTGTGTGTGCACTTGTGCATATCTATGGTGTGTGCATCGCAGGTGTGTCAGCAGCCCAGGCTGGAGAGGCCCCATGCCGGCAGGAACTCACAGACACGGAGGTCAGTAGCCAGAGCCCCGTCTGGCAAGTGGGCCGCGGGGCCTCCAGGAGGATGTCCGTCGAGATGGGGAGAACACAGGGGCCTGGGGCAGTTTTGTTTTTTTTTTTACGGGTTTCTGTGTCTTTTAACTGTGCATGTTTGACCTCAAAATGAGTTAAAACGAAACCCAAACTAAATATTTAAAATTAATTTTAAAAAGCAAAGTACCTAAAACTGTCTTAAAGCACTATAATTTTTTAATTACTTATTTTTTTAAACTTATCTGACGTGCATGTTTTAAATCTACCAGGATCTGTGTAAGACCCCAGCTTGGTGTTTTGCCACATCCGGACGTTCATTCACGGGATAAATGGATTTTGAGCACCGACTGGGTGCCCTCCCTCAGCTCAGAGGCTGGAAACGTAGAAACAGAAGGTGCCTGACGGCAGAGCTGCGTGGACCGGATTGCCGTGTGGTACGATACCAGGAAGTGCCAGGCTTGGAGAGTGAGCAAAGCTTTGTGCAAGATGGAGTTTCAGCACTGGGTTTTGAGGGATGTGTAGGAGTTCTCCAGACAGACAAACAAGTACTATACAAAGCAAAGGGAACCACGTATAAGCAGATTTGGTGGCTTCGGATCACAGAGGCATCCTCACCTCTAAGCCTGTGTGGACCACACCGTGGGCACCTGTGGTGAGCCCAATTCTGAAATGGGTCCCTGGAGTCCCCCTGCCTGGTGCTCTCTAATCTCTCTCCTCTCCCAGCACAAGGGCACGATGGGTGGCTGTGCGGGGTGTCACTCTCCTGATAGGTTACATTTTTTTGGAGAGAGAGAACATTTAGTGGGCTCGATCTCATGACCCAGAGACCACGATCTGAGAGAGAATCAAGATTTGGATGCTGACCCGACAGCCATCCAAGCCCCCCGGGTTACTTCACACGGAAAGGTGGTGGGACAGTGGATCACAGGACGAGATGACCGTACGTACGCTCCACCTCGGTAGAGCAGAGAGAGATGCTCCTCCGGCTCAGGAACCAGGCTGCCACTTGGGGCGAGGTCCTCACGGCAGGACTCTGGGCATCCCCTAAGGGCCAATAGCCAGGGTGCCCGTGGGATCTTGGCCCTAAAACCACAAGAGAACTGTATTTTGCCAACGATCTGAGTGACCTTGACCAAGGCTCCAGATGAGAAATGCAGATGGTAGATACCGGATTTATGTACGAATAGAATACGTCACAAACTCGTACCGAAAAAGAATGGAGAGTTAGCAAGCCGATAGATAGGGGATATGGTCAAAGAAAAAGGGGGAATCAAGACAAAGAGCGAAACCAGGAGTGGGGCAATGAATGACCACAGGCCGGCAGAGAGACAGCAGGAGGAGAACCCAGTGTTCAGGGCCGATGGATCAATCACCCTAATAACGGATCAGTAGACGGTATCGGGGTTACGTCGTTCAGATACAGGGATTGTCCGACCAGATCTGTAACGTTCAAGAGATCGACCTTCAGACGAGGACACAGATCGCAGCTCTCAGGAGAGACGTGATGCTTATTTCAGACGAGCACCAGGTGAAAAGACGGGGCTAGTCACACCGACGTCGGGCGCAGTGGGCGGTAGGGAACGGGTCTTCCTGCACATTAAGGAGGACGTTTCGGAGTGACGCGAACCTCAGGCTGCCAGGAAAACACAACCGGGAGAAACCTTTGTGGTCAGGATGCCCAATCCCAAAAACACGCAAAGCCCAACCCGGCAGGATGAACAGAAGAAACACACAAGTCCGTCATCTTACGGGAGATGTTCACCCGGCGCTGCCTGATGGAGAGGAAACGTGCTTGTCAATCCCGTGCGGACGGACAAGTATGAAGAGGATGAGGAGCACATTTGCCCTAAAAATACGGCAAATTCCTTCTCCGTTGGTGCAATAAAGACATTGTTTCATGTTTCAAGAAGACCAGTTTTCCCAAAATGACCCCATCCTGGGTCATCCCACGAGGCTCCTCACATATCAAAGGCGGAAACGATACCGACCGTGATGTCTGACCACAGCACAATTAAACTGGAAACCAGTTTCTTCAATGATGTTTAGACAGTTTCCCAAATGTTCGGGGACTCAGAGTCACGGTCCCAAGGCGAGAACGCGTCAGGAAAGACCACAGCGATAATCAGAAGACAATTGGGACGCGATGTTTGTGCCAACTCGACCCACCACAACGTGTGGTCTGGCGCCAACGCGGCGCCTACGGCAGACTCTCCGGCCCTAAATTTGTGTTTTCGAAAGGAAGGAACGCTGAAAACCAGTGTGTCAAGCTCTCCTGTACAAGTGAGGAGAGACGGAAAACAAATTAAAGGGAAAGAGAGCAGAGGGCAGGCAGCGATAAGCCGCAAAAAAATGAACAAAACAGGAAACAAGCATGCAAGAGTCAATAGATCTGACGTTGGTCGTATAAAAAGACCAATGAAATGGATAAGCCTTGAGTAGGACTAAGAAAAAATAAAGGAGAGAGAGAAGACAGAAATCAGCAGAATCGGGAGTTTTGAAGACGGAGGGGACATTGCTATAAATATTTTAAAATAACCGCATGCTAATACATCGGAGAATGTACATGAAGTGGACAAATTCTCGGGAAAACGCGACCCTTTCGGACTGACACAAGAAATGGAAACTTCGATCACTTCTGTATCCGTCACGCAGACTGAACGCGTATCTTTTAAAACTCCCCGTGAGGACTTACCCAGACCCTCATGGCCTTCCCCAGAGGACCCGCCAAACCTTTAGGGAAGCAAGGAAACACCAGTCGTACACAAACTCGCAGGAAATAGAAAAAGAAGAAAGATTTCCCAGTTTGCGAGGACGGCACCGCCTTGGTTCCGGAACTTTCCAAGACCATTTTAAGGCCGCGGGGAAACAGCATGAGGACAGAAGCTAATCGTTGGAGGACAGAGGACAGAGACGTCGGACATGGGACCCCTGGGGCCCCACTGGGCGATCACGTCAAGCCAGCAGCCGTGTCTCCCAGAAATCCTTCGAGGAGAAAAGAAACCCACACACACCTGCCCCGAAACCTCACGCCAACCCCACCAGGAAGCCAAGCACGGAGCAGCTCAAAGGGGACCCTATGGCAAAAACCAATAAAAATGGAAAAATCAGGGGTGTCTGGGACGCTCAGTCACTGAAGCATCCGACTCTTGATGTTGGGTCAGGCCATGATCCCGAGGTCGTGCGATGGAGCCCAGGGCCAGTCTCCGCGCTCTGCGGGGCGTCTGCTTGAGATTGTCTCCCTCTGACCGTCCTGTGTTCTCTACGATAAATACACCCATATTTTTTCCCACTTCGGTTCAGTGAGTGTGTGTGGTGTGTCCAGCCTGTCCGTGGCCCTATGTGGGCGCAGGAGATGCCACCACGGAGAAGACGAGGGTCACCTGTGAGTTCCTGGGGCTCACTGTCTGGCATGGGGGAGGGGGCCAGCGACCGTCCCGAGAGCTCTGAGCTGCACCTGTGTCCTTCAGCACGTGGTGGCGAGGACGCTGACTGCGAATGTGTGGTCCTCTCCGGGACATACAGACGTGTGGTGGGTTGTGGCCGACACATGTAGTAAGCGCCATGTGCATGCACCGACCGCCCTCACTGTGTGCGTATACGTGGTGTGCGGCGAGGAAAGCAGGTAGGAAGGTCCGTGTAGACCCGTGGTCCACACCCATGGGCCACGCCCATGTGGTGCGCAGCGGCAGACGCCTGGAGAAGGCTCCGTGGGGATTTCCGGTCCGTCCCCGTGATGTACACACGTTCGCGCTATCGTGCTGCTCCACTGAGACCCCGACGAGGAGGCCTCCCCACGCAGCGGCACAGAGGGCTGTCCGCAGGCACCCCCAAGGCACTTGGGGGTCAGCCTCGCTGCACAGAGCCGCCCGCCCAGAATCACACCCTCCCGAGGACGGAGCCAGGTGGGACCAACTTCGGGCTTTACCAGCCCGACTCAGGACAGCTGTCATGGACGCGCCAGTGCAGAGCTCCCTCTCTCCAGAGCCGGCGTGAGCCTCCGTGTCTCCCCGTACTCGGCCTTGCTCCCAGCCTGGCCCTTCAGGCACGTTGACCCCGAATGTGTTCCCTGCTCCCCAACTCCCAAACCCCTTCTCTGCCTGTGCTGCTGGAGAATGCGGCCCACACAGGTGCCTCGTCAGCCCAAATGTCCGTTCATGCGTCCTGGCCCACTTCTCCCCTTGCCACAATGTCCTCACCTGGTTTTCCTGGTCTTTGTACTACCGTCACCATCCGTCATACTCCTGCCACCGCATGCAGGTCAACGTAAATGGTTGTTAAAATCATGCGGATGTAAATTTTAGAGGGAGAAACCGTGCGCCAGGATGCTGGAACCTCAAAGGATCTCGTGTTTCATCTTCCCGAGCTGGGAATTCACGGTCCCTGATTAATTTGCTTTTAAAAATCTGGGGCTTCGTATCCAGCGCGTGCTCACCACAAGGCTCACCTGCAGCCGCTCCTGGGAGAAGAGGGGCTCCCTTTTACGTCCCCCGAAGCCCTTCCGGAAAAGATGAAGAGCCGCTTCTACCACGCTGCTGTGACGCTCACTGCGGTCTGAGCCCGGGGCCACTCGACAAAGCCGCCCCCGCCCGTGCCCCGGGGCAAGGTGGTACTGATTGTGCCATCGGGAGGCAGATCGGGGGCTCCTGGCAAAAGGAGCCACGCAGAGCCCGGAACGCAGCCTCGCCTCGCGAGCAAGGTGGAGTCCACGTTTCCAGGAGAATTACACCCGCCTCGGGGCATGGGAGGCTCCAAAACCCTAATCCCGTGTAGCAAGAGGGTTTTAAAGTGGTGACTGCGATCGTGTGTGAAAAGTCCTATCGCAGGCAGGGACCCCCAGCCAGGGCGCCCTCCCGGGGAGGCCGATCTCCGTAAGTAATGTTGGTGGAGAAAACTCCGCAACAGCAATAACTCTCTTGCTGGTTCTCCAGTGGCAGTGAATGCAGCGTGAGGACAGGACCCCTTCAAGGATGGATACACGGGCAGTCCCCTCGGGGTCCGGGACAGCACCCCCCATGCCCCGGCTGCCGTATTTCATAATACCTGTGGTGGGCGATGCCTCAGACACGTGGCTTCGTCAGTGGGAGGGAAGGGGTGTCTTTTAGGAGGCATGAGGTGGGACCCCAGGTGTGTGTAGGAAGGACATTGAACAGGTGCACGGACACGTGTCCTTGAGCTGTCGTGACTCTTACTGTTCCTGCCGCTGATCTGGTGGTTCTTACTGCCACGAGGGACAACAGTCAGTCAGGACGGCGGTGTGGCTGAGCGTGGTAGGGAACCCGGGTTCCCGTGCCAGGAGACACCCGTCCGTGGCTGTTCCCTTAGGTGGGGAACCTGACATTTTCTGAGACGAAAGATGTGTCCCCAAAAAGGATATGTCCACATGGTGCTCCCAGAAACCGTAATGGGAAACCGTGTGTTGAAACAGATGGAATCACGTGAAGATGGTGAGATGAGCTCATCCTGGGTCAGGTGGCCCTAAATCCATGACAGGGGTCCTTATAAGACACAAAAGAGGAGACACAGACACAGAGGAGAAGCCACATGAAGACGGAAGCAGAGATGGGAGGGACACGGCCACCAACCCAGGGACGCCTGGAGCCCCAGAAGCTGGAGGGGGCAGGAAGGAGCCTCCCCTGGAGCCTCAGGAGGGAGCCCAGCTTGTCCCACCTGGACCTCAGCAGCCCTGCCCCGCCTAGATCTGTCTCTGGTCTCCAGAGCCGGGAGGCGATAAATGTCTGTTGTTTCGACTGCACGGTTTTGGGTAATTCGGCAGCCATGGGACACTCCTACAGACGGATACACCAGGAGTCTGAGACCGTGCAGTACGCACCCTGTCGGAAGTCTGTTCCTTTTGCAGACTGTGGTCCCGCGGCTCACAGCAGTAGCGTGGAAGGTATGTGCCCCTCCAGGCAGCCTGGGGTGCCCGCGCTCAAGGGCCCAGAATCAGGCAGTGCCTGGGCTCTGGAGATATCAACATCCCACAGACTGGCCCGCTGCCCGTCACAAGTGCCCCTAGGTGTCAGCCTGATGTCGTGGGGACTGTGTTGGTCTGGAAGTAGGAGAATGAGATACCCTGAGAGCTTGTAAGCCCCCCCATATGGTATCCCGAGTCTTGATCTGACGGCAGCAACCCCACAGGAACAGGGACCCCCCTTCTCTTCCAAGCAGCTCCTCTAGCCTGGTATGGACTGTGTGGCCCGCACAGTGACAATTCCAAGGCGGACATTCATGACCGCAGCCCCCTCACCTCCCTGGGGTGAGCCAGAATGAAGGAGGCTGTCCTGTAGCCCCCATGGCCCATGTGGCCATTCTGTGTCCAGCTGGGTGCCCATGAGGACATCTCCACCATCGCAACCCAGGACCCTGGCTGGTACCACCTGTTCTGTCCAGGACCCTGTGTGAGCCTGAGAACCCACAGTCCACACGAGGTGTCCACTGAGTGGTCACAGCCACCTTCCTGGAGCCCAGCCGGAGAGCAGACGGCAGATGCACATGCACCCCAGTGCACACGCGCCCTTGGGACCAAGCGCAGCCCGGGAGCCATCTCCGGGAAGCATCTCTGAGTCCCAGAGCCCTTGGCCTCACCCTTCTCGGCTGCAGGCTTGAAGACACGAACCCAGCCGGCCCCAGGCTGTCTGCCCCGGCTTCTGCGCACGTCATCCCCCCTGGGAATGACAGGCATCGTGACCTAGGAAAGCTCCATCGGTGTCTCCCAGTGTCTTCCAGCCCCTCGCTGGGGAGTCTCGGGAGCAGGAATCCTGTCTTTGAAGACAACCTCCGGGGTAGAGCCACACGTCAACCAGGTGAAGTCGGAACCGTTGGGCTGTTGTGTGCACGGGGCTGGGCACACTTCTGCTTCACAAGACCAGACACGGACTTGTGACTTTGTGGGTGTAGGAGTTTCCTCCATCTGCCACAACTAAGCACCACAGAACAGGGTGCGTGGGCCCCAGACACTTACGGCTCATGGTTCTGGAAGCTGGAGGTCAGATCCAGGCGGAGCAGACTTGGTTCCTGGTGAAGACTCTCTCCCTGGCTTGCAGACGGCCACCTTCTCCCTGTGTCTTCACCTGACAGAGACAGATCTCTGCTGTCTCTTCTTGTGAAGGACCAGGGCTCTGCCCTAATGACCCCTTTCACCGTAATGCCTCCCTTAGCTGAAATCCCATCACGCTGGGGGTGGGGCACGGCTTCAACACGTGCATTTTGGGGGGAACAGTTTCACGCACAGCAGTGAGAGCACAAGGTGTCTGTCGCAATGTCTTAGCCCAGTCATTGTCGTGCAAAGGCCAGCACAGCTCATGCATATAGGGAAGGGCGTGCTGTGTCCTCACAGGAGTTGACGTGGAGACTTGAGTTTCATATCACTTTCTTCTGTTACACAATATTCATCTGCTGATGTGTCCCAGCCTTTTAAAGGTGGAAAATAAAACCAACACTGCATGATTTCCTTAAAGGATTCCAAGCTCCTGGATGGGCCATACCAAAGCAGGTGACGGGGCTGGGTTTGCCCACCCTCGCCCCAGGACCCAGGAGATGTTCCGTGACTGTGCAGATTTCGTCACAAAATGCCAGGACTGGAAATAATTGTCGGGATCTGTGATCCAGGCCCCTGGGTTTGCAAAGGGAGATGATGGGTATCGCAGAAGCAACGGGGTCTGCTCGGGGATACACAGCTCCAGAAGGTGGTGTGGGGGCTGGAGCAGGGACTCCGGGTCTCGGGACACCTGTGCATGGAGCACCTGAGTGGCTTCCTGTGCCCGTCTGGCTTCACGAGGCTGCGAGACGTCCTTCCCACACAGAGGGAACCTTGACGGCATCTCCTCGGGAGCTCCAACCCGTCCTAAATAAACACAAAACGGACACAAAGAAGAAGACTCATCGTACCTAATTCTGGACAGTCCCCTTCGAGGGACCAGCTAATTCCTTATGTTGCCTCCAAACATCCAGACACTAAGCTAACGCCTTAGAAATGTCATGACAACTGCCTTTTGATATCCGTGGCCAGTCACTGCTTCAGTCTTGGTTATGCAAGTGGCCAGAAGGAACCAAAAAAGTGCTCAACTCGAGATTCCCGGACAGAGAGGCCCAGGAAGTTGGAAAAGGGATCCTGCCCCTGCACTGGCCTCCGCGGGTTCCTGAGAGCAGACACGCATATGTGCAGAACACGCACCAAACAGTATGGGCCCGTGCCGTACAAAGCAGGTACGCCCGTGCACGTGGGAAGCCTCACTTTGGGAGGAAACACTGCTCTCTGTCCCCTTGCCCTCGCGAGTCAGTGCCATGTGTCCTGCGGGGTAAGGACGGCCCACCAACTGCACCAGATGCCCGTCACCCCGTCTCCTCCTTCCCCAATGCTGGAAAGCCAAGTGCCTCGTCCTCAGAGCTGAGGGGATCCGGGCGCCTGCCTGGCCGGGAAGGTGTGCTTTTCTTGACGTCCCGCTCTTGAGGACAGAGGGACGGGAATGAATTCCTTCCGGTGCAGCAGACACTCTGAAATGCTGAATTCAGTGCTTCCGCCGTTTCCCGAGCCACCGCTCTGCTTCCCTGCTCCCCCCACCCCAGAAATGTTTATGCTTCTCCTCATCCCCGTCACTATTGTCACCATTGTCATCACGAGCAGCGTGTGGGGGTGTTTCCTAAGGAAACTGCCCGGGATGTAACCTGGCACAAATAAGACAAAACCACGGGGGCGCGAGGGGTGACCACCCAGAGCTCCACGTGAGGCCACGAGAAGCCACCACACGGGAAAGCAGGGAGTGCACTTCACCCCACGGTGGTTAACCCGGGTTTGAAGAGGTGACGCGGGCAGCCGGATCGTCTCCCGAGTGGGCGGTGGGACCGGGAGATGCACGTCGGAGACCACAGCTAGGGCAGCAGTGTCCAGGGCAATAAGACCCCGGGGGCCGCCCCCTGTAGCACCTCCACCTCCGCGAGAGGAATAAAAGGGACAGGTACAAAAATAAACACTTCCTGCCATACAGGCTCCCCTGCGACAGGAAAATCCCCTTAAGCTAAGAGCGGGGAGGACGCGGGGGCCAGGCTGGGCCTCGGTGCAGAGAGGGTCGTTGTTTCCTTCAGGAGAGGGGCCCTGGAGGCGGGCAGCTGACACACACACGCATGGTTATGCACATGCACAGGGACGTGCACACAGATGGCTACGTGCACACATGGACACGTGCCCACACATGGCTCTATACACACAGACGCACATGTGTGCAGGCTTACAGACACACAGACATACGCACATGGTTATGTACACACACACGAACACACGGTTATGGATACACACAGTATACCCAGTTATGCATGCACACAGGCACAGATATGCACACAGTTATGGACACACACAAGCAGATGCAGACACATTGTACACACACAGGCACATGCACACACACTTGTACACACAGAGACATGCACACAGAGTCATGTATGGACACAGGCACACAGACATAGCATATAGACATACAGGCATATGCAGACACATGGACATGTCGTCATACACACATGCACAACATACATGCACAGACATATGCACACAGATACACACACATACAGGCACAGATAGTCATACACATAGGCACACACACACACACACACCACAGGCACAAGCACTCGAGTACACACATACACACATACACGTGCACACAGAGACACATGCACACAAATGCATGCATACCCATGTACACACATACATAGGCACATGCATAAACTTACACGCAGACACATGAACACACAGAGTCACATACATATGCTTACACACAGACTCACGTGCACGCAGAGGGACGGGCGCTCCCATGCACACAGACACATGAGCACGCAGACACACACGTATGCACATGCACACACTTATACACAGACAGACGTATGCACGCAGAGGGATGGGCGCTCACATGCACACAGACACATGCGCACACAGACACACACATATGCACATGCACACACTTATACACAGACACACACAGGGACAAGCACTTGCATACACAGACACGTGCACACGCAGAGACCCGCATGCACACGCTCATATACACGTACGCACAAGGTCATGCACTCACTCATACACTCACACCTCTGGGAAGAAAGCTCATCCTTGCAGCACACACGCTGCACAAAGTTTGTGGGAACAATGCAAATGTCATTCTGGGGGCCCGGGGCGCAGACCGCGGGGGGCCGCCCCCTGGCGCCCCGGTGTCCCCCCCACGGCCCGCAGCCCGCTCGGCGGAAGGGGCCTCGGCAGGGTGATTAGCAGTTCTCCGGGGGCGCGCGGGATGCGCGCTGGCGGCGGGGCGGGGAGCAGCGCCGTGGGGCGGGCGGGGGCGCGGGTTTAATAACCGAGCTCCCCCCGCACCGCGTCCGTGTGGGTCCATTGCCGGCATAATGTGTCATAATTTGGCCGCCGATTCTGACAGCCCTGGCTGACTCGGGCATTAAATCATCGCCCTGGGGAACCCTCACTCTGGCAATTTCTGCTGGTGGGGCTGTCATCTCGTCCCGCACAGTACCTATCATTTCTGACATGATTGGATCAAAATTAGTCAGTACATTTAGATGTAAATTAGAGACATCCAAGAATACTAATGAGCAGGGAAATGCAGCCCGTGTCATTGACGCGCCAACAGCTTCCTTCCGCGCGCCGCCGCGTCCCGCCTTATTAACACCCTGATAACAAAAGTCGCGTATCAAAACAGTGAGAAAACTTTTTTGAGGGGCATATTTAACTAAGCCTTAAATCCCAAATAAGTCTGTAATGTTAGCTCGTCCTGCAGTTACAGCTCCCAGACGGCTCCCAACGCGGAGGCAGACGTGGCCACCCCTCGCGAGGCGCGCGCCAGTGCCCGCGTTCTGGTGCCGCGTGCGCGCACGCGCTCCTGACGCTTGGGCCTCGGCCTCACCCCTTCCCGGCCTTGCTCCCCAACGTGGGACGCCCCTCCGAGTCCCCTGTCCCAGCCCGGGGCGCAGGTGAGGACGGCGGGCGCGCGCCCGCGGTGGTGGGCTCGGTGCCCTGGAGCCGGCGGGACGCCTTCACCAGACCGCAGGGTGGTGCGCGCTGCCTGGCCGGCGGCACGGCCTTGAGCCGCACCTCCTTCTGGGGTTCCCACACAGCCCCCCAAATGCTGGCGGCCCGCATGCGCCTTCCCGAAAGAGCCCCCTCCCATGGCTGCCCGGACGACCCTGAAGGCATGTCTCCCGGGTTCCAGCAAGGCACCCACCCACACCGCCGGCTCCGCGGCCTGCAGGAAAGACCCTCCTGGTTCCCAGCACCGCTGCAAAGGGCCTCCGCAGACAGCCGCTCCCGTGGAGACGCACCGAGACCGGGGGCTCCCGCGCCGGTTACCAGCAGCTGCACTCGGTAAACCGGTCAAATCGCAAGCGTTAAGCTGCCCTAGTTGAGTGTCACTCGTCAGACACAGGCAGAGATACCGACGTGAAGGGAGGAAAGCCTTCCAAACACCAGGGTCCTGGTCACGAGCGCTCAATGCCGTTGAGAAGCCGGGCTTCGCGCGCGCGCGGCAGAGAAACCACGTTCCGCGGGAAAGCGCGGTGCAAACCGCGCCCTACGATGGGGGCAAAGCCACCCTGCAGACACGCGGGTTCCCACCTCCCTCCGCATTTCAGCGTGACCACCCCGCTGGCCAGGCTCAAATTACATTAACCGGTGCTGATTTGGGCTGTCACCTGTGTTTACGCAGTGTCCTGACGCGCAGAAGTGTAATCAAACACCGCGAGCGGGTTTCCCCGAGTGTCTGGGCCGCTGCCTGGGACCGTGCGCTGGGGGCACGCGGCCCATGGGGGTTCCAGGCAGGGAAAATAAACCGACGGGCTGGGAAGCTGTCGGAGCGGATCCCAGGACCCGGCTGGAGAAGGCCTGGGTCCACACGCCCCCGCTACCCCCCCGCAGGACTGCCAGCGACATAATCGGGCTTTTCTGGGCAGCCACTAAGAGCCACACTGCACAGTAACAAAAACCTCACTCTGTGCGGGTTCTGCCAGCCAAAGCAAGGAATCCTGACTTAAAGCCGGCATGCGCTTTGCTGTTCCTAACGTCCGGATGGCGAAACGGCCACCCTGTCTTTCTCGCATCCGTGTGCTCCAAGTCGCAGTGTATTCGGAACAGGGTACCCGTCACCGTCCGCAGTAGAAACCGGGGCACCCGCCCAGCTGAAGGGCATCCGGGGAACGGGGGTGCCACATGGAGACTCCCTGCAGAGGCACAGTTTTGCAAACCACAGAGTTCCCAGTGCACTGGATTCCACGCCCTCATGTTGCTACAATGTATCAACTAAAATCACCTTTGTTTCTTTTCCGAATCCAACCGAGTGTGTGCCTCCCTGTGCAAGCCTCGTGCTTTCCCTCAGAGGTTCCACCAAGCATTGCACTGCGTTCTGTTGCAGTAAAGCCAAAAAAAGAAATGCGGCGAAAGTGCCCAGGGGGCAAAAGCCCAGACAAATCTATGCAACACAAGCCCCCTCCCCGATGTGCCGTTTCCAAATGACCCTCTGATGGTGTTTTTATTGGAATCCTCCGGACACCCGGCTGTGTTTGTCCCGGCATCTTGGCAACGAAGTGAGCTCGCGACATTTCCAAAGACCCCGTTTCTTTCCTCAAATACAGCATATCGTGACCAAAACAGTCTTTCCCGTCCAGGATGCTGTGTCTCCACCTCCAGCCTTCACCACGGGAAGCCGCATGAGCAGGACAAGAATGGGCTGGAGACCCCACTTGGAGGCGGGACGCTGCCCCCCCCGTTTTGGTTTGTGACAACAAGCCTACAGACATGCCCAAAACACCAGCACGAGCATTGACCGTCCGCCAGCTGATGTCACCCTGCGTTGGTCTGTCACCAACCCAGAGACAGGACACCTTCTGGAGAGTGTCCCTCGGCTGTCAGCCTTCATGCAGGCTGTGTAACCACGAGCAACCCTCAGCTCCGGGGCCTTGTCCCGGGGATAACGGGCCCCATGCACCAGCGGGGGCCAGGCTCAGAGAGAGGGACACGAGCGGTCTCCTCCCCAACCACATCTGGTACCCCAAATGCCTTCACCCACTGATGGCTCCTGCTGTGGTGACCACACCCGGCGGCGGACTGGGCTAAGACCCGCCTCAGTCACTGACCCGCCATGTCACGTTCAGGAACCCCCGTTTCACCGTCCGCAGAATGTCCTAGATTCCTCCGGTTGGGGGTTTCTTAACCTCGGCTCGACTGGCATTTCGGGCAGAATGATTCTTCGTGCTGCGGCGCTGTGTGGTAGGCGACGTTGGGCGGCCTCTCTGGTCTGCACCTCCCAGAAGAGAAAAGCAACCCTCCAGCAGGAACAAAACCATAGATGTCCCCCAGGAGTGCCGAGTGTCCCCTGGGAGGCAGATCAGCGCCGAAACACCTCGAAGGACTTATTTCCAACCCTCCAACCTGAGAATCTGAGAGGGCCGCCGTTTCTTTCCAAGAGCGTTTTGCTCCCGCTCTGAGACGCCTTTAGAATGGTTCTGCGTTTCTATCTACACCCACAGAGTCCTCTGCCGGCTGGACCCCTCCACTAAATGCTTCAAACACGAAGAGTCACTTGTTCTCCTGGGTCTTTGCCCCAAAACTGAGTGTGCCCCATTGAGAGGCCTGACTCAGGCCCTGGGGTCCCAGAGGGAAATCCTGCTCCAGGAGGAACCCTGAGAGCTGCGATCACAGGCAGAGGGAGGCGTATGGGAGCCGCAGCAGGGAACCATTAGGGACAAGCTCAGATGCCTTCCCGCTGAAGAAGAAACCAGCGCACAAGCAACAAATTCGGGCTCAGGCTGGAGCATGAGGGACTCGGGTCAGCTGCCCAGAAGAATTTCCCCCAATGCTGCATCCTAAAGGACTGTCCGAGAGGCCGGCGGACGGGAAGGGGGGCATCGTAGAGTGACGACCGTACTTGGGATCCGACAACAGCGCCAACTCAGATCCCCCGGGCCCGAAATCGGGGCCAGGTTTCACTCATTCTGCCACGGCCCTGGATCCATGGGGTGGACTCACGAGTGGCCTGCGCGCTGTTTACGGTGCTAGAGCAGAGCAATCAAAATAACTTTCCAAGACCCCAAGAACCCACATTCCGTAACGAACCTCAAAATAACACGTGGGTGGTCTCGTCCTCCTCACCTTGGGGCCCAAATGTCTGCTCTTCCCGGAACAAATGTGGCGCGTCGTTGTCTCTGGGACACCCGGCTGTGCCTCCGTCGCTGTGGCTGCTGGAATCACGATCTCTGTCTCATTCCTGTGCGTCTACTGGTCTGTTACCCAAATATGCCGTTAAATGGGAAAGACGCTCCAAGACAGATTTCAGCAGAATCTCCTTGGTCTTCCGTGGAGGTGGCCCAGAATCCACTCAGCCGGCGGGGGATGGGCAGCCGGCGGGGGATGGGCAGCCGGCGGGGGATGGGCAGCCGGCGGGGGATGGGCAGCCGGCGGGGGATGGGCAGCCGGCGGGGGATGGGCAGCCGGCGGGGGATGGGCAATTAAGAGTTTCCCTGAGAGACCTGAGCAGGGGGCCGGTCCGTTTCCTCCAAACATTACAGGCATGAGGAGCCCCCCTGGCAAATGCCGTTGGATTTCGGGGAACACCTTGCCCCTGGTAAGTATTAGGTTTCCTTCTTCAGGGAACGGACTAACCAAACCTCAGCGCTCGCTCTTGAACTGGTTGGTTCCAGGCACTTCTCGACAGACCAACCCTTCGTCCAAATGCAGTTTCCTCGGAAGGAGTCAGACGCCGAGCAGGGGGGTGCAGATTTCCTGAGGCCCCTCTAGACCCGTGTACCCCGAGTGCTTCTGAAGGATGCCCATGCCGCCTCACAACAGAGTCTGAAAGCCCTGTTCCCCAAATCAGGACTCACTGAATAGGGCCATCCCCGAGAATGATTTCATGCTTCCCAAACAAAAATTGTTAAAGTGTAAGCATTAGACTCAGGGAGCCAGCGTCCTTGAGGCAGAATGGAGTTCCTCGTCAGTTAGAAAACATTTGCCCTAAGGTTTTCAGCCAACTCAAAGTCTGCGGGTGCATAAAATCAGTGTTGTTTCGTCTACACAACTCAGAGAAAGGGTATCATTATGCTGGCTTGGTTAATCCATTCAACCAAGCTGGATGGCTCCAAGCCTAGCAATGGCTCCGTCCACCATTTTGCTCCTCCTGTGGCCTCATGCTGTGGACAAACGGGACCGATGCGGCTCGCCAGCTTCACCCGGTGCTGCTTCACGCAGGCTTCCTTTTCAGTCCTGCCCCTTGCAGTTCAATGGACTGTCCTCCACAACCCCATGCTCTTCAAGAATTCATCGGATGCCAACACTCAACCAACGGGAATGCTGAAATGGGAGCCGTGTGTACCTTAGGCTTTAACACACTGAGGTGTTAAAAATCTCACGGTAAGAGAATAAGGAGGGACTTTCTGATGAACATGTCCACCATCATGTGTGCATCTCACTGGACACACATGGGTAGACCGCCCTCTCCCACCACCTCAGGCTTCCTCAGAACAGGAGGGCAGGGGTCTCAGCGGTTCCCACAACCCCACAGGGCTTGTGACTGAGCCGAAAGCCTCCAAGAGGTTGTCCAGCCATGGGAGTCTCCTCGCACCTGTCCTGATGTCAGCAGGGCACAGGGACACTCAGCCAAAGATTCACCTGAGCTTGTGGTGTCCCTGCCAAGCAACACTACACAAAACATCTCCATGATGCACAGTCAGGACAAAGGATGCTCAGTCCTCACAGCGGGGCTAGACCACCGAAGGTACCGCGGATGAATGTTCTGTGAATCTAGAAGACACGGGAGAATACCCCACGCCACGCTGGTTTTCCCATTCGTGACGTTGATTTTGTTCCCCATCACGTCGACATAAACACTTGGGGCCGTTCACACTCCCTCCAGACTTGCAGTTGGCACTTCCGTCCGTCAACTGTGAAACGTGACCATCAAAGGACCCAAGAGAGACCCAGGAACCAGGATGCCGAACCTGGGGCAGGTGCATGGTAAGCATGGTGTTGGCACGTAGTCAGTGTCGATTCACTGAGAATGTCAACCACAGACGACATTTGCCCTTGTCATGTGAATACCGTGTGAGCACGTGGCCTTCGCTCCTCCCAGGACATCCACAGATCCCAGTCTCCTGTCCCTCGGGCATTGGAGGTGTGAGGACTCGGTCTCCAGCTCACCCTGAAGATGTGGAGACCGTCCCTGCTGGTCCAAACGGGAGCGACAGGCGGAGCATCACAGAGGGCGTAGGTCCCGCAGAACTCGGCCCCGAGACACCCCACCGGTGCTGCTTTCCCACCATGAGGTTGCCTTTCCATCTCCTCTCAGACCACACCTGGGTTGAGGGACGCCATGGCACTTTGAGGATTTCTCGCCCTGCACGACGTGGACGCATGGCGGATGCTCATGATGCTTGTTGATTGAATGGCTGATGCATTGGACCTAATAACCACCCATTTCAGAATTGTGTCTCCTGCCTCCTCTTGCTCATCTTGTGACTTCGTACCATGCAGAAGTCATGAAAGGCGCTCGGGCAAGAGACTGACCCTGCAGTCCTCCTAATTGGTTCCGCACGCGCCTAACGAAAATGTTGGCAATGCCCTTTGGTACAAATTGGACTCGAAGGAGCCTGAGTCTAACAAAAATGTCAGAAGCAGCAAAAGATCTGATTAGTGCTGTGGGAGACAGAAAAAATGTCCTGAAAGATGTTCACATCCTAATCCCGAAGTGGGAGACAGAAAAATGTCCCCAAAGGCATTCACATCCTAATCCCCACGTGGGAAACAGACTAACGTCCGCAATGATGTCCGTGTCCTGATCCTCAGTTGGGACGCAGAGGAACGTCCCCAAGGAGGTCTACATGTCAGTCTCTAGAACCTGGGGCTGTGACCTTCGATAAGGTGCCAGCCTGAATAGGGGCCCCCGAAAGGTCCACGTCCTGATCCCCAGAACTCGTGAATGTGCCACCTCATATAGTAAAAGGGTTTTGCAGATGGGATCAGACGTCCTGATTATCCAGCTGGGATCGCTCCATCACGGCTGCCTGTGAGAGGGAGGCGAGGCTCTCACCCTGAGGAGGACGGACATCAGGTGAGGCCAGAGATGGGACAATGTGCGGAGCAGGCAGAGGAGGCACCGTCCGTGAAGGAACACGGGCAACCTCAGGACGCTGGGTAGGGCAAAGACGGCCACCTTCTGTCCCAGGCCTCCAGATGGAACGCAGCCCGCGGACACCTTGGTTTCAGCCCCAAGAGACTCACCTCACACTTGTGGTGTGGCCTCCAGCCCCATGACTGGACCAACACCCTCCTCCCACCACACTCTGACCACAAACACCACCCAAAGCTCATGGCTCTGTTGAATAAAGAAGAGTTTTAATTTCTGATTGCAAAGTCACCCTGTGCAGGGGCTCGAGACGCCCTCAGATGGCCAGAGGCACCCATTAGAGCTGCTGACCCCACCTCGCCCCCCCAGCAGGGCAGCAAGACGACCACCCGCGCGGGGAGAGTCACCTTTGACCACAATTAAGATCCCAGAGCACTGGGCTCTGCTCTGTGTAAGTGGGAAAACATGCCCATGCAAACGCTTTGATCATTTATATTTCCGTGCCCCGGGTGGTTCAATAAAACATACCTCTGCATTCTCATGGTCTTTAAGATGCTCTACTTCACCTTTGAAGTTTAATTCTCTGAAACGGACAAGCGGCCCGAGTGTTCCAGAGAAACCAAGAGTTTTTCCCATGACCCATGCCCACGGAAACCAGAGTAATGGCCCCCGAGTGAAATAAGGACACAGAGGTTTTGTTGGGTCCTTGCTGTGATCCCAGGGCTCATCTCCCTCTTGCCTGCAGCCCTAAGCGAGACCTTTGCGGTTGCTTCTCTGCTTCTTAAATGAGAGTTCTTGTCCCAGAAGCAAGTTGTGCTTTTTCAGTGTCACCATTTTATTGCCATGTGCCTTCCGTCTGAGCAGTTCCTATTCAGCATGAGATGCACGTTCTCCACGACACAACATGGGTACGATTTTTAGTGCCATTGTCAGCCACGCATAAGGCAATTTCAATTGCAAATGCACGTGGACTTTGGGTAGAATCCAGGCGTTATGGTCTCACTCGTGTCCCCCTACCACCACCAAACTCTCATGTGTGAGTGTCTTCATCTCCAGCACCTCAGTAGGTGCCCATCATTGGAAATAAGTTATATATGGATGTAATGAGTGAAGACAAGCTCATTGTGCCTCAGGGTGCGCCACTAATCCCACGTGGCTGGTGTTCTTATAGGAAGGGGAGATTTGGGAAGAGAGGCAGACCCTGCGACCACACAGGTGTGCATTGGGGTGGTGTATGTACAAGCCAAGGGTCAGCAGGGGTTGCCAGAAAACCACGAGAAGCTGGGAGGGGCCTGGAACAGATTGTCCCTCGAGGCACTCCAGGGGAACCAACTGTGATGACACCTGGGTGTCGGACATCTGGCCTCCAGAACCAGGAGAAAATACATTTCTGATGTCCCACCCACTAGTTTGCAGCATCTCATTCAGCAGCCTCAGAAAACCCAATGCAAGAACGAGTAGAAACAAGAGGCAGGGACTCCAGCCGAGAAGCCGTCCTGATCCTGGTAAGCCAGAAGAAGACAGCAGAGTCCCTGACTAGAGGGGGGCAAAGGGAAGTGGAGATACAAGGACAGAGGCAGGAGGTCATAAAGGAAGGAGGTCAGCATGACATGGTGAGCCGTGAACACAGGGACAAGAAGAAGAAATCTGGGAAACTAAAGTGATTTCGGAATCCTGGTCTGGCGGATGAGAGATGGAGATACTGATGATGTCGCTCAGCCAGATGTGTGTTCAGAAGGATGACGAAGACGCTGGAAGCAAGTTGGTGCCTTCATAGAAGGAAAGACTTTAAGGCCTGCCCGGAGGCCTTTCTTGTCTTTTCAGTAGGGGAATTGGAAACAGGTGAGGGTCCCTTAGTGGTACCCACTCAGTCTAGAACTCATGGTTCTGCCATTGTTAAGGAAGATTTCTCCTACGGTAAATAACAAAATGTATCCTTTCAGGAAGACAAGAAATATTCTTCAAGAATTTGAGACAGAGATACTTGTATGTAGAGCTTGAAGGTGAGACTCGGTACCTGAAGGCAGGTGCCATGGTTTATTGACTCAGTGACTGGATAGATGCTGGATGGATGGATGGATGGACGGATGGATGGATGGATAGTTGGATGATGGATGGGTGGTTGGTTGGATGGGTGGGTGGAAGATGGAGGGCTGGTGGATGGATAGATGGATGGATAGATGGATGGATGTTGGGTGAATGGGTAGATGGACGGATGGATTGCTAGATGAATGATGGATGCATGAAAGATGGATGGTGGATGGATGGATGGGTCTGTGGATGGGTAGATGGACAGATACGTGGAAGAATGGGTGGATGTTTGAGTTAGTGGATGGAGAGATGGGTGTGTAGTTAGAAGACGGATGGATGGACGGATAGATGATGTATGCACGGAAGATGGGTGGTGGATGGAGGAATGGGTGGGTGGGTGATGGATGGATGTGTGGGTAGGTGGGTGGGTAGGTAGGGAGCTCCCACAATAACTCCCCAGAATTTAGCATGGCTCCAGGTCACAACCTGGTGAGTGTCATCTTCCCCACCCATTCTTATAGGAGAGCAGAGGTCACACTTTCCCATGAGCTAGGGTCCCCAGCATCCTGTGCATGTGACATGGTAAATAATCAACATTTTTTGAATAAGAAACCGAGTCGATAATTTAATGTTCTCCTTACTTTACCTGGGTAGACTCTCAGAGGACCATAGGAAGAAATATGACTCAAAGGATTTCTTCCACCTCGATGAGGAAGATGAGGAGGACGAAGAAGGAACAGGTATGCAGGTGGGTGGAGGTCAGGTCATCGTTCATGTAGGAACTGGTGTTGTGAGAGAGAGAACCAGGCCAAGACCCAGCCCCTGGCATGACAGCACAGGCCCCTCCTTCGAGGGGCCCACATGCGCTCGAGGTGAGTGCAAGTCAGCCGCTGACGGACTCGGGGTACAGGGGTTAGCAGAAGAGGAGGAAAACCTGGGCTTCCCAACCCAGGCAGGACCAGCGTCACCCGGGACCATGTGAAAACAGATTCAGGGTCCCAGGCCCCCGGAGGGAACCTCGATGTGGGAGCTGTAACAGACTGGGCGGTTGAGTCCAATCTCACTGCCCGTGTGGGTGTGGACCAGCCTGTGGAAGCCACGGGTCTGGGGATGCCAGAAGAGAGGAAAAGGTGAATGGCACGGTAGACACCCCAAATTGGGCAGACCGCATACCCCAGCACAGCTCCTATCCACTCCAGAAAGGACATGTGGGCCTCAGCGCTATGAGTGAGGTCAGCAATACCTACCCTGGTACGTGGGCATCTGCTCACCAGAAGCTCAGAGAAAAGGGAAGCGTTTGTAATAGAGGGACGATCACTCAGCCTTGAAGACCCGTGCAGGCCCGCCATGTGCAAGGACATGCATGGACCTCGAGTCATACATCAGACGAACACACGTTCTGCACGCTCACACTTCTACGTAGAACCTAAAACACTCAGACTCACGGACGCAGAGACAGAGGGCGGTTTCCAGAGGCTGGGGGTCAGGAGACACGGAGTCGTCGGTCCAAGGCCACGGACTTTCTACTAGAACATGAGCGAGCTCTGGTGAACGAAGGTCCGGCAGGGTGACCGCAGGTAACAACACTGTCGTGTCCTTGCGCGTCACTAGGGAGTTGAACTGAATTGTTCCCGCCACAGCATGTGTTTCAGAGAGAAACTCGGTGAGCGCACGAGAAGATGGGAGGGTTTACGCCCTTGACTGTGGCGATCACTCCACGGTGTGCGCACGGACGAAAACTGCATCAAACACTAATGACGCATCGTATGGTGGCTCACGTGACACAATGAACGATAATAATAATAAAAATCACGCTGGCCACCTTAACCGTGTAGTTAGTCACAATCACTTCTGGCTCCATAAAGCTGAAAAGAGAAGAAAAAGGAAACTCCAACTCTGGAAACAAAAGAAGATTGGGTGGGCAGGAGGGGCTGGTGCACGGGGACAGGAAGGGAGGACGGCGAGTGGAGAAGGCAGGGGAAAGCACAAAGCTGTCGCGGAAACAAACGCTTGGAGAGCCTCCTTGGAGAGCCTGCCTTGAAGACCGTCCTGAAGCCGTGTTTGCGTCTTCCAGATTCTGATTTCTAAATGGGGTCCTTCGCTTCACCGCTGCCGTGGCCGCCATCGGGGGCGTCCGTGACCCAGAGCACTGCCCGGAACAGCCAGGGGACAGGCCCGCACGTCTTAGCTGGGTCCTCTTGGGGAGCCGAACCCGGTGCCAGCGACCCCCCGGGGGCTCCAACTGGCAGCCTCTTCCCAAACCAAAGAGCTAAAACGGACCCAGACCACCTGGCACAGTTGTCTTTCCACATGATGGTGGGCGCGGCGCGGTCACTGCTGGACCGTGGGATAAGCACCGCAGCATGTCAGCCACCGCCTGGCAGCAGCGGAAACAGCTCTGTGGCGGCGTGCACAACCGGCCAGGGAACGTCGCCCCACAAGCACCCCTAGACCCACCTTCCCCAGGTGGACAAAGTGCGTGGAGCCCACAGTGTCACGTGCAGACCACGGCTGCGATGCCCCCCTGCCCCCGGTAGCTGAAATCATCGCTTTCCGCAGGCCGGCCCAGAGCTCCGGGCCTCGCCAAAACCCCAGTGTGCGCTGCCACGCCACCCCCTCCCGTCTCTCGGCCCGGCGCCCTTTCATCCGAACGGCGTCTCATCTGTTTCTCATTGGTTTGCCCTGAGCTCATCCGACTGTTCCCCGAGAGCCATCTGAGGTCCCGGAAGCCACACGGACTCTTCAAAAGCCTCCTCTGCCGCACCAGGAATTTGAGTCTTGCCATCGTAGAAAGGAATGCGGGTTGCAAAACCAGAGAAAACATGGTCTGGCCTTTCTCCTCTTTAGTGGCATTTTATTGGCTTTAGTCCTGGACGGGCGGTTCCCGTCCCTCTACGGTTCCTTTAGGGGGTTGTGTGTTCACGCCCACTTGGGACCTGGCAGTGGGACTCGATTCGCAAGTAGGGTCTTTCCACATGTAATTAAGAACCCCCAGATTGGCAGGGTTGCCCTAAATCCAGTGACAGGTGTCATCAGATGGAAGAGGAGAGACAGACACAGAGGAGAAGCCACGTGAAGTCAGAGGCAGAGATGGGAGGGATGTGGCCACCAGCCCAGAGACACCTGGAGCCCCAGAAGCTGGAAGAGGAGGAAAAACGTTCCTCTGGAGCCTCAGGAGGGAACCCAGCCCTGCCCCGCCTGGAACTCAGCATCCCTGCCCCGCCTGGATCTCAGACCTCCGGTCTCCGGAGCTGGGGGAGGACACATTCCCGTTACTGCGGCCCCCATCTCGGGTGCTCTGCCACAGCCCCTCTATAAAATAGGAACAGTGGCCCGTGGTCAAATTTTAAGTCTCCAAGAATAAATGCGGAGGAGAGGCCTTGCTTTGTCCTAAATGAAGCACATGCCCCCTCGGCCTTGGCAGGAGCAGCTCTGCGGCCGAAGGAACCTGCAGGCCCCTTGCTCGGAGGTCCCGGAGGGGAGCCCATGGGCCCACATTCAGCAAATGCAACCATTGTGGCTACAGTAATGTTTGCACTTCTCAGGTGGTCTCCCCGTCCTCCTGGGGCAAGGAGCAAGCATGGCCCTATGTGAACGCAGAGGAGAATCAGACCCTCTGGTTCCTTGCGGAGAAGCTACTGAGACGCAGTCGTCTCTGGCCAGAGCTGCCGCCACTTAGGACCGGCCAGCACCACGGGGGACATTTTGGGGCCCCGATGCCCACAACCTTAGCAAGATTCCACTCAAGTCTCCTGATTCCTGAGAAGGCGTTTGCGGCCGTTTCAAAATCCAAGACACGTAAAGATCGTCCCCCCGGAAACGTGCCCAGGCACATTCACAGTGACACGATTCACGGCAGCCGGGTGGCACGAGCAGCCCAGTGTCCCCCAGCGGACGAACGGACAGAGGGAACGCGGTACATCCGTGCGGGGAATGGGACTCAGCCACGGAAAGGAACGGAGCTCTGACACCCGCGGCCCCGTGGACAGACCCTGAAAACACGATGCTCGGTGAGAGAAGCCAGACACGGAATTCCACGTCCTGTGTGAGCCCACGGACCGGAGACGTCCGGGTCAGGCAAATCCACAGACAGAACGTGGATTCGTGGCCGCTGGGGGCTGGGGCGGGGGCTGGGGAGGGACTGCCCATGGCGACGGGGTCTCCTTTGGGGGCGAAGGGGATGTTCTGGAACCAGACAGAGCCGGGGGTTACACAACACAGGGAACGTCCTAAACCCTCCTGAGTTGTTCCCTTAAAAGTGGTCGATTGCGTGTTCTGGAAAGAAGGAGAGAAAGAGAGAAAGAAAGAGTGAAAAGGAAGGGAGGCAGGGAGGGAGGAAGCTGAAAACAGTGCAGGCGTCTGCCCACGTCAACCGCAGGCCAAGGCCCGAGGGGCCGCTGTCCGGCCCCTCGTCTCCCTGCTCCACGCCGAGCTGGCCCCGGGGCCGTGCCGCGGGCAGAGAAGGGACTCGCTGCGATGGCTCGAGACCGTGGGGCCCTTTGCGACAACCGAACCAGCACCGTTTCTGGAAGCACCGAGCAAGCCACAGAGCCGAGGGGTAAGTGTTGGCTTTTCCAATAAAGGGAAACGCCAAAGGCCCTTCTGAGGACAAGGTGGGCCCCTGCGGCCATGTCACGGCTGCCGAAAATAAATCGGTCCAGGCGGACGGCGTGCATCCGGCAGGATCCGAGAGGACCAGACAGACAATCACTGAAGACTGTGGCCTCGATGTGGGCATCCGTACGTCCCCTCCCTGGGTCGTAAATTAATGCGAGCCGGGCCGCACGGGGGCTCTGCGTCCCCCCACGCCCAACCCACAGACTGTCTGCATGTTCCTGCATAGCATTTAGGTACTGCGAGTTCACCCCAAACCCACATCCTTCCTTCCTGGAAATGGGGCTTTCTAGTGGTCCTCGAAGGACGGGGTAAGCCCGCGTGTCCTTCCCCCCTCACCCCGTCCTCTGTGTCCTGAGGACCGCGTACGGTCCCCCCTCGGTGCCCTTGTGTGTCGGTCACCGGCACCTGCCTGCCCGCCTGCCCGCCCCGGTTCCGCGAGAGGCCGCCTGCTCATTAGAGGCACCTGACCTGGTCCCAGGCCCCGCAGTCGCACCCGACACACTCGCTGCCCCCAGCTGACGTCCTTTCCACTGTGACAAAATGTCTCCTTCGGCCGGAAACTTCTCAAGCCTCACCTCAGGCCGAGAACTTTGAAGAAAACCGGACGAACCAGGTGTGACTCACGAGCTCGGAAAGACTCACAGGCTTCAGACTTCGCGAAAAGCGTCCGAAGGTTTTCCGCTCCTCGTTCGGAAAAGGGCCGGCCTTGGAGAGCCTCCCGCCCTCGGCACGCGGGCAGAAGGGCAGCTGTGCTCAGGGAGGCTCGCGGTGGGATGTTCTGGTGCCCGAAACTGGACCGCGGCCGCGCGTGGAGTGGGAAGGGATGCGTGGGGGCGGGAGGGCGGGAAGGCGCTGTTCCGGGGCCGTTCTCCCGGGATGACGTCCACGGTGGCTTCTGAGGCCCTTGAGAGCAACGGCCAGCAGCGCTCAGACTCTCATTTATGTTCGGCGAAGGACCGAGGCGGCCAGAGCACGGGTCCCCCACACGGGCCCGCTGTGGTCCAGCGGAGCGGCCTTCTCCCTGCCCGCCTGACGTGTCCACCCTCCCTCGGACGATGTCCGCCGTGAGCCCACCTCGTGGCTGCGATGAATCTCGTGTTCCTGTCCCACGATAGGGCTGGCCTCTTGTCACGAATCTTGCTCTCCTGCCCGTAGGCGGCCCGTTGGCCACGGTCGAAATCCTCCCTGGAGCTCCGTCAGCGTCCTCCTCCGCCTCCCGATGGAACCTCCCGCTTGCACGGACCGTGATTGCCCGTGTCCCCTCCATGGGCACGTGACACGTGGAGCAGACCGGTCCTGCTGGGACTGAGACCCTGGGTAACTGGGCATCTCTCCCACGTGGCAAGTGTTGGCGGGACCCGGTGCCCCTTGTCTCTGCGGCACGCCGTGGCGTGGAGGCGTCCTCCCTGCTGGCGTCGCCGCGTCCACACGCTCCAGCGAACGGGGCTGTCTGCCGGGCACTGGGAATCTTGACGGAATGACAGCAGCGGGGACCGGCGGAGGAATTCAAGATGGCGGCCACAATGTCTGCAGGTCGGTGGCGGCTCGGCAAGGTCCGGTTGCCCCCCCCCCCGCCCCCGGGGTCTGTTCTGTTCTCGGAGGCTAATTCTTCAGACTGCACCAAGGGTGGAAACTCCCACGTCCCTTCCCAGACGCATGTCCATGTATCTCGGTCTCAGTGTTGCGGGTCTTCTCCGTCCTTGACGGAGACCCTTGGCTCCCGTGGCCGCAGGCTTCCCCACCTTCACGCTCACTCCATGCACGTGGGCAGATGGGCAGCGACACTCTGACCTCTGCTCGTGGCCTCCCAGGCCCTAGGGGCACGTGTTCAGTCGCCAGGAGCTCGCACAGGTGAACCTTGATGAGTCACAGGTGCAGCCACACCCCGCGACAAGGAGCGGGTCCCGGACTCGGCAGAACACTCACGTCTGTCTCAGCAGCTCATCCCTCCTGCTTGGCAAACGGGTGATACGTCGTGTCATCTGCAGATCTGAAATAACGTACCTGGGGACGCGGCTTGCGGGTGGGGAGGGACGAACATCCACTCCAAGGGGAGTCCCGAGAGTGAAAGAGCGCACAGCACGCATGCTCACACCCTGCTCGGAGAACTCGAGTCTGCCCCGCCAGCACTCCCGCAACCCAGCAAATCCGCAAACGCACGGTGGTCCTGGTAGGTTCCAGTGGGAGGAGCACAGGCCTGTGTTCCATGGCATGCGTCCTGTGCGTGCGTCCTGTGCATGAGGCCTGTGCATGCGTCCTGTGCGTGCATCCTGTGCATGAGGCCTGGGCAGGTGTCCTGTGCATGTGTCCTGTGCGTGCGTCCTGTGCATGAGCCCTGTGCGTGCGTCCTGTGCATGAGGCCTTTGAATGTGTCCTGTGCGTGCGTCCTGTGCATGAGCCCTGTGCATGCGTCCTGTGCGTGCATCCTGTGCATGAGGCCTGGGCATGTGTCCTGTGCATGAGGCCTGTGCATGCGTCCTGTGCATGAGGCCTGTGCGTGCGTCCTGTGCGTGAGGCCTGTGCGTGCGTCCTGTTCGTGAGGCCTGTGCGTGTGTCCTGTGCGTGCGTCCTGTGCATGCGTCCTGTGCATGTGTCCTGTGCATGAGGCCTGTGCATGCGTCCTGTGCATGAGGCCTGTGCATGCGTCCTGTGCATGAGGCCTGTGCATGCGTCCTGTGCGTGAGTCCTCTGCGTGCGTCCTGTGCATGAGTCCTGTGCATGAGCCCTGTGCGTGCATCCTGTGCATGCATCCTGTGCGTGAGTCCTGTGCATGAGGCTTGTGCATGCATCCTGTGCGTGAGCCCTGTGCGTGAGCCCTGTGCGTGCGTCCTGTACGTGCCTCCTGTGGCGTGTGTCCCACGGCGTGCACCCATGGGTCCCTGTTTAGAGCTGTTTCCAGTAGCAGAGCGGCTCCAAGTCTCTGGCCCAGCGAGACCTGGCGGGAATGCACAGGGAACGTCTTCGCCCTCTCTAAGGGGTCAGGGGCAACCCTTTATTTCAGAAAACAAAGACCACGGCAAGACATCACCAAATGCACCAGAGTGTGTCTCTTACAATTTCCTCTGTCTCCAAAGTGTTTCTGTTACAATTTCCTCTGTCTCCTAATTTTTACTTTGTATATTTTTTTATTCTCATTACTCAAAATTAATGAGTGCGTTTTGCCTCATGGGCCCTTCTACAGCCAGTCGTACCAAAACAACGAGAAGTCGTAAACCTCCCACCGTCCTCTCTGAGGTGAAGCGCGAAAATGAAATAGCACAAGCACCTCTTTCCGCAGAGAAAGTCCAGGATGGCGATTCCGAGCCGCAGCGCGAAGACCAGAGGGAAACGCCCTGCAGGTGTTTATCTCCTCATTGGAGAAAGAATCACTTGTTCCTGGAGACGTGTGTGTGGTTTGCATGCGTCACGCGGCTGCGGGCAGACAGACGTCCAGCACCAGCACTTCCACGGGCTCTGAGGCTCAAGACCCTCGTATTTCGCAGGTCGCCGGTGGCTCGTGGGGAGCGTGAATCGTGAGTGACTGCGGCTCCTCGGCGGCCACGGAGGGCCTGTGGGCTGGGGCTGGACCCAAGCCTCATGGATTAGTGTTTGTGTCTGGACCGGTGCTGGACGAGGAAGGTAACGTCTGAGCCGGGAAACCGGTGGTGAATTTCTTCCCCTGCCCGGGGCGGGGTTTCGTGGCAACAAGGGAGGGTCCTGGGCCAGCATGCGGCCTGCGTCCTCACCTGCTCTGTCAGCTGGGCCTCCAGCATGCTGGGGATGGGCCGGGGCACTGGGGACTGTGCGCGTGTGTGTGTGCGTGTGTGTGTGCGTGCACGCATGACGGTGTGTGACGTGTGCACTGGGGCGTGTGGGTAAGTGGTGCGGGCTGCGAGGAGTGCAGGGTCTGTGTGCGCGTGTGAGGGTAGGAGTAGCTTTGTACGGGGCGTGTGGCTGCCTGTTGGAGGCGTAAGTGTGCCTACGCCTGCGGGTGGTATGTCTGTGCCGGGGTGAGTTGTGTATCTGCTTGTCTGTGTCGGCGGGTGTGTGTCCACGTTGAGAGTGCTGCACGCACGGGCACGGAAATGGGTGCACACGTGTGCGGAGGCGGGCGTCCGTCTATCCTCGTGTGTCTGCAGGTACGTAAGCGTGTGTGAGTGCACGTGGGGGTGTGTTTTGCCCGCGTGTGTTGTCCTTCACATCTCTTTGTGTCTTTGCGTGCAGGCTGGGCTCCCCGAGAGAAGCCGGATGTTTTCCGTGCGTCCTGCGGCCCTGGCCAGAGCGTTGGTGCCCCACGACGTATGGTGCTCAGAGCCGCCCTGCGTGTCCCGGGCTGGAGACAGGGGTGGGGTCCCCACCTCCCTGTGGCCCCCTCTCAACACCCCGGTGCCTCCCACAGGAGCCCGCTTCTGGCGGGGAACACCCGCCCCACTGAGAGCACAGTGTCCGGCCGGGAGTCAGTGTCCACCGCAGGGCAGCCTGGAAAGCAGACCCAGCTGGTCACGGTGTGAGGAACAGCCACCGGGCCCCCGGCCTCTAGGGACGCACCCACCCCGGCACCCCGTCCCTCACAGCCGACACCTGGAGCCATCGCCACCCCCTTCCCGGGACAGGATGGGACCCAGCTCCGCGCGACTGTCCGTATTTGCTTCCCTGGCTCCCCGGGGCACCAGCCTGTGTGTGCAAACCAGCAGGGGCAGGCGCCTCCCCGTCCGCACACCCACCCGCATCTCGGGGAGCCGACGGGCAGTTGACGGCGGCGAGCATCCCAGACGCGGGACTGACTTCGACCGACAGCACCCCCTCCCCTCTGCGTCCGGAGCACGGCTGGGCAGCGAGGTGGGCACCCCCGCCCCGGCCCCCCGCCCCCGCCGCATGCCCTCCTCCCGCCCCGCCGCTCCCGCCCTTGCTCCGACGCCCACGTCTCCGCCATCGGGAACAAATATGATTTCTGATTGAACATCACTTTATTTGCCCGTCCTGTGGTCTTTTCTTATCGTGTTGCACACGCTCCGGCTTTGTGGTTAAATTATGTATTAAGGTCAATGTCAAAACACAGAAGATGTGTAACCTACAGGGACCGGGCTTTTATTTGTGATTAGGCTGAAGCGCCGGCTGCTGTCAGCGCGCCGGCCGGGCCCAGCGAGGGGGCCGCGGCGCGGCGGGGCGCTACAAAGGCGGCCGCGGCTCCCGGGACGCCCGGCGATGGATGGGCCCGGCGCGCCCGCCCCCTTGAAAGCCCGCGCGCCGGGGCTTCCATCTGAGAGCTGTCAGCCGCGCCCACGGAGCCGTGTCAGGAATCAAACGCGGGCCTGTGCGCTGGGGAGCGCGCCGGTGTCATGTACCGGCTTGTACGCCGGGATCTTCTGAAGGAAGCGTGTCAGGAGGAGGAGCACGGGGGTGTGCGCGGGGGAGCTTTTCCTTAAAAAAAAGAAAAACAGAGAGGAAGGAAGGAAATCGCAGGACGCCTGACAAGACCAGCTGGAAACTTCTATAAACCGGCGAGGCTCTGAGCGCCGGCGCCGCCCGCCAGAAATTAATCACGGAGCGCGGGGACCACGGGGGCCGTGGGGGTGGCGGGGGCCGCGGGGGCCGCGGGGGCGGCGGGACTTACCTCGATGATCTTCCTTCTGGCCTTCGCTTCCTGACGAGCGTTTGTCCACACGGCTTCGCGGCAGCTGCCAGCCGTGCGCTGCCACGAGTCCTTCTGCGGCCCGGGGAGGAGCCGGCGGAGCAGCGAAAACACGGGGCCGTGTGGGCACCTAGGTGGGCGCCCCGTGAGGGTGCCCGGGCTCGCCTGCGGGCTCCCCTGTGCTCACAGCTGCGGGCTCCCCTGCAGCCACACCTGGGCACACACCTGGGGCAACTCTGTGGGCTCTCCTGCAGCACACATGGGCACTCACCTGGGTCGCCCCTATGGGTTCCCCTGAGCACACCTGTCACACCACTGCGGGCTCCCCTGCAGCCACACCCACACACCTGGGACAACCCTGCGAGCTCAAGTGCAGGCACACCTGGGCACACACCGGTGGGCATACGGGCGGGCCGGTGACACACCACTACCCCACAGCTCAGCACGACACCTGTCTTTCCTCCTCCTCCTTGGAAAACGTTGTCTGTACAGAGGAAAAGAGACATCAGTTCCCCTCATTACGTTCTGTGTCTTCCTTGCACTGGGAGCTTCTGGGGACAAGGGAATCTGCAGCGTCTGCGTCGGCTCCTCGTCACACGGGACGTGGGTGTTGGCAGGGGCTGAACCATCGGATCCCGGGGTGTCCCACTTCCTGCTTTCGGCAAATCCACTCTGGGACAGCAGGTGTCTCCCGGGTACACAGGGCGGCTCCCGCCGTAGGGATGTGAAGAGGGGTTTCCTCCACAGTGCTCTGGCACGTGTCCCCACCAAGTCCCTGCGGGCCGGACTGAGCGCACCCAGTGTCGGAGGGGGGGCCTGGATCAGCAGGTGAGAGCCGTGGAGTGCCACAGACGGCTGTCCCCTGCCTCAGTCCGGGGTGCCAGTGCGGGAAGAAGTCATCTCGCTGCTATCCTCAACCTCTGCCATCTCTGGCAACAGTGCAGGAGATGAAAACCAGCGTGTGCACAGCGTGACCGATACGAGCCCACGGTGTACCCAGTGCGACCCAGGTACACGCAGGGTGACTCATACAGGACCTGGGTGTGCCAAGTGTGACCGATACGAGACCGGGGTGCACAGTGTGACCGATATGAGACCGGGGTGCACAGTGTGACCGATAGGAGACCGGGGCACCCAGTGTGACCGATACGAGACCGGGGTGCACAGTGTGACCGATACGAGACCGGGGTGCACAGTGTGACCGATACGAGACCGGGGCACCCAGTGTGACCGATACGAGACCGGGGCACATAGTGTGACCGATACGAGACCGGGGCACATAGTGTGACCGATACGAGACCGGGGCACATAGTGTGACCGATACGAGACCGGGGCGCCCAGTGTGACCGATACGAGACCAGGGCACATAGTGTGACCGATACGAGACCGGGGCGCCCAGTGTGACCGATACGAGACCAGGGCACATAGTGTGACCGATACGAGACCGGGGTGCACAGTGTGACTGATAAGAGACTGGGGTGAACTCAGATCTCGCTACGTCATTCCAGAATCTCATTGAGTGGCACAATGTACCTGTCTTTATAAACAGGTGTCACATACGTGTGTCACAAACACTTACCATGGAACCAGTTTCGTCCTCTGACGGGAACCGGAGCAGTGGGGACCGCTGGGGAGACACTGACCGAGAAGGTCCCGGCGGGCACCTCCCCGCTGTCGGAAACCTTCCCGTCTGGACCTGCATGGTGGTCGAGAGGACACAGCGCTCAGAAGCCCACCCTGGGGTGCCCTGGGGTCCCTGAGCCGGAGCGAACGTGGCTTTGACGTCCAAGACTATCCCCATCTGAGGAAGTAGGACGTCCCGCCCGTCGGGACAGTGTCCCCGTCCCTCTCTGATCTCGCTTGTGCCCCTCATTTGTGCCCCATCGGCTCTCATCCCCCGGACAGAGTCCCCGACCGGCAGAGGTTGGGACCCGTGAGTGGAAAGCACGGCCTCCGAGGCGGCCTCAGGGCACGACGGGCGGACACTGGGAGCCCCGGCTGACGGCAGCCCACCGCCCAGAGCCAGCGAAGACGTCCGTGGCAGGGGGGGCCCTGGCAGCGGCGGGGGGGAGAGACCCCACGCGGGAGCCCGCAGGAGCGTGGTGGGTGGTGCTGGGTGATGGCGGGTGATGCTGGGCGGAGAGAGGGCAGGACCCCAGTGCCACGCACCAGGGGGACCCACGCACTTCACACGGTCATGCCCGCCAAGCAGAGGTCTGCTGTGGTCTCTGCTCAGCTCCCCCCTCCCCTGCAGCCGCACACGCACTGCTGCTTGCTGGGTCGGAAACAGTGATGTGTGCGTCCACGTCCGTCCACACCACGTAGCAATCACCACGGCAAGCCACACTCACCCGTCACGGGCGTCTGCTGCGCCATCAACAGACAGAGTGATCGGATGCGGGGGCTTCTCTGAAAACCCCCGGACGGGAAACGACGGACAAGACCACCGGGGGCAGCAAGGAAATGGAGCGAGATTTCCATGCGATGTCCCGTGTTCCCGAGCAACCGACGACCCCGCAGCTGGCACCCATCAGCCCAACCGGGTCGCTCGGGGGCTGGGGCCCCGACACCGCCTCGCCGTCCACGTCCCCCAGTTTTCTACAGCAGCTCTCTCTGCGTGTGTTGGAAGCCCTCCCCGTGCACGCCCAGCGCAGGAGAATGCCGGGGAAAGCGCCGTTTCCAGCTGGAAAGGTTAACGCGCGTCACCGTCCGCTGCTGCAGATCCCGCGGGCTTCGTTCGGGCTGGCCCGGCGACCCCACCCGTGATCCCGAGGAAGGGGGACACGGACCCCCCAAAAACCCCAGCGGACGCCTGGGGCACCCCCGACGGGAGCTCCGGCGCCCCACCTGCTACGGGAAGGTCAACACGCCGCCAAAGACGGAGAGGCTCACGCGGGACAAAGCTCTGAGTTTCCCCCCGAGAGTCTTCCGAGCCTAAATACGTTTCGGGGGAACCTGCCGTCGTCTGCACTGGAAAAGCGACCTCGTGTTTCATCAAGGGGCTGTGGCCGGGGAAAGACCGTTTGCCACCCCGGACGGCTGTGCTCTGCCGTGTCTCAAGAGACCTGGGGCGTCGGGTGGGCATCGGGGCGGTGGGCGTTCCCGTCCGTCCCGTCCGTCTCGTCCTTCCCGCCTGCCTTTGTCCCCCGCCCCGCCCTCGTGCCCCGCTCCCCACCGCTGCCCCGCGGAGAGCCGACCTGCAGAATTCCTCGCTCCGCACCGTCCCGCAGACACGCGCACGACGGGCTCCAGCGTGAGGCCCGGGCAAACGTTCTCCTTTAGGGACCCGGACCGGGGAACCCAGCACCAGTCCTAGGGTGTGCGGAGCCCCACACGGCACGAGCAGGACCACGGGCACCCCAGGTGTGCCCCTGGAGCCCCACACGGCGGGTGCCGGCCCCCAGGCATCCTGGGCACGTCCGCCTCGGCTTCAGGGAAGCGGACCGCGGGCACGCGAGAGGAGCCGTCCCGCACCGGGAATCACTCCTGACGTCCGGTCCTCATTAGCGTCGGCGCACGGACCTCCGCGTCACCCCATATCAAACGGCGGCAGCCTCGCTCGCGCACCCGGAGCCCAGACCAGACAGGCCCACGCCGGTGAATACTAATGAGCGATAATTACGGGGACTGCGCTGGGGACATGTGCTAATGGGCCTCACGCTGGTGGCCACCCGGGGCCATGGGAGCTGCGCAGACATGCCGGGCAGGAGCCATCCGCACAGCCGGGCCCCGGTCCGTGCTCCGCACAGCTCTGCGACCCCAGCCCAGGCAGGAAGCAGCGTGCCGGGTGCCCGGCCCATCCTTCTGAGTACAAAGCCCGGTCCAGGGAGCCTGTCCAGGGCTAGGAGGGCTCCTGGAAGCCGTCACACACACGATCTCCCATGTGGCGTCTGCAGGACACGCTGATCACCCTCCCTTTGCACATCACAGTGACCTCAAATGCCCACAGCGGCAGGTGACGTCCACGCCAGCGCCCAGGGTCACCAAGGCACGACGACGTGTCCAGCCAACTCCGATCCCAGGCCTCCCGCTGGCCAGCCGAGCCCAGGCTCCGGACACCTTGTGCTGAAATGGGGGCTCTGTTTCGCTTTGCAAAGGTCTCCTGAGGACCTGCCACTCTCATTTTAATCCTTGCATCTGGACACAAGGTGTGAGGCTCCCGTGACTGCGCCGTGGGCAGAGTCGTGTACCCAAAATTACCGTGTTGAAGTCCTGACCCAGGGGCCACCCCCCGGATCCCAGATCCCCAATCTCAAGGACATTGAGACAATAGACGTGTGTCCTGCAAGTCACCGCATCTGGGGGATGGGTGACGACATCCCCGGAAACCGTGACGGCCCCACACCAGCGCTGGCAACCTGTTTTTTCTGCACGTCACGTAAGTGAGCGCACACGAACACAAAACTACACGTGCCTCCTGCGTCCGGTTCCCGTCGGGAACACCAGAGCAACTCCATCCCAGGCCAGACCCCAAGCCCTGAAAGTCACGTTCCCTGCCCCAGGTCACAAGTCAGTGGCCCCCCAAAGTGGGGTGATTTTGGTTCTAGGGAAGGTGGTCCCGGCGATGCCCACTGCAGAGTCCGTGCCCTGCCTCAGACGACCGTGTTTGGATGCGTACACGGCGCCTATTGGGTTGAGCTACGCCCCAGGGAAGATGTTGGACCCCACGTGCAAAGCCGGACCCGTGTCTTCCAGACCGATACACTCTCACGTGGGCACCTTGCACACACGTGTGACGGACGTGGTCCTGTGCCCGGCACATGGGCGCAGAGGTGGGCGTGCCTACCAGTGGGGCCGAGAGGCAGCCGGTGCGTCTCGGGGCCGACAAAGCGAGGCCGGCAGACCAGGAGCCTCTCGCGCTGCCCAACTGCCGTAGCTTTGGTGTCCGTAAACCTTTCCTCGGTAAGGTTTTCAGCATAATCAGCTCCTTCTCAAATCAATCAATGGATCATCCCATTTCTAAAAAGGGGTTTTTACGACCCCTGCAAGGACTGGATTATTTTTACTCTAACGTCACTAAAGCGTGGAGACGGCTCCCTGGGCATTGCCGGGGGTGTTCCTCGACGTGGGCAACAACGAAAACGGATTCAAAAACTGGGTCCCAGCAAAGCGAGCGCCTGTCGAAAGTCGAATCTGAAACCTCAGGTCGTTGTGACCAGCGGTGCTGGCGCGACTCAGGTTGGTCGAGAAAAGCGGGTCCCAGCTCTCTGGGCTGAGTCTCCTTCTGATTTCCCACTTGACTGTGAACCCCGGGGGAAATGCCTGTGTAAGCGAGCGTCTAAACCCGGATCAGAATGTCAGGGTCTGGTCTATTCGTGCAGCACAGTGAGATCCTGAGACCCAGGTGGGGCAGGGATGCTGAGACCCAGGCGGGGCAGGGCCGAGCTCCCTCCTGAGGCTGCAGGGGAGGGAGGGTCCTTCCTGCCTCTTCCAGCTTCTGGGCTCCAGGTGTCCCTGGGCTGGTGGCCCCGTCCCTCCCATCCCTGCCTCCGTCCTCCCATGGCTTCTCCTCTGTGTCTGTGATTTCTCTTCCCACGGGGGTCAGCCAGACCCTGGATGTCAGACTTCTGGCCCCAGAAGTGGGAGAGAATGAGTTTCTGTTGCCTTTAGGCAGCCGCTTGGGGGGATCTGGTTGCCGCAGCCGCAGCACGTGCGGACGGTCCCTCACCGGGTGCAGCCGGCGGCCGACACTTGCATGTTCCTGACCCTGCGTTCCCGTCCCGGGGACGTCAATGTTTAGCCTCTGACCCACGTCTGCAGCCGCTTCAGACGCCCCTCTGTGCCGTTCACGCTCGTCTCCGTAGCTCTGAGCCCGTTCTCCCCGTGAAGTTTGCCCCTCGCCGGGGCGGGGGGCTCACCAGACCTAGACCCCACCCCCACGTGCCCCTTCTCTCGGGACACCCCTCCCAGCCGCACATTGCAGACCTCCGCCCTGCCGCAGCCCGATTTCTCGTCCCAGGTGGGCCCCCACAGACCAGACAGCTGCAGGGGGACCCTCCCCAACCGCAGGAAAGCGCACCTCTCAGAGCACCGGGATTCTCCGCCCTCCTTGGGCAGGTTGCAAAGCCTGGGTGTCCAGCAAACAGCCGGAGGCCAACGCCATGGTGGGGGACGGCGTCTGGAGGCGGCTCCTGTCACCCCCCCCCCCCCGCCACCAGGACATCCAGGGAAACCTGCGTCCTCATTTTTCATCAGGCATTCGACGCACAGACGCTCTTTCCCGCGCACAGTTGGACGGAGAGTTTTCCTGCCTAATTCAGCCCTAATTTATTTATCTTAAGGCAGGCGATGCACAGTAATTTCATAATAAAGGGCTCCCAATCAAAGCTTACCTTATCCAGAGGTAATTAATACAAAGCGTGTTGAATTAAAGATGTGAGTCTTGACACTTTGGCAGGGGGTAAGGGACAGGGTCTCCAGGGCCCACATTATGCCTCAGACAGACCAATTAGCACCCTGCATCTTCTTTTATGTTAACTTCAATTAAGGTTTCTTAAAATTTTTAAGGTTATTTTCTTCCTCACCGTCTCAGAGTGTCAGGCCCCACATCAAAGGGCCGCGCGCGGAACACCGCAGGTAACGCTCATTTGCACACAGATCTGGAGGGCCCCCGCTCGGAGGCACCCGGGCACGGAGCCCTGCGGGGTCTGTGTCTAGGAATGAAGGGGCTCAGGGAATGAGCTGTTCCCACGAGGAATGCCGGCCGGATGTGCACAGACATGTCCATGTCCCAACTGGGAAGGACTCTCGGTGGCCAGGGCTCAGGCCAGGTCAGCTCCTGCAGCTCTGGCGAGCTCTTGGCCACTGGCTGGGCACAGATGGGACCCTTTTTGCCCCGTATGCTTGTTCGGTATCAGAAGAATAAAGGTTGTCTATCCGGGGAGTAGCAGAAGGACGCAAGGGACCCGGGCCGGTTAACCTGAAGGCATCCCAGGGCCTCACTCCCTCCTGGGACTCCAGGACAGGGTCCTGCTGGAGACCAGAGTCTGAGATCCAGGCGGGGTAGGGTTGCTGAGATCCAGGCAGGGCAGCGCTGCTGAGATCCAGGTGGGGCAGGGGCACACTCCACGCAGAAGCTCAGCAGGAGGCTCCTTCGTCCTCTTCCTACTTCTGGGGCGTCCCTGGGCTGGTGGCCGTGTCCCTCCCATCTCTGCCACCATCCTCACTTGGCTTCTCCTGTGTGTCTGTCTCCTCTTCTGTCTCTTACAAGGACCCCTGTCATGGCATTTAGGGCCACCCCGAGCCAGGATCAGGTAGTGTATCACATCTGCAAAGACTCTATTTCCAACTAAGACGCACTCGCAGGTTCCCATTGGGCGTGAGTACGGGGGGACAGCAGTTCTCCCACTACATGGCCTTTGTGCTCTCAGGGCAAAGTCCTGCCCCACACGGCAGCCCAACGGACGTTAACCTAACTTACGGCAGATGATCGCTGATGGGATGTCAGAGCCCACACTGCTGCCCACCTTTATGCAACGATCCAGCGTGTCCATCTCCTATGCCCCCAAAGGTTGAAACAGGGACTGTAACACATGCACACGTGTGTTCACGGCTTCTGTGTTCACATCCACCAAATGCCCCAGGATGGATGGATAAACCCAGCAGGTTTAGTCCATCGGTGGATGGACTATGACTCGGCGTGAACGGAAATGTGGCTCAGACACCGGCTGCCGCACGGAGGGACCCTAAGGACGCGATGCTCGTGAGAGAAGCCAGACCCACAAAGACGCGTCGTGTGGGATCCCATGGATAGGAAAACATCCAGAACAGGCAAATCCACAGACAGAGAATGGATGACTGGTCCCCCGGGGTCTGGGGGAGGGGACAGAGCATGGGTAATGAGGACGGGGTCTCCGTTGGGGAGATAAGCATGTTCCGGAGCGAGATACAGGTGATGGTCATGTGACCTCATGACTGTGTTTGATGCTCCTGGGTTGCTGACCCCAAGATGATGGACTTCACATCTGTACGTTTTACCCCAATAAACAAAAAGTTGCAGGCCCTTAATTGAAAAAGACCCGTCTTTTTTGAAACCCTAAAAATACAAAAGACTTGTGAAAGCACTTTCTACGCTCTGAAATGCCCTCCGATGGTCTCTGCATTATCGCCCCAATGATAAGGGCCCTGCTCGTTCCCACCGCCACCACCCAAGGCCCCAGAGGAAGCGGACCCACAGTGAGGGCTTAGTTCCCCGCTTGGGGTCGGCCAGACTTCCGGTCACTCGCCCCCTCTACCCTCTAAGATCTTCAACCGTTGGATGGAACAGCTCCGCCAAAAAATGTGTCTCTAAGACCGCAAAAAACAAGACACGTTCCCGGAAACGCTTCTTCCGGGCCCGTGTCTGCCTCTGCGTTCAAGACAATGAATATCACACGAGCCCGGCCAGACGCCCCCACGGCCTGGGCCCCAACCTCCTGGCCCGTGCTCCGCAAACATGCCCTCCGGCCCCGAGAAAGCGCTTCCTTCCGTCCTCCAGGCTACGCTCAAAAGCTCCATCAAAGATTTCCAGAATCGTCTGCGCTGTCTCCCGTGTGCCCCCGCTTGCTCAGAATGCGAACGCGCGGTTCTTTCCAGACCAAAAGGAAAGCGGCTGGGGGGATCCAAAGAAGGAAGGAAGCAGAAACTCAACCGCCCAGGAGAGCCCAGGCACTGAATCCCGTCCGCCAGCTTCAAGGGCCTGCTGTCCGGCTTCCTCCAGAAGACGAGGAGATCAAACCTGACCTTTATCGGCAACTCAGAGCACTCTGGCCCCGGGCAGGGAGCCGTTTCCCCGCTGGTGAGCCTGGCAGTAGGAGGGTCAGAGCAGGTGAGGGCTCGGGAGGCCGCGGGGGTGGGGGGCTGCTCAGACCACCTTCCTGTAGCTGAGCGAGAAGCCAGGAACCGAAAGCAGTCGGACAGGCCTCTGCTTGCCTCCACCCCCGCAACCAAGGGGCAGGAACAGCCTTAGGGCCCCCCACCACCTCGTAAGCAGACGGAAGGTGCACACTTCACATGCATTCAAAGGCATGGGCTGGGGTGTAGACGCTGGGCCCCGCTGGGCCACACAGGCTGTGGAAAATGTAGCCCCAGCCTGGACGTGCATGTCTAGACACACTTCGGGGCAGCCGGAGAAGAAGGACTGTGTGTGGGGGTCGCTAGCAGCCTCTCCAGTTGCTGAACGGAATCACCCCTCGGGGAGAGGCAAGCTGGGGAAGGCAGCATGTCTTGAGGTCAGTGTCATCGGGGTAGAGACAGGCTCACAGCACCGGGTGACTGGGGGTTCCGAGTGCCTGGGGCCAGGACCAGGGTGTACAAAGAAGGCCCCCAGCACAGTGTGTACCACGTAAGGGAGAGGGCCCTTGGGGACGGCCAGCTGCAGACGTTGGGGAGCAAGCTGGGGAGGGAGCATGGGGGACAGTTGGTTCATGGTAGGACCATGAGCGCCTGGAAGCTAGGGCAGGTAGGGGCGTGCAGTGTGAGACCCCCAGTGCTGCCAGCAATGCCCCAAGGCCACAGACGGGAGGCCCCTAGCCACCGGGCGCAGGAGGCACAGCTGGGTGATGCAGATGAGGCGCCATGCAGACAGTGGTCCAGGACCCGATGAGCTTGGACACACACCTCCGTGAAGCCTCCGTGTGCAGAGCTGAGGAAACACCCCATAGAAAGTGCTTTACACTTCCCAAGGCAAGTGGGGACACGGGACATAAGGTGAGACAGACACCAGAAAATGCAGTGTTTTCAAAACAAGACAGGGTGGAGAGCAGGGCCGTCCTCCTGATGGAAAGACAGGCACAGAACCAGTGTCCATCCGCCTTTTGTGGCCTCCCATGTGGGGCTTCCTGTGGGCCGTCGGCGAGTGAACCAACCTCCTAACACGTGTACCTGCCCCTGACGAGGCTGGTGTGGCTACGGTGAGGGGACACTAGTGAAGGTGACAGTGCTGGAGGAGACACTGGCAGGGATGGTGGCGGGGGTGCTGGTGATGGTCCTGGAGATGACAATGGAGGGGACAATGGCGGTGATGGTAGCTAATGATGGAGGCGATGATGGCAGGGGTGGTGCCTGCACAGAGGTGATGCTGGCATCACCATCACCAGGTTGAACCTCCTTCCCATCCCGCCGAACAGGACCTCCCATAGGATTTGGTTTCAGAACTGCTTTGAAAAGAAAGAAGCCAAGAGGAAATCATCTTAGCTTCACTTTTCAAGTGGCTGAAATGTAAAATACAAATTATGGCAAAGGAGGACATTTCATGAGAGATGGGGGCCGAGGGGATCTGCTGTTCCCCGAGAGTTAGACCCTGTGGCGCCATGACAGGTCTGAGCCATCGGCACCAGTGGCACTGAGGCAAGATGAGGAGTGCCTTTCACGGGATTAAAACAGGAACACTGCACGATCTCACATTTCTACTCCAGGTATAGACCCAGAAGAACTGAAAACTTGTTCCCATAGAAACATGTACAGAAGTTTTCACAGCACCATTGTTCATGGTAGTCAAGGGGGGGAAGCAGCCCACATGTCCATGGGTGGAGGAATGGAAAGTTGGACAGGTGTATGGTTGGATGGATGGATGGATGGCTGAGTGGATCGATGGATGGATGGATGGATGGTTGGATGGATGGATGGACGGATGTGTGGATGGATGTGTGGATGGATGGATGGATGGTTGGATGGATGGTTGGATGGATGTGTGGATGGATGGATGGATGGATGGACGGATGTGTGGATGGATGGTTGGATGGATGGTTGAGTGGATGGATGGATGGATGGATGGATGGATGGTTGGATGGCTGAGTGGAAGAATGGATGGATGGATGGACAGGTGGATGGATGGTTGGATGGTTGAGTGGATCGATGGATAGAAGGACAGAGGGATAAAGGGCATGTGGCCCATGCACACAGTGGAATATGACTCAGCCCTGAAAAGGAAGGATGTTCTGCAACTGCCAAGATGTGGAAGGAACTTGAGGACATGGTGCTCAGTGACATCAGCCAGACACAGAAGGACAAATCCTGTGTGATTCCATATATGTGGGATCCCTAGAGGAGTCCCATCCAAGGAGACAGAGAGCAGATGGTGGGGCCAGGGACTGGGGTTGGGGACGGGGCATTAGTGTTTGATGGGGACGGAGCTTCAGTTTGGGGAGATGGAAAGTTCTCTAGATGGATGGTGGGGATGTTTGCACACCAGGTTAATGTGTTCAGTGCCCCTGAGCTGTGCACTTAAAAATGGCCGTAAATCATAATTTCATGTTATGTATATTTTATTGCAACCAAAAAGGAAAAGATAGATTTAATACCGAACTTACCCAAAAGAAGAAATCCTGGCTGGATTTTGCCCTGCCTTGCACACTCAGAAAGTTGGAGTGATCCGGTGACCTGAAACTCAGAGAAAGAGGTCATCCTTCTAAAATGACCGGGTGTACCGACACGTTTCCAACCTCCCTGCAGCTCCCACAGCCCCTTCCCACCACACCCCTCTGCCACCGACACACCCAGAGAAACCCCGAGAGCCACTCCCCCGAGCCCGAGACAAGAGTCACACGCGTGGTGTGGGAGTCTCGAGCTGCAGCAACTGTCCCTGCTGGCATCAGGCTGAACGGGAGTTGTAGGTCAGCAGCCGGAACAGACGGGGGACACGTTGCCTGGGCGGGTGGGTTCACACTCACCTGACGTTACAGCACAAACTGCCTTGGTGCCTCCAGTGAGGGCGCCAAGAGCTACCTGCAAAGAAGCAAATCTGACTTTTCCAAGATCTCTGTGAATTGTGGTAAAATAGACCTAATGTAAACATTACCATCTTCACCATTTTACGTGGACAGCTTGACAGCACCGAGCACATGCTCACTGCCGGGCAAGCATCTCCACAATCATCTCCAGAACCTTTCCCCGACTGCAGCTCTGTCCCCATGAATCACTGTCACCCCAGCCCCAGCCCCAGCCCCTGACCTCACCATCTACTCTCGGTCTCTGTGGTCGGACTCCTCTAGGGACCCCGTGTGCGTGGAGTCAGGCAGGATTTGTCCTTCTGGGTCTGACTCATGGTACTCAGCACCGTGTCCTCAAGTGCACCCCACGTCCTACAGGGGCAGAACGTCTTCTCTCTTCCAGGCTGCGTCATAGTCCGCCACGTGCGTGGACCACATCCGTCTACCCATGGACAGTCGCGTTGTTGAACAACTTATGTTTGGAAGTGGACCTAGGACGCCGAGCTGGTCCCTGTCTATGCTCCTTCCTGTAGGGTCCGGCCATCTGTCCCCGGGAGAAGGCATGCTGTGAGGGCACCTTGCCGAGTGGTGTCGACAGGAATTTAACAGGAAGATGTTTTAAGTGCGGGGAAGACCAAGCAGGGCCCACTGACCACCTACCCACAGGCTGTGGATCTGTCCAAACGCCAGAGAGAGCTCACCCCATCCCTCTGGCTTTCACGCACCTGCCTACCACACCAAGCCCACCTGTCAGACACCAAACTTCCCGTAGTAACCCCTCCTCCCCGCTCCTGGACCGGCGTCCATTTCTGTCCCCAGCAGGATTGTCTCCACGGTCACCCTGGATAACCACGTTCACTAAGACAGACCTGCTACCGACATTGCTTCAAGTCTTCCAAGCCTCCTCCTTGTCCACAGGTCCAGGACCCACGCCTCACACACCCCCACCCCACCTGCACCCAGGACCCTCACCCTCCCTGTCCACATGGCCGGGACCCATGCCTCGCACCCCCCACACATGTCCAGGACCCGTGTCTTCCCCCATCCCCGACAAGTGGCCGGGACCCACGCCTCCCCCAACACCACCCCCATCCAGGACCTACGCCTCCCCACAAGTGTCCGGGAACCACGCCTCCTTCCCGCCTACATGACCAAGACCCACATCTCACGCAGACCCGTGTCAGGGTTGCCGCATCGGGGTGTCTTTGCAGAACGGCAGAGAAGGGAGAGGCTGCCCCACCGTCAGCTCTCGGGCTGGGAGCGCAGATGGCCTGCGGCCAGGAGCAGCTACAGTGCGGGGGCCGGTTCCCTAAAGACCCTCACCCACCAGACAGCGCAGACGCTCGAAGGGGCAGTGGGAGGCACACTTCTGGAACCTTCCGTGCCATACCCCTTGGGAATTAGAAGAACGCAATCTGTCGCAACGCCAAGAAATCGCGGCAGTAGCATCAAGACTCCCTTGGGCGCCCACGAGCGCGAATTCACGGGGACAATTACAAGGAGGCTTCGCTGGGACTCTCAGGGCACCTACACCACCTCTGCCGCCCCCCAAAAAATGGTTTAGAGTTTTCAAGGAAACATGAAAGCTGACAAGGCAGTTTCTCGGGGAAGCTTGCTCAGAGGTGGTGTTTACAGGGAGAAGTCGATGCAGAAAGTCCCAGAAACGGGTGCCTGAACCCGGGCAAGGCCGTGTGCGCGTGAATGTCCGCGGGCTGGAATCCGTGACGGGGCGGGGGGCGCGAGGACAGAGCAGGCCGCGTGCACGTGCCTGCAAGCAGTTTGCCCGGGATGTCTGCCTGGGATGGTCCTGACGAAGGGAAGCCTGGGGCCTGGAGGTTTTCTTCGCTGGGATCGTGGCCGCGGCAGAGGGCGGGGACCCATGGGGAATCCTGGACGCCAACACGTGGCCGTGGGTCTGCCCGCCGGCGTTCGTCGGATCGGTGGGATTCCCACCAACCATCACGTCCTCTGTGACGTGGGGGTTTTGTTGGGAAAACCCCGCGGGCTTTCCAACGACAGCTCCCAACCAGGTGGTCAGCCTGGGAAGTGGACGGCCCACAGGAGCACGGGACAGGCGCAGGGGTCAGGACTGATGTGCGACGAGTTCCGAAATCGACAAACACCGCAGCCTCGTGGAGCACCGGCCGCTGCAAACGGGAACGAAAGCCCCAGAGGTGCAGGAAACCGGTTTCCGAGGCCCACAGGACCGTTTCCGTGACTCACACTGCCATCGTGTGGCTGCACGGGCAACGGGCCCCCGTGGGCTGCCAGGCGTCCCCATGCCGGGCGCTGCCTCTGTCCCCTGCGAGGGAAGGTTTCGCCGCTCACCCCTCGTGCACGTGAACTGGTCTGGGGAGGAGCACGTCTGTTCCCAGGGGATACACGCTGGGGTGGTCCGAGCTGTGCAGATCATTTTCACGTGGTTCGGGAGAAAATGTGTAGGTCCAGATGTCCCGAGCACGTACGCCGAGATGCTTATATACGGCAGGTGTACTTGCAAACGTGTGTGCATGGATGAAAGATGACGATACAGAGAGACATCCGCTAATGACATGTACAGATACAGATACAGAAATCCACTCGTCGACGCCGGACGGACAGACCGCAGAGACAGAGGCACGGAGGGAGGGAGGAAGCACAGAGACCGTTGGCCTTCTGTCTAGAGCCTCCGGGGCCTGCAGTACTTTCCATGCCCAGCCCAGCCCCGGGGCCTGGGTCTCCGTGTCCCGCCTCCCCTTCCCCAAGACGTGGACCCACCTGAGCACCGTGTCCTGGGGTGAGGGGGCCTTTCCCCCCGGTTCATGCACAAGACACCCCCAGCTCACCAGCCAGGCTCAGCTGCCTCCCCTGCCCAGCTGCCTGCTGGTCCCCTGGTCCTCAGGGCACACAGGGTCTCAGGTCTCCATCTACACCAGACCCAAGGCGGGGACGACTCGGGCCCCTTCCCTGGCAACCTCAGCCCGGGACGCAACCATCCAAATGCTGGCCCATTCCTCTGGCCACTCATCTGAATGTCCCCGTGAGCATTGCTGGACCCATGTCGGTCTCCATCCCCAGGACTGTCCTGCAGGTAGACTCGGTCACGCTGGACGGAGGTCAGACGGGGGAGCCTGCAGTCGTCTGGGCATCCCAACCGCACCCAGAAAGTGCCCAGAAAGCTGCCCAGCGCCCTGCGACCCTAGGCAGCCCACAGCGAAAAACTTCTGCAGGAAAACAAGTGTCGGGCACCCCAGGTGAGGGCAGGATGGGCCTTGGGGGCCCGGCCATCTGAGCACGAGGGGACCACACGCCCATGCCTGAGAGCCTTGCAGGGACGGGGTGAGGCCAGACGCAGAGCCCGGCACGTGGTTTTATCCAGGCTGCAGCAACCAGACTGGCGCGATGCCGTGCCGGTGACAGCCCCCACAGACCCGGCCACACAGGGGAGGCCAGTGGGTAGGGAAGTGGGTTCCCAGCACACCAAACACGCACTCGCCATAGGACCCGGCAATGACAGCCCCAAAGAACTGGAAACAGGTGTTCCAGCAGACACGTGTACCCAGAGGCTCCTGGGAGCCCCGCTGACAAGAGCCAGCATCCGTCAGACGGTGGGCACGGCACGCACCTGCCACGTGCAGGGACCTCAAGGACGAGATGCTCGGCGAGAGAAGCCAGACAGGCACAGTCACACGGTGTGTGAGCCCGTCCGTGTGAAATGTCCGGAACAGGCACGTCCATGGGGGCAGAAAGCAGACTTGTGGGTGAAGGGGCTGGGCCGCTGGGGTCTACTGAGACCAGACGTCCGAGGACGGCAGGGGAGGGGAGGGTCATGCCACATTCTCCCAGCGTAGCACCCAGTGCCCTCTCCATCCCGAACGAAGACTGTGTAGATGCCTGATGCCAGGATCTGGGTCCCCAGGAGGGGACCCTGCTGCGTACCACCTACGTCTGCTTCCCTCTGTCCTTTTCATGAACTCTGAGCTCCTCACCAGGCCTGCAAGGTCCCCATGGTCCAGTCTCTGACGACCTTCCATTCCCAGAATGCAGCCAGCTCTTTCCCAGCTCAGAGTCTTTGCACATGCTGATCCCTGTGGCTGTGCCGCTTTTCCCTGCGCTGGGCTGGTTCCTCCCGGTGCCTCCCATCCCCCTTCATGCACACTTCCACAGCCAGCCCAAGTCTCTGTTGTTCACCGCGCCACGTCCTGCAACATTGTTTCACTCAGGAGCTCCCCACCAGCAACAGTTATATATTATCTTGTTTGTCTATCACTTTCTGTCTCTTCCAGGATGGATACGGACAAGCGTTTACAAAGCCAAATTCTGCGCGGCCATGAGGCCTTCGCAGGGGGAGAAAAGCTTTCCCTACGCCGATTCTCCAGCCCTGTCCCAGCGCCAGGGCCCTTCCGGCCCGTTTTTCTTCCCTGTCTCTACAGCCACACACGTGGTAAATCTTTCAGCCACACCATAGCCTGCAGGGCCGACCCCGTGCACATCGGAGCCGGCAGCCACCTACGTGGTGTGGCACCAGGGACACGAGGAACACGGCCCCCGCCCACCCCATCCAGCACCCCGCAGGTGCCTGAACGCGTGTGGTTCCTTCTTCAGGGAAGAAACAGAAGGCGTCTGTCAAAACACACGTCTTGTCCGGGTGGCAGAAAGCATGAGACGCGGGCCAGCCGTTATCGCCTTTACCCCACGGAGTGTATCAGGGTTCCCAGCAGGGCCTGGGGGTCTGAACAGGAAGGTCCCGGGGATCCCAAGAACCAAGAAAGGGGAGAGAAGGCACGAGAGACGTGGGAGTTTGTACGAGTCCCAACTCTACTTGGTGGCCGCACAGAAGACCTCCCGCCCCAAGCCTTACCCTGCATGCTGTCAGCTGTTGAAACAACAAAGCCAAGGGGGCACACAGCCCCCAAATAAACAACTTTTCACTGGGGCTGAGAATGGAGAACAAAGCAGGTGAGGAAAGCATCCCTTAGCGCACGTCCTGCCACCCTCGTTACCTGGGACCAGACCATCATCGGCTCCGAGGACGCCGCCGTGAACTCCGCATGGATAGAGACCTTCTGAGCAAAGCCGAGAGCACACGGGGGTGTCCGAGGAAGGCCACCAGACTGTCTGCGTGTCTCTGGGGTGGGACGAGGTCTTTCAATCACCACGGATGGGAACTCACCCCTTGGTAAATCGGGCAACCCGGAGTTCTCAGATATGCCGACGTCAAGAAAAATCGCAAAGCCGGTGACAAATGGGGACATTTTCATCCTGAACTCTTACTACTCAATAGTGTCAGCAGGTGTTAGAAAAAGACATATTGGTGTTTCACGCAATACCACTCACTAGAAAATGGGGGAAATTGTACTCTCATCGGTGGTCACAAAAAGATGCAAAATAAAGCAATCAAGAGACCTATTGTGGGCTGAATTATGTGCCCCCCAAAAACATACCTTGAAGTCATGATCCCTGGAATCTGAATAGAAACTTGTCCGCAGATAAGGTCTTTGTAGATGTCGTCAGCTTGTGATGGACCCATCCTGGATCAGGGTGGCCCTAAATCCAATGACGGGGTCCTCGTAAGAGACAGAAGAGGAGACAGACACAGGGGAGAAGCCACGGGAAGATGGAGGCAGGGATGTGAGGGACTCGGCCGTAAGCCCAGGGATGCCTGGAGCCCCAGAATCTGCAAGAGGCAGGAAGGACCCTCCTTGGAGCCTGGTGAGGGATCATGACCCTTCCCTGCCTGGATCTCAGCATCCCTGCCCCTCCTGGATCTCAGCATCCCTGCCCCGCCTGGATCTCACACTTCTGGTCTCTAGCCCGAGAGGATGAAGCTGTGTTGTTAAGCCTCCCAGTCTGTGGTCCTTTGTCACAGCGCCCCAGAAATCTCCTGCAGAGCCTGTTTTCAAGTTGGCAAACATCAGGGAACCCGATAATCCAGCAGGAGGACGGCTCCCTCATGGCTACAGGAATCAGGTGGGGGAGCCTCTGGGCAAGCAATTGGCTTTGGGGATCAAAGACTTGAAAAGCTTCCTGGAGGCCCTTCGCTCCAGGAATCGCTCCTGAACTCACCAATCAGGGCTGCTTCCGGAGACCCACGCGTGGGCACTTTCCTCACAGAGGAATGTACTGTGTTTAATTTGGAAACAAGCAAAATGCGCTGCGTTGAGGAAATGGTTCCGTCTACCACCCAACAGCCACAGCATGAAAACTGACTTTGCAAACTGTCGGCGAATATTTTTTTTAGCAGCAAAGAGAATGCTTGTCATACGATTGGAGTGGGAACGTTCCGGATTCAAAACACTCCCTGGAAATGTGGGGAGAGCCCCCTGATGAAAGAGGGTGTGTGTGTGTGCACGCGCGCGTGTGTGCATGTGCACGCGTGTGGTGGGTCCCCAGAGGCAGCGATCAGTACTGACGGCCTCTACCTGCGCAGAAGGAGGCAGCAGAAGCCACATCCGGACCCCTGTCTAGGCGATGGGCTTATTTTCACCTTCCTGTGTTTCAAGATTGACTTGACTTTTTTTCCTTAATTGTTTTCCGGAATTTTCTACAAAGAGCCTGTCCGGGTTGCTTTTGCAATCAGAGGGGAGTCTGTCGGTGTTTTTATAAGCCAAGAGAGGGCTTCCTCCTGTGTTTGTCAGGATGACTGCAGTGTGGTTGCTCCCACCGTGCAGGACCCCGTTTCGGGAACACATGTGGGCACAGCCTCTATGGGAAGAAAGGACATCTGCCCCTCTGCCCGGGGCTGGAATTTCCACCTGGGTGGCTGAGACGGGCCAGCCTGGCGGACCCTCGCCGCACACAAGAACCCCATTATTCGACTCCTCGCACAGCAGGTGCTGAGGCACAGGACCCCAAGCCTCCCACCCCCACGGCCACCGGATGTCCACACAGGTGAGTCCCAGGTGAGGGTCCAGCCGTGCATCTCATCTGTGCGGGCAGGGTCCCCCCCGGCAGAAACACGTTTCCAGAAGCCCGCAGCATCCTGGATGTGGGGGTGGCCGGTGGGGAGGGATTAGTGCCTGAGGATGTGAGCAGAATCGGAGGGAGGTTGCCATGACCCCGCGGAAGCAGGCTGTTTCCTTAAAGATGGCCCTGGGATGTGGGAGGCAGGCCAGGCCACCGGCCATCGGCAATATTTGCCCAGAAGCGAGATCTCCCCATCAGCCCGGACCTCCCGGGCCACTAAAGAAAGACCACGGGCTCTGGCCGTCAGGAACGTGGCCGCTACCAGGATTTATCATGTTTGCCGAGTTCCCTCCAGGGCAGGCTGGCTGTGTGTCCAGGTCTGCGGGATGTCAGGGTGTCTGGTGGGCTCTCCAGCTGTGGTGTCCATGGGGAGTCCTCTGCTGTCTGCTGGTTGGGCGCTCAAAGCCTTTCGTGGATCCCGTCCTTTCTTGGTCCCCCTGACCAGCCACGGGGCCGCCTCTGGGATGGACGTCTGTGAAGGTGCCCAGGAACCAGGGTTTATCCCAATGTCCATGGGGGTCAGCTTCGTCTCCATGCAGACAGAGCGCTCAGTATTCCGTGGACACCTTAACCCCAGATCGACAATGTGGGGCTCTCCCAGGAACTGTCCCACCGAGAAGTCACCTGGGCCCTTGGGGTACTTGTGGGCTCATATAGACTTCATCCTGCCCGTGAAACACTACCTGGGGGCCATCCCCCCTTGACAATGATGGCCCACGCTCCCTGTCTCCCCTACCATCTCTCCCAAACTCCCGGACTGTGAGAAACGATACCAGCGCACGTCCAAGCAGCCGTAGGTTAGAGACACACAGAGCTGGACGCAGATGACATGACACGGAGCCGTGTTTGGGGGTAGTGACCTCCGCTGCTAGAGGACGCTCATAAGAGAAGGAGAGCACGTAGGAGAAGCACACGTCCGAGGTCAGGAGACAATGAGATACCAACTCACACCCGTGAGGATGGATGCTTCCGGGAACCAAGTGTTGGCGAGGACGTGCAGAGATGGTTGGAGGGAACGTGACATGGGTCAGCTCCATGGAAACAGCAAGAGGAGAAAAAAGGAAACATTGACGTAGCCCATAGTCCCCCCATTGTGGTCCGAAATTCATCGAAAGCAGGCACTGGAACAGATGCTCCACACCCACGTTCATAGACCTGATACTGATACTTACTAAGAGGTAGAAACAGCCTGAGTGTCCATGGATGGATGCATGGGTGGACGGACAGATGGATGAACAGAACATGATTCACACACACAGTGGACTATGACGCAGCCTTGAAGAGGAAGGACGTTCTGCACCTGCTGCGACGCGGGTGGGCCTTGAGGACATCAGCCAGACCCAGAAGGACCAACCCGGCCTGATGCCACGTACACGGGGTCCCTAGCGGAGCCCCATCCACAGAGACAGACAGTAGATGGTGGGCCTGGGGCTGGGCGACGGGCATGGGGAGTTTGGGAGATGGAAAGTTCTGGAGATGGTGGTGGAGATGTTTGCACAGCCGTGTGCATGTGCTTCACACGACTGAGCGGAGCACTTAAAAGTCATTGAAACAGAAAATTTCACGTTACGCGCATCTCACCAGGGTACAGAAACAGAGGACGAACCGCAACGTCTGATTAACCAGCCCCACGGAAGGACCCGGCCATTCACAGACTTTGTTTTATAATTAGTTTCAGCCGAACGCTGTGCCCGACGCGGAATCGAGGTTTTGGTCTCAGATCTGCAGGAATCCATGCTACCTGGGGTGTTCGGATTCTGAGTCGCAACATAATTAGAGAAAATTGGTGACTCTTTCATCCGTATCTAATCTTAATGAAAGACCCGCCGCTCATCAGGTCAAGGGTAATGGCCAACGGGCTTCGGGCTTCCTTCTAATGGTGTTCGGTAACGGCTGCCCGGGCTCCGTGAACAGAGTGGGCGGGATGTGTTCTAACTTGGGGATTTTCTTTAATGCGATGAGGGACATTCCATAAAGTTCAATGCTTTCTAAAAGCCCATCCCTAAAATTGCTGGGCAATTTATACTGAGATAAGGACCCCTGGGTAGAGCTTTTTATTCTTGCCTATAATCAACTCGGGGGGAAAAAAAAAAGGTAAGCAAGACCAGAAAACTGGCAGAACGCTAGGAAAACATAGCGCAGAGATCAGTATACACGCCACCGAGAATCGCTCTGGGGGGGCTAGAAACGCTGCAGGGGAAACAATGTGTCCATTCACGGCTCTGGATGTTTCCTCTCCGGCATCCGCTAATTAAACAGCGACGGCGGGAAACCTCAAAGCAGTTATGAGCCACCCCCGAGAAAGTTAAGTCGTCCTGGAAAGCAAGTGTCTGTTTAACGTAACCGTCTTGCCGCGCTTCGAAACAAGTACAATAAAAATCCCCACCCAAACCAGCCAACCAACCGACAAAACCGATGAAGTCAGGGAAATGCAGCGCACGACCCCACCCTAGAATGAAGGCAGAGACCCGTGTAGCCCATGAACCACACTCCAGACCATGCCAGGGGGTCAGCAGCCTCGGGCTCCACTGTCACCCGTTAATCTGGGAAAGAAAGTGTTGTCCTCGGTAACCCTGTGTCCCCGACATAAGCTGTGTTGAAGTCCTCGCCCCCGCACCTGGGAGTATGGCTTTATTGGAAATTAGGTCTTCCCAGAGCTAGTGCATAAGATGAGGTCACCGGGTCGGCCCCGTCCTCGACCACCGGAGTCACTGGGCAGCAAAGCTGCTTACGCACACAGGGACTCCGCAGTCCCGACCCCCTCAGCATAGTGAGGGAATCAACATCGATGGTGGGAAGACCCCATTTTTGCCCTTGCCGTTTGTGCATTAACGATGTTTCGTCAAACCCCGTGACAACAGACGACTGATCACGGAGACACGGCGGTTCTGGAAGGATCCCGTAGCTCCTGGGGCCCGGGACACCGTGTCATCATCCCAGGACCCCTTCTAGAGTAAAAACGACAGTCCTTATAAGAAGGGCGTCACATCATACGTCATAGGTTTGGAAAAGCCCGAATACAGATTTTTCCAACATGAGGGACGGCAGATCCCATCATTCAGATAATTCCCAACACGAACGACACCCACCTGGGCATTCACCCACAGTCTGCATGTAGGAAAACTAGAAAGATGTGCTGACATGTCTGGCACATGGAGGGACAAGGCGGGCGATGCTGGGGGCCCCCTGCGGCCAGCTGCACGAGGCGAGGGGGTTTTCCGGCGCTCCTCCAAAGCCGGGAAAATACGTTTCCTTGCTGGGGAGTAGCTCGAATGTATCACACAGGTGTGCACGGTGTACAGGTAAGTGCCTTGCGCGGGTGTGAGCTGAAGAGACGGTGCCCCCCAGGAAGTCAGGAGAGAGATGCGCTCACTACGGCAGACCGTTGAGGACTTCATGCTCCTTACCTCACCTCCTGGGGCCAAGAGAGGAAGGCAAGGGGCTCACAGATGGGGACAAGGCAGCAGAACGAGGATGCTGGCCCTCAGGCCCCGTGTGTGCGAGTGGGGTCAGCCACACCCAGATGGAGACGGTGAGCTGTACATGGATGGAGATGGTGGGCCGTACCTGGTCAGCAACACCTGGATGGAGATGGTGGGCTGTACGAGGTCAGCCACACCTGGATGGAGATGGTGGGCCATACTCAGTTAGCAATACCTGGACAGAGATGGTGGGCCATACCTGGTCAGCCACACCTGGATGGAGATGGTGGACCGTACCTGGTCAGCCACACCTGGATGGAGATGGTGGGCTGTACGAGGTCAGCCACACCTGAATGGAGATGGTGGGCTGTACGGGGTCAGGCACACCTGGATGGAGATGGTGGGCCATACCCAGTTAGCAATACCTGGACAGAGATGGTGGGCCATACCTGGTCAGCAACACCTGGATGGAGATGGTGGGCCATACCTGGTCAGCAACACCTGGACGGAGATGGTGGGCCATACCCAGTTAGCAATACCTGGACAGAGATGGTGGGCCATACCTGGTCAGCAACACCTGGATGGAGATGGTGGGCCATACCTGGTCAGCAACACCTGGACAGAGATGGTGGGCCATACCCAGTTAGCAATACCTGGACAGAGATGGTGGGCCATACCTGGTCAGCAACACCTGGATGGAGATGGTGGGCTGTACGAGGTCAGGTGCACGTGGATGGAGATGGTGGGCCATACTCAGTTAGCAATACCTGGACAGAGATGGTGGGCCATACCTGGTCAGCAACACCTGGATGGAGATGGTGGGCTATACCTGGTCAGCAACACCTGGACGGAGATGGTGGGCCATACCCAGTTAGCAATACCTGGACAGAGATGGTGGGCCATACCTGGTCAGCAACACCTGGATGGAGATGGTGGGCCATACCTGGTCAGCAACACCCGGACGGAGATGGTGGGCCATACCCAGTCAGCAACACCTGGACGGAGATGGTGGGCCGTATCCAGTTAGCAACACCTGGACGGAGATGGTGGGCCATACGCAGTCAGCAACACCTGGATGGAGACGGTGGGCCATACCCAGTTAGCAATACCTGGACAGAGATGATGGGCCATACCTGGTCAGCAACACCTGGACAGAGATGGTGAGCCGTACCTGGTCAGCCACACCTGGACAGAGATGGTGAGCCGTACCTGGTCAGCCGCACCTGGATGGAGATGGTGGGCTGTACCTGGTCAGCCACACCCGGACGGAGATGGTGAGCCATACCCGGTCAGCCGCACCTGGACCGACCCCGGCCCAACTCGTCTCCGCTTGCTGCTAACTCTATTTTCATGGCCTATTTCATTCACCTTCTGGAAGCAGAAGTGTCAAGTCTGAAACAAGGAAGGGCCGTATTTGTGGGAATCATCAGGGCTCCATGTCCTAAAGTCAAGAGAGCCCCACGGACCTCCCCTGGCCCCCGGCCACATTGGGATGGAGAAAGCCCATCCTAGGTGGTCCGTGGGCACGGCCACATCTCTGTCAAGGCGACGGAGGCCTTCGTTCCGCTGTGCGGCAAGCCCATCTGGGTTCCGTGCGCCCTCCTCGCTGCTGGGTTGCAAGACCCACGCTGATGTGCTCGGACCAGCAGACCTCGTCCCACCCCCTCCTTCGTCTGCAGGGAGACCACTCCCCTGGCAGGTCAGCAGCCTGCACACAGAGCCCACGTCTTTCTGGTACCAGCTCATGGCCCGGGATCTGGGGGGCCGTCCGCAGCCCCATACCCGCTCCCTTAAACATGCGTTTACAACTGGATAAAGTCATAGCGTGTTCCAATACCTCCCGGGTGCAGGAAGCGGCAGACATCTGCGGGCACGGGGAGGGAGCGTGCATGAGCGCGGGGGCAGTGGGGGGCAGGGTTCGCGGCTGCCGTCAAGCTGGACGGGCTTCTGTGCGCAGGCAGTCAGGGTGCAGGGTTGTGTCCGACGTGAAGAGTGGGGCCGTTGGGATGGCCCTGCCGTAACCTCTTCCCCGAGGCAGGGGGAGCGCGTCCAGAGCGGAAACTCCCATGAGCTGGTCTGGGGTCTTCGGGGAGGCAGCGAGAACGCTTGGACTCCCGTTTTATGGTGAAGGGTAGTAAGGAACGGGGGAGATGCACTGGGTGTGATGGAGGCTGGGCCTTTGGGGCGTCCCCGGTCATGAAGGTGGAGCCCTCATACGGGATTCAAGTCCTCGTGAAGGAGACCCCACAGAGCCCCGTGCCTCTCCCACCAGCGAGAAGACGGCCAGTGGCCCATGAACCAGGAAGCCGTCCGTGAGCCCAAATTTGTGCCTCTCCCACCAGCGAGAAGACAGCCAGTGGTCCATGAACCAGGACGCTGTCCATGAGCCCAAATTTGCAGGTGCCTGGACCTTGGGCTTCAGCCTCCAGGACCCCGAGAAGCAGCTGTGTGTGGTGAACAAGCCGCCCAGCCTACCATATGCTGTTACAGCAGCCCTGCGGGGCGGAGTTCCCCGCCCTCCACGGGACCACGTTGCTGTCCTTGGGGTTTACAGCTAATGCGGTTGTTTTCCCAGGAATCCTAAGACAAGACACAGAGCTGGGAGGCACCAGGACCCAAAGGTGGATGCCGCAGGCTGAGTAAAGGCACCAAATGTCCATGTCCTAATCCCTGAATGAAACCTTAGCTGGCGGCATCTCTGCAGATGTGATGAAGGACATGAGCTCATCCTGGATCGGGGTGGCCCTAAATCCAATGGCAGGTGTTCTTGTAAGACACAGAAGAGGAGACACAGACACAGAGGAGAAGCCACGTGAAGATGAAGCCAGAGATGGGAGGGACGCGGCCACAGGCTCAGGGACACCTGGAGCCCCAGGAGCTGGGAGAGGCAGGAAGGATCCTCCCCTGACCTCATTCCTGCCCCACCTGGACCTCAGCAGCCCTGCCGCCACCTGGATCTCAGATGTTTAGTCTCCAGAGCTGGGGGAGGATGAATTACCATGTTTTTTTGCAAAGATTTTTTTTATTTATTTGACAGATAAAGAGATCACAACTAGGCAGAGAGGCAGACGGGGTGGAGGGGAGGGGGGCCTCGATCCCAGGACCCTGGGATTGTGACCTGAGCCGAAGGCAGAGCCTTAACCCTCTGAGCCACCCAGGCGCCCAATTCCCATGGTTTTAAGCCCCCACTTTGGGGTCACTGGTGTGGAATCCTCGGGCATCTCACACACCCTGTTTTGCCCTGACTGAGCGCAGACAGCTCTGTGCACCTGAAGCTACGCTGTTGGCCTTTGTAGGAAAGGCCATGAAGTCTGGGCTGCCTGAGAGCTTCCCGGGAGGTGGCCGAGCCCCGAGGGCTGTGGCCAGGGCCGCCCCCATCCCACTGCACCACCCAAGACACCGTCACACCACTCTCCCTCGTTTGGGAAACAATAAAGATCAACTCAGGCCCATTTCAGAGCCTGGCAGGTGTATGAGACACACGCCAACATGGGGTGAAGTGACGTGGCTGGGGCGTCGCGAGCGGCTGAGGCCCAACCATCCACGCCGGAGTCTCCTGCCCCACAGCCCAGTCCAAACCCCGAGCTCGGTTTCGGGCCTCACTGGGTGTCTCGGCAGCATCCCACCCACGCCACAGCGTCTGCTAGAAGGAGGCAGCGGGAGGACTGCCCGGCGGCTGGGTCTCCACGGCCAGTGGTACCACAGTGCTGTGCCGGGGGTCCCTTCCCTCTGTCCCTCAATAACCTGGCACCATGTGCCACACTGGGTCCCCCTGGAGCAGAACAGCTGAGGCACCCGGCAGGGGCTCCAGGAGCCCAGGGACACGGGAAGGGATACGCCGGCCGCGGCTCTTCACAAGGGTGGCTTTGTGGGAACAAGAGTAGACCTGAACCCCGGCAGGCAGGGGCAGCTTGAACGGCCAGCCTGCCCTCCTGGGTGCCAAGCCCCCCCACACCTGCTCTGCTCCAAGGGAGGGTTCTTTGGGGCCAGAGGGACTGAGTTCTGCATTGGGGGTCTCCGTGATTCCGGGCCCAGACGCTGGGCACGGGCGGGGCTGGAGCCTGGCTCCTCCCCCCTTCCAGGTCCCAGCCCCCCCCATCTATTGTCGGGGATGCCCACACACTTCCCGGGCCACACGCGGGATCCCTGCCACGCTGCTTCAGGACGGTGGCTGGGCCCCTTTGCAAGGAGGACATTTCGAGGGTGGTTTGCCCCTTTCCACACCCACTGCCACGGTTTGCTCACGCGGCCTGAGCACCCGGCTTTGGAGAAATCCCTTCTGCCCTTCTCGCGCTTGGTCTGAATGCTTCCACGTCCCCCGCGGGTCCCCCTCCCGCTAAGAAATGCCCCCGCCTGCCAGAATTCACGCCTCAAACGTTTGCATCAGCCCCTTTCAAAGGACGCCAGGCTGCCCCACAGAACGTGGGACAGTCCAGAAAACACACGTGTGCTGAGTTGCAGCCACAGGGAAAACCCAGGGCCTGGCGGCCCGTGGGCTGATCCTACAGACAGAGCTGGGATAGGGGGGTGCACGGGCCGGCACCCAACCCTGGGGTCATCGGCGGGGCTGTGGGCACTGTGAGTCGCAGGTGACAGGGTGCACGAGGGCCATTTCCCCCAGTAACCAGCAGCACCCGGAGATGTCCGTGTTTACAACAGCCGGTCCTTGGCGGCCCACACGAGGCCCTAGCTGACCCTGCCCTATTTATAGCTGCCTCTCCCAGCAACCACACAAACACGGCCATCAGCAACAGCTGAGAGGCCCAGGCGAGGCCCCCAGGTCTTAGATGCACAGATCCCCTTTCCGCAGATGGGCCCAGGACAGACCCACGCCCAAGGCGCGGGGTGTCCTGCTCTGGGCCCACCAGCCAGCCCCGGGTTAGCTGGAATGTGTGACTCTCCTGAGGGTGGGCCGGGTCCGTTTCTAATTCGGTGGGTGCCACATTCCCTGAGGCTGAGGTCGAGAGGGGCAGGTGCAGGCAGGTCGGGAGGGCGTGGTGTGCGTGGGGCATTGGCTGGGATGGCATTTCTGGAGGGGGGAGCCCAGGGGCCTCCCCCATGGGGCCGGCTCCGCGTGTCTTTAAAAGGCTCTGACTCTGTCCCCTGGCACGGCAGGGTCCATGCCTGTATGCTGGGCCGGCCGCTAGCCGTCCCCCCGCTGGCCCCCGGGAGTGTGTGAGCAGCTGGCTTTGTCCAGGCGGCCACCTGTGCCTCCCCCCGGTCCTGGTCCCATCGACCCACCAGTGCCTCTCAGAAAGCCTCCCAGCAGGACCTCAGGAAAGCCAGACCTTTGGAATTTCGGGCGGGGGCCGGGGGCAGCCTCGGACAGACACCGAAGCCACAGCTGTCCCCAGCCACTGCGGCTGCTGTTTATTTCAGCATTGCCATTGCCAGCACCCCCAAGACCCAACCCAGGGGGTTACAGCAACTCACCGGACTTCCTTCCAGCCAGCCCACTCCACACTCACGGCAATCAGCAAATTCCTGGCTCCTTCCCAGATGATAAAAGGGAAGGGCCATGGCCCACAGGTCAGGCTGGCCCCAGAGTCATCCTTCTCATGCCCACCTCCAGCCCACCAGGAAAGTCCAGGGGCACAGTGTCCAGAACGCACCCCGGGGGCAGCCGTGTCCTGAGCCCTGGTCCCCACGTGTGTGAGCTTCCTTGCCTCTGGCCCCGGCACTCAGTTCCCATGCTCCCCACCACCGTCCACTCTCACCCGGGAGCCAGACGCACATATAGCCGGCAAGCTCTCGCAGTCCTCCCCCAGCCCGAGGGCATGTGGCCCAAGGAGCACAAGTGGCCCTGGATGGACAGACGGAAAGACTACAGTTGTCGCATGCATGTAGGGGAGTATGACTCAGCCAGGAACAGGAAAGGATCTCTGACCCTGGCCACCCTATGGACGGGGCTCGAGGACACGATGCTCATGAGAGAAGCAGACATGCAAGGTTCCACCCCCATCTCATACAGAGAGGAAGCCCAGGCCTCCCACTGCTCTGAGAGGTTGCCCGGTCTGTGCCCACCCCCTGGATTCTCTCCCATGGCTGCATCACGTCAGCACCTTCCCTCATGCACCCTGCAGGGCCTGTGGTCTTGTGGGCTCTGCACCTGCCGCACGCATCCTCCCAGGGTGCACATAGCACCCGGCTCACGCCCTGCACGCCTCTGCTCAAACCCACCAAACACATGTGCAAACACATACACACAGTCCATCTTTGTGTGACAGTGTCTGCTGTCTTCTCCGTCATCCGGTGGGTGGATGGACAGATGGACAGATGATAGATATATCAATGGATCGATAACAAATGGATAGATGGATGGATGGATAGATGGACGGTTGGATAGATAGATACATAGATATGCTGGAGGGACAGGTAGATGATGGATGGATGGATGGATGGGTACATATTTGGTAAAGAAATGGATGGATAGATAGATATAGATATGATAGATAGATGATGGATAGGTACATTGATACATGATAGGTTGATGCATGGGTAGATAATTGGTTTGTAAGTGGATGGGTATGCAGGTGAGTGGATGGATGGATGGATGGATGGATGGATACTTAGATATCATGGATGGATGCATAGACAATGGATGGATGGATACAAGGATATCATGGATGGATGCATAGACAATGGATGGATGGATACATGGATATCATGGATGGATACATAGACGATGGATGGATGGATACGTAGATATCACGGATGGATACATAGACGATGGATGGATGGATACATGGATATCATGGATGGATACATAGACGATGGATGGATGGGTACGTAGATATCACGGATGGATACATAGACGATGGATGGATGGGTACGTAGATATCACGGATGGATACATAGACAATGGATGGATGGATACATGGATGTCACGGATGGATACATAGACGATGGATGGATGGGTACGTGGTTGGTAAGTAAATGGATGGATAGAGATGTAAGTGGATGGACGGATGGATAGATTGTAGATAAATACATGATGGCTGGATAGACAGAGAATACTGATAGATGGATACATGCATGGTGGGTAGAAGGATAGATTGAGAGAATGTAAACGGAAGACAGACGGACAGAGATAGGTTATTGAGGCCTGGGGGCACACGTAAGCACTGAATACACAAATAAGAAGACAGAGAGGTGTGTGTGTGACCCCAACAGTCCACGGCTGGGAGAACTGGCTCAGAACACACCCCACACCCGGCTTTCAAAGCTTTGACCCAGAGCCCGGTCAGTGAGGGCCCCACCCGTTGGAATCCCCTTCCTCAAGCAGGTCCAAAGTGGGAGAGAGAGAGTGTCCAGTCGCCCCCGCAGGACAGAAGGGCCACCACGGGGGAGTGGAGGACCGGGCAGGAAATGCCACGCGGGGCAGTCACAGCGACACACGCGGACACCGGTAGACAGCCCACAGCCCTGCTGACAGGGAGGAGGTGGGGAAGCCACCCTGGCAGCCCAGAAGGTCGCGTCCCAGCTGTTCCCCTGTGGCAGCTGCTCCCCACTGCCAACCCCGCCATCCCCAGCCTGGGGGCCACAACCCAGGGCAAGGAAAGTCTGTGGCAGCACAGCCCAACGGAGGGGCACCCAGTCAAGGCAGCATCCCAGCTTGCGGGCCTGGATGCCTGGACAGGTGAGATGCAGGGGTGGGGTGTGCAGAGTCATAGGGGGTCTCAGCGACCAGGACAAGCGTCAGGAAGTGTCTGTGCGGGTCGTGGGGCGCGCCACAGCCGTGAGGCGAGGCCGGGGTTCCGTGGAGCTCGGGGCTCGGGGTCAGAGCCCAAAACACGGGGGGCGGGGGGGGTCGTCACTGATCCCGAGGTTGGCAAGGGAAGGTTGCCAGGAGTCCGCACGACTGCCGTTTCCCCGGGGCCCACGATGGGGCGCAGACTCCTGCCGGTGGCCCCCATCCCCTTACAAAGGTCAATTTTGTGTTACGCATGTTTTTATCACAATTTTAGGGAGTCTTACCCTAAGTTCACTAACCATAAATGCTCATTGCATTCCGTGACCTTCGTAAAGACTTCAGAGACCCCAGACAAGCGACAGGGAGACAAAGCTCACAGGTAGGTGTCCCCAGGAACACCACTGGCGGCTCATGGTGGAGGCTGTGGGGGAGGCCTTGCCTGTCCGTTGTGGCCTGTCTTCCCACCCACCGTCTTCAGAAGCCCAGCTCCAGAGCCCAAATCCCTAAAACAACCCGACCTCTCCCTGCGCAGGTTCCAGAGCCACCCACCCACTCAATCCAGAACCCAGAAGGTCCGGAAAGATGGTCTTCCTGCCGTTTCACAGGCTTTCTGGTCAACCTGCCTGTAGTGAGACTTTGAGAAAGGTTCTCCAATGCACAAAGGCAAGATGCCTCTCAGGGTCCTGTCCTGGGCTCCCACTAAGGTAGGACGTTCCTACTGTATGAAGCCACGGGCCCAAACCCCAGTGTGAGTCCCCAGTGTGAGCCAAGGACTGCGGTTTGGGGTACCGTGAAGAATCCTCAGTTGTAGTTGTGAGTGCCGTGATGGTGCCACGTCGACAAATCCCAGCGGAGGCTTGGAGCACGTGTCTCCAGGGTTTAAGCGGCCAGCCGACACTCTGCCGCAGGTGGACGACTGTACGAAGACGTGTCACGGGGTTGTAACGAGGATCGGCGGTCTGGTTCTGGGCCGGTGGGGCCCTGCGTGATTGGAATATGGGCTGGGCTGTTTGTGCTGAAGGTTGAGAACCAGCATGCCAGACACATACTCCCCCAACCCCATCGTCCGTGCCCTGGACAGCCAACGCTGCCCGTCCACACCAGCGGCTGGAGGACTTTCTGAGAAGCCCAGCGGAGCCTCCCAGACACCGTCAGGGTGACAGCTTTTCCTGGACGTACCCTTGCCTTGCGTCTATAAGCATTTGCTATGACACCAAATCCTCCCCAAAAGACCAAATAAAAAACCCCAGGGATTTCAGCTCTTACCTTCTTTGTCTGGTTCTCTACATCTTGGAGAAAAGATCCTTCTGGAATCTCCTGGAACCAATCAAAAGGCACATTTGTCTTCATCTAGAGAGCTCATTGGCCGTCTCCCCATTCCACGTGCTGTCCTCTGCTTCCTCGGGATCTCATGGCCATGCCTACGACTCCGGGACGGACATACACAGAGCTCCTTCGTGGGGTTTTTTTGGAGGAAGTGGCGGTGCCCTTATGGGAATCCTGAAAGAGCAGAGGGATGGATCTGTAACGTCCAACACCTGGTCACATTCTCGACACGAAGACTAGCGCTGCTCATATCGTGCCATAAACCGGCCCAGAACAGTCACGCGATCCTTTCACGCTTCTTTCGCATTGGATTTACATGTTTTTGCTGGAAAGTGCTGTGGCCCAGTGCGGTCAGCACATTTGTGGGTATAAAATCCAGCCTTGTGGCACTTTCCCAGAGCTAGGAATGGAGCCCTTCCGGGTGCTTGAGGTGCACCTGGCTCTGGAGAACGGTGGGATCCTCCAGGTCTGCAATCTTGGAAAACCAAGGACACAGGAGGAGGGCAGACGTGCCACCAGCAGCCACTGAGGGAGGAGAGGGATGCTGGCTAGAGTCCGGCTCCCAGTGGACTCCAAGCTGCTGGCGCCCCCCAGTGTGGTAAGACCGGGTAGGACAAGGAGAGGTTGAGGATCCTGGGGTCCTGGGCTCTGAGACGTGGGAGCCTCCTTCAGCCCCAGGACTAGCAGAGAAGACACACACAAGAGAGAGGAGACACAGGGACCTTCCAGACAGTCACCCTGTCCCCGCATACCTTCCTGTCAGAATGGGGTCCAGGCACGAGGGGCTCTCAGAGGGTCTGTGGAATGACCACCATGGTATGTCTTGGCCGTGACACCAGGGGCTGGTATTTCAGGAGCTGAGCACCCAGGGATGGGAGTGTGGCCTGGCACGGACAAGGAAGGGGTGAAGCAGACCAAGCCCACTCCCCCACCCTGCGGTCCTGGCTAAGCCCCTCCCGGTTCCTCCATTCCTTGCCTTTACCGTGGAAAGACCTTAAGGGCAGGCAGACTTTTCTCCCGAGACCCACGAGAGAACAAAGGAGGCCACGTACACAGAACGGTCGCTGTGAAGAAACACGGAAATGTCCATACAGATGTAACGTGCGTAAGCGATGACCCTGATAGGACAGCACCTGAAGTGGGTCGCCACCGCACTTGTCCCACTCACAAATGACAGGTCTACGCCCCTCAACTGACAGCGACTCACCTGCCACATCCCAGGAAAGCATAACTTGGCAACAGGAAAACCGAAATGCTCCCAAAGGAAATTAGGTACATTCCATGTAAAATGTTTACAGCCCGGCTGTTTCCATTGCTTCAAAAAAATAGATCGCACAGACTGCCACAATGTTTTAGATCAAAAGGGGGACGTCCATGCACATGCAGGGTTTTTAATTTTTTTATTATTTTTTGGTAGAACTTTTTCGCATTAAAACGGTCAAGTTTTGTCTGAAATTATTACCTCCTGGAAACAAAAAGCACATTTTTGTCCCAAGAAGAAAAAAAAAAAAAAAACAATTATGCTATTCAATTTGTGGCTACAAAGATGTACTGTAATATGAAGTAATAAAACAGAAAGAACAATATAAAGTAAGAGTTACACAGATTAAATTGCCCTAATAGAAACCTGACAGAGGGGAGCAAGTGTGCTTTATTGAGAAAGCTTTTACCAACGTGTAATCAATAATAAAGTTTATACATCCTGTCTCATGACTTGATTAAAAAATTCTTCTATTTATTAAATAAGTCCACGTCGTTCTGAGATGTAATGAAACAGCTGTCGTGGGTCTGGGGTCATTTTTCTTCGGAGAACAGTCAGCATTCTGCACCAGCCTCCTGCGTGTCCGTATTGCCTCGTGTAGACGTGCAGGGCTGGGACCGTTCCGCTTCCTCTCGGAGATCACGTAACTGCACCACCGTGGACTCTCCACGAGGGAAAACGGAGAAAGGACGCGGACTAATGCAGGTGCCGGATGTCGGGGTCCTGCATCGTCCAAAAGCGCGTCCTCTCTGCAGGGAACCCGCACCACTGTGATTTAGGACCATTTCTATTCCCAACACACAGGCGATAACAAGCAGTTTTAAGAACCGGGATTCGATACCTGAGCTGGCAGCCTGCAAGGCAGCCTGTCCAGTCTGTGCCCTAACACCCCAACTCATGGGATACTGATCTTGTATGTGTTTAGTGTGGCCAAAGGCACCTGTGCCCACAAGAGTGCCGGCACTGCGGGGAGCACTCAGGTGTGCCCAAAACACCAGACGTTACGGCAGCAATGACGCCTGATGGCCGGTGCCCCAGCTTCCCCAGCCGGGTCTCTGCCCGCCATGCATGGGGTTGTTATAAGGCAAGATGAGTGAGAGCTTGGGACATACAACGGGACAGCATCCCCCTGCTGCCTGCTGGCCATAGCGCCCAGCCTCGGATCTCAGCTCCACCGCACATACCCCAACTTCAAGGAGCCCCACCTCCAGGAACCCACATTCATTCCAATGAGGTGCCTGCCACATACAAAAAACCATGCTGCCCTGTCCCCGCCTGGCCTCAGTGGGCACTTGCCCTTCGTGCCCTCTAATGAGCATGACAGGAAGAGAAGTGAGGTGGAAGTGAATTTGCTCCCGACGGTCACCTCGTCAGCCAGTGCTCCTCCCCACCACCCACAGACACACACACACAATCGCACACTTGCATACACACAATCACACAGTCACACACTCCCACACATCATCGCATGCTTATACACATGGTCACACACGCGCACAAATACACATAATGCCATATGCAACCATGCAAATATCTACACAAATATTGTGTCCCTCAACCGGGGTGCAGGCAGATGTCAGTACAGAGCAATGAGGCTCTGAGGTAATAGGACCCCAACGAGGACGACACTGGGTGCTGGAACTGCTGGGAGATGGCTCACCCTTCACAACCCCAAAGAGGGCAGGGCTCTCGGTTCTGGCAGCCCCGTGTCTCTCTGGAATGTTCCAGAATGCTGCTAATTATACCATGTACTAGGAGGATTTTTTGAAATATTTTATTTGTTTATTTGACAGAGAGAGAGACAGTGAGAGAGGGAGCACAAGCAGGGGGAGTGGGTGAGGGAGAAGCAGGCTTCCTGCCAAGCGGGGAGCCTGACACGGGGCTCGATCCCAGGACCCCGGAATCAAGACCTGAGACAAAGGCAGACGCTTAATGACTGAGCCCCCCGGGTGCCCCTAGGAGGATTTTTTAATATCCCACCAGTGGGGAGATGACAGAAACAACACCTCATCTGAATGTCTGAACAAACGTCCCTTTTTCTGAGTCCCCTCTCGTTTGAATTACTGTAGCTTGCATGAACAACAAGGAGGGATTAGGGAGTACTGGATGTCAGTAACGAAAATCACCCCACCCCCACCCCTGGAGCTCCCAGGCATGCTGCTCTCCTGTGCAATTCTAAAATGGGGAGGGGGCTCTCCTACATCCAGGAGAAACTCCACGTCAGACCATCCATTAGCATTCTCTGCGGAACACACCACCCCATAGATTCATTTACTGATCAAACACGTATTTAATAGAAACCTACCCTGCGCCAGGCACTGTCCTTGGGACTGGGTCTCAGCAGTGGGCAAAACTAGGTCCCCCTTCCTCAGGGGATGCATTCCAACAGGGGTTGGAGTGGTCTTCCAAAGGGCACATTAACTCTAGGGAGTCAGCAACACCTTATTTGTTGTCATAACTTCAACATCTTTACCTATAAATCTTTTTCCCCAAGAATTCTGCTTCCAACCACATGGAGTAACAGGGACCAGATTCACTCTACCACATGAAACAACCCCAGAAATGCACAAAACATACAAAATCATGGTTTTCAAGACATCGGTCATCAGCCAATAGAGCAGTGATCCCCAAGGGACAGGAAACAGGGAGATGGGTTCCTGATTGCTCAAGGTCACTACCTTGAGAGAGTTTCCAGACACGGGAGACCCAGGTGGAGCCCTGAAGACTCCCTAAGTTGAAGACCCAGGGCTGAGACTAGGGGAGACCAAGAAGGTGAGATCCTGAGAGGAGATGACTGTCCAGAGAGAATCCAGAAATGCACGGAGGGTCCCCTTTTGTCTATTTAAATGTTGATGAGCACAACAGGGTGCCAACCTAGCCAAGAATGAGGTAAAAATCACCTGAAAGGATCCAGGATCTGGAGGAATGGGGCTGGGTGCTCACCCTGGGCTGGGCACCTTGCATGTTCCCTGAGCCAGACTAGAAAATGTAACCACAGGGCACAGGGCAGGTAAGATAGTCAGCAAGACTTTGTCTCAGTGTTGGAGAATCACTAGCTGTAGACAAAACACCATTTTGGTTCCACCTAGCAAATCTTAAAAGCAAGACCCAAAGGGATCAAACCATTTCCAAGTGTACTTCATGGCAAACCTCTATAATACTTACAGGAATGCAAAAAAATATCCAGCAGCATCCAAAATAAAATCCATAATGTGTGGTATCCAGTGAAAAACTATCCAACCAAAAAATATGACCTCTACAAGAAGACAAATCTAGTCACTGAAAACAACCCCAAGCTGTGACTTAGGGTAGAATCTGCAGAGACATTAAAACAGTTATAACTGAAAAAAAAAAAAAAACAGTTATAACTGTATGCAACATGTTCAAAAATTAGAGATGGGGGGCCTATAAAAATAATGAAATCAAACTTTCACAGATGTAAATAACAATGTCTGAGAGGAAACACACCATATGGGATTAACAGCAGGTGAGATTAACGAACTTGAAGATGTAGCAGTAAAAACTATCTCAGATGAAACACAGAAAGTGTAAAAATGGTGTAAATGAACAGAGCAGGCTGGGAGAGAGGTGGAGTTGGGGAAGAGGGAGAGAGGAAAAACATTTGGAAAATATACTGGCTGAAGACTTCCCAAATTTGAAGAAAATGTTAAACCCCAAATCCAAGAATCCTAACAAACTCCAAGCACAAGAGATACAAAGAAAACAACGTTGGGGTACATTGTAATCAAACTGCTCAAAACCAGTGCTAAGAGAAAACTCTTAAAAGGAGCCAAGGGAGGGGGAGAGACTTGGTGCATACCTAGAAACAAGATGATGTTGAAAGCAGATTGCCCATCGAAACAACACAGATAGGAAGGTAGTGGAGGGACATCTTTTAAGTTCTGGGAGAAAGAAAACTCTCAGCCTGGAATTCTATACCCAGCTATAGTACCTCTCATGAAAACCACATGTTTCCAGGCTTTTGACAGCTGAGACAATGTATCACTAACATTTCTGTTGTACAGAATGGTAACAATGTTTCATTTGGCAAGACAGAAATGTTCATGGAAAATAGTATCAGAGGGAAACAGGGATCCAGTCCAAGAAAGTGAGACTATCAGAGAAGGTAACTACATGGGTAAATATGTATACTACTTTCCTTATTATTTAGATCTCTTTAAAACAGCCTGGCTATCAATGGATCAAATGTGTGTGCCCCTGCCCCACATTCACACGTTGCAGCCCTGACCCCCAGTGGAACAGTACTTGGAGGACGGGCCTTTCAGGAGGTGGTTAGGTTGAGATGAAGTCATGAGGGTACTGTCCTCATGATGAGATCAGTGTCCTTATGAGAGTCCCACACACATACCACGCCTTTCTCTTGTTCTCTGCCACAGAAGAACAGGGGGAAGGCAGCCATCCTCAAGCCAGGATGTCCCCAAAATGTCCCACAGCTGGATCTCAGATGGGAGGCTCCCAACCGAGAAAAGTAAATGTCATTTGAGGCACCCCGTCTGTGGTATTCTGTGAGAGCAGCCCTGAGCGGACCAAGACCATGGCTTTAAAACCCACCTGGCAAAATGAAATGGTCAGGGAAAGATCTTGCTCCCATCTTTAATCCTTTCTCTGAAGTTGGTGGGAAGTGGCAGGAGCATGCAAACGTTTGTCAGAAAAGTGAGACTCACACGCCAGTTGCATGGCAAAGACCAGGGGCCTGCACCCTCCCTGGTTATGGTGGCTTTTCCAGGAGTTCCTTAGAGCATTCCTAATATTTGGGGTGTCACTGGCCATTAGGGTCCTGCCTGCTCCTTTTATTGCTGTACCCACAGCTGCCTTCGAAGCATCCCTGCCCTCCGCAGCTCTGTACGCATGTCCTGGGGCCACCGTAACCAGTGAGCCCAATGGAGAGGAGGATCCTAACCCGACAGGAGTTCATCTCCTCCCATCCTGGAGACCAGATGTCTGAGATCTAGGCAGGGCAGAGGTGGGTCCTCCTGGGGTCTCTGAGGGAAAAGCTGATACTATCCCAGCTTATGGAGCTGCCCGTGATTCTTGGAGTCCCTTGGCTTCTGGACGCATCCCCTTCATTCTGTCTCTGTTTTCATGTGGCTTCCTCCATGTCCATGTCCATGTCCAAATGTCCCCTTCTTACACAGACACCGGAAACAGTGGATCAGAACCCACCTGGGCACCTGGGTGGCTCAGTGGGTTGGGCCTCTGCCTTCGGCTCAGGTCATGATCTCAGGGTCCTGGGATCGAGCCCTGCATCGGGCTCTCTGCTCGGCGGGGAGCCTGCTTCCCCCTCTCTGCCTGCCTCTCTGCCTACTTTGTGATCTCTCTCTGTCACATAAATAAATAAAAATCTTAAAAAAGGGAGTTGAGGGAAATTGGAAGGGGAGGTGAACCATGAGAGACTATGGACTCTGAAAAACAACCTGAGGGTCTTGAAGGGGCGGGGGGTGGGAGGTTGGGGGAACCAGGTGGTGGGTATTAGGGAGGGCACAGATTGCATGGAGCACTGGGTGTGGTGAAAAAACAATGAATACTGTTATGCTGAAAATAAATAAAAAATTTTTTTAAAAATCTAAAAAAAAAAAAATAGAAGAATCCACCTGCATGACCCCATTTGTACATGATTACTTCTGTAAAGACCACATCTCCCAACACGGTCACACGCTGAGTTCCTGAGGGCTAGGACACCAATATGTGGATTTGGGGCACAGTTCAGTGCACAACGGATGTGAACTGGACCCTTCTTTCAGTTGCTGTGTCATCCCTTTTCATGGGATGTTTCTGCCATCTGGGATGGGCCCCCACTTTCTCATTCCACCCCCTCCTCTGCGGCTGCCCCTCCCCTTCCCCCACACTGCTGACAGTCCTCGAGGATATTGTCCAACTTTTCACCTGTTTCCTCCAAACTGCGAGCTTCTCCCAGGTACATCTCACAGGCTTCCATGTCCCCAGGACCCGATACGTAACATGGGCTGCACAGGAGTGTCGAAATGCCCCAGACCATGGCTTGCCGTGGGACCATCATTTTATTCCTTTAGGACAAGGAATCATGTTCATGCATGCTTCTGTTGAACACAGCGGTCTCTCTGCGGATCGGGAGACCAGCTCCCAGGGGGAGTTGACTCAACAGGGAAGGCGGGAGGAGAGCTGGAGAGTTCCTCACGATGTCACGTTCCCAAAAATGCACACTTCTGCAGGAAAAGAGAGAACAGAAAACACGCTGTCTGCTTCCCCCGTCCATGCTGGGTGAGCTGTTGAGGAGTTTTTGCCTGAATTCACGTTCCTCGGGGTCCACACCAGACGGCAAGTCCCTAGACATCTCCTGAATTCTGAAAGGACCATGGGCAGGGCCGGGATGAGCAGCCAGACCCAAGGAAGGAGAATCCTTTGGGGGATTGTTGGCCGTCAGAAGCCTGAGTTCGTAGTTCCGGATCCTGAGTTCCTGCAGAGACAAGAGGGTGCTGGACGGGGAAGAGGGGGTCCTTAACTCTGAACGCTGCATCACACTCCACGGGGTTGACTGAACATCAAGCGCGTCCCCTCTCTCCCGCATGAGTTGGTGTGCCTGGAAAGGTGTGGGAACCGGCCACCTCCAGCACAGTGGGAAGGCGTGCAAGCACCGTGCAATCAGGAGGGGAAACCGTAACCTTGTGCGATGAGGAAAGGAGTAAGCTCTGCAGAAACTCAGCCCTGGGTGGTATAATTCCACCCTGGGTCCAGACCGTGGCCTCCCAGGTTTCACGCACTCTCTCCTCGGCTGAGTGCACGGAGTCTGGAACACAAAAATGTTAAGCAGCGCAGGAATTCCCGAGTCTTGCCACCCACACGGGCACAGCCATCGAGCCTCATCCTTCCCCCACCTGCTCGCCAGAAATAGAGCCGCCAAGTACGTCCGCTGTCCACTGGCGGGCGCGGCGGTATGCCCGACAAATGTGGGCTGCAGGCTTCGCATGGGATGTTTTTAGAGTGCTGAGATCCAGTCCACTCACGCTGAGGCCAGAAATAAACTGTCAGATGTGCAAGGCGTCCAGGAGACACGGGCTTGGTAGCATCTTGTCGCCGCCTTGGTCCGCACAGCTGCTGGGAGGGGATGCACAAAGTGAACGTGCCCCGCAGCATCCACCGGGACCACACGTGGGACTCCGTCTCCCGTGGATGCCTCCACGTGGGCCCGTTCCTCCTGAGGACTCACGGTGATGTTCTCCTTTTCAAACCAGCGACAAAACTGACACGGTGTTCTTTCTGCTGCTTGTCACTGTGGTTCCCGGACGGTTTCCTCACCAGGGTCTTTGCTAGAGCGCTAGAAGTGCAGCTTCATGGTCCTCTTGGCTCTCAGCCTCTGTCGAGGGGGTCTCAGAGCTCTGCTGGCTTCCATTCAGCGTTCGTGCCCCTGCCTGTCTGGCGCTCACACGTTTGCACACCCACGATCTCACGCGTTTGCACACCCATGATCCCCCAGGCACGGAGGTCTGAGCTGCCGTAGCATCTGGCTTTTGCCTCGGTCGTGGTATCTTCCGCACGGCGCCATGCCTGTCCACACACGTGTGCCTGTACCCGCCGCCCCGAGGTGGGAGGCACAGGCTTCCCCACACACTCACAGCACACAAGACTGGGGTCGTCTACAGCCTGCGGGGTGTGTGAGCGCAGGGACCTTTCTGCATCTGACGGAAGGGGGTCAGCTTCAAACAAAGCTGGGTTGGGAGCAGAATCCCCCAGATAGAGAGCTGGCTTCCCGGGGGCCTTGGCTAGCCCTCAGCATGGGGCAGGTCCTGGGGATGCACAGGGAGCGCTCGTCTCCTGAGGATGCCCGGCCCCTGTCTCAGGACCCCGTGCAACAAGCTTCCGCACCCCAGCGACACAGAGAGACGCCCACGGCCGGCACCTAAAATCCACAGATCCAAGGAGCCCCTGAGTGCCTCAGCGGGTGACGGGTCTGCCTTCGGCTCCAGCCATGATCCCAAGGTCCCGGCAGCAAGCCCCACAATGAGCCCACATTGCGACGAGAGCCCCTGCATCCTATCAGGCCCCGTGCTCGCCAGGGGGTCCGTTTCTCCCTCTCCCTCTGTCCCTCCGCCCCGTTCATGCATACGCGCGCTCTCTCTCTCTTAAATAAATAAATGAAAACTTAAAAACAAAATAAAATCTACAGATTCAAGGGCGAGGCGACAGAGGTGGGGACTACTTCTGAACACGTGTCCCTCCAGGCTCAAGAAATTGCCAACGGGGCAGACACAGCCCAACCCCCCATGGGAGAGACAACACCTGCCCAAAGGACCCCCCACCACAGCCTCCCTGGAGAGGTTCAGCGGCAGGAAGCTGTGAAGCATTCACTTCATGGTGCAGGTGTGGGGTTGAAATCCATATGGGAAACTTCAAAGCCATCTTGACAATTCAGGGGTTATAAAAGTAATGCAAAAAAAAAAAAAAACGAAAATTATATATAATAGACCACCCTGTATTATATCATTAGTGGTGTACTTGTATTTATTGTAAAGGAAACACACGTACTTTCAATCTCTTTGTTATGTATCCATCCATCCATCCATGCACCTATCATCTGTCTATGTACCTGTCCATCCACGCATCCAACCATCCATCTATCCATCCGCATGTCCTTCCAGCTATGTACCTACCGATCTATCATCTCTCTATCCGTCCATGCACGTATGTATACAGCTACGTATCTATCTACCTGTATACATCTGTTTCGTCCCTCTCTCTAGAAGGAAAGTCGAGCTCAATACGTGTACGACTTCTCAAAGATCCAAGGGCCCACTGTCCCTATGTGTTTTCAGAGAAAGAACTTGCATTGTCTTGGACAACACCATCAGGTTTGGGTCTAAACTGGGTCAGAACGGATACTGAAGTCAACAACCCACTTCTTTCACGTAACCCAGTTCTGACTCTGCCACACCCTCGGCCGTTAGAAAATGACAGTTCGACAGTAAAGTTCACAATTGTGGGGGCCAGAAGCTTCCTGAGCCAGGCTTATCGCTGGTGGTTGTGGAATGTTCTCTGGCCCCTAGGGAAGGCTTTTGCTGTACGTGAACCACAGAGGGGCCGCCTACTCGGGGAGGTCCCCAGGAGAGCGTGCCAGGAGATGGGGTGCGTCCCCTCCTCCCAGCACCTCACACCACCTTGTCCCATCTGGGTTGTAGGCCGGGCACAGCACACACCGGGCAGACCCAGCACGGTGTCTGCCCGAACCCGGAAGAGTTCTGCGTCCCTGGGACGCCAAGAAAGGCTCATGAAACGGTGCGTTTCTGTCATGGAAGTGCCTGCCCGTGCTTCGACGCCGACGTGGGGAGTTAATGACATCCTCGGATTCTGCAGCCAGACAGTAATGCGGCTTTAATGCCATGCGTGGCTGTGATTTCCTGAAATCTGCTGGTCATAACCTCCAGGGCATGAGCAAGGGCCCTTAAAATAACCCGAGTTATGTGCTGCCAAACCTCACTTACCTCAGCTGTCCCCCGCAAGGGCATTCTTTCCACCCGGCTGCTGAGGGGCACACAGCAGGTGGCTGCGGCCAGCTGAGTGGACACGTCCTCTCGAGCCTGGGGATCAGCAGCAGCAAAGGACTGTGGTGTTTGGGGCGGCCCAGTCTGACCAGGGTGTCCCAAGACGCCCCACAGGCCTCCTTAAGACCATCGCCCGAGACCTCTTGCACACAGCGGTCAGGCCTCTGTGCCCCGTTCACTTCCCAAAGTCCTTCCAGTGTGTGACTGTTCCGGGGCTGTGTGACAGCTGGCCACAGGCTGGGGGCCTAAAGCCACGGAATTCATCTTCTCCCACCTCCAAGACCGGACGTCTGAGATGCAGGCAGCGCAGGGCTGCTGAGATCCAGGCAGAACAGGGCTGGGCTCCCACCTGAGGCTGCAGGGGAGGGTCCTTTATTCCTCTTCCAGCTTCTGGGGCTCCAGGCTTTCCTGGGTGGGGATTGTGTCCCTCTCATTCCATGTTCTGGAAGTTAGGATGTGGACATGTCTCCTGGGGAACCCATTATGCCTGTTTACCTCGCCATGATTCCTGCCTTGGTAGTAGAACATTTAGAAATTCTCTCTCTCTCTCTCTATCACACACACACACACACACACACACACACAGCCAAGTGACCCCACCAGTGACCAGGACGTACATCACATTCCAGTCCGGCCGTACCTACCGCCAACATTGCCGGGTCACAGGCCGACGCCATGTTGAACCCTTGAGAAACGGCCAGACTATTTCTTGTTCTCTCTTAACAGCAACTTGGATGGTGTCCCCTGCGTCTCCCCGTGGCGCCCTGTCCCATCACTACAAGGCCCTACGGACCTGCACGGCTCACCCACCAGCACATTATCTCAGCCCATAGGCTCCAGTCCAGAGCCTTGGCTCTGCCTGGACAAGCAGAGCTCACTCCTGCCTCAGGACCCGCCCCCTGGCTGCTTTCTGTGGGTGGGACCCTCATTCCCATTTTCGGGGCTAATTCCTTATATCTCCAGACCACTCTGGAGCCCCCAAGTGAGAGGAGCCCCCAAGGCGTGTCAAATGCAGTCCTTCTCGGTTTCAGGGCCACCACATGGCCCCTTCTTCCCTAGAACAGAGCGCCCCATTTCTCCCCCCGCCATGTGCATTAATCAGTCCTTTATCATGATCATGCACATCTGGAAAAGAAATACCCACGCTCACTCTTCTCTGAGGGGTGGGGTGCGAGGCTGGAAAACGAGAGATTTTTGTTCTCTTTAAACTGGGGCTGCCTTTTCCAAGATCTCTCCACACAGAGTACCTATGTCTTTTACAATCCTTTAAAAAAATAATAAATGATCTAAATCACGAGCTCTGGCTCTCCGAAATACAACCCCATGTCATTAAGAAAAATGCGCCTTCCGTGCTCGGGGTCAGATGTAGGTCCTCAGCAGGAGAAACCAGCGCCTGCCGCCCGGAGTGCCGACAGGCCTGCATTTATGCCGGCGGAAACAGAAGGCAGGATCACATCCGAGATCCTAGGGGTGTCTGCCCCATGGAAGAAGTTCAGGGGCAAAATGTACACCAGAGCAGAGAGTCCCGCGTCTGACGCCGGAGGTAACGATAGAAGCGGACGAGAGCCGTTTCCGCCCGACAGAGAAGCCGGCCTGCTCTCTCCGAGCGGGCACGCGGCTGAGAAGAGCGAGAGGCTGCCTTCTCGCCGGTTCTTTCCTAAACGTATTTATAGCCTAACGTTTTCCAAAACAGTTTTAACACACATTTATTTTTAGCCCCCCCGCGTGTCACTATGGGAAATCCGGGAGACAGAGAAAGTCTTTCTGAAATCACTTGCTACGTCTTCCACCTTCACGGAAAGGACCTTCCTTTGGCGCCTGACCTCCCGGCTGTCCCCGGAGGCTGTTTGGACGGGGCCACCTTGCCGGGCGGCTGGGTTGCCGTGTCGCTCTCCCTTCCGCGGCACAAGCGCGTTTCCCTTGGTCTGCGCTCTCGCGTGTCTTCCTTCGCAGACTGTCCTGAGTCCACACGACTCGCTGAAGCCGCCAGCCTCCGTCCTCGGTCGTTTTGAGCGCTTTCGAGGTTTCCTAACGACGGGTCTGAGAGCGCCGGAGGCCTGGGCTTGCTTTGGGGTTGTTTCCGTCAGAGTCTGACAGACTGACGATGCTGAACTGCCAGGCCTGGAGCTCATCCATTCGGCTCTCAGCAGGTAGCACACACTTGCTTCCGAACAGGGTCTAACGTAACAGGGGAAGGGATACAATGTGTTCATTAAATTAAAATAAAGATACTAGCATGGGAGTTAGCCATCCCCAGGTGGGGGCCTGCCCTAGATCTCCACCCGTGCGGGCGACCCAACCTCAATTTCGTGTTTGCTCCTCAATTTTTTTTTTTTTTTTTTGGTTCCATGCAATGTAATCAAATAAAAGAGTTTTTTTACCTCATTACTTAAAGACACTGACTTAAAGCCTGTACCAGATGACCCTTCAGGGGTCACAGAGGGAGTGTCTCTCATCTTCCGAGGGGTCTGGAAGAGGTCTTGGTGACAGCAAGTGAGGGCTCACTGTAGATCTCTAGGCTTCATGGTCACAGTGGAGATGGGTACTGTGTGCTGTGTGAGCCTCCTGGGGTGACCACAACAAATGACTCCAAACTGGGCGCTTAAAACCATAGGAATGCATCCTCCCCGAGCCCTGGAGACCAGACACTGAGATCCAGGCGGGGCAGGACCGCTGAGATCCAAGTGGGGCAGGGCTGTGCTCCCTCCTGAGGCTCCAAAGGAGGGTCCTTCCTGCCTCTTCCAGATTCTGGGGCTCCAGGCGTCCCTGGGCTGGTGACCACATCCCTCCCATTTCCGCCTCTGTCTTCATGTGACTTCTCCTCTGTGTGTGTATCTCCCCTCTCTGCCTCAGATCCTGCCCTTAGTCACATCTGCAAAGACCCTATTCCCAAATAAAATCTTATCCTACTCTGAGGTTGAAAAATGGTTCTAAGGGCTTTTCCACGTCAGGTTACCAAATGTTCAACAGAACCTGTAAGGGGAGGGCTTTGATGATGTCAACAAGGAGGAAACTGAGGCCCAGAATGGGTGACACAGAGCTCTGGTCAACAGGTAGAAAGTCCTGACACATGAACTCTTCCCTTAAACAGGAAGCCCTGAGTAGCAGCATGATCCATAACAGGCACAAAGCAGAAACAGCCAAGTGTGCACACACAGATAAGCAGATAAAGTCTGGTCCATCCACACAGGGGACTATGACTCAGCCCTGACAAGGAACAGAGGTCTGACGCCTGCTATCCCACGGACGGACCTTGAGGACACGGTGGTCCATAAGAGAAGCAGACACACAAGGACAAGTTGCATGTGACTCTGTTCATATGAAACATCCCAAACAGGCAAATCCATAGACAGGAAACAGACTCCTGGTTGCCAGGGGCTGGGGGAGGGGACAGGGAGTGACCCTGCTAATGGTGGTGGGGTCTTCTTTTGGAGAGATGGAAATGTTTTGGAACCAGATAGAGGGGATGGCTGGACAATATTGTGAATGTATTAAATGCCACTAGATTGTTCACTTTAAAATAGTTAATTTTAGGTTACGTTAATTTTACCTAAATTTAAAAAATTTTGAAAGATTTTATTTATTTATTTGAGAGAGGAAGACCAAGTGAGAGAGGGAGCACGAGCAGGGGGTGGGGTAGAGGGAGAAACAGACTCCCCGCTGAGCAGGGAGCCCGATGCGGGGCTCAATCCAGGACCCTGGGATCATGACCTGAGCCGAAGGCAGACGCTTAACCGACCGAGCTATGCAGGTGCCCTTAAGTAAAAATTTGACACCTGCAGAGTTCCGTGCAATATCACAGTATTCTGAGCGGCACGGCAGAAGAAGAGATTTGCCAAAGGGCTGTGAGTCGCTCAGGGAGCCACAGAAGGGACAGACCCAGCACGCTGAGGCTGGCCCATCGGGAGGTGACCTGGAGCCCCAGGAGTGAGGCCAGCAGGAGTTGGGGTCCCAGCAAAGCCCCCGTAGCCCCGCTCCCTTCTTGACTGCCCCTTCCGTCGAGCCCCGGAGGAAAGTGTGGCAGGCAGGGGCTACTCGGCGACCTGGGCTCCCACCCCTGCCCGGGTGAGGAAGGGCCAGCAAAGCAGTGACAGGAAGAAAAAATGCACGCAGCTTGAGGTCACAAGGATCACCGGACGACGGGGTCTGCGTCCAGGTGACCATGGGCTCACATGTGCGAGATGAGAGTGGTGAGGTCACAGAGGTCACCTAGGGCCACATCCCTGTCCAGGTCACCAAGAGGTCACATCTACGAGCAGACCAGGGGTGGTGGAGTGACAGAGGTCACCCAGGGGTGGGGAGGTCACAGAGGTCACCTGAGGACATGATCCATGTCTGGCTCATCGCGAGGTCATGTCTGTGAGCAGACGAGGGTCATGAAGTCTGGGAGGTCACCCAGGAGATGGTGAGGTCACAGATGTCACCCAGGGCCTAGCCATGCCAGGTCACTGTGAGGGCACGTTTGTGAGCTGATGAGGGTGGTGAGGTCACAGAGGTCACCTGGGAGATGGTGAGGTCATGTCTGTGAGCAGATGAGGGTAGTGAGGTCACAGGTCACCCGGGAGATGGCAAGGTGACCAGGACCTAGCCATGCCCAGGTCACTGTGAGGTCATGTCTGTGAGCAGATGAGGGTAGTGAGGTCACAGAGTTCACTCAGGAGGTGGCAAGGACACAGAGGTCACCCAGGACCGGGACCATGCCCAGGTCACTGTGAGGTCATGTCTATGAGCAGATGAGGGTGGTGACATCACAGAGGTAATCTAGGAGATGGCGAGGTCACAGAGGTCACCCGGAGATGTCAAGGTCAGAGTTCACCCGGGAGATGGCGAGGTCACAGAGATCACCCGGAGATGGTGAGGTCACAGAGGTCACCCGGGAGATGGTGAGGTCACAGAGGTCACCCGAGATGGCGAGATCACAAAGGTCACCCGGAGATGGCGAGATCACAGAGGTCACCCAGAGATGGCGAGGTCACAGAGATCACCCGGAGATGGCGAGGTCACAGAGGTCACCTGGAGATGGCGAGGTCACAGAGGTCACCCGGGAGATGGCGAGATCACAGAGGTCACCCGGAGATGGTGAGGTCACAGAGGTCACTCGGGAGATGAGGAGGTCATAGAGGTCACCAGGAAATGGTGAGGTCAGAGGGGTCGCCCAGGACCAGGCCTACCTACGCCCAGATCACTGCCAGGTGACGTCTGTAAGCAGACCAGGGCTGGTGAGGTCACAGAGGTCCCCCTGGCCTGTAGGTCATCTCTGTCCTGATGGTCCCAGCTGTGTGTGGGCGTCCAATGGTCTGTCAGCTGAACAGTGCACACAAGGAAGGAGCTGGCCCCCGTGTGGATGCGTGTGGACGTGGGACTCTGGAGAGCTCACACGTGTGGATGGAACTTTCACGGGCAAAAGGTGTTCCTTCTGGAAACACCACCCAGAAAGCCAGGCGTCCCTGCCCCGGAGCTCACCCGTGCTGTTGCTTTCGTCCTCAGACGTCACCAGCTTGTCGAGCACGGAGGAAACGGGCTTCGCGCCCAGCGCGCACGGTGTGAAGAAAAGACAGCCGCGGGAAAACGCAGCGCATCTGACAAGGAGCGAGGGTGGTGGCGATCACTGTCACTAGCGACGCCCAAATAGACGGAGTCCGGGGGAGGCAACGCGGACACCGCGGCTCTCTGTGCTCCTCCCTGGCATCTCCCAGACGCTTACACGAGCACGGCAGCCCGGACCCCGGCTCGGCCCATGCCAGGTCCCGATCTCGCCATTTTCTGCTGCTGACTCTTGACCCCGACACCGTGTCACGCCCCAGCACCGGAGTCCTGCCCAGGCCTCCCCGAGGCATCATGTCCCCGGGGGACCCAGATTTCCAACATGCGGCAGGATTTATGGACAACGAGGTACTTCTGACTCTTCCCTCACCCCCAAAGGATTAATCTCCCCCCTTCCCTAGGTCCTCATCAGGAAACACGTCTCTGGGGAGATCCAGAAGCTTCCCCTTAGTTTTTGCAATGAGACCTGCTTCTCTCCACGATCTGTATCTGTCGGTAGAGACTGGCCTCGGCCGCCGCCTTGGCCCCACACAGCTGTTACATTTTACATGCTCTCACGGACATTAATTCTTCATTTGTGGCCACCCCTTATTTATTTATTTATTACTTATTTCTGCGACGGAGCTGCTATTGGTAAGGTAATAAGAGAACGCGAGGTCTCCACAGTGCGACGAGCCTTCCCGCGCTGTATAGAATATTGAACAGACTTCATTATTCCTTTCAATACCGGAGTGCATTCTGCCATTTGATTACCTGAACCAGAATCATTTCCATACGCCATCCATCACCCTGACCAGTGCAAAGCGCTGAATATTCAGATTAAATTGGAACTTTTTCCCTACGAATAAGGAATTTGATTCTATGCTATAATACACACTGTCTCCAGGGACAGGAAATTGAGTTGAAGGTTGCTGAAGGCAAGTGAGGAAATTTTATTTTCCAAATACAAAATGCTTTTCCTTACCATCAAACCCTGAAACACAGCCGTGGGGAACTGGGGGGTCAGGAGAGAATTCGATCAGAGATGCAAATGGAAAAGGGGCATTTTTCGACTTAACTTTTATTTCTCCAAACAAGTGCTGGCAACCGGCACGCGGGACAAAGAGGTGTTTGTCCAGGTCTCTGGATTTCCTCGGATGAATCAGGATGCAGTCTTGGTGAGTTAAAGAGAAGGCAAAGCATCTCCAGGAGGCCTTGTGCTTAGAGGCCAGAGGCTAGCTTCCCTCAGGGACCTCACAGGTCCCTTGTGGACCCCGGGCACTCGGATAACACAGCAGGACAATCCTGTCTCACGTGGGTTTGCAGGAGATCCTCACCACGTGTGTCACAGTTAGCATCTTAAACATTTGAGCCTTAAGGAGGGGATGTGGCCAGTCTGTTTCTCCACTTCCTGCCCCAACACAAATATTTATTCACTGGGCCATGGAAAAAATACTTTTCCAGTCATGGAAAAGTAGAAACTTACAGGCCATAGATCTACCACTACTACTGTAAAAAAACACGGTGTCCCGTGAGACTAGATACCAGGCACCCTGGCTTTCTTCAGGAGAAAGATTAATTTGCTTTGACATTCCCCCTATGTTTAAAATACACAAAACGGACAGACTGTTCTCATCACACAGAGTTCCTCAGAGCCTCCTCAAGGGCTGCTTCCACTAGCTGGATCAAAGCAGATTTCCAGCCTTATTTCAGTAGAATCTTCCCATTTTAACAAGTACCCAGGCTGTTACTTCCTGGGGCATCTGTAACAAATTCCCATAAACCGGCGCATAAAACCACAGGACTGCATCCTCCCCCAGCTCTGGAGATGGGAGTCTGAGATCCAGGTGGGGCAGGGATGCTGAGATCCAGGTGGGGCAGGGATGCTGAGATCCAGGCAGGACAGAGATGCTGAGATCCAGGTGGGGCAGGGATGCTGAGATCCAGGTGGGACAGAGATGCTGAGATCCAGGCGGGACAGGGATGCTGAGATCCAGGCGGGGCAGGACTGCTGAGATCCAGGTGGGGCAAGGATGCCAAGATCCAGGCAGAGCAGGGATGCTGAGATCCAGACTGGCAGGGCAGAGCTCCCTCCTAAGTCTCCAGAGGAGGGTCCTTCCTGCGTCTTCCAGCTTCTGCGGCTCCAGGCATCTCTGGGCTTGTGGTCACATCCCTCCCATCTCTGCTTCCATCCTCATGTGACTTCTCCTCTGTGTCTGTGTCTCCTCTGCTGTCTCTTACGAGGACACCTGTCATTGAATTCGGGACCACCCTGATCCAGGACGAGCTCTTCCCTTCATCACCTCTGCAAAACCTACTTCCAATCGAGGTCCCCTTCCCAGGGCTGGAGGTCAGGATGTGGACATAACTTTGGGGTTAGCTGCTGAACATTTGTCCACACCTACAATGGAGGGAAGAGTTCTCTACATAAGAACAGGGTTTCACTTTTCAGAGGCTTTTGACCACGTCCGCCTGGTTTTCACTCACACGATCTTGATGCAAACCCTCCACCTGCCCATGTCCCTAAACAGCTGGTGGCTTCATCGCTCAGACAAGGCCGATTAATCAGACTCACACACCTGGACGGTTGTAAAACTTATAAGAGGAATGATGAGCGGACCATCGAGCGCTGTCAGCCACGACAGTTGCCCAGAAACTTGAAATCTTTGCAGAGCCACGGAGAACACAGAGGCAGAGAACAGTCCTCGAGCACTGCTATTGCGACGAGAGACGTGTGCAGCCCGAGGAGGGCCCTCTCCCAGACCGCACACCATTCCTCAAGGAGGCCTTATCCCTCTCCTTCCAACACCTTTTTCTGGTTCCATCAGCATCTCGCCTTCCCACTCCTCACCCAGGTTTCTCTCTTCACCTCCTCTCCTTTATTCTCTACCTATGTGCTTCCTTTAAAAAAAATTGGAGTGAAATTCACATAACATAAAAATAACTACTTAAAAAAAACATTTTGTTTATTTGACAGAAAGAGAGAGAAGAAGCAGGGTGAGACAGAGAGGGGAGAAGCAGGCTCGCCACTGAGCAGAGAGCCCAACTCGGAGTTCAATCCCAGGACTCTGGGATCATGACCTGGGCCGAAGGCAGACACTGAACCCACTGAGCCACCGAGGTGCCCCTAAATAACTACTTTAAACTGTACTCCCAAAGGTGTACAATCACCACCGACATCTGGTTCTAGCACATTCTCCTTCCCTCAAAAGGAGACCACGTCCCCATGAGCAGGTCCTGTGCAGCCCCCTCTCCGGCACCTGGACACCACTAATCTCCTTTCCGTTTCCATGGATTTTTGTATTCTGGACATTCCCCATAAGAGGAATCGCACATCCTGTGCCCAGACATCGGACCCCCTTGTCCGACTTTAGGCGGGTGTATAAAACAAGCTCAAAGGTCTGACGCACACCAGGAAAATGATGTCTCAGCAGAGAATCCTAAATATGAGACAGAAATCATTAAAGGAACCAAATAGACACAAAGCCTTCTCTCTGCTTCTGAATTTTCTGCTGCTGTTTAGACAGTCAACATTCACCAGTGATACGGATTGCTAATGTCACATGCCAAGACCCCTGTCAAACCCATCCTTTCCCCACATTATGGGCTGAACTGTGTCCCCTCCTCCACAAATACATGTTAAAACCCTCACCTCCAGGACCCTAGAATGGGTCTATTCAGTGATGGAGTCCTTAAGGGGTGACGAAGGTAAAATGAAGTCACTGGGACAGACCCCAATGCAGTATGACTCGAGTCTTTATAAGGAGAGACGAGGACACAGACACACAGAGGGATGACTTTGTGAGGACACGGGGAGAACACAGCATCTACACGCCAAGGACAGTGGCCAAAGGAGGCAGCAGCCTTGGTACCACCTGGATCTCAGACCTCCAGCCTCAGCCCCGCCTGAATCTCAGACTCCAGTCTCAGCCCTACCTGGGTCTCTGACTCCCAGCCTCAACCCTGCCTGGATCTCAGACCTCCAGCCTCAGTCCCGCCTGGATCTCAGACTCCCAGCCTCGCCCCTGCCTGGATGTCACACTCCCCGCCGGAGAATATATGTCTATTGGTCAAGTCACCTAGTATGGGCTGTGTTGTCACAGCAGCCTTAGCAAAGTAACACTGATGATAAAAGGGAGTTCACAGATGTTAATGGATGAAGTGAGTCTTGAGATGGAGGTCCTCCTGGACAGCTGTGTGACCTCCGTGTCATCCCAAGGGTCTTTACACAAGGGAGGCAGAGGGAGATGTGAGGACAGAAGAGGAGAAGTCCGCGTGACATGGAAGCAGAGCTGGGAAGGATGAGCTTTGGAGGTGGAGCCAGGGTCCTGACCCAAGGTGGATACCGGCCGCTGGAGAAGATGAGGCACAGGCCCCTCCGTAGTGTCCGGGGGGAGCCAGCCTGTGGAACCTTGACTTCAGCCCAATGAGACTGACCTTGGCCCTGTGCCCTCCAGAATGTGGGAGAACACATCTGTGTTCTTCTAAGCCTCCGGCTTTGTGGCCCCTCGTTACAGAAGAGCGAGATGGCTGACGCACACCGTATCAAGCCCCAGCAGCCTGCTGACTATGTCTGGGCTCCTACATCTGTAACTCATCTTCCTCTTTCCCGCCAGAGCTCAGCATCTCAGATGCCTCAGACGTGTTTGATCCTTTCAATCGCCGGCTTGATTCAATGGCTCCAATTGTCTGTGTCAGTCCGCTGCTAGTGTGTAACAGCACCCCCAAACTCTTCAGTTAGAGTATCTCTACCACGTCAGGATGTTGGCCAATCCCGGCTGGCCCTTCTCCCTAAACTTGGTCACAGGGATCAGGGCTCTTTCTGGGGGCCCGTCTGTGCACCTTCACTCTTTCAGGGGTTTTCACAAAGGGGACGAAAACTGCCTCAGGTCTCCCCCCTGCCCCAAGTTGGTATTGTAATGCACGCACTTCTGATTGGGTGAAAGCCCCATGCCTTTCTCAAACCTGCAGTTTTGGGGGCTGTCGGTATCCTCTCTAAAACTCTGATTGCAAGCTGGCCCACGCTTTTCCAAACTGCTACCTTCCGTGTCGCTGTTGAGGAAGTTCAGAAAGAAGCCGCCCGCAGCTGTGTTTTCCCATCCTTCCCCAGGGCAACGGGGACCACGCCCCCTTCCCACCTGCCCCGGTATGGCAAGCCACATTGTAGCAACTGTTTCGCCACAAGGAAACGAGGATCTCTACTTGTCCCGCCTCCGGAATCAATTTTTTGTGCACGAGGAAGTCGGATTGTGTTTGCCTGGTGCAGAAGCCCCTCCCAAGCCCTTTCTAGCTCCTTTTCTTGTGTGTTCCTTCGGCACGTTCTGCTTTCCAGGATCAAGTGTCCTGAACGTGTCCACTTACGTGTGGTGAGTGGTGAGTGCCGCCTCTGTGAGGCTGACAGTCCCTCCCTTAGCCAGGAGCTCCTCTGTAATTCTCTTTCTCTCCTCACACTTCCGCATTCTGTGGTGTAATTGTGCATTGAATCATCTAATTGTATAAATCCCCACTCCCGGCCCATTAGACGAGGAAATCTTTGAGATCGTGAATCGTCTTTTATTTCTCTCTGTCCTCGGGCTTGTAGCACACACTCAGAGGACCCAGTAGGCTGCAGCTTAATTATGCCGCATTCTAGCATAATAAATACATCGTAAATAAATTAAAAGAGAAAGGACTGATGGAGCCAGGCGAGTTGATAGCAAGAAGGGGAAACTTCCCAAGCATCCCAGCACTAGCCGCACAGAAACACATCGTGTAGCCATCCTCTCATTTGCCGGACGGGGCAGACACACAGCCTCCCCATCTGGGAGGTCCTGAGCCCATGTCACTGCTTAAAACTGGGATCTTGAATCAGGAAAATACGAGGACGTCGGGAAAAAAAACCAAAAACATGTACATGCATAAGCTCTGTAAAACTCTTTCCTTTGGAGAAAAGGGCAAATCTGAAGATATGACTTTTTTTTTAAACATTTACAATTTTTCCGTTTTTCAGTTTCGTAGGGTCACTATCCATTTGTTTCCTTTTGTTGTTTTGATCAACATTTTTATTCTTCTTTGAAAGCTTATTAAGATGGGTGCTAACACAATAAATTTTCTTTCCTAATTACCAGGACCATAAGGCATTTAAACACCACTTCTTAGATTGGAAACTTTTAATGGATGTTTTCTCCACTTTTTTGTCCCAGTGTCAGTGACAGCATAGCACCCAGAGAATGACCATAATACTGTCTTTGCTGGAAAAAAAAACCCTTCCACGGTCTTTCACCCACGGTTCCGTCCCTGGAAATGTGTCGTGGAAAACCACTCTGCTTTCAGTCAAGGGCAGGCAGTGGTGCTGGGTCGTGGGCTGTCTGAGTCTTGGAGGGAAGGGGGAGCAGAGTGACTGCTTCCCAAGAAAGAACCAATCCCATGACAGTAAAGCCATATGAAACATCCCAGTCGCGGAATGTCCCCGGTTCACTCAGCCACCCCACTGCTCAAGGAACGAACGAAAAGACCCAATTCCTCTGGTTCAAAATTGTAGGAAAGGATGTGCCCTCGAGCAGCAAGTAAAACCACATACTAGAAAGCAAGTCAGTCAGCAGCAAAGGGAAGCAAATAAAACAGCAAGAGAAGAGACAGACAGACCGACTTCATAAACACCACCTAGACTCAGCCCTTCCTGCCCGACCTGACACAGGGAAGTTGGTTAAGCTCCTGATTAGGATCTTTGAAGGACATCCCTTGAGACCAAACACAGAGACACTTATGGGTATTCTGGGGTTCCTTTTTGTTTCTTTGTTTTTGAAGGTTCATTTATTTTAGAGCGGGAGGGCACAAGGCGCAGAGCGGAGAGAGAGGGAGAGAGAACCTCAAGCAGACGCCCCACTGAGCACCAGCCCGACTCAGGGCTCGATCTTGTGACCCTGATGTCGTGACCTGAGCCGAAATCAAGAGTTCACCGCTCCATGAAATGACCACCCAGGCACCCAGGAGTTTGTCTTCATGATAGAAACGGAGATTTTTAAAAAGAAGAAAGAGCATATTGTTTTGGATGAACATCCTTGGCAGATAAAAACTCGATCACTCTGACTTCTAGTGAGGGTCTCTCTGCAGCCTTGGGTCCGCCTGGGACCCATGAGATCTCATGTCATAGGCACCGTATTTAGGACTTCTTCTGTCCCCAAGTGGGGTGGGGGGTTGCGATCAACCACCTCGGGTTCTTTAGACAGACACGTTATTTTGTCGTTCTGGGATGGGGTATGGGGAAAGCCTGCCTTTCAAACAGCCAGTCCCTGACGGAGCTGAAGCGGAAGGTGTGGGATCCACTCTGAGGGTCTGGGTGGGCTGCGCCCCACAGGGGGAACTGGGCTCAGGCCGGCAAAGGAAGGGGCCGCCCTCCCCTCCAACGGTCCCAGCGCCTCCCTCTCCAAGCTCCCAGGATAACACAGCCGGGAAGCCCACTCTGCTTCTCCTTGGTCCCCAACCCAGGCGCAGTTCTCCAGAATCTTCCTGTCCACTACCACCCCCCCCCAATCCTTCTGTCCTGGGTGTGTGTGTGTGGTGGGGGGTCCTCCTGCCACCCCATTGGAAGTCAGGTAGACCCCGGCAAGCACCCTTCATGTCGCTGGCCTGAGACCGTGCTCCTGCTTCGGGGCGCGCCGGGCTCAGGGCCAGCTCCGGGGCGCCCCAGGGCCGCACAGCACGTCTTTGTCCTGGCAGGACAGGATCTTCGTGGGGTCGGCGCACACTGAAGCTGCAGTGTGTTTCCGCGCCGGACCTTCTCTCTGTCCGCTGGGCAGCCGCACAGCTCGGGCCTCAGCACGGCCCCGGACGCATAAAGCCGTCTTGTGCTCGACTCAAAACCCCCTTTCCTCGGCGAAACCGCAGCGGTGGAGAGACGGAAGGGGCAGTGAGCGGCCGCTGGAGCAAAGACCCGGGTGAAAGGCGCGTCTGTTCCTGCACCAGATGCCTGCGTGCGACAGCCCGGAGCGCGTCCGTGTGCGCGTGTCCTTCTCCGAAGAAGCGGCCCCGACCCACCGTCACTGGTGCGCGGTCAGCGGGACAAGGTCCAGAGTCCCTGCGTCCCGCCGCTGTCCCGAGCGGGAAACGCGGACTTCACCAGTCTGGGAACCAGAACCGAGCCACCCAGGCCGCGCACAAGGTGACACGAGTTCTCGGGGCCGCACACAGTCACCACGCGCTCTCGGAGCCACACACAAGGTGACACGCGCTCTCGAGGCCGCGCACAAGGTGACGCGCACTCCCGGGGCCGCGCACAAGGTGACGCGCGCTCTCGGGGCCGCACACAAGGTGACACCGCCCTCTCCAGGCCCCGCACAAGGTGACACGCGCTCTCGGAGCCACACACAAGGTGACACCGCGCTCTTGGGGCCGCGGACAAGGTGATACCGCGCTCTCGGGGCCGCGCACAAAGTGACATGCGCTCTCGGGGCCGCGCACAAGGTGACACGGGCTCTCGAGGCCGCGCACAAGGTGACGCGTGCTCTCGAGGCTGCACACAGAGTCACCGCACGCTCTCGGGGCCGCACACAAGGTGACACCGCGCTCTCAGGACCGCACATATGGTGACATGCGCTCTCGGGGCCTCGGACAAGGTGACACGAGCTCTCGGGGCCGCGCACAAGGTGACATGCGCTGTCGGGGCCGCGCACAAGGTGACTCCGCCTTCTCGAGGCCGCACACAATGTGACGCGAACTCTCGAGGCCGCACACAGAGTCAGCGCGCGCTCTCGGGGCCGCACACAAGGTGACACCGCGCTCTCGAGGCCGCGCACAAGGTGACACCGCGCTGTCGGGGCCGCGCACAAGGTGACACCGCGCTGTCGGGGCCGCGCACAAGGTGACACGCGCTCTTGGGCCGCGCACAAGGGGACACGGGCCAGGGGCGGGGCGGGCGACGACCCTCCCTCCAGCAGGACGCATGGGGTCGCGGCTCTCACGCCAGCACGACACACGGGGTCGCGACGGTCCGCGCGGCGCGCTCACGCCGAAGACCGGTTGGGAGCGAGGCGCACGCGGCCCGCGCACCGAGCCCGTCCGGTCAACGACGTCCACGTCCACGCGGCCCGCGCCCACCCCAAGTTGCGCAGTGCATGTGACAAACGCCCGCTAGCCTCGCGCTCGCTCCCGACGCCCCGCCGCGCGCACACTCGTCCTCGTGCTCTGCGGGCACGCCCTGCGCACGCCCGCCACCCACGCAGGACCGGCCTCCGGCGCGCTCCCAGCGGGCAGGCACTGCGCATGTCCGCCACCCATCCAGGGCCGGCCTCTCGCCCGCTCCCGGCAGGCACGCACTGCGCATGCCCGCCACCCACCCACCGCCCACCCGGCCTCCGGCTCGCTCGCTCCCGGCGGGCACGCACTGCGCATGCCCGTCCCCTTCCCCCTTCCGCGCACGGCGCCAGCCCAGCGGCGCGCTCCCGGCTGGCGCACGCACTGCGCATGCTCCCGCCACCGCGGCCGTCAGGTCGGCTCCCGAGCGCGGGCTGCACCCCTGTAAAGCCAGAGCAGGAAGACTTCGGGGGGAGGGGGATGGCCGCCCCCCCCGTGCTGTTCTCCCCGAGCCCCTAGACGCCCTCTTTCTGGTTGCACCAAAGTCCCAACCCCCCTAAGGCCGCGGCTCCGAAGCCAGGGAGGCGTGCGCGGCGGCGGGCGGCGCCCGTGGCCCCCGCGATGACGTCACGCGTCGCGGTGACGCACGACGTCGGCGACCTTGTTTGGGAAGGCGGCCGGCGCGCCCGTTTTGAAGCTGCCCGGAGCGGCGCGGGCCCAGCGGCGCCGCTGCCCGTCCGCCTCCGCCGGGCCCGAGGCTCCGCGCACCTGCCGGGACGCCAGCGCCGCCCGCAGTGAGGACCCCCGTCCGCGCCCCTCCCCGTTGCCCGTCGCCCCTCGGCCCTCGCCGGGCTGGGCCGGGCCGCCGCCTGCTCCGGGGACCCCACGACCCCGGGCCGCTCCGGACCTCGGGACCCGGACCCCGGACCCCGGGACCCGGACCCGGACCCGCCACCTCCCCGAACCCCGCAACGCCAGCTCCCCGGGCTCCGGAGCGCGACCCCGCCCCCCCCCCCCCCGGGCCCCGGGTTCCAAGCCCGCGACCCCGGCTCCTGGAGACCCCGGACTCCAGGTTCGCGCGGTCCCCGCTCCTAGGCACCCCGGGCTCCGGACTTGACACCCCCGCCTCCCCAGCACCCGGGTCGCGAACCCCGCCTCCCTGGGACCCCAGGGCCCCGGGCTACGGGCTCCAGGCCTGCGACCCCCCGGGAACCTGGGCTCCAGGCCCGAGACCCGAACCCCGCCTCCCCAGGACCCTAGGACCCCGGGCTCTAGGCCCGGAACCCCGCCTCCTAGAGTCCCCAGGACCCCGGGCTCTAGAGCGCCCCCCCACCCTGGACCCCAGGACTCCGGGCTCCAGGCCGCAGGCCCGCGACCTCTCGAAACCTGGACTCAGGCCCGCGACACCGCCCCCCACAGCCTCCCCAAGATCTGGGCTGCGAGGCCCGCCTCCCCGGGACCCTAGGACCCCGGGCTCCGGACCTGCCGCCTCCCCGGGTCCCCGCCTCCTGGAGACCTCAGGCCCGTGACCCCGCCGGCCGCCCTCATCGGCTCCGCGGACGTCCCCTCGGGCCACACTTGGGTTTCTGGCGTCAGGCCGGCGTGCGGGACGAAGGGGCTCCTCGGGTCGGAGGGTCCACGCCTTGGAGATGCCGCCCGGCAAAGTCCTGCAGCCGGTCCTCAAGATGAAGGTGGACGAGCTGTTCCTGTGCTGGCTCAGCGAGGCCGGCACGCAGGCGATGCTCCGGGACTGCCTGCGGAGGATCAAGACGCCCGGGGGGACCGAGGCGTGCGCTGGCGACGCCGGGCCCCCGCTGGCAGCCGCAGCCCCCGCCTGCAAGCCCGCCCTGTTCGACAGCCTGGGGGCGCCCAGCCCCGCCCCCGCGTCCACCGCGCTCCCGCTGGGAGCCGCCACGAGTCCCCGGACCGGGCCTCCTGTGCGAGCGACTCGTAGATCCGCAGGGACGCGAGTAGTAAGTTCCTCTTCACGTTGCTACCTCGCCCGGCCGCGTTGCGACCTGGGGCTCGCTGCTGCGGGAGCGCCCCACGTGCAAACAGTCAGGTTTGCGCGGTTTTCCCCCAACGGGGCCCTGTGTGCTGAAGCATTTTGTCACTGCCAGAGCCGCACCCCGGTCGTCCGGTCGGGATTGCGGAGTTCCGTGGCAGTCTCCTCGAGTTCTGGCTTTCGGTGCCCGCGTCTTCACAGTTCCTTCCCGACCTAAGTACCGAGCCTGAGGTCTTATCCCCCCTTGTCTGGTTTTCTCCTTAAATCGTCTGCGGTAGTTACAGTCACATGGCGGGTGCTGAAAAAAGAGGTTGGCGTCCGCCACAGGATGCTGAGTGCCTTCAGAATCACGAAATGTTGGCTCCGCTGTGATGGAAGTGTGGCGGCCGGTGTGTCCCGCGTTCCTGGGCGAACCCCGACGCTGGCAGCGTTGGCCTCGCGGCGGATCGTGGTTGTCCCGTTCCCGTGTTTCCGCTGCAGCCCCCATCCCATCAACCACCCCTGTGGTGGAATCCCTCACCTGACAGCTTCCCACCGCCGTGGACCAGCCGCCAGGGGCAGAGGCCCAGCTGCCACTCCGCGCCGGTCTCCGCCGGTGAGCTCGCTTGGCTCTGCTCCACGACCTGCGGTTTTCTGGCCCGTTCCAGCGGTCCCGACGACATGTCCCAGAAAGTAAGCCTCCACGGGGCCTGGAAAGTAGGCCCAGTGGTCACGCTGCAGACCACCTGGCCTAGCCCCTGTAGAGAACCCCACAGGCTGGCTCGTGGGCCCCTGCAGGGCTCACAAACCAGCCCCTGGACTCCGGCTCACTCCCTCTCCCACTGCCGCAGAATCTTAGTGCTGGGGGAGTATTGCTGGAATCTCCCGTGTAACTGAGGCTGCCGGGTCTGTGAGGGGCCAGTGCGCGTACCGGTTACTTCTGTAGGGACGCTGGTTTCCCTCCCCACGATGGCATCTGTTCTCCCCGGGACGGCCGAGGTCTCACGCGGTGAGTGGCCGCCTTGATGGCGTACAGGAGTCAGCGCCGAGGCCCAGCTTCTGGCACAGGTGAATTCTTGCCTCTCGTGACCCCGTGACCTTGCGTGAAACCTCTTGGGACAGCAGATGTTGGCAGGTCAGCGCTGCTCGACGAGGGTGACTGGGATGCCTTGAAAAGGACGTATTTCTGGAAAGCCCGTGGCGTGCCCGTGGGGGAATGAAGTTCCTCCAGTGTCCACAGCACAGAGAAGTTGTTCCTCCCAAGTGGGAGGGAGATCGTGCCCGAAGGGAGTCTGCGACTTGGGGAACGCACTGACTTTAGTGGGGAGAAGGCAGAGGGGCCAGGAAGGGAGGTTTGCAGTGGACATCAGCTGTCTGGTGTTGTGCGCTGGCCGCAGCGGTCTGACCACAGAAGGCCGGCTGAGGAGCTGGGTTGGTGTGTGCCTGTGGGATTGGGCAGGACGCAGTGCTCTGGGCCGAGGACGCTGTGCCTGCTGGAGGTCTGACCGCAGAAGGCTGGCTGCTGGAGGTGTGCACGGTGGGGCTGGAGTGCGATCAAGATTTTCCCAGTCGTGGGGCAGCCGGGAGACTCCGTCGGTGAAGCCTCCAGCTGCTGGGTTCAGCTCAGGTCACGGTCTCAGTGTCGGGACGGCCAGCCCCACCGTGGGCTCCGTGCTCGGTGTGGACTCTGCCTGCGATGGCCCGCCCCTCCGTCCACCCCTTCTCCTCTTCCCTGGGGGCCCGGCATCTTTTCTCCGGTGCACACACGCGGAAGGGTTGCCGCGAGCCGCGAGCCACCCCTTTTCACCCCTGCTCCGTGTGGTTTCCAGCGAAGAGAACAAGGAGGCACGGGGACTCCACACACACCAAGGGTCCGGTTGCTGAGTTACGTGCCCCGCCCCAGGGATGATCTCCACACACGCACGACAAGAAGCTTGTGGCAAATGTGTTACATGCAACAGGCCCTTGGAATGTCTCCTCCCATCTCCGTGAGGGAAGGCCGAGCGCTGGACCGCAGGGCCTCCTTGGCGCTGTCGCCCATAATCCCAGCCGCAGAAAACCCTAAAAGTGCTTCTAAGGAAGTTCTCCAAGGGAATCAGATTTAGTGGGCATGCCCTGTCTCTGCACGGACTTCCGACCCCAGTGATGATGCCCAGGGGAGAAGGGTTCCAGGCGGCCCGGGGACCAGACTTTCAAATGCAGAGCATGGTCTCCGCAGCCCCTTCCTACCTTCCCCCGCAGTGGTCAGGATCCCAGTAACCTTGTCCAGCGGCTAGTTCAGACTCTCTCCCGGACCCCCTTCCTGCCCCTTCCCCCGCAGTGGTCAGTATCCCAGTAACCTTGTCCAGCGGCTAGTTCAGACTCTCTCCCGGACCCCCTTCCTACCTTCCCCCGCAGTGGTCAGTATCCCAGTAACCTTGTCCAGCGGCTAGTTCAGACTCTCTCGCAGGCCCCCTTCCTGCTCCTTGCCCTGCAGTGGTGAGTATCCCAGTAACCTTGTCCAGCGGCTAGTTCAGACTCTCTCCCGGACCCCCTTCCTACCTTCCCCCGCAGTGGTCAGTATCCCAGTAACCGTGTCCAGCGGCTAGTTCAGACTCTCTCCGGACCCCTTCCTACCTTCCCCGCAGTGGTCAGGATCCCAGTAACCTTGTCCAGCGGCTAGTTCAGACTCTCTCCCGGACCCCCTTCCTACCTTCCCCGCAGTGGTCAGTATCCCAGTAACCTTGTCCAGCGGCTAGTTCAGACTCTCTCCCGGACCCCCTTCCTACCTTCCCCCGCAGTGGTCAGTATCCCAGTAACCTTGTCCAGCGGCTAGTTCAGACTCTCTCCCGGACCCCCTTCCTGCCCCTTCCCCTGCAGTGGTCAGTATCTCAGTAACCTTGTCCAGCGGCTAGTTCAGACTCTCTCCCGGACCCCCTTCCTGCTCCTTCCCCTGCAGTGGTCAGTATCCCAGTAACCTTGTCCAGCGGCTAGTTCAGACTCTCTCGCAGGCCCCCTTCCTGCTCCTTGCCCTGCAGTGGTGAGTATCCCAGTAACCTTGTCCAGCGGCTAGTTCAGACTCTCTCCCGGACCCCCTTCCTACCTTCCCCCGCAGTGGTGAGTATCCCAGTAACCTTGTCCAGCGGCTAGTTCAGACTCTCTCCCGGACCCCCTTCCTACCTTCCCCCGCAGTGGTCAGTATCCCAGTAACCTTGTCCAGCGGCTAGTTCAGACTCTCTCCCGGACCCCTTCCTGCCCCTTCCCCACAGTGGTCAGTATCCCAGTAACCTTGTCCAGCGGCTAGTTCAGACTCTCTCCCGGACCCCCTTCCTGCTCCTTGCCCTGCAGTGGTGAGTATCCCAGTAACCTTGTCCAGCGGCTAGTTCAGACTCTCTCGCAGGCCCCCTTCCTGCTCCTTGCCCTGCAGTGGTGAGTATCCCAGTAACCTTGTCCAGCGGCTAGTTCAGACTCTCTCCCGGACCCCCTTCCTACCTTCCCCCGCAGTGGTGAGTATCCCAGTAACCTTGTCCAGCGGCTAGTTCAGACTCTCTCCCGACCCCTTCCTACCTTCCCCGCAGTGGTCAGTATCCCAGTAACCTTGTCCAGCGGCTAGTTCAGACTCTCTCCCGGACCCCCTTCCTACCTTCCCCCGCAGTGGTCAGTATCCCAGTAACCTTGTCCAGCGGCTAGTTCAGACTCTCTCCCGGACCCCCTTCCTACCTTCCCCCGCAGTGGTGAGTATCCCAGTAACCTTGTCCAGCGGCTAGTTCAGACTCTCCCGGACCCCCTTCCTACCTTCCCCCGCAGTGGTCAGTATCCCAGTAACCTTGTCCAGCGGCTAGTTCAGACTCTCTCCCGGACCCCCTTCCTACCTTCCCCCGCAGTGGTCAGTATCCCAGTAACCTTGTCCAGCGGCTAGTTCAGACTCTCTCCCGGACCCCCTTCCTGCCCCTTCCCCCGCAGTGGTCAGTATCCCAGTAACCTTGTCCAGCGGCTAGTTCAGACTCTCTCCCGGACCCCCTTCCTGCTCCTTGCCCTGCAGTGGTGAGTATCCCAGTAACCTTGTCCAGCGGCTAGTTCAGACTCTCTCGCAGGCCCCCTTCCTGCTCCTTGCCCTGCAGTGGTGAGTATCCCAGTAACCTTGTCCAGCGGCTAGTTCAGACTCTCTCCCGGACCCCCTTCCTACCTTCCCCGGCAGTGGTGAGTATCCCAGTAACCTTGTCCAGCGGCTAGTTCAGACTCTCTCCCGGACCCCCTTCCTACCTTCCCCCGCAGTGGTCAGTATCCCAGTAACCTTGTCCAGCGGCTAGTTCAGACTCTCTCCCGGACCCCCTTCCTGCCCCTTCCCCCACAGTGGTCAGTATCCCAGTAACCTTGTCCAGCGGCTAGTTCAGACTCTCTCCCGGACCCCCTTCCTGCTCCTTGCCCTGCAGTGGTGAGTATCCCAGTAACCTTGTCCAGCGGCTAGTTCAGACTCTCTCGCAGGCCCCCTTCCTGCTCCTTGCCCTGCAGTGGTGAGTATCCCAGTAACCTTGTCCAGCGGCTAGTTCAGACTCTCTCCCGGACCCCCTTCCTACCTTCCCCCGCAGTGGTGAGTATCCCAGTAACCTTGTCCAGCGGCTAGTTCAGACTCTCTCCCGGACCCCCTTCCTACCTTCCCCCGCAGTGGTCAGTATCCCAGTAACCTTGTCCAGCGGCTAGTTCAGACTCTCTCCCGGACCCCCTTCCTACCTTCCCCCGCAGTGGTCAGTATCCCAGTAACCTTGTCCAGCGGCTAGTTCAGACTCTCTCCCGGACCCCCTTCCTGCTCCTTGCCCTGCAGTGGTCAGTATCCCAGTAACCTTGTCCAGCGGCTAGTTCAGACTCTCTCCCGGACCCCCTTCCTACCTTCCCCCGCAGTGGTCAGTATCCCAGTAACCTTGTCCAGCGGCTAGTTCAGACTCTCTCCCGGACCCCCTTCCTGCCCCTTCCCCTGCAGTGGTCAGTATCCCAGTAACCTTGTCCAGCGGCTAGTTCAGACTCTCTCGCAGGCCCCCTTCCTGCCCCTTCCCCTGCAGTGGTCAGTATCCCAGTAAACTTGTCCAGCAGTTAGTTCACTCTCCAGGGTCACCTTCCTACCTTTCCCTGCAGTGGTCAGGATCCCAGAACCTTGTCCAGCAGCTAGTTCAGACTCTCCAGGGTCCCCTGCCTCCTTTCCTCACAGTGGTCCATATCGCTGTAACCTTCTGCCAGGTTGACCGACCCTGGCCGCACCTCTGAGAGGAAGGCGATTTGCTGTGTACGTAGACTAGAACATAAAGACACCAGTAATCTCTTAGTGGGCCACCGTGTGTGGGAGCGCCTGCTGCTCCTGGGCTGCGAGAGGAGCTGCGTGTTAACCCTGGGGACTTCACGCAGAGCTCTGCCAATGCTGTAGGTGATGGGATGCTCTCACCTACCGTAAGCCCCGGGAAATACAACTTCGGCTGTGAAGTCTGACGTTTGTAAAATGCTAAGGGCACTTCTGGTCAAACAGAGATTTTTGTGTTTTTTTTTCGCTTTGTTTTTGGCCATCCTGATGCTGTGTTCAAATGTTTTCCCTGTTTTTACAGTTAGGTTATTTTTTTATTATTGAGTTGTAACAAGTCTTTGTATATAATCCGTGTGCACGTGCTTTGAGGATAGATGTTTCACAAGAGGTAGGGGTGCAGAGGGGCTCCATGAGGATGGAGGGGTGCCCACGAAGATGTAGGGGTGTACAGGGGCTCCGTCATGAGGAGGTAGGGGTACTTAGGGCTATGTGACAAGGATGTGATGCTCTGGGCTGTGCAGGAGCGCTCGCTCCGGGCTGTGCGGGTGCTCTAGCCACGGGCTGTGCAGGTGCGTTCACCGTGGGCTGTGCGGGTGTGCCTGCTGCGGGCTGTATGGGTGTGCTTGCCGCAGGCTGTGTGGGTGTCCTTGCTCTGGGCTGTGCGGGTGTCCTCGCTGTGGGGGTGTGCTCACTCTGGGCTGTGTGGGTGTGCTCGCTGCGGGCTGTGTGGGTGTGTTCGCTCTGGGGTGTGGAGGTGTCCTCGCTCTGGGCTGTGTGGGTGTCCCCGCTCTGGGCTGTGCGGGTGTGCTTGCTGCGAGCTGTGTGGGTGTCCTCGCTGTGGGGGTGTGCTTGCCGCAGGCTGTGTGGGTGTGCTCGCTGCGGGCTGTGTGGGTGTGCTCGCTGAGGGCCCTGTGGGAGTGCTCGCTGCAGGCTGTGTGGGTGTCTTCCCTCTGGGCTGTGGAGGTGTCCTCGCTCTGGGCTGTGCGGGTGTCTTCGCTCTGGGCTGTGTGGGTGTCCTCGCTCTGGGCTGTGCAGGTGTGCTAACTGTATAGGTGTCCTCGCTGTGGCTGTGTGGGTGTCCTCGCTGTGGGGGTGTGCTTGCCGCAGGCTGTGTGGGTGTGCTTGCTGCGGGCTGTGTGGGTGTCTTCGCTCTGGGCTGTGTGGGTGTCCTCGCTGTGGCTGTGCAGGTGTGCTCACTGTATGGGTGTCCTCACTGTGGCTGTGTGGGTGTGCTCACTGTATGGGTGTCCTCACTGTGGCTGTGCGGGTGTGCTCACTGTATGGGTGTCCTCACTGTGGCTGTGTGGGTGTGCTCACTGTATGGGTGTCCTCACTGTGGCTGTGTGGGTGTGCTCACTGTATGGGTGTCCTCGCTGTGGCTGTGCGGGTGTGCTCACTGTATGGGTGTCCTCACTGTGGCTGTGTGGGTGTGCTTGCTGCGGGCTGTGTGGGTGTGCTCGTTCTGGGCTGTGTGGGTGTGCTCGCTGCGGGCTGTGCAGGTGTCCTCGCTGTGGGCTGTGCGGGTGTCCTCGCTGTGTGGGTGTGCTCGCTGCGGGCTGTGCGGGTGTCCTCGCTGCGGGCTGTGCAGGTGTGCTTGCTGTGGGGGTGTCCTTGCTCTGGGCTCTGTGGGTGTGCTCGCTGCAGGCTGTGTGGGTGTCTTCCCTCTGGGCTGTGTGGGCATCCGCTCTCTGGGCTGTGCATGTGTGCTTGCTCAGCTGTTGTGGTGCCCTTACTACCGAGAACAAAACTTGATGCTCCAATGACGGGTGCATCTACAAGTCTTTTCTTGGGATGGTGAATGGGGATGGATCCCTTTTCGCCCACTGTCTTCCTGGCCCTGTTTGTCCTGTGAGTGGTGGGTTCACGTTGGGGTGATGTCTGGCCAATGAGGTTCTGCTCTGCTTTGCTGCTGTGTGTGCTAATGTCTGTGTCACTTCTGGGATAAGCATCCTGAAAGCATCTTGGGCTCATAAGGCAGGACTTTCGTGCCTTGGCTTTGTGCCAGCCACACCCAAAGTGGGCACAGGTGGGGTCTGCTTGCTCAGGATGTCTTTCCTTCGCGGTGGGAAGGGAGGCGGAGGCGCCTGGGAGGGTTAGCTCATCCTCGTTCAAGCCCCGAGCCCACGGCTTGGAGCCGCCCCCTGTGCTCTGCAGGACCAGTCACTGCCGTCCGGTCCTGTCACCCACAGGGCACTTACGTACGGCATCTTCAGAGCCTGGCGCTCTGCTCGTTGGCCTTCCTTACTTGTCGTCTGTGACATCTTGTGTCGTGTACGTTGTATCCTGTGTCGCTGCTTTCTGCGGTTACTCTCCCCGGACACAACTGACGTTACATTGTTTCTCACACACCTGACCGATGACATTTTACCTTGTCTGCTTACATTCTGTGTAAGCTGAGTCACCCGATCTAAGTTATATGCCATGTTCTCTACCTTGTGCAGAATGGCAGGAAAACCCCGAAACCCCGAATACTCCCCCACCCGCCCTTGTGACAAGAAAGCATTCGAGGACTCTGTGTGTTTTATTTTGTCTAGTCTTCAGCGCCGGGAGCGCGGCTGGTGCTCGCAGACCCCTTTGTTTTTGGCACGGTTTCAGGGAGGAAGCAGCTGCTCTGGCTGCATCTGGGCTCGTGGGGACCAGCAGGGATCTGGCGAGAGCTCCGTGACAGGTTCTCTTGTGTCCCGGACAGCCTTCCCTTCTGTGCAGAGCGCCTCGTCTCGCCCCTCCCCGCCTCTGCTAAGTAACTAGCAGGCAGTTGCTCAGATCACTTCACTTCTCTGGAGCACGCCTCTGTCCCCCACCCGCAGAACTAGAGGCGCTGTCCCCAGATGTCTCCTTGCAGACCTGTTGACGCGCTTGTCCCTCCGGACTGAGCCACGAGACGGGGTCACTGAGCGGGGAGCTGTGTCCGGGACTCCCACCGTCAGCTCAGCCAGAACAGCTCCGGCCGGAGTGGCTCCCTCCTGCCCAGCCAGGGCCGGCGGGGAGGAGCGGCCGCCTCCCCCACCTCGCAGCCATGTGTCCTCCTCAGCCTGTGGAATGCAAGCGGCCCAGGGCCGGTCCCCAGAGCGCCTGGCCGGCCACGCATGGAGCGCGCTGAGCCCGGCCACCCAGACTGTCCTGCCGGGCACAGCCGCCACCCCGAGCCTGTCGGCCCCGGCCCAGCCCAGCCCCGAGAATCAGAGCGAGAACGCGAGCACAGTGCCTGGCCCGGCCTCCGGCGGCCCATGCGAGCCGACATGCGACTCCGGGACCTGTCCCTGCGCCAGGACCCTGACCTGAGGCAGGAGCTGGCCTCCCTGGCCCGCGGCTGTGACTTTGTGCTGCCGTCCCGCTTTAAGAAGAGGCTCAAGGCCTTCCAGCAGGTCGAGGTGGGGCAGGTGTGCTGTGTGTGTCTTGCGTGTGGCTCACCTGAGCTCCCTGCTGAGGCCTGGACTGGGGAGGGGGCTGCTGGTACTCCCAGGTCCCCCCACTGTGGACATCACCCCCCTGAGTGGATGGGGGACTGCTGGTACTCCCGGAGTCTCTCCCATGCATGTCACCCCCCTGAATGGATGGGGGCTGCTGGTACTCCCAGGGTCCCCCCAGGCACGTCACCCCTCTGAATGGATGGGGGGCTGCTGGTACTCCCGGGATCCCCCCAGGCACGTCACCCCTCTGAATGGATGGGGGGCTGCTGGTACTCCCGGGGTCCCCCCAGGCACGTCACCCCCCTGAATGGATGGGGGCTGCTGGTACTCCCGGGGTCCCCCCAGGCACGTCACCCCCCTGAATGGATGAGGGCTGCTGGTACTCCTGAGGTCACCCCAGGCACATCACCCCCCTGAATGGATGGGGGCTGCTGGTACTCCCGGGGTCCCCCCAGGCACGTCACCCCCCTGAATGGATGGGGGGCTGCTGGTACTCCCGGGGTCCCCCCAGGCACGTCACCCCTCTGAATGGATGGGGGGCTGCTGGTACTCCCGGGGTCCCCCCAGGCACGTCACCCCCCTGAATGGATGGGGGCTGCCGGTACTCCCGGGGTCCCCCCAGGCACGTCACCCCCCTGGAATGGATGGGGGCTGCTGGTACTCCTGGGGTCCCCCTGTGTGTGTCACCCCCCTGGAATGGATGGGGGGCTGCTGGTACTCCCGGGGTCCTCCCAGGCACGTCACCCCCCTGAATGGATGGGGGCTGCTGGTACTCCCGGGGTCCTGCCCTGTGTGTGTCACCCCCCTGGAATGGATGGGGGGCTGCTGGTACTCCCGGGGTCCTGCCCTGTGTGTGTCACCCCCCTGGAATGGATGGGGGGCTGCTGGTACTCCCGGGGTCCTGCCCTGTGCGTGTCAACCCCCTGGAATGGATGGGGGGCTGCTGGTACTCCCGGGATCCCCCCCAATGTGCATCCCTCCTGGAACAGACTGGGGGCTGCTGGTACTCCCGGGATCCCCCCAGTGTGCATCCCTCCTGGAACAGACTGGGGGCTGGTGGTACTCCCGGGGTCTCCCCCGTGCATGTCACTCCTCTGGAATGGACGGGGCTGCTGGTACTCCACGGGTCCCCTGTGCACGTTACCCCCTGAATGGATGAGGGGCTGCTGGCACTCCTGGGGACCCCCTCCGTGTGCATCCCCCCGGAACAGACCGGGGGCTGCTGGTACTCCCAGGGTTACCCCCATGGGCCCCCCGGAACGGCTGTGTCATGGCTCTGGAGAGCCAGGTGTCCCGTGTGGAGTGTTAGGGAAAACCTCCCGGAGAGAGAAGCCCCAGCTTCCCTTCCCGGGGTTCCGGTGGCAGAGCCGCACGCAGTCGGAAGCTGGAGTGTGGGGGCTGGCGGTGCGGCGGCTCTCTCCAGCGTGGAGCAGACAGGGTTTAGCGTTGGCTGGTGGTTCAGCCTTAGTCGTCAATGCCGGGGGCTTGTACCCTCGTGCGCAGCGGGAAGCTTTCCCCAGGCCCGTGGATGCGGCCGGGTTCCCTGCCCTTGCGGCCGTGGTCTGAGGTGTGCTGTGTGGAGGTACGCGCAGACCGCGGCCGTGACCAGGGACGCCTGGGTGGCTTTTAGTCACGGATTGGCTTGTGAACTTTGCTGTGATTCTCACGAGCCGGGGACGTCAAACCTGGCTTTATGTTTCTGTGTGTCTTGTCAGGTGGTTTAAAGGGAACACGTAATTGAAAAGGCGTGAGACTTCCCGTGAGCTCCCGGGTCATTCTGTAACTTGAGGTTTCCATGTGACCGCTCACCCTCCGCCTGCCGCCGTGTAGTGCCCGGGTGCCTGGTGCCCTGGTGCCGGGGGAGACAGGACTGGGGACAGGATGAGGGCAGGGGAGACAGGATGGGGGACAGGATGGAGGAATGATGCCGACAGGGGAGACAGGACGGGGGACTGGATGGGGACATGGGGGACTGGATGGGGACGGAGGAGACAGGATGGGGGACAGGATGGAGGAATGATGCCGACAGGGGAGACAGGACGGGGGACTGGATGGGGACGGAGGAGACAGGACGGGGGACTGGATGGGACAGGGCAGATAGCACAGGGGAGTGGATGGGGAGCTGGACGTGGGGGCCAGGACCGCAGGGCTGGAGGCCGGACCTGCACTCACGGGCTTGCTCCCTACGTGCCTTGCATCTGGGTCACGGACGCTTGCCCCATGAAACACGTGGTTTTCCCTGCTAGTGAGGAGGTAGCGCCCTGGTACGGCCTAAGGACAAAAAAATCACACAGAATGAACAGGGCTGTTTTGGGGGGTGAGAAAAGACCTGCTTTTGGTGATTCTGTACCTGGAGTTTCTCTTGGACCCACGTTGGTGTTCACACACCTCCTGAGTGTCTGTCTGGCTGTGTCTTCTAGCTGTGCAAGTTCTGGCTTCAGGTGGTTCGTGTTGAACGTTTGTTCCTTGTTTCTGAGGAACGTGTGTCTGGGGTCTCTGAGACGGTGAAAGTGGAACCGGCCGCGGCCGATGTCCTCTCACCCAGCAGGAAGATGGGTGTTCGGTGGTTTCTCTGAGGTGGTTCCCAACGGTGTTTGCGGGATTGGCAGATGCTCCTAAAATCATGGAGACTTGCCCTCAGGAGGTCTGGCTCCTGGCAGAACGGGTTCCGGAAAGTCTGATTGTTTTAGGATGACCCCGTTTCACCAGCACCACTGTTGGAGAAATTCTTTGAATTCCTTCAGCGGGGGAAGTGTTTCATGTTACAGGAGATGTATCGCAGCGGTGTTCTGCGCGCATGAGCGTGTGTCTGGGGTCACATGAGTGTTCTCTCAGGTGTGTGGGGTGGATCCGACGGGGCTTCTTGTAGGGGAGCGTTGGGGGAGGGGGGGTAGATCCTGCGTTACTGAGCCCAGGTCACTGAGTGTGGATCTGGACAGGGCCCTGGGCAGGTCAGCACATGTCGGCCGTGGCCTGGGCCCATGAGCATGGTGGGGACCCTGATGACTAGGAGGGACATGGGGGGATCCTATACGGTGATTGGAGGGGATGGGAGGCTGGGGGAGGGGTGGAGGAAATGGGATTGGGGAAGGGCTGGGGGATGGTGTGGAAAGCAGGTGGAGGACGGGGGCAGGGAAAATGAGACTGGGGAGAGATGGGGCGGGCACATGTGGGGGTGGGAGGGAGTGGGATTATGGGACACGTGAGCAGGTACAGGATGGGGAGGGGGGAATGAGATTGAGGTAGAGATGGGGCAGTGGAGGTGAGGACGAGAGAAGAGGAAGTGAGCTGGGGAAGGGGGTGTGGGGAGGTGGAGGGTTGGGAAATGAGATCAGGAGCGACAGGAGCCTCTGGGGATGGGGGAGGGGAGGGGGACATGCGGTTGGGGAAAGATGGGGTGGAGACCCTTGGGGGTTCGAGGGGCAGATGGTGTAGAATGAGCCTCGGATGTGGCTATCCAGCTAGCTGCGCGTGTCCCCTGTACTCGGGGTCAGAGGAGTGTCAGGACTGCAGCTGCGGGTCTGTAGGCCACGGGCTTACTGTGCTGCCCACCGCCCGGACACTCCTGCCTGCCACCTGCCTGCCCTCCCAGGGGCTCCAGGGCCTTGCACACTTGCTCAGTGGCACAGGGACTCCCAGAAGCTTGGTCGCACTGCCCTGAGTCAGTGACCCCACCTGGCCCAGCACGGCTGCTCTGCTGCCTGCCCCCGTCTCAGCTGGGACCCTAGCCTCCCCCTTTCTCCTGGTGGTAAATCTCCCTCCCCTCACTCCACTGTGGTACACTTGAGGGTGCCCCGGGTCCTCCTGTCCTGTGCTGTGTCACTGCCCTGGTCCTGTACCGCCCATCCTGTCCAGCCTCCCTGGGGGGTCCTCCGTGTGGACAGACAGGCCCTCAGAACGGTCATGTGTGGACCGCAGTGACGCCATCTCCAGGTGACTCTCCTGGGCCATGAGCTGACCTCTATTGGAGACAGCCTGGCCTCTGGCTCAGGCCGTGCCGGACACTGAGCAGGGCCTTAGTCTGGAGGGGGTCGTGGGCCAGGGAGGGCCGCACCCTCGACGCACACTCCCCGGGTCGCAGGGGGTCGTGGGCCAGGGAGGGCCGCACCCTCGACGCACACTCCCCGGGTTGCAGGCGGTTGATGTGACCCCCACCCCATGTCTGTGAGGCTGTGGACGCGAGTCCAGTTCATGGTACTTCCTGGCCAGCATGGAGTGGTGGCACAACGTCATCCACGTTTCCAGCCCTGTCTTCTGGACTTTGTGGACAGCAGACCGTCCGTGCCCATTCTGCCTGTGGGCGCGGAGCTGAACGGATGTCCTGGGAACTGCTGGGCATTGGACCCAGGTCTCGTCCTAACGCACTGCCTGGCCAGCTCCGCCTGGCTCCGTGTCCTCTGAGTTTGCTCTCCGGCCCCCATGTGCACCTGACACGGGGACACCCAGAACCTTCTGATGTGGAGGTGGACCTGGGCGATGGTCATTTCGTCATTTCGGCTCCTCTGTGTTAAACTCTGATCCCGGGACTCCTGTGTGTGTCCGGTATGTCCTCTGCAGGTCTCAGTACTGAGCCTCTGTCATGTGGCAGGAAGTGGTCCACGGAAACAGAGAGTTTGTGGCCTGCAGGGCCGTCCTCTCCCGGCCACGGCGTCTCAGTGCGTGCAGGCTCACTGGGAATTCCCCACTGGGCTCCCCAGTCCTGTCCCCGGCAGCACCACGCATCTGTGTATCAGGTCAGGGCCAGCCCTGAGGTACTGTGAGCTGAGCTGCCTAGGCCTGGGGTGCCTCTACCTGGCCTGCTTTTGGCCCGACTCCTGGCTTTTACTGTGTGTCTTGTGCCGGTGCTCTGTGCGAGGGTCACTTTCGACGTCCCAGCTGAGGGCTGGGACCTGTGACTGGGACCTGTGATCACTGGAGCCCAGTGCTCGGAGGAGAAATGCCAGCGGAGACATAGCCTGGATTGCTTTTGCGGGCACCCACCCTGGGAGGCAGCAGTGGCTTCAGTGGGACCTTGTGTCCAGCCCCATGTGGACAGGATGGCCCCACTGTGTGTGAGCTGGGCGGCCGGCGGCGTCCTCTTGCTTTGTGGCCTTATGAGGAGTCAGTGCTCTCTCCAGAAATAGCTCTCCGTGGGGAGGCGTCATCTTTATCAGGGAGCTCTGGGCTGCATGCCGCCTAAGGCTTGCACTCACCGCGCGTCCAGGAGGACCAAAGGCGCGGCGCCCTGGATGCCGGGTGCCCAGGCCTGGAGTCTGAGCCCTGAGACCCGCTGTGGAATGCTCGCACACACGCACGTGTCTTTGTTGCTTTTGCGTTCATAACGGATATCGGACCTCATCTCCTGGAGGTCAGGGAACGGCCCCTGCGTTTCCTGCGGAATCTGCTGAGGCCTGCTCTGCGGACCGGGAGGTGGCCGGCTCCCAACGGCGCCCCGTGTGCCGGACAAGAATGCCTGTCCTGCAGCTGTGCTCGGGCCATGGGCTATTTATGTCCGGGAGATTAAACCCGTAAATCTTCCGTGTCCACACCAGGCTGTTTTGTGTCTCGCTGTGCGGTACACTTGTCATCCGCGCCCGGGGAGGGGAAGCTCAGCCTCCTTCCTTGCTGCACGTCAGTCTGTCCCCAGCAGCGTTTCTGCCCCGGGGGCTAAGCCTGCAGGCTCCGGCCCAAGTCTGGGCGCCGAGGCTCCGTGCACGCATCAGCCCAGCTCAAGTCATGGGTACTGAGGCTCCGTGCACACCTCAGCCCAGCCCAGCTCCTGGGGGCTTCCGTGTCACGCAGCGTGGTGTGGATCTGCAGGTCATCACTGGGCCGTGTGGACTGCCCTGCAGCACATACTGAGGGCCACAGCTGGCCCATATGTCCATGGTTTAAAAACTTTTCAGTGTGTGCTTGTATGTGTTACATGTGTGTCTTACAAAGACACACGGTCTTCTTTTTCCCATGGGTGTTTGCTCTGTGACCGGAGCATTTAACAGTGCATGTGGGTTAAAGGCTCCGGTCACAGAGCCTTTAACCCACATGCACCATAGGAGTATCTGTTGGCTGAGTTAGGTTGTGTGTCTCCTGCTCTCGCACTGTTGCAGTGGACCCTTCCCGCCACTCACACTGGACCTGTCACCTGCTCCCCTTGGTCTGCTACGGTCTTTACCGTCCACCTCCCGGAGACGCCGCAGCTCGTGCCGTCTTCATGCTGTGCCGCCCACAGCGCTTTTGAAAAGAAGCCGAGGAACATTCTTGTTCCTGGTTTAAGTGGTTGGTCCATGTACCCCCCTCCCGCCCCCCAACACACCACTGCCCTTGTGGTGCTTTCTCCTTGGTTACTCAGAACTTGCACATGGGTGAGCTTTGCTCCTGCACCACGCCCTCTGCATCTCCGTGAACCTGTGTGTGCAGAGACCGCGTGTCCGCGAACCTGTGCATGTGCACAGAGACTCTTGGTGTCCGCAAACCCGTGCATGCGGATGGAGACCGGCGTGTCTGCGAACCCATGCTGGCGGATGGAGACTCTACGTGTCTGCGAACTCGTGCGCTCTGATCGAGACACCGTGTGTCCGCGAACCCATGCACGCGGGTGGAGACTCTATGTGTCCACGAACCCATGCACGCGGACAGACACTTCACGTGTCTGCAAACCCGTGTGTGCTGACGGAGACCCCGCGTGTCCACAAATCCCTGTGTGCGAACGGAGACCCCGCGTGTCCGCGAACCTCAAACCTGTGCACGTGGACAGACTCTACGTGTCTGCCAACTTGTACATGCGGACGGAGTCTGCGTGTCCGGGAACCCGTGCGCTCAGACGGACACTCCACGTGTCCGCCAACCCGTGTGTGCAGACGGAGACCCCACGTGTCCGCAAATCCCTGTGTGCGAACGGAGACCCTGCGAGTCTGCGAACCATGTGCGTGGACGGAGACCCCGCGAGTCCGTGTGCGGGGGTTCGAGGGATCGAGACCGTGTGAGTCTGCGAACCGGGGTCTGCCAACAGCTCACTTTTCAGTGTGTTTTGCGTTTGTTCTGGTCGCAGGGACCACCTCCCAGCTGCCGACCTCCCCGCGGGCCAAGCTGCAGATTGCTCTGCCCTGCCCCGGGGCCGCTCTGGCTGGTGCGGTGTTGCCTCTCCAGAACGTGCCCGCTGTCTGCTTCCTTGCTGCGCTGACGAGGGCCCCATTGCGCTGTATTTCATCTGGGCTGTTTGGGAGGATGTGCTGGTGGTGCCTGGTGTCCGGCGGTTCCGTTCTCTGTCTGCGCAGGATTCCCTTTACCAGTGGTGTGTGGGGAGCACCGGGACCCCAGGACTCAGGGTGCGCCTCCGCACGCGTCCCACGACCCCCCCCAAGTTCTGGGCGGCCTTTTGACCTCTGCCTTCTGTCCCCCCCACTTCCCCACCCCTGTCCTCAGCTGTGCTCCGTCCACACCGCCATCCCCCCCCCACGTGTTGTCTGTAAATCTCCTCTTGCCGTGTTACTGGGGTCTGTGCTCCGTCGACTCACCCTTCCATCTTCAACCTGCTGCTGCTGCGCTCCGAGCCACGGGAAGCCGTGGGTCCTGGGTCTGGTCATGCCGGCATCTGAAGCCTTGGTGGGTTCGGTCCTGCTCTGTCCCTCCTGGCGTCTTGTTTGCGTGTGGACGTGTGAGTTTGGACTGGGAGTTGCTCCTTTCCGTGGGACTTCAGGCAGTTTTACGGGTCCTGAGATGGCGATGGTTCTCCCAGGGCAGACCTTCCTCCTTTCAGGGCGCACCAGTCTGGTACGGATTTGGCTAGGTGGTTTTGGGGTTATCCAGATTGATACAGGCAGGTTAAGTGCAAGAACCCAGGGCAGGGTCCCACAGGACCAGCCCACAAGGACCTCGGCTTCTCACAGAAATCAGCCGCAAGCCCGAGAAAGTGACAGCAGACTTTACTGAACACCACGGCTGTCGGAGAAGAGCAGACAGTGTCTGGGAGGCTTGGAAGGCAGAAAAGAATCAGTCTCGTCCTTGCTTGGCGTTAGGGGTTTATATCGGACAGGGTCTAGGGTCCGAGCTCCAGCAGCAGTCCAGGGTAGCGTCCGATGCACGTGACTGTCGGGTGAACGTTGGGTGCTACTCCGTAAATTATCAGAGGTGGGGGCATTGCCGTCAGCCTCGGCCGAGGGTTGTTCCAGCTAATGTCCTGCAACATGTTTGAGACGCGGCTTTTCTGGGGTGTTGTCAGGTGTGGGGATCTGAGGACGGAACCCAGAGAGTGAGTCCCTGTCTTGCCGCCCCCTTGAACAGGCAACAGAGCCACTTTGCATACTTAGAGACAAAATACGGGATGCGAGTATATGGGGCCTTGCAGAAAAGTGTCAGATCCAGAGCCGACGGAGCCCATGGAGCTTCCCCGCTCCGGGATGCTGTAAATGTGGTGTGTGGAGCCGAGTGAAAGTCTGCCGTGGCCCGGAGTTCTCAGGGCACGTTCTGCCCCGCGGCCCCCGTGGCCCCTGCTCCTGGATGCAGCAGTACGTGTGACACCCTTCGTTTTCATTCCTTGGGGTCAGGCATCAGTGGGCATTTATTTCTGGCTGATTCTTCTCATGGGAGGGGCACCTCTCTGGGACCTCCGCTCAGGGGGCAGCCCCGTTCCAGGATGCTGGATTTTGCATCCAGATCCCTGAGCTCATCGGCAGGGCCGTGAAGAGGGGGTCGTTTCAGCCGCATGGACGCCACTGGCTTCACCGGGTTCCTCTTCAGGGTGTCTGTGGCCCCAGGGTGCCTTCCTTTCCTGGTGGGGCAGGGCGTGGGTGCTTTTAAACATTTGTCAGGTACTCTGTGGGGTGCTTGGAGGGACTGTGAGCAGAAGGGCTGGTCTGGGCAACTGGGGTCGCACCCTGCGCGAAGAGAGAGCTCACCCAGGATCTCAGCCGCCGGGCTAGACTCCTGAGGTTCCTCCACTGCGGTGTCGTCGGCCTCACGCCGTGGCGGGGGCAGACCCGCGCTTGCTGAGCGGCTCGGCTCTCAGGTCCCTACCCTCCCAGGAGACAGGCAGGCTCCGGGTTTGGAAGGACTCAGGGTGACACGGCCAAACGCCACGTCGTGTGGCCGGTGTTCTCGAGGGTGGCAGCTGCCCGAAACAAAGGGAAGGCCGTGCTGCCTGTAGGAAACGCGCTGTGGACGTGTGCGCTGGCAGCCCCTGCTGCTGGGGGCCTGCTCTGTGCAGGCCTGGGGGCAGCCTCGCTCCCTCTAGCTGGGGGCACCGACAGACCGGAGCCTGCTGAGCCCTGAGGACACTGGTGAAGAGGCCGCAGGTGGGATGGAGGACAGGCAGGTGTGCAGGGTTCTGCTGGGAGGGTTGGTGCTCTGTGCGGAGTGGGGGAAGGGATGGGGGAGGGGTGTTCTCTGCTCAGGGTGACCTCTCGACCTCCGTGACCCCTCCAAGGAGGAGCAACGGGATGGAGGTGGGTGGCTTCTGTGGCCGGCGGGATCCGAGTGGGGTCTTTGGTGAAGCGAGTGAGGGACTGTGGTGGTGTCCAGGAGAGTGTGTGCAAAGGCCCTGAGGCAGGCAGTGACGGGTGTGTGCACCTGCCCCCTCCCCGGGTGCCGTGGTTCTCCCACCTTCTGAGCGGGAACCCTCCTTCCGCGCCAGGGCCTTGGAAGGGGAGGGTCGCGACGGCGGACGGAGGGCTTCCCGCCGATGGGGAGACAGTGCCGCGAGTGAGATGTGTGTTTGCACAGCAGAGACAGACCTGCGGCCCCCAGGCTCCCTGGTCCGTGGAGCCTGCGAGCCTGCGTTTGTGACCCCTTCCCACCCTGCTCCCCGCCTCCTCCCCTGCTTCCTCCCCCTTCCCGTGACTCCCACCCCCGCCTCCTCCTGCCCTCCCTCTGTCCCCTGTCCTCCTCCCCTCCCCCACCCCTGCCCCGAACCCCCCCTGGTTTGCATCTCTCCGTGCAGTGCTGCGTGCACTTGCTCTCCATACGGAGGTTGAAGGCCCTGGACGCTGGACACTGGCGTGTCTGACTGGGTCGGCTCCCACGGTGGCTGAACAGAGGACGTGTCTCGTGAAGACGGGCATTAGTCGGGGGGGGCCAGGCTCTGAGCCCTGAGGAGTGCAGGGAATGAGCTGATGATGGACCTGACGTGTGACTGAAGAAGACACAGGACCGTCCCTGATGTGTGACTGAGAGGGTACAGGTCCATCCTGACGTGTGACCGAGGACAGCAGGGACTGACCCTGGTGTGTGACTGAGGATAACAGAAGACTGTGTCTGAGGTGTGACCAGGGAGCACAGGGACTGTGTGCTGGGCCGTGACCTGGGAGCACGGGGACTGTCGTGGACTGCAACCGGGGAGCATGGGGACTGGACTGTGTGCTGGGCCATGACTGGGGAGCACGGGAGCCATCGTGGACTGCGACTGGGGAGCATGGAGACTGGACTATATGCTGGACCATGACTGGGGAGCATGGGGACCTTCGTGGACTGGGACCTGGGAGCACGGGGACCGGACTGTGTGCTGGGCCGTGACCTGGGAGCACGGGGGCCGTATGCTGGGCCACAGCTGGGGAACACGGGGGCTGTATGCTGGGCCACAGCTGGGGAGCACGGGGGCTGTATGCTGGGCCACAGCTGGGGAGCACGGGGACTGTTGTGGACTGCAGCCTGGGAGCACGGGGACTGGACTGTGTGCTGGGACATGACTGGGGAGCATGGGGACTATCATGGACTGTGACTGGGGAGCACGGGGACCAGACTGTATGGTGGGCCGTGACTGGGTAGCACAGGAGCCGTCGTGGACTGCACCCAGGGAGAACAGGGACTGGACTGTGTGCTGGGCCGTGACCTGGGAGCACAGGGACCGTTGTAGACTGCGACCTGGGAGTATGGGGACTAGACTGTGTGCTGGGCTGTGACCTGGGAGCACGGGGGCCGTCATGGACTGTGACCGGGGAGCACGGGACCGGACTGTGTGCTGGGCCGTGACCTGGGAGCACGGGGACCAGACTGTATGGTGGGCCGTGACTGGGTAGCACAGGGGCCGTCGTGGACTGCACCCAGGGAGCACAGGGACCAGACTGTGTGCTGGGCCGTGACCTGGGAGCATGGGGACTGTCATGGACTGCGACCTGGGAGCACGGGGACCAGACTATATGGTGGGCCGTGACTGGGTAGCACAGGGTCTGTTGTGGACTGCAGCCGGGGAGCACGGGGACCGGACTGTGTGCTGGGCCGTGACCTGGGAGCACGGGGGCCATCATGGACTGGGACCTGAGAGCACGGGAACCAGACTGTATGCTGGGCCGTGACTGGGGAGCACGGGGGCCGTATGCTGGGCCACAACCAGGGAGCAGGAGGACCATAAGCTGTGGCTTGTGTGCTGTCCTCTCTGTGTGAAGGACATGGCTGTGGGCCAGGTTCTCGCTGCGAGGCGCCCACAGGTTGGCGTGGTGGGTGTGTCCTGCTCTAGGACGGGTACCGTGGAAACAGGAAACTCCATGTGTACGCTGCACACGTGAGCTCAGCCGTTCCTGCATGCACTCACATGCCCGTTAGTGGCCATCTGGCTGGTCCTGACCCCCAGGAGGACTCCAGGCAGGTTCTCCACAAGCATGTGTGCCAGCCCATCCATCCGTCTGGGCGTCCCCAGTCACTGTCCTGAGGGGTCACACCCAAGGCAGCACTCGGTGGCATGGGGCCCACGGTGGATGTGGCGCCCACTTGTGGGTTGTGTGACCTCTTGCAAGCATTGTCTGCAGTCGTGTGTCCAAATTTGGGTCAGATGTGGTGCTCGGTGCCATTACTCTCCACCAGGTCACCCCCGCTAATTATGCGTGAGTGCGAAGACATGGGATGCTTGCAGGTTCTCATGCCGGTGCCGTCTGTTCTCCGTCCTAGGTCCAGACAAAGAAGGAGGAGCCCCTGCCACCCGCCACGAGCCAAAACATTCCCACGTTCTACTTTCCTAGAGGCCGTCCCACGGACACGGTGAACATAGATGCCGTCATCACCAAGATCGAACGGACCTTCGCGCAGTTCCCCCACGAGAGAGCCACAATGGAGGACATGGGCCGAGTGGCCAAGGTGGGCCCCCACGTGCGTGCAGCTTGGCTGCTCTGGTTGCTCCGTGCTTCCCTTCTGAAGCACAAGTAGGGATTCTGGGGGAACGTTGGTCTCCATCCTAAAGGACGCACATCCTGGGTCGTGGTCTGGGTCCGCGAGTGTTAATGCCTGCGCCTTCCAGGGAGCGTCCGCAGAGGCTAAACGCAGGCCTTCCCGTGCACCCACGTGGCCCCGTGCCTGTGCTGGGCGAGGTGCCGTTTCTCTGGAGTGCGTGAACACGCAGCCACAGTCCATGTGTGCTCTATGCAGTGTGTGACTCTCAGCTCAGCCGCCATGCTGTGTCACACTGCGGTCTCGTCCGGACAGCGTGTCCCTGGAGTGTCCGTGTTGATGCATGCACATGGGACGTTGCCCGTGCAGTTTCTGTGTGCCGTCCTCCCCAGTTACTCTTGCGTCCCCCCCACGAGTGCTGTGTTCTGGACCCGCGCCTTGGTGCCCACCGCCACGGCAGTGTGCTTGCGGGAACAGGGGACGCCTCACCCTCCCCAGTCACAGAGCCCAGATTGGCTCAGTGGCAGCACCGCGGCTGGAGCTCGTGGCAGCACGCGAGGGTTCCTGGTGGCCCAGCCCACCCTCCTCTCCGAGTGGCCATCCGCTGCACCCGGGCGCCTCCTGGGTTGTGACTTGGCCTGTCCGCAGGGCCCATGGTGGTCGCGCTGCAGGAGAAGGTGGTCGTCAGCTCAGCGTGCAGTGTTCCCCAGGGTCTGTGCGTGTTCCTTGTTCCTGTCCTGTGTGGCCAGCGTGCCTCCTGCTTTCTCTTTCCCTGTCCCTCTCCCATGCCGTTGTCTCGTGGGGTTCGCCTCGGTGATCTGGAAGCCAGCGCTCTGTGTGTTGTGTGCCGCATGAGAACGTTCTCGGTGGCCACTGGGTAGCCTGGTGCGTACGCGGCGCGGGAACGACGTTCTCTCCGGCCGCCAGGTAGCCTGGTGCGTGCACGGCGCGCGAACGTTCTCCTCCAGGGCTGCCAGGTCACCTGGTCCGTGCGTGGCACGGGAACGTCCTCCTGTTTGGCCACCGGGGACCCTGGTGCATGCGCCGCGCGGGAACGTTCTTCTCCGGGGCCAGTGGGTCGCCTGGTGTGTGCGCGGCGTGGAAAGGTGCCCCTTCCAGGCTGCCAGGTGGCCTGGTGCGTGCGCGGTGCGGGAATGTTCTCCTGTTTGGCCGCCGGGTCGCCTGGTGCCTGTGCGGTGCGAGAACGTTCTCCTTACTGGCCTCTGGGAGCCTGGTGCGTGCGCCGCGCGAGAATGTCCTCCTGTTTGGCTGCCAGGAGCCTGGTGCGTGCGCCGCGCTGAAACGTTCTCCTCCATCTCCTAAATAGCTTCGTGTACGTTTTGCTTCCCGTGTTTGGGGTTTGCCTTTCCGTCTGTCTCACGGCCACTGACACAGAGTTCACGCACCACATGAGCCAGCCTTTTAAAGCCCAGCGTGGTGTTCGCGGCCTCACAGAGCCGTGCAGTCGCCCCCATGCTTCGTTTTAGGGTGTGGTCTTCCCTCTGAGACGGTTGCCTGCCTCCCTCCATCCTGTTCCGTAGGAAGCCACTACCTTGCGTCCTGTCTCGGTGCATCTGCCCGTGCTGCGCACACGCACGGTCTCCCAGGAGGACTCCTTGCGTGGAGCATCTTTTCAGAATGCGCTCCCATGTTTGCACGCGTCTGTGCTTCCTTGACTCTCACGTTCGGTATTGATCCAGTCAACGGTTCATGGATGTTTCTGTTGTTCCGGCTGCTGTGAACATGCACCCAGAGGTGTCTTGGGCACACATGACTTTTCTCTTGGGTGCGCAGCCGGGAGTGGTTGTGCAGGGTCATGCGGAAATGCTGTGCAGCTGCTTCTGGGATCACGAGCACGTCTCCAAACACCCGCCCCATTTCCGTGCCCACCGGCAGTGAAAGAGGTCGCGCCGTGTCCTCTTCTCGGATGAGAGACGCGACCCTGGTGTGTGTGCACTGGTGTCTCATTCTGGGATCGATTTGTGGTTCTCTTGCCGACTGACAATCGTGCGCATCTCTTCACGTGCTTGTTGGCCGTTTGTACGTCTGTGCACAAGTGTCTGTTCGCATGCTTTGCCCATTTCTCGGTTGGTTGTCGTGCCGTTGTTGAATTCTAAGAAGGCTTCGAGTGTCGTAGACACAAGTCTGTGCTCAGATACATGGTGCACACATATTTCCTCCCGTTGGCTGGGTCATTGTACACGTTTGGGTGGCATTTAGGTTTTCATTGTGATATGCTTCATTTCATCTACTTTTACATTTGTTTCTTGTGCTTTTGGTGTCCTATTGGAGAAATCCTCACCAAATCTAAGGTCATGAAGGTTTATTCTTTCTTTTTCTGCGGGTTGTCTAGTTCCACCTCTTACGCGTTTGTCTTGGGTTTCTTTCACATTGGCGTTTGTCAGGAGCAACGTTGGGGCACACCCTCGTCTCTCTGTGTGCAGATCACGGCGTCCTGGCACCATGTCTGGAGAGGATTTGTCTTTCCGCATGGACTGGTCTCCCTCATGGGAAATGAGTTGATTGTGAAATGAGGGTTTATCGCTGGATTCTTACGCCGTTGCATAGACCCGTATTCCCGTTTTTTAGCCAAGACGATACCGTCTTCATCGCTGTTGCTTGGTAGTAAGTTTTCAGACAGGGAAGTGTAGATCCTGCGGCTTTGTTCTTGTTCAGGATTGCCGGGGCTCCCTGGGGCTCCTTGTCACGCCATGTGATTTCTAGGGTCAGCTCATGGGTTTCTACAGAGAGGCCAGCAGCTCCCCTGATAAGGGTCATGGTGGTCTGTACACCAGTTCGCAGACCGTTGCCATCTGCATACTCCGTCTTCTGATTCACGTCCAGAAGCTTCTCTCCCTGTAATTACATTTTTTCTATCAGAAGCGCTCTGTGGTTTTAAGTGTGCTTCGCACGCCTCTTGTTGAATGTGTTCAGAACTTTTTATTCTTTTGGGTGGTTCACCAATGGGATTGTTTCCTAAACTTGATGTTCAGGTTGTTTGTGGCAAGTGTGTAAAAATGCAGTTGACTATTGTGTGTTCCGCTCGTGTCCTGTGTCCTCATGAACTCATGTACGTGTTGTAATGCTGCTGGGTGGACCCGTTAACATTCCACAGAGTAGGAACCGACAAGCAGGAATCGGCGGGCTTCGTCCTTCCCGGTGCGTGTGTCTGCTGTTTCGTCCGCATGCCTGCCCGCTGCGGGAGACGTCCCGCGCAGCGCTGGAGAGAAGTGGCGGTGTGGGGTATCCTGTGTCATTGCCACTCTTACGGGGAAAGTATCCGCTCTTCCACGACGAAACGTGATGTAGCTGTGAGGTTTTCACAGCCCCTTTATCAGGCTGAGGACGTTTCTTTCCACGGGCTTGTGTGCTGAGTGTTTACTTGGAAAGGATGTTGGATTGGTCCCAACTTTTCCTGCATCTGCACGGAGGGCTTTGGTGTTTCATTCTAGGGATACAGTGTATTCTGCGAGCTGGTCTTTCCAGCATTAAACCAACCTTGCATTCCCGGAATATATCCCGTGTGACCCAGGTGCATAGTCATTTTTCTATGTTCCTGGATTCTGTTTGCTCAGATTTTGTGGATGATTTTTGCTCCGTTCATATTCATAAAAAGCACTGATTGCAGTTTTGTGACTCCTTTGTCTGCTTTTGATGTTAGAGTAATACTTGTCTTAGAGCATGAGTTCAGAAATGTTCTCTTCCTTTGTGAATTGGGCTCGTAAAGTTTTTTTTAAGTGTTGTTTTATAAGTGTGTAAAAACATGCATGGTTCCAAGGCCAAACCCAAAAATCAGATATATTCAGAGAAGTACACATTCTGTGCCTGTTTCCCCGTGTTCTTTTCCTCTGCCCAGAAGGAATGGTGGTCACAGTTTTGGTTTACTGTTTTACTGTTTAGTTTTTCAGTACGAGCAAACGTATGGACATAAACATCTGTTACGAAATGCATACATAATATGGAAATGTACATACATAACTAATTTCATGCTTTGCTGAGGTAGAAAGTAGCACGCTGTCCTACACGTGGGTATTTTCTCAGCGAACATGATATCGTGGCGCTCATGCCATGTCTGTCCAGGTGGTCCTCGCTTTGTACCATAGCATGGACTGTAAACACTACTGACCATGCAAGCTGAAGCCATGCAGGTCTGTGTTATCCGGGGGGAAGTCACAAGTGTTCTGGAACTTTTGAAACATGTTTGTCAAGACAGTAGAAACTTTCCTAGAGTTTCTTATGAACGCATGGGGAAATGGAAAAAATAGACCAATTTTTATTGCACTGTAAGTTAAAATGTTAGAATGCCTAAAAGCTGCTGTTGTACTTCTTTGTAAAACATTAGCAAATGATGCTTGAGTGGGGCTCGTCCCTGTGTCGCCTGGTGTATGGTAGCGTGAGCCCCTCTCCTGTGCCTGGCTCTTGTCCTGCTCCTGAGTCTGGCTCACTTCCAGCCTTGTACCCTTTGTGCTTTCAATGTTGTGAAATGTCTCGGAGAGTTCCCTTCCGTGAAGCTTGTTTCCGGCATCACGTCCTCTGGACCGCGTCTGAGTTTCCCTCACAGCCTCGTCTGTGTCAATCAGTGGCTCTCGCTGACTTCCTCCGGCTCCACACGCACAGCTCCTGGCCCTGCGCCAACAGCAGGGTTCCCGCGGTCGGCGTTCCTCTGCGGTCCGTTCATGCTCCCACGGATCCCGCACGCGCCCTGTCATGTTTCTTCCAGAACTCGGCCAGCAAAACTGCCCGATCTCCGGCTGCAGCATCTGTTACCTGTGTGAACATCCGTCCGAGACGGTGGGCTTTGCCAGAGCTGAAATCGCTTGGCCCATTGGCTGGGGAAGAAGCTGGTTTTGGTGGTAAGAAGCAGATTTTCACATTTTCACTGAAGCGTCCAGGAGACCCAGGGTGACCCGACACATTATGCAGCCCGGAGAGCGCTTGCAGAGCCAACTTACTTTCTTACGGTTGCGTGACTGGTGGGAGCTGGGCACACACAGCCGCACACCGTGCTGTCTGCCTGACCCAGATAACACGCATGGTGCCGGGTCCTTCACAGACTTTCAAAGAACCGATGGGCTTTTTTATGCTTCCTGTTCATAGCAGACGGATTCAAGGAGCTACAGTGACTCCCGTAGTTCCCTCACGCGTCTGTGCCGCCGGAATTAAAATAGAAACGTGTTAGCGCGGGGACTGGCAGGATTCCCTGTACTTTGCACAGCCAGGGCTTTGTGGTTAGTGCCCCTTTCTTCCTGCAGATGCATAGCACTCAGCTGTGGGGCGAGCTACTGTCTGCATTCACCCTCCCCCACAGAGGGGCCGCGGGCCCGTCGTGGGGACCTGCAGAGGGACGCAGAGAGGGGCTGTGGGCCCCTCTTGGGGATGCGTGGACACGGGGAGGGGCCGTTGTTTCATCCTGGGGAATCCTGTTTCATCCTCCAGCATCCAGGGAGGGGCCGTCGGTCCGTTGGGGGGACGCATGGACGCAGGGAGGAGCCATTGATCCATCATGGGGATATGCCGAAATCGGGAAGGGCCACCGGTTCCTCGTGGGGACACAGGGAGGGTCCACGGGACCCTCATGGGGACAATGCAGCAAACGTCGGATGTGTGCATCATTTCAAATCCCGTCCCTGTGTCTTGGGACTGTTGTGTAAGCAGGGTTAGTGGGTGATAGGACACATGCACATGGGATACTGTCTTGTGTTCCCAGGTTCCCCTCCGTAAGGGTTGTGCCGTCTCAACACTCGGGGTCAGCGTATGGATGATGGCGGGACTGACTCGTCATCAGTCCGAGCAGCGAACGTGGTCTCGTGCCTGCAGTCTGGCGGTCATATGCGCGAGAAATGGCGTCCTGGGCCCTGTCTTGTTTCCATTTCTGTCGACTTGCTGACACATTATTGGTGGAATTTCAGTGATAGTGGTTCTGTGAGACGTTTGCATGGGTCTCGTGTGCGTAGCGGTTCCCCTGGCCACGGTGCATGGTTCTCTGCGCAGAAAGTTTCCCTCCGTCCGGCGTTTTACATCCCTCGGCGTTGGCTCTATTTGGGATTTTAATTTCTTCAGTAAATTTTCATCAACTCATGTTCTAAAACGGTTGTTTGCGTAACTTACACATTTATTACTTGAACACTTTTCTCTTCTTCTATCATTTTTAAAACCTGTACCAGATCTGGGTGTGTGACCTTTGTTTGTGGGGTTATTTACTTCTGCGTCCTTTCTTGTCTGCTCACGGTGGAGATGGATTTGTGTGGTTTCTCGGATGAGCTTCCGTCAGCTCCGTGGGTTACGGCTTGACTTCCTCATCTCATGCTTCCTGCCCTCATGTTTGTTACTCTTGCAGTTTTCTCCGTTCTGTCATCTCCTTCTGGCTTCCGGAATGAGCCACCCCTTCTTGGTCTGGTTATGGACGTAGACTTTACGCACAGCGAGATCCCCAGTGTTACGAGTACAACGTGGTAAATTCTGGCACATGCGTCCCCATGCGCCACCGCGTCAGGGCAGGGAGCCCTGTCGCTGCTGCGAGACGGTCCTTGCAGCCAGTCCCATCCCTGCCTTCCTGGCCGTGTCACACACACACGTGGTCTGGTGCTGCGGTTTTGCCTCTGCGGGAAGGTCACGTGACGGGAACCGTGCAGTGCACCGTCTTCGGTTTCTGGTCTCTTTCGCACTGAATAATTGTGCTGTTGCTCCCCAGCGGAGTCACCGAGTACCAGACGGTGGCCCGTGTGTACACGCTCCGTGACTTACGTGTTTCCCAGGGGGAGAGCGCTTTGTTGTATCTGTTGTGTTTTGAGAGTAGAGCTGCCGTTGTGTGTGCACGCGTGCAAGACTCGTGCGCACATCTGCCTGTCTCAGAGAGCAAACGCTGAGACTAGAACTGTTGGCGACTGATTCTGTAAGAAACTGTGGAACTGCTCTCTGGAGTGGCTGTCCCTCTACATCTCCGGCCTGCGGTGCTCGAGGGCACCAGTTCTCACGTGACCTCACCAGCGCTCGGTTTCCACACGTTGCAGTTTCAGCCGTCCTCCCACGTGTGTGCGTGTAAGTCATCACGGCTTCATTTCTCTCATGATTTTGTTGAGCAGCTTTTCACGTGTGTGTTTCTCACGGTCCATCTTTCTTCCCATTCTGGAGCTTCCTTGGGGTGTCTCAGGTCTGCGACATACAGCCCATGGTTCCCGTGTGTGACCTGAGGAGCTGTGACGTGTGTGTTCCCCGGAAACTATGCGCAGAGTCCAGACCACACACGTTTCCGACCTGCCCAGACTCTGCCCTTTTGCAGGCCACCCCACTTGTCCGCAGGCTGCCGCGGGACCTTGGTCACTGTGGGTGAGGCGAGTTCTCTGGAATTATACGTGAACAGAATCAGACAGTGGATACTTCTTTATTGTGGCAAAACATACGTAACATGCCGTCAGCATGTTACCCCCATGAAAGTAGAATTCAGACACACTTAAGACACGTACAGTGTTTCACAGGTATTACCAGGGTCCAGTTCCAGAACGTTCTCATCACCTCAAGAGACCTGATTGCCCCCCCCCAGGTCTTGGCACACTGTCCACTTCCTGTGTGCCTGGATTGCTCTGTTCTGGATTTTTCGTGTCCTTGGGGTCCGTCATGGAGGCAGCAGGTCTCAGCACTCTGCTCGTCTTCACGGTCAAGTAATCTCCATCTGTGTGGATGGACCACGTTCACCTGTGGATGGGCGCCAGGTGGTGTCTGCTGTCAGCGACCTAGACGAACACCACTGTGAGCGTGCCCGTGTCAGGATCTGTGACGGTCCCTGTGTGCGGTGGTTTTCCAGGTGCACGTGTGCACGTGAGTATGTGCTCGTGTGTGTGTGCGTGCAGTTGCCGACCCCAGAGTGCATTGACCGGGTTACGTGATAGTTCTGTGGTTCTCGGAGAACCTGCACACGCGGCTTCCACAGCAGCGCAGCGCTTCGCGTTCCCGCCAGCTGCACACATGGGCCTCGGGCCCCACGGCTCCGATGCTGTTTCCCACCAGCCATGTGTCTCTGTTCAGGCTGCGGTGATGAACCGGCATGGGCTGGGCGGATCCGTTGCACAAATGCCACGACAACGGACGTTCTTTCTGACGCTTCTGCAGGCCGGATGTCTGCAGTCAGGGCGCGTGGGTCAGACCTCCTCCCCATTCACGGATGGTGTCTGTGCGTGGTGTCCTCACTCGGAGGCCAGGGCTGGGGGCTCCCGGTCCCGTATTTCAGGGCCCTGGTCCCATTCATCCAGCTCGACCCTGGGCCGTAATAGAGCCCCAAGGGCGCACCTGCACACACCCCAGCCTCCACAGGATCACTGGGGACCTGCACCTCAGAGCTCGGCACCCTCTGGTGGGAGCACGGGCCGACCTCCCCATTGTACCCATTTCCCACTGTCCCCATCACGGACAGTCACGAGCATCTTGTCTCGCGTTCCCTTGTGACCATGCATCTTGGACGACATGCCCGCTCACTCAGTCGAGCATCTTACAAACGGGGTCATTGACGTCCTGTTGGGTCACTCCGCGTTTCAGATGCTGTAGCTACGAGTGCTTGGTCAGATCTGTGCACAGAGATGGTGGGCATGTCCTCCTGCCATGCCCGGCCGGGGCTGTGCGTCTCCATCCGTGAAGCAGGGTGCTGGCGCCGGCATTCTGCAGATGCCCCCCAGCACGGACGGAGGTCCTGGCCCTCTCCTGTGTGCCGATGGCTCTTTCATCTTCAACGAGCACGAATGTGGTGCCCGTTCCCTCCGTCACGCGCTTCTGGAATATGACCACCGAGGTCTGGTTGGGGGTTTACATCGCCACTCATGAAAGACCTGGTTTCGCCATCGTGTCTTCTTAGATTTCTCGTCTCCCTGGCTGTCCGCGCGGCCTCTCAGAACGGCTCAGGAAGCGCCCCTCCCCAGTCTGTGTTCCGGAGCATTCTCTTTGGAATCAGGTTTGACTTTTACTTAGCTATTCTGTAGAATTTCCCAGGGAAGCCATCTGCGGTTGGGTTTGTGTCTTTCTGGGAAGGGCATGTTCCGTTCCTAACTGTAATTTCCCTTCTCGGTGTGTCATTTTTTTAAAAAATTTTTTATAAACATATAACGTATTATTAGCCCCAGGGGTGCAGGTCTGTGAATCGCCAGGTTTACACACTTCACAGCACTCACCATAGCACACGCCGTCCCCGATTCGGTGTGTCGTTTAACGGGCAGGGTCTGCTCGCAGTTCCTCACGGGTGCCGTGACGGCGTGTGTCTCCCACGTGTCCGTCCAGGCCCCCGAGGTGGTGAGCTTGTCGGGAAAACAAGGGGCATACGAGTCCCGCTCTCCGGAGCTCTAGTGAGGCCGCTCGGGTCCCTCAGGCCTCCATGTGCGTCTTGTCTCCGGCTCTTCACCGTCTCGACCAGGAAGTGCTCCATTTCTCTGATCTTTTCCAAGGACCGGCTTCTTGTGTCCGCGATGGTGTTCCTGGTGACGTTCTGTGACGTTGGCTTCCGGCTTTCTCTGGACGACTCCCTGCCTTCGACCTCCCTCGGGATCGTCGTGTTCTGTCCGGTTCCTGGGCGAGGCCGTTCTGGCCCCCCTTGGTCTTCCGCTGACGTGGCCTGTAATCCGCAACCTTCCCACGCACTGACGGGCCGTGCGTTTTCACGTTCGTTCAGCATCAGCGAGCTCGCGACTTGATTTGTCATTTCTCCTTTGCCTGCTGGGGTGTTTAGAATTGTGTTTCCTGTTCTGAAACTTGCAGCTTCTGTAGACGTCTTTTTCTTACTGATTTCTGGTTGATTTCTGCTGTCGGCAGGGAAATACTCCACGTCTGTCCCGGAAAGTGTGCTTAGACGTGAGTGATGGCCAGGACGGCCTCGGGGTGAGGGTCCTGTCCGCGTGAAGACCGAGCCCGCTCGCAGCTGGTCTGACGGTGTGTCCGTGTTTGCGTTTCTGCCCTCGTCAGGGTTGGAGCGAGCAGTGCTGAGCTCCCCCGTGGGACCTGTTTGCTCCCGGGTTTGCGCCAGGGCTGTGCGTTTGAGGCCCATCTTAGGTGCAGAGATTATTTTTAAAAATTAAAAAAAATCTTTTTTGAATAATAAGGCGTTTTCCTCTGTTCTCAGTTTCCTGGTCTGTTGTTTCTTAGTTACTATTTCTTTGATGGCTGGATTCAGCGTGCTGCCCTGTGTGTCGTACGGGATTTCTGCGTCCGTGTCGACGGGGGACGACCGGCCCATGGTCTCCTTGCATCCTTGGCGGATTTCAGCATCTGCTCTTAGCCTCATGACAAGAAATGAGAGAAGTTCCTTGTTTAGCTCCTGGAAGAGCTCGTATGTAGCCGGTACGATGTCCTGCCTAACTGTCTGAACGGATTTGCTAGGGAGCCGCTGGGGTCTGCGCCGTGCCTGGGAAAGCTTTCCGGATTCAGTTTCCCGCAGACGTTCGACTCTGTGCGGGTTTTCGGTTGTGTCCCTTTGGGTGCGGTTAAGCCTCGATCGGGTGGCGTGTGCCGGTCACGGTGCTGTGGCACGTGTGGGCATGAAGGAGTGGAGCGTCTACTTGCTGCGTCCCTCACGTGTGTGGGGGCCGCGGGGACGGCTCACGTTGGTATCTCGTGTTCTCCATCTCTTGCTCTCGGCCAGTGCTGCGGACGGCTGCTGGGTTTTTCTAGATCTTTAAAGAACTGACTTCCGAGTTCGCTGATTTACTGGATGAGCATTTGGTTTCTTTTACGTTCACGTGTGCATGTGCCGGCGTTCTTTCTGTCCTGCGTTGCAGAGGTAGGGGCTCGGCACACGTGCTGACACCCCGCTCTGTGCCCGCGTGCGGACGTTCCGACGGCCAGGATTTTCCGTGTCGCGTCGCGTGCCCTTCCTCATTTATGCCGTCGGTTCCTTCCCCGCAGCAATCATGAGCTGCTGCTGGACTCGCACACTCCGAGGACCCACTGGCCGCCTGCTGCTGGACTGGGTGCCGGGCAGGGCGTGGGCTGTTCCCATCCCTGAGCTGTGTTCCTGTCACCTGAAGAGACAGCGGCACAAGGACTTCTTGCTCTCCCTGGTGCGCGGGAGGGAACGCGCGTCTTGCTTTCGGAGAGAACGCTGAGCTCATCTGTGCGGGGCTGCTGGGTTTGGAGGTCCGGCCGTCTGCAGGGAGAGTTGCCGCGAAATCCCCGCGGGAGCGTGCGGCTGTGGCAGCGGCCGTGGGGGTCCGGGAGGCGCTGACGGCCGGCCCGCTGTGCCCCTCTGCTGCAGGCCTGTGGTTGCCCGCTCTACTGGAAGGGGCCGCTGTTCTGCAGTGCGGGGGGAGAGCGCACGGGCGCCGTCTCGGTCCACAAGTTCGTCGCCATGTGGAGAAAGTGAGTCTCGGGCCTGCGCGCTGGGGGCGGGTGCCGGGAGGGGAGGCGTGTCCCCAGCCCTGCCTGTCCCGGGGCAGCTGCTGTACCACGGGCTCACGCTGCTGTGGCCGGGACGGCGAGAGGATGGAGATAAGCCCCAGGGCACGTGGCATGGTGTCCTGTCCCCTCCTGGGCCAGCATGTGATCACGCTCGGTCATGGGCCTGTGCCCGCCCCATCACCTGTGTTGGGAGCGGCCTCGTGGGTCTGCTGTGTGTGGGCGCCGTTGGGACGTCGTCCGTCCTTGCAGGGTCCTCCAGAACTGTCACGACGACGCGGCCAAGTTCGTCCACCTGCTCATGAATCCCGGCGCGAACTACCTGGTGCAGGAGGACTTTATCCCCTTCTTACAGGTACGCTCTGCGTCTACACCACACGCCGCTCCCCTCCTCCGGGCCTGCCCCCGCGTCTACGCCACACATCAGCTAGGGGTCTGGCTCCCTTCCCTCAGTACTGCTTCCCACAGAGGTGGCTCAGGGACCAGCACCTCGTGAGTATGATGGGACCACATGTGCCCACGTGGTGCACGTGGGTGTGAGGGGAGGGACCTCATGTGCCACGCAGTGTAGGTGTGTGAGTGCAAGGACCACATGTCCTATACCGCGGTATAGGTATGTGTGAGCGGAAGGACCCCGTGTGCCACGCGGTATAGGTATGTGTGAGCGGAAGGACGCCGTGTGCCACGCGGTGCAGGTGTTTGAGCGGAGGGACCACGTGTGCCACGCGGTATAGGTGTGTGTGAGCGGAAGGACCCCGTGTGCCACGCGGTATAGGTATGTGTGAGCGGAAGGACCCCGTGTGCCACGCGGTATAGGTATGTGTGAGCGGAAGGACCCCGTGTGCCATGCGGTGTAGGTGTGTGAGCGGAGGGACCTCGTGTGCCCACGAGGTGCAGGTGAGTGTGAGCGGAGGGACCACGTGCAGCTTCAGAGCATGAGGCCGCAGAGACAAGGGGACTGCAGCCCCTGGCTGCATCATCTGATGCGTTAAAAGAGGTCGTGGTGTTCCGGAACATTCTGTGCCTCCCTTCAAGCTGAGGGCATCGTTGCAGAGACTGAGAGAGCGTCGAAGATGAATGGTTCTTTTGCCCTCGGATCGTCTGTGCCAGTGTTCTGAGTACCAGGACTATTCCAGGGCATGTGACCTAAAGACCATGTGACTGTAGCTCATAAACCGAGGAGATTTAAAGCCTCCCTGGGGACCTCAGTGCAGGCCCTTGTGTCTTCACACGCGTTGAATCCCGGTCAGCGGTCGGAGATCACCGGGCTCGCTGTCGCGGACCGGGGCCGTGCGGGGATTCGCAGCCTCGCTCCCCCGGGTTCTGCCCTGTGAGCAGCCGTGGGGCCGGAGGGACCCGTGCGCAGCAGCCCCGTCCCTGGGGAGGTGGCAGGGGCTGGTGACGGGTACGGGGGCCCGTGCTCGGCGGGCGCCGTGCGAGCCCCGGAGTACCGTTTTGTGTTCTGTGTGCAGGACGTGGTGAACACGCACCCGGGCTTGGCCTTCCTGAAGGAGGCGTCCGAGTTCCACTCTCGCTACATCACTACCGTGAGTACACGCGCGCGGCCGGCTGCCGCGGGCCCCGGTTCCAGCCCCAGCACCCACGGCAGCGAGCGGCCTGGGCCTCGGGCTGTGGCCCATCTGGACCCCGATGTTCTCGCCCACGAATCAGATGTTGGCCGCGCCTGCCGAGCGGGGCTGAGCACGGGGTCTTGGGACGCAGGTGGCCTGTGCTGACACGAGCTCCTGCAGCGCCTCCCGTGGGTCTGGACGTCCGTCGCCCGCACGGGGCGGGGGCGGGGGCGGGGGGCACGTCCCAGAGAGCCGTGTGCTCTCCCGCCCTCGGGGCTGCCGCTGCGCAGCCCGGGAGCCCGTCTGGGCTCTCGGGAACGCGTGTGGCCGCGCCGCGCTTCGGGCCGCGAGGTTCAGAGGCACTTGCGTCCACAGCCCAAGCGTTCGGCACACGTAGAACGGGTGCCGCGGCCTCGCCGAGCCCCGGCGCCCTGCTGACAGCCCTCCCTCCTGCAGGTCGTACAGAGGATCTTCTACTCCGTCAACAGGTCCTGGTCGGGGAGGATCACGTGCGCAGAGCTGCGCCGGAGCAGCTTCCTGCAGGTGCGCGGCCGGGGGCGGGCACGTGGGCCTCCCTACGTCCCGCCCCGTCCGCGGCCTTCCTGCTGCCCTGCTCCGTCTTCTGTCCCCGGGTCCCTCCGCCACCCTCCGCCGTGGACCATCCGCCCCCACCCTCTGCCCGTCCATCCGCCCCACCCTCCGCCGTCCGCCCCGCGTCCTCCGCCGTCCGCCCCGCGTCCTCCACCCTCCGCCATCGGTCCTGCGTCCTCCGCCGTCCGCCCCGCGTCCTGTTTCCTGCTCTTCCCCGCCCGTTCTCCGTCTCGTCTCTTCCAGTCTCTTCCGTTGTTTGTCCATCCTCTTGTGTCCACTCGTGTCCCCCCGCTCTCCGTGCTCGTCTGTCGCGACCTTCCTCTCTGTCTCCTGTCCTGCTTCCCCCGTTCTCCAGCCTTCCGTCGTCCACTCTCTTCCGTCCGTCCTCCGTCTGTCCTCCGTCCGTCACCCGTTCGCGTCCCGTTCTCCGCCCTCCTCCGTCTGTCTCCTCTACCCATCGGCCATCCCCCATCCTGCAGGGATGACCCCCAGGCGCTGGGGAGCCTCGTGTGCTCTTCACTCAGGTTCGGCGCGCGTGGGCACTAACGAGGAGGGTGACCATCCGCCCACGTAAGGAGGCCCGAGGCTGTGAGCTGCTCGGCACTCGCAGGGCTGCTGCGTGTGGGCAGCAGCGGGCGGGCTGAGTCTCGGGCGCAGGCCTGACAGCCGTGCGCTCCTGACCTGCGTGCGGTGCTCCCTGCCCCAGGCCTGGCTGGACCAGTTCTGGGCTCTCCGGGGACACCTGGGAGGTCCCACCCACAGGACACCCGGCTGCCGTGACACACGCGGCAGCTCTGTCGGGTTTGTTTTGGCAGAATGTGGCGCTCTTGGAAGAGGAGGCAGACATCAATCAGCTGACAGAGTACTTCTCCTACGAGCACTTCTACGTCATTTACTGCAAGTTCTGGGAGCTGGACACGGACCACGACCTTCTCATCGATTCCCAGGACCTGGCCCGGCACAACGACCACGGTGAGTGTGCGGCCTGTGTGGGACAAGGGACCGACGCGAGCGGGCCCCTCAGGCACCCTGCCCTGAGGCTCCAGCTGTAAGAGCGCTGGCGCCCGTGGGGTTGCCCCGTGGCGCTGGCGGCAGCCAGGCTGAGGCTCGGGTGCGACCTTGACCTGGGTGTTGTGACGGGAAGGGAGGCAGAGGAGGTCAGAGCTGACCCTGTCCTGTGCAGCCCGCAGAGGTAGGTCTCCGTGGATGAGCCGTGTTTTTAGTGTTGGGATGTGTGCATCCGGGTGAGCGGTCCCGGTTCTCTGTGGCTGCTGTGACGGGGGCCTGAAGCGACAGCAGGGTGTCCTCAGCATCCGTAGTCGAGGACTTTCCGGACCGTGTCCTAGGAGGGCTGTACAGGAGTTTGCTGAAGGCCTTGTAAGAAGTGACCACAACCCGGGCCCTCCCACAACAGGAATGACCTTCCCCCAGCTCCAGGGACCAGAGGCTGAGATCCAGGCGGGGCAGGGCCGTGTCCCAGGGGAGGGTCCTTCCAGCTTCTGGGGCTCCAGGCGTCCCTGGGCCTGTGGCCACGTCCCTCTCGTCTCTGCCTCCATCTTCCCGTGGCTTCTCCTCTGTGCCTGTGTCTCCTCTTACAAGAGATGCTGGATTGAGGGCCTCCCTGATCCAGGATGAGCTCATCTCAGGGCTTTCTCTGAATCACATCTGCAAAGACCTGTTTCCATTCAAGACCGCACATCCGGGTACCAGGAATCAGGATTTGGATGTGGTTTTCTGGGGAGGCACAGTTCAGCCTGTTGTGACACCCAGTCATTTTGTATCCGGGTGACATCCATTAAGGTGTAGGATGAGTTGGGAGATGTGGAAAGAGACTGTCTCTGTTCCTCCGTCTTGTGGGTGCCGGGCTTGGTATGAGCTGAGCTGTGACCCCCCAGAATTAACTCACTGGAGGCACGTTGTCCAGGACTCCAGGACGGGACCGTAAGTGCAAGTGGGGTCTTTAAAGAGGTGATTACGGTAAAACGCGGTCAGTAGGGTGGCCCTGATCTCCTAGGACGGGGGTCTCACAAGAAGAGGGGATGGGGACACAGACACACACGGAGGCACGACGGCGGCAGGACACGGGGAGAACCCGCGGTCTGCACGGCCAGGAGCGAGGCCTCGGGAGAGCCCACCTCGGCCCCGCCTGCGTCTCGGACTCCCCGCCCCCCGGGACGGGGAGAGGATAAGCCTGTGCTGTTTGAGCTGCCCCGTCGGGGTGCTCCGTGACGGCTGCCCCAGCGGACCGACGCGGTGCTTTTCACTTCTCGTTTGTCAGCTCTGAGTTAGAGACATTGGTTGTGACCGCAAAGCGAGAGCGTTTGGAGGCGGAGCGTCTGAGAGTGTGACTCTGCTGGTCACGGTCTGCCTCTGTCTCGGCGCCCCTGGGGCAGCTTTCACTCCGCGGCTCTGATTGGGCTCAGTCCTCGGCACAGGAAAGCTGTGGGCAGCGCCCCGGGGAGGACACACGCGGGACAGGAGGTTCCCCGGGTGCCACCCCCCAGGGTCGGGGCTTGGCATTTCAGAGCCGACCTGCCCTGCGAGCCCCGAGCGCCGGCTGCCGGGCCCGGCCGCGGGTGTGTGCGGGCGGCTCACGGCCTGACTCTGTCTCTGCAGCCATATCCACCAGGATGATCGAGAGGATATTCTCGGGGGCCGTGACGAGGTGCGTCTTGCGGTCATCGTCTTGTGGTTGTGGCCAGTGTCCTGTGCCTGAGTCCAGTTCTGTCTCACTCGTTCCATAACGTGAGCTGCTTGTTGAGGGCGAGTGCCATTCTCATGGGAGGTCATGAGGACACACGTGACAAGGACCCTGTCACGCAAGGTCATAAATAAGGGAGGATACATGCTACTATCACATGAGGCCATAGTGGAGAACATCTTTGTCACAGGAGGTTGTTATGAAGGGAGACACATGCCATTGTCACACAAGCTCATAAGGGGAGACCAGCTTTGTCATGTGATGTCTTTGGGGGACACACAGAGTTCTGTTACACCAGATCATAAATAAGGGAACACACCTCTTTGTCCCGTGAGGTCATAAGAACGGGGGGCAAACGCCATTCTTGCATGAGGTCATCCGTAAGGGGTGGGGGAGGACCGGCCCCACGTTGGTGGGTCATGTCAGGCCCCGGGCGTCTGAGGGGGCCCTGGAGCAGGGGCATCGGAGGCCATGAGGCGGCTGTGACTGAGGCCACAGAAGCCACCCCTGCCCCGTCTGCAGTCCCAGGGCAACCTCCGCAGGCCTTCCCCAGGCAGGAGCCCGGCGTGGGTCAGGGCCAGACGCAGGGAGGTGGGCGGGGCCTCTCTCCTCTCGCTGCTCCTCCCGACGTACGTTCTGTCTGTTGGTCTCAACCCTGAACCCAGGGGCAGAAAAGTCCAGAAAGAAGGAAAAATAAGCTACGCTGACTTTGTTTGGTTTTTGATCTCTGAAGAAGACAAAAAAACTCCAACCAGGTACGTATTTGGTGGCTGTCCCGGTACAGCAGTGGGAAGCCGAGGGCTGGCGGCTGTCCCTGAGCATGGGCGCCACTAGGAGTCCATCCGGGCAAGGCCGGTCCCAGGCAGGGTCCACACTGGGCACGGTGGGCCTGGATGGCGTCCTCCCTGGGTGCGGCGAGGCCCAGTGGGTTCAGTCCCCAGCTCGTGCTGGCCTCGTGACTGCAGCATCGAGTACTGGTTCCGCTGCATGGACCTGGATGGGGACGGCGCGCTGTCCATGTTTGAGCTGGAGTACTTCTATGAGGAGCAGTGCCGCAGGCTGGACAGCATGGCCATCGAGGCCCTGCCCTTCGAGGACTGCCTCTGCCAGATGCTGGACCTGGTGAAGCCGCAGAGCGAAGGTATGTTCCTGGAGATGGGACGCCCCATGTGAGGGGATGACCCCTCATGAGGGAATGTAGCCGTGTGAGGGGACATGTCTGAAGTGATTACTCACTGTGAGCTGCGATGTCCCCTCACGTGAGGGACACGTTGTGTGCGGAGATGTACCCCTGTGATGTGCCCGTGTGAGGGGGACACATCATGTGAGATGTGCCCCTGAGTGAGGGGACAGGTAAGGTGAGGTGATCTCTACCCCCGCCCCTGTGAAATGTGATGCCCCCCCCATGTGAGGGGCTATCCTCTTGTGTGAGGGGACACATCATGTGAGGTGATTTTTCCCCCCTGTGAGCTATGATGCCCCCCATGTGAGATATTCCCCTTTGTGAGGGGACACATTGTGTGAGGTGGTTCCCCCATGTGAGATGTGATGCTGCCTCCCCCCAGGTGACATGTCCTCTTGTGTGAGGAGACATGTAATGTGAGATGATCTCCCCTCATCCCTGTGAGATATGATGCCCCCCCCCCATTTAAAGGGATGTCCTCCTGGGTGAAGGGACACATCGTGTGAGGGAGACGCATTGTGTGAGGTGGTTCCCCCCATGAGCTGTGATGCCCCCCCATGTGAGACCTCCCCTTTGTGAGGGGACACATCATGTGAGGTGATTTCTCCTCCCCCATGAAGCGTGATGCCTTATGTGAGATGTTCCTCTATGTGAGGAGACACCTTGTGTGAGATGTGTGTGTGAGGTAACATGTCGTGTGAGATGTCCTCATCTGAGAGGGCACGTAATGTGAGGTGATCTCTCTTCCCCTCCATGAGATGTGATGATGTGATGTCACCCCATGTGAAGGGATGTCCTCCTGTACGAGGGGACACATCATGAGATGATTTTTCCCATGAGATGTGATGCCCTCCCCCTTGTCAGATGTCCCCCTGTGTGAGATGTCCTCGTGTAAGGGAGACACATCCTTTGAGGTGATTTCCCTTCCCCCATGAAATGTAATGCCATGTGTGAGGAGATGTCCCCCTGTGTGAGGAGACAAAATGTGAGAGAATGTCCCTGTGTGAGGGTGACACATCATGTGAGATGTTCCCGTGTGACGGGACACACAATGTGAGGTGATCTCCCCCCTTCCCCATGAGATGTGATGCTCTTCCGTGAGGGGATTTCCCTGTGTGAGGGGACATGTCTTGTGAGGTGATTTTCCCCCTGTGAGCTGTGATGCTCCCTCATATGAGATGTTCCCCTTGTGAGGTGACACATCGTGTGATGTGATTATCCTCCTGTGAGAGGTGATGCTGCCTCCCCCCATGTGAGAAGTCCTCTTGTGTGGAAAAATGGGTTGTGAGGTGATGTCCCCCCCCCCCCATGAGATGTGATGTCCCCCTGTGTGAGGGGACACATCATGTGAGGAGATGTCCCGTGTGAGGAGACATGTAATGTGAGGTGATCTCCCCTTGCCCCCGTGAGATGTGATGCTCCCCCCATTTGAGGGGATGTCCTCCTGTGTGAGGGGACACATCGTGTGAGGTGGTTCCCCCTGTGAGCTGTGATGCCCCCCCATGTGAGACCTCCCCTTTGTGAGGGGACACATCATGTGAGGTGATTTCTCCTCCCCCATGAAATGTGGTGCCTTGTGTGAGATGTCCCTCTGTGTGAGGGGGCACATAATGTGAGGTGATCTCCTTCCCCCGCCGTGAGATGTGATGTGATGTTACCCCATGTGAGGGGATATCCTCCTGTATGAGGGGACACATTGTGAGGTGATTTTCCCCATGACATGTGATGCCCTCCCCCTTGTGAGATGTCCCCCTGTTTGAGATGTTCTCATGTGAGGGGGACACATTGTATGAGGTGATTATCCTGTGTGAGGAGATATTCCCCTGTGTGAGGAGACACAATGTGAGAGGATGTCCCTGTGTGAGGGTGACACCTCATGTGAGATGTCCCCCTGTGTGAGGGAACACATAATATGAGGTGATCTCCCCCGACCCAGGAGATGTGATGCTCCTCGATGAGAGGATGTCCCTGTGTGAGGGCGACACTTTGTGTGAGGTGATTTCCCTTCCTCCATGAAATGTAATGCCCTGTGTGAGGAGACACAATGTGAGAGGATGTCCCTGTGTGAGGATGACACCTCATATGAGATGTCCCCCTGTGTGAGGGGACACATAATATGAAGTGATCTCCCCCCCGCCATAAGATGTGATGCTCCTCCGTAAGGGGATATCTCTGTGTGAGGGGGACACATCATGTGAGATATCCCTCTGTGTAAGGGGACACATAATGTCAGGTGATCTCTATCCTCCGCACCTGTGAGATGTGATGTGATGCCCTCCCAACGTGAGGGGATATCCTCCTGTGTGAGGGGACACATCGTGTGAGGTGATTTCTCCCAGTGGCTGTGATGTCACCCCCCCCGTACAAGGAGATGTCCCCGTGTAAGGGGGTACCCAAGGAGACATTCCCATGGTATTGTGTCCCTACCTGCGTGAGGGTAAGCCCCCTAAGATGTGAGGGGCACCCCATGTGAGATGTGCTCGTGTGAGGGGATCCCCCCGTGTGAGATGTCCCCCTGTGCTACGCCCCATGTAAGGGATACCCCATGTGATGGGATGTTCTTCCTGTAAGATGGGATGCCTCTGTGTGAGGGCACGTTTCCCTTGAGTGAGGGGATTCCCTCATATAAGGAGATGTCCCCATGTGAGGTGTGATACCCCGTGTGAGAGACACCCTTGTGAAGGGACACCCACTCAGGGAATGAACATCCCTACTCTGAGTTGGTGACGGGGGTGATGGGGAGGTCTGGTGCCAACCATATTGTCACAAGACCCCACTCAGGACTGGGTGAGCCGGTGTCATGTGTGACATGAGCACCGCTGTTCACTGGTGGTGGTCACTGTTGGGTATGGAGACAACACAGTGTGTCCCGGCTGTCCACCTTCCCCTGTCTCCTTCAGGCCCCATGTGCCCCGCCTCAGCTCTCACCTGTGCTGAGGGCCCTGTCCTGTCGGGCGAGCATACCGGTCCTGCCAGGGCCAGGCAGGCAGATGTCCCCGACCCCACGTCTCCCTGCCTATGCTCCCTGGATTCCCACCTCAGGGACCTCAAGTCCAAGTTCCTGGTGAGGGGCGGTGCCATGGGCACCTGTCCCCTTCTCCTCCCCCTCCTGGGATCCTACCTGGGGTCCTCCTGACACCCCTCAGCTGAGAAGCCTGTGTCCAGGGAGAGGCCAACTGTGGCACGAGGAGGGACCCCCAGGACACTTCAAAGGTCAAAGGGACAGAGGGAGATTTTTCCCAAACTGTGATACCTAATTAGTGTTGTTTCCATGTTGTGGGATCCTAGTCGGGGGTATTTATGGTCTTTGAGAGTCGTTCTGGGCCATCCCACCCAGGTCCTCCCTAGCCACGGCTGTCCTCCTGGCCTCCTGTCCTGCTCCATGATGTGTGCCCCCTGGTGGCCGCAGACTGTTCCTGCACTCTGCGTCCTTGTCTGTCTTGTGACCCATTCGGGGGCACACGGGACCCCCGCTTCGGGTCCGCACCGCTCCCCGACCTAGCCTCCTGCCCACACAGGAACCACCTCGCGCGGCTGTCTTAGGCCCAGTTGGTCAGAAAACGCGGTATCGCGCCCCGTTCTCCGAGCCGCGTCAGATGCCGATGAGTGCAAGTCCGTGTGGGACTCATCGTCTGAACCGCCTCGTGTCCTGCAGGGAAAATCACCCTCCGGGACCTGAAGAAGTGTAAACTCGCCAACGTGTTCTTTGACACCTTCTTCAACATCGAGAAGTACCTCGACCACGAGCAGAAGGAACAGGTCTCCCTGCTCAGGGTGAGTGTGGCGAGGAGCACCTGGGGGGGCGGCCGCGTCCGCACCGCATGACACACTGTCTTGTCCAGGAGAGCGACAGCGAAGGCCCTGAGCTGTCCGACTGGGAGAGGTATGCGGCCGAGGAGTACGACATCTTGGTGGCCGAGGAGGCTGCAGCGGAGCCGTGGGAGGACGGGTGAGTCTGGGACAGGACACGGGGACAGCCGGGAGGGACACAGCCGGTCGGTGGGCAGTGGGCGCCTCCCTTCCCATGTCCTCCTGACTCCCAACGGGCTCCGGCCGGAGACGCTGGCTCGTGCGGGCTGCCTGCCCGCTTCCTTCGGGCGGCGGTGACGTTCACGACACAAGCGTGTGCAGCTCTGGGTGGGGAGGAGAAGGTGCTGCGGGGTGTCCTGAGTCCTGCGGGAAGCCACACGCGCCCGGCGGTGGCCTGTGTGTGAGCCTGGCCCCAGAGGGGCTCTGAGAAGCCCCTTCCCAGGGTCCCGGGGGCTGCCGGGCCAGGCCCCGCGTCTGCAGAAACCCCAGAACCCTGGCTGTGAGAGCAGGGGGGCCCGGCCCCGGCCTGTCCTGAGGCTCCTCCGTCCGCCCCTTTCCCGGACACAGATTTGGAGGCGCTGCCGCTCCTCTGCCCCCGGGCCCGGGAGTCCAGCCAGCAGGGCCCAGGGCAGGCCGTGCAGTCGGGCTGTGTGAGGCCTATGGCCCGGAGCCCGGCCCGGCCCCATCCCCCCGCTAACAGCCCTCCTGTCCACGTGCTCCCCCGTGCTCCCTGCCCGCATCACGGCCAGCTCCCTTCTGGCCCGAGCCTTGGCTCACCGGGACCCTGGGACATCTCGAGGCCAGTCCGTTCCTCCTGCCAGCTGCGGGGGATGCTCACAGCCCAGGGCTGGGTCCTGGAGAGCCCGGCTTGGACGAGGACCCCACAGACCCCCCCCGCCAAGAGTCGCCGCGGCTGGGAACCTCGTCCTTGGTATTTGCTTATGAGGCCAGTGCAGGGAGCCAGGCCTCGAGGCCCCTCTGCTGCCAGTGTGCCCTCCTCCGTGACTGAGTGCATGTGGGATCGGCGGGGGTTCCTGCTCCCAGGCCTGTGGCCTGTCCCAGCCCCCGCTCCACTCCCCGGGCCTGGCCTTTGGCTGTGTACACAGGCCTGGGTTCCGCGGTGGGGACTCAGGTGTCCCACACACTCCTGACGGGTGCTGCTCACACGCATGTTCCCTGGCCCCTGCGTGGGGGTCACACAGAGTAAGGTGTGTTTGCTCATGTGGTGTACAGGCCTGGACTAGGACTGGAGCCCATGGTAGGACGTCCCTTCCACCCTCAGGAACGGGACCTCCACGCAGGAGATCCGGGTTTGGTGGCACAGGGCTGCCTGCTCAGGCGTCCTGACCCCCAGCTCCAAGAGGATCTCACAACGGCAGAGGACACTAGGAGCAAGCCCAGGCCCTCCCCACTCAGGTTTGGGGCAGGGGCTGGGCTGGGCCTCGCCCGGCAGTTGTGGTTTTCCTGGACACCGCAGAAGCGGGACCCGCCGTCCCCTCTCACAGGCTGTGCCCGCATAACCCGTCAGCGAGCCGCCGCTGTTGGCGGGCGCGTGGGCGCCTCGTGTCCTGGCTGAGCAGCGTCCCGGCTCCGGGTGACCCCCCTGCCGGGCCACAGACGTTGGGCGGTTTCTCGTCTGGTTCTGGACAGATGTGAGCAGCGCCGCCGTGAACCACTCCCACCCTGGCCTCGTGTGGATGCGGCTTCTCACGTATCTGGGCTCCGTGCCCGAGGCCGCGGATCACGAGGGGACACCTGTAGACCTCCGGAACCCGCGCGGTGACGTCCCACGTGGCCGCCCTGGGGACGACCCTCGCTGGTCCGTGTCCTCGCGGTCTGTGTGTGGTGGGTGACGGTCAGCTCATCGCGGGCGTGGCCCCTCGGGTCCCTTGTGTTTGGGTCCTCGCCGCCGTTGGTCCCCCCGGGCTGTGCCGTGTCTTTGTGCTTCTGCGCGTTGGGCCGTCCGCGCGCTCACTGAGGCTTCAGGCTCTGGGTGCGAGTTCTGTCGGACCCGTGGTTGGTTGGCTTTGCCTCCGCGCTCGCGGCCCTGTGTTTGTTGCAATGTGTGTCTGAGACGCTGCTCACGTCGATGAGGTTTCAGGTCCCCGTCCGCTGCCCCCTCGGGCTGTGTCTCTGGCGTCCGGGTCACACTCTGCTGCCTTGCCCGGACCCACGGAGACCTGGCCCACGATTCAGGGCTTCCCGTTCCACGTCCCGGTCCGTGGTCTGTCCTGAGTTGCCGTGGGGCCTGAGCGGAGGGTCCAGTTCCTCCCCTGGTGCTGGGGCTCCGTCTGGGGCGGAACCACCCACGGGGCCGGTACGTGTGTTTAGGGTGAGGCGTGCGTGTGCCGGGTCTCCCGAACGTACCAGGTCTGTCCGCGTTTCCACGGGAGTCGTGGAATCCGCCTGCGGCTTTCCGGGAGGCCCGCGTGCCCAGGGCCGGGTCTCGGGTGGAGGTTGGAGAACGGACTCCCCGGCCCTGCTGGTGGGCTGGCCGGGGGTTTTCGGACTGCGCTCTTCACTAGCCACCCCTGCCAGGGTTGCGTCTGTGGCTGTGCCGAGACTCAGCAACCGCTGGTCGGATCCCGCCGGTGTTCCTTCTCAGGGTCGTGTCGTCGGTTTCTCGGCCGTTAGCGGCTAATGTCAGGATAAGCTTGTCCGTTTGTACAAAACAGCAGGGGAAGGTTTGACTTTCCAGAACCCCGCGTGGCGTGGAGACAGCCGGTCTCGAAGGTGTCCTCACCCACCAGCGTGTCTGTGTACTCGGGTCTCGGGCTCTTTGCCTGGACCTTTCTGTCCTTGGTCATGTAAGTGCTTCCTGACAGGTGGTATGACAAGTGACAAGGGTGGTGTAACCCTGAGGTCGTGGCCGTTCGTGGGCAGCGAGCACTGTCACGGCGTATCGGTCCGCGGCACACACGTGTGTCCCACGCACCTGTCGGCCGCGGGGGCGTTCGCATCGGTTCTTTGGGACTCTGCGTGGATGGGTGCGTTGCCGGTGAGGACGCTTTCTCGTTCGCCGCCACGCCTCTAGAACCTCCGTCCAGTGTGGAGCGCACGCGGGCGCGTGTCCTCCTGCGGTCCCCAGTCCTGCACGCAGACGGGTCGTCACCGACCCCACGGTCTGATGTCAGCCCAGAACACACTGCATTCTGTCCGATGCCCTTGGCCCCGGCACCTGTGGATACAAGCCTCAGGGGGACCAGCCTCCCACACCCCCAAGAAACCCCGCTCAGTCTCCTGTCCCGTCCACACACTCGATTTGTGGCCTCGTACCTCGTGGCTCCGCGGCTCATGCTGGTGTCTGGGGAACACTGGCCTCCAGGTGCAGGCATGCTCCTCCTCCCTTCAGGAGGAAGGAACCCACCAGTGACCGCTCCGGGCCTGGGGCTCCCACGCGGTAAGCTCAGAGCCTCCCGGGGGCTGCCGGCAGCACCCCGCCCCGGCCGTGCCCCTCCGAGCTCACCGGCCACTCCTTGCAGGTACGAAGCGGAGCCCAGCCCCGCGGACCAGAAGCTGGGCTCCCTGAGGTCTCCGCTGGCCCAGAGGCCCTTCTTCGAGGCACCGTCCAGCCTGGGCACCGTCGACCTGTACGAGTACGCGTGTGAGGACGATGACCTGCCGCCCTCGTGACCTGGACCCAGATGTGGACGCGGAGCCGCTGTCGTGTAAAGAACAGAACCGTTTGATCGTTGAGCTTTTATAGAAAATGAAGTGATTTGTAGGAGATGAGAAGTTTCTATTTATCCAACACGGAAGCTGGTCCGGTGGTCATTGAGCGTGTGTCCCCGCGCGCCGGGCAGGAGCTGCCGTCTGTCCAGAAGCCCCTGGCCGGGCCCGGTGGGGAGAGATGGGCCGTGGAGGTCCTGAGTGCGGGTGTCTGGAGGCTCACCGGCTCGGCCGACCGTCTCCTCGGAGGGGAGCTGCTGCTGCAAAGGGGCAGCCCTGGGGGCGTGAGCCATGCACCGACCCCCGGGTGTTGGACGGTCCTGAGCTGTTCTCACGCGTCAGTCAGGAACATTCCAGGGGCCCCGGGACCTTCCGTCCGCAGGCGCGTCTCTGGGCGCCGCCCCAGCCGCAGCCCTGCACGCGGGTTATGGGACAGAGCACGTCTCGTGCGTACTTACGTTTTCATGTCAATGTACAAAACGTGTAAAGTTAACCTTTATTTGGTGTGTGTAGCAGTTTAAAAATTTTATGAGATCACGTTTGTATTTTCGAATAAAGAATTTAAGGATTTTCTGTGATGGGCTTGGCTCACCCAGCCCACGACACAGACACAGCACGCAGAGGTCACAAAGGGCACAGAGGCCAGGCAGGGGCGCTACTGGGGACAGACGGCAGTGACACCATGGGAGACCACACCGTGGGCACGGCTCTGGGGCGCGGCAAGTCCAGCCAAGGGTCACGTGCCGCGGGGCCCAGAGTGTCCGGCAGGGCGGCCCTCCTGCTGAGTCCTGCCCATGGGCCACCCATGTTCTCGAGGCCACCATCAAGGGCTATGCTCCCCCACAGCAGCTACGACGGTCCCGGGGAGGGGATAGCCAGAGGCACAGGTGTCCCTCCTGGACGGCAACCCGCCAGGCCCAGGTCTGTGCAGGGCTGAGCTCCCCAGGCCCAAGTCTACACAGAACAAACCCCTAGGCCCAGGTCTACACAGGGTCCCCCGGGCCTGAGCTCCTGGGCCCGTTCTTGCCCGTGCACAACCGGCAGGCGTCCTTCCCGCAGCCCGGCCTCGCTCTCCGTGTCCACTCGGGGCGTCCTCCTCCACACCGTGGCCCAGAGAGCTCTGGTTTGGCACCAACACGGGATCGGAGGCGCGGAGCCCCCCTGCACATCGGGGGTTGGTGGCCAACGTGCGTCCCACCCCAGCCCGAGTCGGACGCAGCCAGTTTGTCCGCAGCGTGCGGGAGCGGAGCCGACCACCGGCAGCGGGCTCTCGGCACCAGACGCCGGGAATCACCCAGCAGCGGGGTCCTGAGCCCGGAAAGGAAGAGCTGACGGCCCGGCCAGAGCCGCACCACACAGGAGCACGCCCGCCGCGGTGGCCAGCACCGTGCTCCACAGCGGGGGCGAAGCGGCTTCCAGGACCTTCCAGCCAAATACAGCAGTCGCCGGAAAAGCCGCAGGTGGGTAGGCACCTGGTGGGTTGGTGGGGGGGGGGGTGCGGGCACCCCAGGGGGCCCCAGTCCACGGTCATGTGACCCTCTCGCCTCACACGCGGCTGGAGTGTGCAGGTGCAGGAGGCGGGGGTCACTGTCATCCGCCTGGAGCTCCTGGGGGTCTGGGTCAGCCACACCTGGACGCCACGGGCTCCCCAAGCCCAGGGACACAAGTCGACAACTGAGGAGGAACTTGGAAGTACTGACGCGAGTCCCACAGGGCCCAAGTCCTGTTCAGTCCGACGCGCCCTGGGGACGGAGATGACGACGCTCAGAACCACAGACACGTGGACGGAGAGGTGACAGCGGTGCGTGCTGTGGCCAGGCTGGTTCCCACTCAGCGTGGGGTGGGAACACTGGGTGGGCTGGGCAGTGGACTGAGGGCACCAAAGCTTGGCCCGGACGTGGGTGGGCGGGGGACACGGCCTTCTGCTGCCCGGGACCCCAGGCTGGCACACGGACCCTGGCCCCAGGTGTCCGTGTGGGGGACGGGGCTGTCCACACGAGGGTGCCATGCCAGAGCGCCGCTCTGAGGGTTACACCAGACCCGTGGATCCTGGAGGCCTGACTTGGGGGCCAACAGGCAGGAGCCAGATGCCGAGGACCCCAGGGCACCCTAAAACCCACTGTCCTGAGCCAAGCTGGCCAGGGCATGGGCACCACACCCAGCCTCGGGGCCCCAGCACACCGCGGGAGCCTGGTGCAGACGCAGCCGGGCACCTGGGACGGCTCGGGGTCCTGCCTCATCGCAACCCAGCAGCCTCAGACGGTCCGCAGGGCACACCCCCCCCAGCCCCCCGAACGTGCGGACGGACCTGCCTCCACCCCCACTGGGCATAGCGGCCGGTGTCAGCCGGGAGACTCATCAGATGGGACGTCCTGCCTCTACACCACCCTGAGAAGCGTGGGCCGTGGCAGCAAAGGCAGGCCCGGGCCAGCACCCCCACGTGGCCACCACCCACAGCCCCAGCGCGCACCAACCTCGTGGACGGAGATGCCCTCCACGTCCACGTCTTCGTTGGAAGAGTTCTCAGAGTCCTCCGATGACAGGAAGTCGACATCAAAGACGTCCCTGCCAGGGACCAAGGGTGGCTGCTTGCCAGGGAGACCGAGGTAGGGCCCCAGGCCACGGCAGGAGGCCGTGGGAGCCCAAGCCCTGGAGGGAACAGGTGTGCACGGCCCCAGGAAACACGAGACACGGAGAGATGTGGACGAGGAACAGCCCTAAGTCACGGGCAACCAGTAACACCTCCAACACTGTCGCATCCCACTCTGCACCGTGGGCAGTCGTGGACAGTCGTGGGCGGTGCTGGGCAGTTGGTGGGGGGGGGAAACGAGACGAGCCCCTGGCTATACCCTGGAGCATGGCCTTACAGGACAGCAGTCTCTGCACGTATGCCAGACACAACCCTCTGCCTGCCTCAGACCCGCAGAGCACCCGCGTCCCCGCCTCAGACCCAGGCAAGTCCCGCGTCCCTACCGAAGACCCATGCGGACCACCTCCCCCTTCAGACCAGCCCCGTCCCTCAGACCCAAGCGGGACCCACATCACCGCCTCAGACGCACGCAGGACCACGTCCCAGCCTCAGAACCACGTGGACCCCCATCCGACCAGCATCCCTTCACAGCCACCCCAAGGCTCCGCTCTGGAGAAACCCATAAAGCTGACCCGGAAACCAGGCAGGCAGAGGCCCGACAGGCTGCCCACCGACGGCAGACCCCTCCACCCCACCTGGAGGGCGAGGGCCTCACCTCTTGGACTTCTGGCCCTTGGAGGAATTTCTGGGCTCTCTGTCCCCCGCGCTGGAGCTGGCCAGGGTGTCTGGCGTCCAGGTGGAGCATGTCCCCACGGGCAACTCTGCGGTGCCGGGAGCGGTCAGCCTTGGGGCCCAAGGGCCACCCCTCCCGACCCCGGACACCCTCCCCACCTTGGGGCCGCTTGCTGTCTTTGCATATGGCGTCAAACGGGTTGGCGGCGGGCTCTTCCTCCCCCTGGGCCACGTAGTCTGTCCTTATCAGGGACTTGCGATAGACGAGCATGGGGTTCATGTCCCCTTCCCCAAACACAGGCAGGCCCTCGGGGATGGAGTCCTGGAAGTGGGTGAGTCTGCGGGCAAGGGAGCACGAGGCAGGGGGAGTCAGAGGAGACCCAGCCCAGGTCCCAAGAACCCATGGCCCCTGTCCCCCACCTTCAGGCTGAGGGCTGAGGCCCAAGGAACCGTGCTAGAGGAGCGCCACCTGGTGGGCACAGTGAGTGCTGCGGCCCAGAGCCCAGCACCCCCCAGGACCCCAGACAGCGGCCCTGCTCGGTGCAAGGGCCCAGACAAGAGCCCTCACTCAGCAGAGAGCCTTCCGGTTTCCGCGGCCCCCGCCCCACCGGGCCACAGCCTGCGTTTCCACCCCCGCACCCCCAGAGCGCATCCCCGGGGGCCGGGGCACTCACGCAGCCTGTCGCTCTGCAGGGGGGATCTTGCAGGAGAACTCGGCCAGAACCAGCAGGAAGCTGAGGTTGGGGAACCTCTGCCGGGCCTCCTCCTCAGGCACGGGGGACTCGGAAAAGGCAAACGCCAGCCCACGCCTGGGGACAGGGTGTGCAGTGGGGAGCTGGGGTGATGGGCAGAGTCAAACGGGGAGCGGCTGGGGTGTCGAGTGGGGCTCACATGGGAAGTGGAAGGGTGGGGTCAGGTGAGGCTCAGGGCGCCAGGTGGGACTAATCTGAAGGATGGGGCAAAACTGGGGAGCACAGTGCCAGGTGGGGTGAGACCGGAGACGGGGGTCACAGAGGGGAGCACAGCGTCAGGTGGGGTGAGATCAGGGACGGGGGTCACAGAGGGGAGCACAGCGTCAGGTGGGGTGAGACCGGGACGGGGGTCACAGAGGGGAGCACAGTGTCAGGTGGGGTGAGACCGGGGACAGGAGTCACAGAGGGGAGCACAGCGTCAGGTGGGGTCAGACTAGGGACGGGGTCACAGTGGGGAGCACAGTGCCAGATGGGGTCAGACTAGGGATGGGGTCACAGCAGGGAGCACAGTGCCAGGTGGGGTGAGACCGGGGATGGGGGTCACAGTGGGGAGCACAGCGTCAGGTGGGGTGAGACCGGGACGGGGGTCACAGAGGGGAGCACAGCGTCAGGTGGGGTGAGACCAGGGACGGGGGTCACAGGGGGGGAGCACAGTGCCAGGTGGGGTGAGACCGGGGACAGGGGTCACAGCGGGGAGCACAGTGCCAGATGGGGTCAGACTAGGGACGGGGTCACAGCAGGGAGCACAGTGCCAGGTGGGGTGAGACCGGGGACAGGGGTCACAGCGGGGAGCACAGCGTCAGGTGGGGTCAGACTAGGGACGGGGTCACAGCGGGGAGCACAGTGCCAGGTGGGGTCAGACTAGGGACGGGGTCACAGCGGGGAGCACAGCGTCAGGTGGGGTCAGACTGGGGAACACAGTGTCAGGCGAGGTCAGGCCAGGGACGGGGGCAGACTGGGGAGCACAGTGTCAGGCGAGGTCAGGCCAGGGACGGGGGTCACAGTGGGGAGCACTGTGTCAGGTGAGGTCAGGACAGGGGTGGGGTGCATAGGGCGTGGTCCTAGCACCCCGTACCAGCAGGTACCTGTGGATCAGGTGGGCCGCGTCACGGGCACGGTCAAAGCCGAGGGTGAGTGCAAAGCGGCGCGCCAACAGCCGGATGGAGTAGAAGGGGCCGCAGATGAACTCAATGGGGTCATAGCCCGTGCCATACGTGTCCACGTGCTTCTGGAACAGCTGTAGGAGCACAGGGGCCGTGGGGTCAGGGCCACCAGGGGCATGTCCCACGGACCGAGGTTCAGGACATCCCGAGACGCCTCCCTCCACCTGCCACCACCCCCTAGAAGTAAAACAGCACAGAGAAGGGACGAGTTCCCGGCGCACAGGGCCCTCGACCGATGACATCCACGGGGGACAGGGCAGGGGTCCTTGGGACAGCCACCTCGAGGCCAGGATGCCGGGGAGCGGGGAGAAGGTGGCACCGACCGAGACGCGCCCAGGAGCCAGGAGCCTGCGAACGTCCCGCGCACACCCGTGCTGCCCACGTCCCATCTGGTCAGCCACAGCTCGTGTGTGTCAGACGCAACAGAAAACCCGCGAGGGGGACGGCGCTCCTGATTTACAGGGAAAACACACACCAAACAGGACACAAAGGGGCCTAATATGACGGGAACGTGCCCCTGACGTGTCATGCTTGCTCGGGGGAATCGGGGTCACCTCAGCGTCGGACACGCAGACCCGTTCTTGGGCAAGTAGGAAGGAGGCCGTTTCCAAAGGAACAAAAAACGGCCGGAAACAGTCCAACCTAAAGGCAGACCTCAGGGTTGGGGCCAAGAGTCTGCACGGCCTGCGGAATCGGGACCGAGAAGCCGTGTTCCAGGGAAACCACGGGACGGAGATGGTCCGGCAAGTGTCCACGGAGAGGCCTGCCCACTGCACCCACGGGCAGAACGGGCGCAAGAACCAGGAACCCACACTGGCCGTGGGGATGCCGGATCCCGGCCCCTCCTCATACACCCACGGAGGCTCAGCTCCCCAGAGAAACGAGTCCACGCGCCCACAGTACCACGGACACCGGCAACAGTCAGCCGTGTAGGGAGCCAGGACCCCAGCACTGAGGACCAAAGGCAGGCCTTGCAAAGAGCTCAAGTCGGGTGGGCAGCCCCAGACTCAGTGCACAAAGCCAGGATCGGGCAGAGAAGGGACCGAAGCCATTGAGTCCCGAGTCGCCGCTGCCACGTAACCCCACACGGCCTCGGCGAGAACTCCCCACACGTGGACAGAGCCCCCCAACTACAGGCAGACACACTCGTCTGGCAGCAGAACAGAGCACGGAACAAGCCACGTGTCCAGTCGTGGTTCCACGGATCTGGGTGAACCAGCTGCCACGGGGACGGAAGGACCAGAGTCGGACACGGGACACGCACTCACATGGTGTCATGACAGACTGACGTGGAGAAGACAGATGCCCACCCTCAGGATCAGTGGATGGTGGGGGGTGGACCACCGCCCTGAGGGTCAGCGGGTGGGGGAGGGGACACCACACTGGGAGTCGGGGACGACCCAAGTCACCATCAGGAGACCTGGCTCACTGTGCAAGAAGATACCGGAAAGGCTCCAGGGGACAGTCCAGCCCGATGCTGGAGCCCGGCCGCTCCGTGCACAAGAGGACGGAGTGACACCCTGTCCACCGAAGCAGCCCCGGGCACACACCACGAGCTGCCATGTGTCCCCACAACACACCCCTGACCACGTCCAGTCCTTGAGCAGCAGGGGAACCCATCCCAACAGTGCCGTCACCGGGAGGTGGGCAGACCACAGAAGCCCGCTGTGCGGGACTGAACGTCCGTGGACCGTGCCCCCAAAGTCCACAAGTGTAAGCCGGGCCTCCTGGGGTTGCTGGGACGCGGGGCCTTGGAAGGTGGTTGGGAGCCGAGAAGGTCAGCATGGCGGGGCCCCCACGGTGGGGTCTCGTCCTCTTACGTGTCCAGAGAGAGGTCCTCGTGTTTCACCCGTGGTCATGTAAGGACCCGGCAGGGGGGGCCATCTGTGACCCTCCAAAGGTCTCCCCAGAACCTGAGCCCACTAGGACGCAGCCCTGGGGCCGCAGCCTCCAGCACCGGGAGGCATCAGGGTCTGACCGGTCCACCACCACGAGCGGGGGTGCAGGGCTCCCGAGGAGCAGGCAGTGAGGCCCAGCAGGACCCCTGCCCGGCGTGTCCCCAAGCAGGCATGCCCGCCAGGGCTGGGCGACACTGCAGCCGGGAGCCGCAGGGACTGGTCCCAGGACGCCGTGGGCCCTTCCGGGACAGGCCACTCACCTGCTGCAGACACAGGAGCAGGGACAGCGCGTTGCGAAGCCTGTCGTTCTGCCTCGTCCGGGTCATGGTCTCCTTGATGATGTCCCCAAAGTGATGGTAATGCTGCGAGTGGGAGGAAAGGACCATCACCACGGACACGACAGACGCAACCCCTTCCTATGCCGCCTTCCCCAGTTGCAGACTACGGACAGCCACGCGGCTCAGACCCACTGTCTGTGTCCTGGGAAGTTCGCACACATGGATCCCGCCGAGCGCTCAGCACCAGCCAGGGCTGGGGGCCGGGTCCTGGGCTGGCAGGGAGGGCACATCCCGTGGACCCGGGGAAGCTGGGGCCATCAGGCTTCCCAGACCAGGGCTCGGCGGTGCCCCTGGTGCTGGCTGGCCCTGTCCCTCAGCGGCACTCCTTCCACAGGGAGGGCAGGGCGCCCTGGGGAACCACGGGCCGGGAGCCAGGGAGCCGAGCCTCTCAGAGCCACACCGACCTGCCCCGGCCAGTGTGGAAGCAGCCCAAACCCAAACATGCGACAACACTCAGCCGCCGACATGGCCCCCAGGACACAGGGAGGCTCAGCTCGTTAAGAGGTAAGTCTCGGGAGAGGAGAACGCTGCCCAACACACAGGAGGCAAGGGAAAACCCAGGCCAGACTGTCCTTACACTCCACGCCACAGAGCTCAGGACGATGTGAGCTTAAAACAGGGAAAAGAGAATCACCGCCACATAAATAAAACTCAGAATGAAAAAGTCATCAAAGGAACATTTTTCCCACAAATAAAGAGCCAATGTCTCCATCAAATTACAAGACACCAAAAGAAGATTTTGAAATGACAATTTCTGAGAATGTGACAGTGACTGAATCCACCCATCCATCCATCCGCCCACCTGTGCCACGTATCCATCTCCCTACCCGTCCGTCTACCCATCCACTCATCCACCCACCCATTTATCCATCCATCCATTGATCCATCCATCTAGCTATCCAACCACCTATCCACCCATCTAGTTATCTGTTTATCTGCACACCCAGCCATGTACCCGTCCACTCATCTGTCCATCATCCACCCACCACCCATTTATCCATTCATCTATCCAACCATCTATCCACCTACCCATCCATCCACCCACCCACCCAGCCGTCCACTCATCCATCCATCCATCCACCTGTGCCATGTATGCATCCACTTACCCGTCCGTCTACCCGTCCACTCATCCACCCATCATCCACCCACCCACCCATTTATCCATCCATCCACCCATCCATCTACCCATTTTTCCATCCATCCACCCATCCATCTACCCATTTTTCCATCCATCTAGCTATCCTACCACCTATCCACCCATCTAGTTATGTGTTTATCTGCACACCCAGCCATGTACCCGTCCACTCATCTGTCCATCATCCACCCACCACTCATTTATCCATTCATCTACCCAACCATCTAACCACCTACCCATCCATCCACCCATCTATGCATCCACCCATCCGTCCATCCACACATCCATTTATCCACCCACCCATCCACCCGTCCATGCAGTCATCCATTTACCCATCCACTCATACATCGAAACTTCTGGGCCTCCTTTAACCCCAGGCACTGATGACAATCACTTGGGGCACAGCAAGGATCAAGTCGCAGCCCTCCCGCGGCTCACATTCAACCTCAGTAGTAACGAAAGAATGAAATTAGAGCAGCAACGGTTCACCAGACAAGACCGCCAAGTTTTAAAAAACAAGAAGTGAGGTCCTAAATGAAGATACTGCCCGGGAGTTAGGTTTGGGAAGAGGCGTGAGTGATATAAAAAGGCTTATGAGACGCTCACAGGAATGCTGCCCACACAAGCACACAGGCGGGCTCACCCACAGGAGCTGTCGAAGGAAACGGGAGGACAGGGTAACGACAGGGAGTCCGCAAGTCTGGGGACTTTGCACTCATCTCTTCTGTTTTGGAATCTTTCGGAATCTTTCCACCCCAATTCTGTGTCTTACACAGGAGAGCAGTGGGCGGGGGGGGGGGGGGGTGAGCTCGGGCCGCGGGGATGGGAGAGCCAGGCAGAGACCTTCAGGTAGAACTGGTAGATGTCGGCGGCCACGCTCATCTCCAGCACGTTGCAGACGATGAGCTTACAGAACACGGCCAGCATGTTTCTCCGGTGGAACAGCTCGTGCAGCTCGTCCGCGTCCTCCTCCTTGTAAACTCGGCTGGGCCCTGCCGAGACAGCCGGTCTCTGCCATGTCCTCCTGTGGCCACCTTGCCATGGCGGAGCCGCCGGGCGGGCGGGGACACGATCCCGGGGGGCTTAGGGGTGCCAGCGTGGTCTCCGTGTACCGGTGCCGGGACAGCAGTGGGTCAGAACCACCACTGGACATGCTGACCCCCAGAGCGCAGACCCAGGGCCACAGAGGAAGCACTTAGTGTCATGGGGTCCCTGTGTTTCCAGGTCTTGACCGTCTGGCCAGGGCTCCCCCGACTCTTCTGTGGCAGCGTGAGCCAAGAAGACACGTGCATGGGAAATACAGCTCCGGACCCCAGCATGCTTGAGCGCCCGACGAGGGTCGTCCACCTCCCACCCGAAGTCTGCACAGGCCCTCCTGCCCCCGGGCTGCTCCAACTGTCCCCAAAGCCCGAGGTCCCCCCTACCGTTCTACCGCAGCCCCCCACCCCCCAGTCCAAGGTCGTGCCCTACCCTGACCGCCCAGACCACCTCCTGCCCCAGGCTGCCCCAGCTGTCCCCACTCCAGGTCTCTCCTCCGTCCCTGCCCCAAGTTCCCGGGAGGCTGACCTGCAGCTCCGGCCTCCTCCAGGAACACGTGCTCCTTGACAAAGGTGAGGAGCTTGCACTGGAGGACGTGGTCGGGCACGAAGAACAGCAGCCCCAGGCCCGTGTCCTCCTCAGGGCCCTGGTGGCTGAGGATGAGGAGCAGGTCACACAGCAGGATGAAGGCCTGAGGGGGGCGAGGGGCTGCGGGGTTAGGGGGCACCGACAGGGACAGGCACCCCCCCCAGGGACTGACCCCGTGTAGTGCCCCCCCAGCCGCCCAGGCCAACCCAGGGCTGGATGAGAGCCGCAGGGGCGGAGCTCCTCAAAGACATGCGCCGCTGAACCCCAGGCTGCAAGCGCGACACCAGAGACAGACGACACGCACACGGACAACACGCGGGCAAGAGACAACCACGAACAACGCCTCACGACGGCACACGACACACACGCTGAAGGGAAACGTCCCCGACACCCGGGCCGGGACCAGAGCCACACGGGCAGGAAACCGCGGACACGGGCTTGTGACCGGCGGGGGGTAGGGTCACAAGGCAGAGCTCAGCGGCTGGAAAAGGAGACGCACACTCAACCTCCTCAGTCGGCCACGAGTCCGACGAGAGCGAGGTTTTATCTAAGGTAACGGGAGAGGAAGTTCTGGAATTCTGAAAATTCACACGTGCATGGGAAGAAAGCAGGAGCCCCAGCGCGGAAGGTGGCAGAAGCAGGCGCCTGCGTCCAGCGTCAAGAAGCCCTCAGGACAGTTTCCCCGCAGACAGGAGATGGCCCTGAAGGTTCCGTGTACGGCAACCTCCAGACACGGCGGTCAGGAGTCAACGCCCAGCGTGTCCACCACCACGGCACAGGGACCGGATCACGGGACCGACCACCAGACGGGTGCGATGGTACAAACGGGCCGTGCACGTGGGCTCCTGTGTACCGGGGCCGTGCGTGCGGGAGCCCCGGTGCGTGCAAACGTCACAGACGTAAGATGCTCCCACAACGCTACAATGGCCCCCCTCAGGCCTTCCCCTCTACATCGTTCAAGAACAAATGTCATCGTATGAGACACACACTGAGAGCAGGAAACAGCATCACGTAAAACCCTAACTGCCCTGATGTGCTCAAGCCCACGGGCACGGGCGTTGCTAACGCCCCTCCTCCTGCTCCGCCAGCCCTGGGAGCACCCGGCGAGCTCGCAGAGGGACGCACGCACCTTCTCGCTCAGCACCTTGCTCTGGTGGTTCAGGTACACTCGGCACACCAGGCAGAACCTCAACAGCCTCTTCCTCAAGTCCAGGAGCGCCTCCTGCCAGCGGACAGCCGGCGAGCAGGTGCCCCCGTCAGCGGAGCCCCAGCGCCAGCTCGCCACGCGCACCCGCCCCCCTCAGGTGAGCCGGCGGCAGGTCCAGCCCCGCGCAGATGAACCGCCGTCCTCGCCCTCGCGTCCGCCTTCCGTCCTCCCCACCCCCTCGTCATCCCCTCCCTCCCTCGTCTTTAGCCCCATGTCCCCCTCCCCCTCCCCCGTCTTTACCCCGTATCTCCATCATCCCCGTACGTCCCCCTCCCCGTGTCTCCATCATCCCCCACACCATATTCTCCCCACACGGGTCTAAACCTCCTCCCGAGGAACTCAGGCCTGCAGACTTCCAAGAAACCATAAATAGAACCCAGAGTGTGGCTGGCTTCAAACTAAGGGACCGGCCAGCAGCCAAGGAAGGAGAAGGCTCTCACTCTCTCACAAGAGCAGGTACTCAGACAGCGTCTGAGCCTCGCTCCCCATGCCACGCGGGCAGGCTGCACGGTGGTGTCGGCCACAGCCCCAAGTCAGCTCTCACGTCGGAGTCCAGGAGCCCAGGCGGCCCCAGGATGACAGACGGCAGCCACTGGAGGGGCGGACGCCCGTCGCAGCGCCAATGCTGGCCCCGTCCCCCTCCACCTTTCCCTCCTCACAGACTACTGCGGACCACACGCCTGACCTCCCCCGCACCCCTCACCCACCTGCGGCGGCAGCCGGTCCGTGGCGGCGACGATCTGCCACAGCAGCGCGTAGTAGGTGCACTGGAGGGCACAGTGGACAACCTATGGGACGCAGGGCCTGTCATGGAGTTGGGGTGTGGATGGGACACCCACCCTGGGGACACTCCTTCGCAGAGGACCCTGAGACCTCACCCAGTACCTGCCCCTCCCCCACTCAGGGTCTCTTCCCTGACCGGGACCCTTCTTTCCCTTCACGATCCTCTCCCTCCATCAGGACACTCCCCGGGTCCCTTACCCCCAGAATCTGCCCCCCACTCAGGACCCTACTGACCCCCAACTCCTGCGACCCTCCTCCGCCAGGATCTGTCCCCCCCCAGGACCCTACGGGCCCCCCTCAAGACCCTTCTCTCTCCAAGATCCTTCTCCACCAAGAATCTGCCCCACACCCCCCTGGAACCCTTCTCTCCCCTCAGGACCATTCCTCTCCTCAGGATCCTTCTCGCCACTAAGGACCCTCCATGCTCCCCCCCATGGCTCCCTCCCCTCAGGACCCCTCCCTCTCCTCAGGAGCCTCCAGTCCCCATTCTTCCCTCCACTCAGGACCCTTCCCTCTCCTCAGGACCATCCTCCCCCCCATGCTTCCCTTTCCTCAGGACCGTCTCTCCCCTCAGGCCTGTCCCCCCCCATGCTTCCCTCCCCTCAGGATGTATCTCCCCTCAGTGAACCACCCCATGCTTCTCTCCCCTCAGGACCCTCCCCCTATGCTTCCCTCCCCTCAGGACACTTCTCTCGCTCAGGACCCTCCCCCCCCATGCTTCCCTCCCCTCAAGATGCGTCTCCCCATGCTTCCCTCCTCTTAGGACTCTTCTCCTCAGGTCCCTCCATGCTTCTCTCCCCTCAAGACCCTTCTCTCCACTGAGACCCCTCCCCCACCCATGCTTCCCTCCACTCAGGACCTTTCCGTCTCCTCAGAACCATCCCCTCCCCCATGGTGCCTTTCCCTCAGGACCTTCTCTCCCCTCAGCTCTGTCCCACACCATGCTTCCCTTCCCTCAGAACGCTTCCTTTTCCCCAGGAACCCCCATGCTTCCCTCCCCTTAGACACTTTTCTCCCATCAGAACTTACCCCCCAAGCTTCCCTCCCCTCAGGACCCTCCCCCCCATTCCTCCCTCCTCTCAGGACCTTTCTCTCTCCTCCGAACCCATCCCCCCACAAGCTTCCCTCCCCTCAGGACCCCTCTCCTCCAGACCCGCCCCCCCACCATGCTTTCCTCCTCTCAGGACTCTTCTCTCTCCTCAGGAACCCCCCTCCATGCTGCCCTTCCCTCAGGACCGTCTCTCCCCAGAACCCACCCCCTCCCCCGACCAGGACCCACCCGACACCCTGCGCCCTCACCTCAGTGGGCAGGCTGCCCTGGTGCCTGCGGAAGGTCAGCAGGCTGTCCATCTTCTCATACAGATTCCAGCTGCTCAGGTCGTGTGCACTGGCCAGAAACGCACACAAGGATTTAGGGCTCACCCCCACCAGGAGCTCCAACGTCCCCCAGGTGAGCCGCGAACACTGGCCAGTAGCTCGTGGAGCTGAGGGATCACCTCCCGGCAGACCGAGGGGCCACAAACCCCAGATGGCCCAGCTGGGCTCCCCCCAGTATGATGTCCAGCACCTGCCTGGTGAGGCAGTGCCCACTCCTGGGGCAGCTCAGGGCCCCGGATGGGCAGGATGGGCTCCCAGGTGGCCCAGAGCCACCAGGCACACCCACAGGACACCTGCACGAAGGTCTGAGTCCTCCCCACCTCACCCGGGACACGGAGACGTTTGTCAGAGTACAGCAGTAGGCACGCGGCTTGGGGGTCGTGCGTGTTTCCCCGAGGGAACCGGCGCGTTGCCCCACTCACCTGTAGAAGGCAGCCAGTCTCCGCAGCGTGGAGCAGATCCGCCCCATCTCACGGTGTCCAAGGAACAGGCCCTGCTTCTACACAGTGGGGACAGAGCAGAGGGGGCGGTGGCGGGACACGCACGGTCCAGGAGGGCTCCCCAGGACACCGGACCGGCTTCGAGCCAGGCCTGTGTTCCTGCCTGCTGTCCCCAACTTTCCAGAAGGCAGCCCTTTAAAAGCTCCAAACGGAAACAGTGCCCCAGGCCACTCTCTGTCCAGCTCTGCAGCCAACGAAGGGGACCAGAGGACACCCTCAAAGACGCGCAGGCTGCAGAGCAAGGACAGTCAGGATCTGAGACCTCCCACCTCCATGCACTTGCCTCACATCCCTGCCAAGAACCTGCCACAGGCAATACGTTTCTCCCTTTACAGCTGAGAGAACAGATACAGAAGCGTGTTGCTGACCTCCGCACCCCACAATCGCGGCAGGCCCAGGTTCAAGAGCAACCTGGAGTCCTGCTTGTGGAAACAAGCGGGGCGTCACAAGCAAAGTGCGTGAATCAGGGCCGGACGCCGGGCCCACAGGCCACACGGCCCTCAGCCCGTCTGTGTCAATAAAGTTGTACTGGAACGTGGCCCAGTGACGCACTGTGTCCGGTGCCCTCGGACCACCCCCAAGAACAGGAGGACCCACCTGGCCAGATGTGTTTATGACGCGGCTCTTTACAGAAACCATCTGCCCGCCCAGCGCAGAGAGGGCAGCGCCTCCGGCAGGCTGGTCTTCCGGGGGTTATGGGGCTCCCGCGGAGAACAGTGGAACCCTTCGTTACCTGCCCGCACATGCTCCCTCTCCCGTCACAGGTGCAGCGAGACCAGCTGGGGCTCCAACAGAGAACCCCACCCCCGCGTCCACCCCTGTCACAGACCCCTCGGCCTGCACCTCATGTTGGAGGAACACATCCAGCAGTGGGGTGAGCGCGTCCACCAGCATGTCCACCAGCCGGCTGCAGGCGGGGGCGGCCTGGCAGTGCGCAGAGCCCCCCTCGTCACAGTACGTGCCGTAGGCGCGGGCGCAGGCCTCCAGCACCGCCACGTCCGAGTGCCGCTGTACCAGGCAGTCCAGCTCCAGCAGCGCCGCGTCCAGGTACTGCGTGGGGGGCGGGGGGACAAAAGACCGGTCAGGGGGGCGCGGTGCGGGGTGGTGAGAAAAGGTCAGGGGGTTGTGACGTAGAGAAGGAAAGGTCAGGAGATCGGCAGGAGGTCAGGGGGGTCAGGAATTGAGAGAAAATGTCATGAGCATAAAGAAGAAAGGTCGGCGGTCATATGGGGAACCGTCAGGGGTCACAGGGTTGAGAGAAGATAAAGGGTCCAGGAAACGGTGATCAGGGGTTGGGGGGGGCAGGGGAGCATACGGTTCAGGGGAAAGGTCAGGGGTAGATTGAAAGGTCTCGGGGTTTGGGAGAAGGTCAGGGCTAAAGCAGCAGCTGTAGTACAGGGAGGGGGGCACAGTGCCATGAGAAAAAGGTCAGAGGACCTGCAAGCGTGGGGGGTCTGGACCCTGTCACAGGAATGGGCGATGGCCCACCCTGCAGTGCACGTAGGAAGAGGACAGCAGCCCGACACCTGAAACTCCAGGGAGATGGCACATGGCCCCCATGCCGGGACCCAGACAAGGGGTGGGGCAGGGACCCTGAGAAGGAGGGGTGCGGCCCCCACACGCAGAGTTCAGGGAGGAGGAGCAGAGTCCTGCGACGTACCGAGCCCAGGCCATCCATGTCATACACGTCCAGGTTGCAATACTGTGGGATCTGCAGGAGGGGGGTCACCTTCTCTTTGTCCGCTGCAAACTGCCCAGAGAGCAGGCGTGAAGCGGAGCCCCCCAGCCTCCCCTCACTTCTGCAGCCTCCTGGCCTGCCCTGGAGCCCCCCCAGCCTCCCTGGACTCTCAGCCTCGGGCCCTTCCCCACTTGGCACCTTGGAGAGCAGCCGGGGGAGCACCTTGGCAAAGTGTCGGCTCATGTTGGCATGCTCACGCCAGCGGCGGGTCCCGTCCACCTCCCTGGCGGCCTGCAGGCAGAGCATGCGTGGCCTGAGCCCACGATGGACCCACGTGAGTCCCACGGTGGCCCTGGGACCTGCTCCCACATGGCTAGGTCATACCCAGGCAGAGCTCCCCCCAAATCAAGGATAAAGCTCTGCACTACTACTCGGGTTTTTATTTCCAAGGAAGTGATTCCCATGCAGGGACGCCATCAAGAACTCAGCTGTCTCCCCCAAGTTCACACCTTATGGTGGAACCCTTATCTAGTAATACTGGTGTCATAAAACGGATATTAACACACAGAGCTGGACATGTGCACAGAGGAGAATATGACAGCCATGGGAAGACAGAGGCAGAACTGGGAGGGACTCAACCAAAGCCCAGGGACACCTGGAGCTTCAGTACCTGGAAAAGGCAGGAAGAACCCTCCCCTGGAGCCTCAGGAGGGAACACAGCCCTTCTCACCTGGATCTTAGAGGTCCTGCCCCACTGGGATCTCGGCATCCCTGTTCCGCCTGGATCTCAGCATTCCTGCCCCGCCTGGAACTCAGCATCCCTGCCCTGCCTCGAAGTCAGCAACCCTGTCCCGCCTGGATCTCAGCATCCCTGCCCCGCCTGGAACTCAGCATCCCTGCCTTGCCTGGAAGTCAGCAACCCTGTCCCGCCTGGATCTCAGCATCCTTGCCCCGCCTGGATCTCAGAGGTCCTGCCCCACTGGGATCTCAACATCCCTGCCCCGCTGGGATCTCAGCATCCCTGCCCTGCCTGGAACTCAGCATCCCTGTCCCGCCTGGATCTCAGCATCCCTGCCCTGCCTGGATCTCAGAGGTCCTGCCCTGCTGGGATCTCGGCATCCCTGTTCCACCTGGAACTCAGCATCCCTGCCCCGCCTAGAACTCAGCATCCCTGCCCTGCCTGGAAGTCAGCAACCCTGTCCCGCCTGGATCTCAGAGGTCCTGCCCCGCTGGGATTTCGGCATCCCTGTTCCGCCTGGATCTCAGCATCCCTGCCCCGCCTGGATCTCAGACTCTGGTCTCCAGAGCTGGGGCACCATGCATAACTCCTGCAGTTTTTAAGTCCCCTGGGGTGTGATCTTTCGTCCCAGCAGCAGCAGAGGCTCACACGGAGGCAATTCAAAGGCTGGCCGACAAACAGCTACATCCAGAGTGAACACGGCATAAGGAAGGCTATGGCGTGCCCTCCCCGGGGAGGCAGACGGCAGACACAGGACCCAGCGGGCACAGGGCTGGGTAGCCAGCAGGAGGGGTGGGCAGCAGCTGCAAGGCGTGGCCAGCGACACCTACCTGGGTGGCAAGGAGTCCCGCCCGCGGGGCCAGGGGCAAGTGAGCAGCCAGGGTGACAAGCACAAGGCAGAAGCGGCAGCAAGCGGCTCTCAGGGCCACGCAGGCAGGGGGCACTGCGGGCGGAGGCGGGAGCGGGCGCCCACAGAGCCCTGGCATGCCAACCACAGCAGAGCGCTCAGCACAGGGGACGAAGAGCATCAAGGCGGGGGGCGGGGGGGGCACTGACTTTCTTGCCCAGGCGCCGGCCAGCCGGTGGGCGCCCCTCTGCAGCTTGTCTCACGGCGGCCACGAGGATCTCTATGAGCACTCTCTCCTGCTGGCTTGTCAGGGCTGCGGGGAGACCGCGCTAGCTCAGCACACTCTGACCTCCCCGGAGACAGAACATTCTGGAGAGACGTGCCACTTGGAGAGGCCTCGGTAAGCCCAGCATGGCCAGGCTCCGAGGCACCACAGAGCCCCAGCACAGCTCACAGACTCCGTGACACGCAGATGACAGCAACCAGGGCCCGCCCTTTGCTCAAACTGCCCACAAAGCAAACCACTGTTGGCCCGTTCACCTCCACATGGGGCTTAGTGCACTCATCCCTGGGGCTGCCCCGCCACTGTCCCGATATCCCGGGACTCAGGTCTAAAACCATCCAGTCGAGGGGACAGACTGTTCATCGGCTGTTCTGTGGTAACTTTAACTCCTCATCACACCCACCCAGAACCTCAAAATGGGATAGAACTTAGGAGAAAAAAGGGTGGCCCTAAACTCAATGACAGGTGTCCTTGTAAGAGAAGAACAGGAGACACACACAGAGGAGAATCCACATGAGAATGGAGGCAGAGATGGGAGGGACGTGGCCACCAGCCCAGGGATGCCTGGAGCCCCAGAAGCTGGAAGAGGCAGGAAGGACCCTCCCCTGGAGCCTCAGGAGGGAGCCCAGCCCTGTCCCGCCTGGATCTCAGCAGCCCTGTCCCACCCCACCTGGATCTCAGCATCCCTGCCCTGCCTGGATCTCAGCATCCCTGTCCCACCTGGATCTCACCTCCAGAGCTGGGAGAGCATGGATTCTGGTTTTAAGCCACCAGATTTGAGGTAATTTGTCACAACTACTCTGGAACTTCACATGTGCGTTCTCCTGTCCTGTGTCCCACATTCTAGACATGGTGCCCCTATGAGCCCAGGTACATCCAAGGCTCATACGTAGAGGCAAGAAAAACAGAGACCACACAGCTGGGCCCCAGACATTTGGGTCAGAGTAGAGGAGGCATCCTCACGATAAAGGAAGATGCCCCTTCAGTGACCCCAGGGAGCATGGTTGAGGCTGCTGGTCCCACCAAGGAATGTGATGGGCCTCGACGCCTGAGATGTGGCACTGGGACTCCTGCTGTTACCAGAGGACACTGCAGCAGACGGCAAAGGAACCAATGGGCACAGGGATCACGTCTGCAGCACGGGGTCGGGGAGAGGGGGTCTCAGAGTGGTGGGGCCTTGGGTGGGACTGTGGAGGACAGTGTCAGAGTAGGGGGCAGTCTCCTTGTGGGTGGTGTCGGGGGGGCAGGGTCTCAGAGGGATGGGGGAAGGGGGTCCCAGCTGCCGGGGGGCTCGTTCACCAGGCACTCTGCCCACGCTGCACCCTGACCTGGGGCCAGGCTTTGAGCTTCAGTGGCTCTTACAGGAGAGCAGCCCATGGCCCTCGTCCTACAGAGCCCCGACCAGGGGCCTGTGAACCACACGCACTAGACCCAAGGCCCTCTCACCCCAGGAAAGCAAGGCACATGCCCCTCCCCCCAACCAAGCACTCAAGGAGCAAACACGTCACAGGAGGCGTTGACAGACCTGCCTGCACCACGTGATACTAACTGGCGTCACAGACAGCACGGGAGGACACTCGGCGGGATGGCAGGGGACGACAGGACAGGGACAGTGCGACACAAGATGGAGGAGAGTAGGAATTGGGACACAGATGGGGGACACAAGGGGACAGTGAGACACGGGGGTGGTAGGACACGGAGGACGGGGACAGTGGGACAAGGACAGTGGGAGATGGGGATGGTCGGACATGGGGGATGGGGACAATGGGACCTAGGGGCAGGGCATGAGGACAGTGGGACACGGGGGACAGCAGGACACAGAGATCGTGCGGTATGTGGGATGGGGACAGTGGGACATGTATAGGGACAGTGGGACACCGAGACAGTGGGACACAGAGGATAGGGACAGTGGTACATGAGGGATAGGGACGGTGGGACACGGGGGATACGGACAGTGGGACACACGATAGCAGAATATAGGGGCAGTTTATGAGTATGGGGACAGTGGAACATGGGACACCAGCACACAGGGACAGTGGTACACGGGGATGGGGACAGTAGGACATGCGTATGGCAGGACGTGGGGGGTGGGGGGACAGCAGGACATGGGGGACAGTGAGACACGGCGGGGGCAGACAGCGGGACACGGGGTGGGGGGTGGTGGGCCTGGCAGGCACGGCAGGGAGGCCAGCAGGATCACGGCCCTGGTCCACGACTCAGAGCAGGCTTCTGGCCACGCTCACCTTGGCGCCCGCCACGTGGCTCCAGCAGCAGGGCCGTCATGCACTCCCAGTTCCGGACCAGGGCGGGCGCTGCCTCCCACAGGCCGTCCACCAGGTACGGGACATGTCTGTGGAACTGATAGGGACGTGCCCGACATGTGAGGTCGTGAGAATGTGAGAGGAGGACATGTGATGACACGGAGCAGGGAGGTCACGTGACGAACACACGGGGCAAGGAGAACGCTGTGATGATGGCGACTCGGGGCGGGGAGTAGACGGCGATGATGATGCCATGGCCAGGGAGGACACGGACTGACGACACAGGACGGAGGACCCAGGATGACATGGGGAGGGGAGGACACAGTGATGATAACACACGGCAGGGAGGACACGTGACGACAACAAGGGGCGGGCAGCACACACAATGATGACAATATAGGACAGGGAGGACACCTGTGGACACGGGGCAAGGAGGACACGGGGTGATGACACAGGGCAGGGAGGTCACACGATGACAACACAGGACAAGAAGGTCAAATAATGACACAGGCAGGAACGGCTCCCTTCCCAACCCTCCCACGTGTGGTCCCATGAAGATACATGCGGACACCGACCCAGGGACATGACTCCCACGTGCCCACAGTCAGTGTCGTCCACACAGGAGCCAAGCCCCCTTTCCAGCCCAACACAGGATGCGGGCATGCAACAGAGAACGCGGCATGGAACATGCGGTGCAGGCACGGGACACGAGTCTGGGCCCCGCACGTGGCTCGGACGTCCTGCCCCCGGACCCCACGCGGCCAGGCCCTCACCTCGCCCTGCAGATAGAAGTCGATGAGCGCCTTCATGTTCTGGACATTTCTATCAAACTCGTCAGGGGGCTCTTGAGCAAAGAAACCTTCATGGGGCGGAGGGGCCAGGAGCCTGGAGAGATCAGAGACAGTGACCCCAGTGCTGGCGTGGAGGGGCGACCCCGTGCCCCTGGCTGGGCCCCCAGGTCCCGCGGGGCCGGGCCAACCTGCACTCCAGTGCGCTCCTCTGCACACACCCTCCACACAGCGACCCAGGGAGCAGGAAGAGCAGGGAGCCATAGGGGCAGGACGCAGACACGGAGGCACGTTCTAGAACTGACTTCTGTCCGAGCTCACTGTCCGCTCGGGCCAGCACGGGGGAGGGAACCAACAACGAGACGGCCCCCCGTCCCTGCACCTCAAACCCCAGAGAACCAGAGGCGGGTACCTTTATCTGAACGCAGACCTGCTAGTGAGGGCAAGACAGCCGGATGGCCCAAGAGAGCCCCTCAGGGATATGGAGCATGCTTCAGGGGGCCTCGGGGGCTTCAAGGACCCGAGACGGTCGCAGGGGGCCTCGGGGGGCTTCAAGGACCCGAGACGGTCACAGGGGGCCTCGGGGGGCTTCAAGGACCCGAGACGGTCGCAGGGGGCCTCGGGGGGCTTCAAGGACCCGAGACGGTCGCAGGGGGCCTCGGGGGGCTTCAAGGACCCGAGACGGTCGCAGGGGGCCTCGGGGGGCTTCAGAGGACCCGAGGAGGCTTCAGACCCTCAGGGGACCCTCAGGGGACCTCAGGGGCAAGGGACCACCACCACCTCCTCAAACCAATCCACGTGTGCACATGCCTGTAAGACAGATCAAGCTGGTCTGCTCCCACACATGTACCAGCCTCTGGGTCAGTGTGTCCTTCTGTCTCATGCTCGTGTCTACCCCGTTGTGTCCCTCGGGGCCCAACACCCGCCGTCCTGTATAAGGCCCAGTCACAGGCCCTGCTGGTCTCTAGGATCCTGGGGCCTCCTCCTACCACCCCCATCTGCAGATCTGCAGCTGGTGGGACGTGGGTCACGGGACGGGGACCCCACCTCCAACATCACAGTGACATCACGGCCCTGGAGACACCATCAAGGGCCCCAGGGTGGCCAGGCACCTGCCTTACCTCTTACAGATGAGCTCGCCCGCGGCGGTCGCCATGGGCCTGTAGGCCGCATACACAAACTGGAACAGGAAGACGTACTCCATGGTGGAGAACACGCCCACGTAGTGCCTGCGGGGAGACGCTCATGAACACAGGGCTCTGCACAGGGCTTTGCCATACACGCTGTGCATACAAGGCATTGCCACACATGGCTTTGCCACACATGTGCACACGGACCTTTATTTACCACACGGGTTTGTGCACACAGGGCTCTGTCACACGGAGCCGTGCCCACGGGGCTCTGCCACACGGACCCGTGCCCACGGGGCTCTGTCACACGGACCCGTGCCCACGGGGCTCTGCCACACACACCTGTGCACGTGGGGCTTTGCCACATGAAGCTGTGCACAGGGGGCTCTGTCACACACACCTGTGCACATGGGACTTTGCCACACACGCCTATCCCTGAGAGCAAACTAAGGTTCTCTGTTGGGCCAACGGCACCAACCTCAGCTTCCGGTAGATGTGGCTCCTATGGAATCCCAATCAGTCTGAGCTCACCTGGGGCAGCCCACGTCCCCAGATGTGAGCTGAGGCCACATGAGACTATACCACATGAGCAGAATCCCGGGAGAGTCCCACCTCCTACAGGGCCTCTAGGGTTAGGGTTGGTTCCTTCCCCTCTAGCCGCCCATGAGCCCTAAATTAGGGGAAAATCTGTGTCCTCTCCTGCGTGTGCACCTGGGCCACCTGTCAGCCCGACCCTCCACCCTCCGAGCAGGTGTCCACGCAGAGGTATACACGGAGAGGCAGCAGACGTCCACGGGCACCCGTGGTGGGAGCGGCTGGGGGATGTCGGTGGGGGACACCACCAAGCGTGACCCTGTGTCCAAATACATCCACTCAACCCACGCCTGACCACAGCACAGCGGACCGACTGCCAACGTGGCGACGTGGGCATTCCCAGAACCGGCGGAAACGGGGCAGGCCGCCTACATGCTTCACTGTCTGGGCTTTGAATGGAGGTAGAAGACCCCCAAGGACACGAGGAGCCCCAGACGAGGGACGGGGACAGCTGCCCTCACCCTTGGACACTGTACACAAGGAGCACATTCGGTGGGTCCACGTCAGCCCCATCCAAACCTCATGCCCCAAAGCCACACGGTTCTGCCCCACGGGAGGCACACAGGCTCCTCCCACGACCGAGCCCAGTCATCGGGCGCCCACCCACGGGCTCAGGCCAAGGTGTGGCCCCAAGACCTGGCACTTTGCTCCACAAGGCCCCCAAGGTGCTAGCAGAAGTGTAGTCAGAAGGCCTGGAAGCAGGACGGCTGAGGGCGACAGAAGATGGGTCTCCCGGCCGGGGCAAGGCCCAGCAAACACACACTTCCTCCCCTTTGTGGGATACATGCCTTCGACAGGTTAGACACGGCCCACCTCACTGGGCAGGATAAGCTGCTTCACCCCCATGCAGATCTATGCAGGGAACTCCTCACAGCACTCGCCTCGGCATCTAAGCACGGGGGCCGAGCAGGAGGTCGTGTCCCCGTGCCCCCTGTTCCAGATACACCTGACATCAGCATCTGACATGTGACTCACTGACCAAGGGGGTGCATCGTGCAGTTGGGGGACGTCCAAGGGAACAAGAGCCCATCGTCCCAGCCTAAATGCTACCAGGACCCATGAGTTTCCAGAACATTCTGTAGGCCCGGCCACTGGTCGCTACCTCCTAACACCCGCCCCTCGGCACCCCTGGAGCCCGTGACCCACGCCCAGGAGCAGACAGAAGCTGGGACTCCCAGAGAGGACCTCAACTGCTGAGAGCCAGGCCAGGCCCGGTCTGACCTTTCAGGTGACCCAGCAAGCCCTCCCCACGAGCAAGGACGCCAGAGGCAGAGGTCTCTAACCGAGCCAGAGCGCGGCACACCCGAACACAAGGGCAAGTGCATGGCACGGGTTCCTTAGCCAAACAGCGCTCTGCCGGCATGACCCCACGGCCCCACCATCCGCGTCCAGCAAGGCTGATAGCTCCGGGCCCCGCACAGCCGGCGGGGGGCGGGGGTGGCATGGGCGTGATGACGTACAGCCAGCGGGGGTGAGGGGACCTCCAGCTGGCAGGGGCACAGAGCGGGCGCGGGGACTTCCAGCCGGCGGGCACGTGGGGACCTCCAGCTGGCGGGGGCGCGGGGACCTCCAGCCGGCAGGGGTGCAGGGACCTCCAGCCGGCGGGGGCGCGGGGACCTCCAGCCGGCGGGGGCGCGGCAGAGGCACGGCGACTTACTCGGATATGAGCCTCAGCAGCTGCATGCACTCGGACGTGATTTCCGGCTGCCTGTCCTGCGTCATCGACAGGATTCGTTTCTGTGGAAAGACCCCGAGATGAACAGGCTTCATTCCAGCGCCGTCTGTGGGACCCGGGGCACCACGACCCCCCACCCGCAGGACGGAGTGCCCCTTCAGAGGCACCTGACATCCTGAGTCAGCGGCCAGCACACAGCCTGGCACCGATCACCCAAGAGGCCAGGGCCACGAGGCCCATGCAGACGGCGCCAGCAGCACCCTCTCCCGACCCCCCAGCACGGCCGGCCCCGCGGCCCCCCAGACTCGGGGCTGGCTTGTTGGGTGCGGGGCAGATGTTCTCTCCCTGCGGCAGCACGGAGGAGTCGGGGCTGGGTCGTGACCTCGTGCGGGCATGCAGCTGTACCTTCAGTGCCCTGAGACTCCAGCACCCCCCCACCGAGGCTGACACCCAAGTGTCCCCTGACTTTCCAAGTGTCCCCAGCGGTCACCGCCAGTACGGACGGACCGTGACAGGGAATACACAGCACAGAAGGTGAAGCCAGAAGCCCGGGACCTCCAGGGCTTAGAGGAGGCGCCGCCTGGTCGTCTCCACCAGCCCCGCTGGCCCAGCAGAGTCGCCCAAAGACGGCCGTCCACATCCCTGCCCAGCCTGGGGGTGGGAGCTCCACGGAACGTGTCCCCATCCAGGCAACAAGACTACGCATCGCTCCTTTCCTATGAGGCACAGTGGACGACTCTGCGTGACCTCTACCCCACACACGGCGGTGGGTCCCAGCCGGCTGACACACGGGGTTGGCACCACACGGTCCTCCTCCGTGGGGACTCACCCCCCCCCAGGAGGCCCTCCATCCCCCGTGGGCAGTGGGGCATCTGCTGCGGGGCTTTCGACCTCCACACACCCGTCCCTACCTGTTGACTTTATGTTTCCCACAGACACTGGGAATCACCACGTGGAAGTGAGGACCACGGGGCAGGGCATGCGGTTGTCCCCAGAAACGGCGGACGTGATATGGCCGGATGGGGGACCCCATCTCCAAACATGGCCACACATCATCCCACAGGGCTCACGGAAACCAGGACCAGGAGCTTCTGCCACCCAGACGCAACCGTGCCCTGACAGAGCTCAGGACGTGCTGGCGCAGGTCAGCCCCTCGCACGGCGTGCTGTTCCAAGCTGCGAGGCTGTGGGCAACGGTGGGCGGTATGGGACGGGCGGTATGGGACAGCCGCCGCAGCAGCCCTCACTCCCTCATGGGCGGGGGCCTCCCTGCACCCAGAGGAAAGGCACACCCTGAGGTCCCACGCAGTGGAGAGGACTGTGCTCCCGTCTTTCCCTGGCACCCACCCTTCCTCAGGTGTCAGATGCCTCTTCTGGGGGCCTCTGCATCCTGGAAATGCTCCGAGGACAGGGGAGACGTCTATAAACACAGGGGCACGCGTGGCCCTGTTTTGTCTGGCCTTGCTGGTTTCCGGTCTGACTCCACTGGGGACCCTGACACGGTCAAGGAACACTTGGTTCTCCTCCACACCCACAGAGATGAGATGACCCACCGGGTGGCCCCTGCCACGTAGGCTGGCCCTCCACGTTCACTGGCCACCTCCGAGGCCCGACCCCTGCTCCCGTCCAGCCACGGGTCCCGGGATCGGGTCCTTGACCAACCAACAGTTGGCCACCCTGCACAACGGGCAGTGGGCTCTCAGAACAGCGTCCTGGGTGACGGCGTGACTCCCAAACTCAGGAACAAAGTGGGCCACACCCTCACGCCGTCCCATAAACCTGACTACGGACCCACAGTCCAGAAGCCGCTCTGAACCTCTGCGAGGGGACCCTGGACCCAGCAAGGACGTGCTCCCCTGCCAGGACAGTGGGCGCCAAGCGCTCCCACTCCTGCACCAAGAGGTTAGCGGGCAGCACCTCAGCTGGCCCACTGGGGGGCGTGCCCGTGCTCCAACCTCAGCCCTGCACAGAGCACCCTGCTGCCGGGTCCCACGTCACCCGGTGGGCCGTGAAGCGTGGGTGCTCGGCCCTGGGCTCGGACTCCCAGAGAGCCTTCAGCTCACCTTTGCAGGACGGCAGCCCCGAGCGCCGGGCTGAGATGTGGCTGGCACTCTAGGCCAGCGAGCGGCTGCTGCACGTCCGCACGTCCACCGAGATGCTTGGGGACGGGGAGACTGGGCGGCGGCCGGGGGAGGAAGCAGCCCCGAGAGGCGACACCGCACTCACCTTGAACTTATAGAAGAAAAGGCCCAGCTTCATGGCCGACTCTCTCTTCTCGTAGAGCGCTTTCAGCGCCAGGATGCACTTCATCCGCACGCTCGCGTCCTGCGGCAGAGACACGGGCGCGGTCACCACATGAGGGCAGCCTCCCCGCACGCGCTCGGACAGGAACGCCCGTCCCACGACAGCGCAGACCGGCCCTCAGCCGACAGCAGTCTAGGCGGGACACGTGGGTCTGCAGCCCCACCCAGTCCGGAAACACGCCTGCTGGGGTCTAAACGGTGCAGCCCAAAGTCCCACGTTGAAACCCTCACCCCAGGACCTCAGGACGGGGCTGTATTTCGAGGTGTGGCCTTCAAAGAAGGGATTCCGTTGTAAAACAAGTTCGCAAGGGTGGTCCCGATCCCACAAGACGGGGGTCCCCACGAGGAGAGGGGATGGGGACAGACACGCGCAGAGGGACGACCCCGTGAGGACGCGGGGAGAAGACAGGTCCACGTGCCAAGGAGAGAGGCCACGGGAGGAAGCTGCCTTGGTCGCGCCTGGATCTCAGACCCCCAGACTCAGCCCTGCTGGGATTTCCCACTCCCGGCCTCAGCCCTGCCTGGATCTCAGACTCCCAGACTCAGCTGGGCCTGGGTCTCCGATTCCCAGCCTCAGCCCTGCCTGGGTCTCCGATTCCCAGCCTCAGCCCTGCCTGGGTCTCAGATTCCCAGCCTCATCCCTGCCTGGATCTCAGACTCCCAGCCTCAGCCCTGCCTGGATCTCAGACTCCCAGACTCAGCCCTGCCTGGGTCTTTGACTCCCAGCCCCCAGGACTGACGGGAATGAACAGGTGCTATTTGAGCTGCCCGGTCTAGGATGTCTGTTACGGCCACACGAGCTAATTCAGTGCCCACAGCTAAAAGAGCTTGAGCATCTGTATCGGTTTTTTCCCCCAAGGCTCCATGCCGAACATGGGGCTCAAACTCAGGACCCCAAGATCAACAGTCCCACCCTCCACTGACTGACCCAGCCAGGCACCCGTGCGAGATTTTTCTTTTAAGCAAAGAAACGTGCCATTTGTACCCACGCAGCTATCAACGTGTTGTTTTCTGAGAGACGTTGTGCAGTGTGGACACCGCTACTCTCCTTCGTGTGAGTGAGAACACAACGCACACTCAGAAAAACGCACCCGGGGGCGCCTGGGGGCTCAGTCAGTGAAGGGTCTGCCTCTAGCTCAGGTCACGGTCTCAGGGTCCTGGGTCGTTGGGCTCCCTGCTTGGTGGGGGGCCTGCTTCTCCCTCTGCCCCTCCCCTCCCCCGCGTGTGCTCTCATGCTCTCTCTCTCAAATAAATAATTAAGATGCCAAAAAAAAAGAAAAGAAACACGCACCCGGACCACGGAATCTCAAGTAGAGGTCAGGCATGTGACCGCTCTGTGCCTCACTTCCTTCTGCAGAAAACTAAGTGAGGCCCCGAGGGATTGTTCTGGGAATAAAGAACCACATACAAAGCACGGAGCCCAAAGCAAGGCCACACACGCGGCACGAGGTGGGGAGAGCTGCTCAGTGCTGACCTGCGTGCAGGGGTGCCCTGGCCGGCTCCCTGTAGGGAAAGCCCACATCCTCTGCACTCAACGGTCAGCCACTCCCGAGGTCATGAAGAGCCTCGCCATGCCCTCCCCGAGGTCTCTGGCCATGCCCCGAGCAGGGCACAGCAGGGCCGGGACAGAGGAGGGAGGTCCCAGCTCCAGGGAGGAACCCCGCAGCCACCACACGGCCTGTGGTGCGGGAACAGCCGCCCTCAGTGGATCCCTGGAGGCCCCACGTTAGCTACACCTAGTGCCCGGACCGGCCTCCTCCCTGCACACAGCGGCTCCCTTGGCCGAGCACAAACAGCCCCCCAGGGTCCAGAAAAGTCACGATGCTTATCATTTGTGCACGAAACCTGTCGTGCTCCCCCCGCAAAGCAAAAGCAGAGAAGACCGCTCCAGACAGCTGTCTGTGACCCCCCAAATTCGTACGTTAAGTCCCAGCCCCCCCAGAGCATGGAGTGCGGAGGGGAAGCCTCTGGGTGGGGACCCCGTGATGGGATCGGTGTCCTCGCCAAGGAGACCCCAGAGAGCCCCTGGCCCCCTCCTCCACGGGAGGAGCCGGCGAGGAGATGCCATCCGTGAGCGGGCCAGGGGATTGTGTGCAGACCCCGAGTCTGCTGGCGCCTTGACCGGGGACGTCTGACCCAGCAGAGAGAGCAATGGACATGAGCGGATCACGAGCCCCCCGGGGGGTGGTCTGCCACGGGCGCCCGCACACAGCGCACGAAGCAACGCTTTGACGTTCCGATGCTCTCCCCTGCCCGCAGGAAGAACCCCGTCTGTCTTCACCGCCCAAGACCGGTCAGCACGCGTGAGCAACCACGGCCCGGCAGGCACACGGATCACCGGGAGCACGCCACGGCGAACACGCTGCGCGCCTAACCCGGAATAAGCCCCTGGGTTGTGAAAATCCACACACGACGCAGAAAGTCGCCTAGGGTCTCGCCTGCGACAAGCACACAGAGCAGTGCGTGAGCCACAGAGATCCCTCAGCACACCTGCCCGCTCCCCCCACGCACACCTGCCGGCTCCCCCCACGCACACCTGCCGGCTCCCCCCACGCACACCTGCCCGCTCCCCCCACGCACACCTGCCCGCTCCCCCCACGCACACCTGCCCGCTCCCACCCACGCACACCTGCCCGCTCCCACCCACGCACACCTGCCTGCTCTCCCCATGCACACCTGTCCGCTCCCCCTGCCACACACCTGCCCGCTCCCCCGCACACACACGTACCCGCTTCCAGCCACGCACACCTGCCCGCTCCCCCCACGCACACCTGCCCGCCCCCCACGCACACCTGCCCGCTCCCCCCACGCACACCTGCCCGCTCCCACCCACGCACACCTGCCCGCTCACACCCACGCACACCTGCCCGCTCCCCCCATACACACTTACCCGCTCCCCCTGCCACACACCTGCCCGCTCCCCGCACACACGCACCGCTTCCAGCCACGCACACCTGCCGGCTCCCCCCACGCACACCTGCCGGCTCCCCCCACGCACACCTGCCCGCTCCCCCCAACGAACCCTGGCCGGTCCCACCCACGCACACCTGCCCGCTCCCACCCACGCACACCTGCCTGCTCTCCCCATGCACACCTGTCCGCTCCCCCTGCCACACACCTGCCCGCTCCCCCGCACACACACGTACCCGCTTCCAGCCACGCACACCTGCCCGCTCCCCCCACGCACACCTGCCCGCTCCCCCCACGCACACCTGCCCGCTCCCACCCACGCACACCTGCCCGCTCCCACCCACGCACACCTGCCCGCTCCCCCCATACACACTTACCCGCTCCCCCTGCCACACACCTGCCCGCTCCCCCGCACACACACGTACCCGCTTCCAGCCACGCACACCTGCCGGCTCCCCCCACGCACACCTGCCGGCTCCCCCCACGCACACCTGCCCGCTCCCCCCACGCACACCGGCCCACTCCCTCCACGCACACCTGCCCGCTCCCTGACACACACATGTCCGCACCCCCCACTCACACCTGCCCGCTCCCACCCACGCACACCTGCCCGCTCCCCCCACGCACACCTGCCCGCTTCCGCCCCAGCCCCCCAACACCTGCCTCCTTCCCCCCACCACACACATGCCCGCTTACCCCACACGCACCTGTACCTTTCCCCCAACTTGCCTGCTGCCTACCCCCCAATCCCCACCCATCCCTGCACACACCTGCACCTTCTCCCCCAACCTGCCTGCTACCCGCACCCGCAGCCACCCACCACCGCACACCTTCCTGCTTCCCCCGCACACACCTGTACCTTCCCCCAACATAGCAAGAACCCAGCTCGAGAGTCTGACAAGGAGGATGACAGCCGCCCATCGGCTCCAGAAACACGACACACAGCCACAGGCTCATCACACACACCCTCCTGGGCCTCGTCACGTTCAGTTCTAACATGAAACGCACGTTTTCAGAAATCTGACTCTTCCTCGTCTACGTCTGTGACAGGGAAGAAACGCCGCCTGGCACTGGCAGCCGTGGGCATCCCCCATGTTTGCGGGGCTGGGACGTGAATGTGCAGGATCCACAGCTACGGCTCCCGCGCAGCCACGTGCTTACGATTCCCTGTGTCAGGCCGACTCGGGCTGGGGACATGTCTCCTGGTTTGGGAGCCGGCAGCAGATGGACAGGTGGTCGGGGCGGGCCGACGAAGGCTGCGGACAGCGGACCCGGCCTATGTGTGCAGCAGGCCATGCCTGCTCCGTCCTCCAAGCGAGGGACCCGGATGCAAAGTCTCTGCTGGAGGATGGACACGAAGGCAGGGCCCTGTCCCCAATCTTCCAGGGGACAGGGGAGCCCCTACAGCCCAAGCCCTGTGTCACCCCACAGCGCGGACAGCTACAGTGCTGCCCCTGCGTGGAAAGCCTCCTTCATAGAGCCGGACTCACACCAAACCATCCAGGACACGCGTGCCCGCTCCAGGAACGACCGACAGCACGCGCACGGGAGGACCTCCCCGCTGCGGAGGGGGCACGGTGGTGGGGACCACGCACCGGGGTTCCTCGTGCACGCGCAGCGGGCAGAGCGGAGGGACCCACGCACCTTGTCGTACAGCATCCAGCCAATGTACTTCAAGTAGTTGTTGTCCAGGAACAGGTCTGGATACAGCCTGATCCAGCAGCCCAGCTCCCCCATGCAGATCACACGGATGTCCGAGCTGATGTCACTGAGAAGCGAAGCGAGAGCGTCACCCGACGGCCACATAACATCATTAGCACGGTGCGGTCCCATGTCTGTGTGATGCTGAGTGAGGCTAAGACACGGCCTGGGTGATGGGGGACACGCGGGGAAGCCACGGCCTGGGTGACAGGGACACGCAGTGAAATCACGGCCTGGGTACCAGGGACACGCGGGTACGCGCATGGCATCAAGGCTAACCCTTACCGGTAGCGGGGCACAAACGTCCTTTTGAAGAGCGCACAGATGATGTTGTCGATGGCCATGGGCTTGTTCTGGAACTGCACAAGCAGACACGCACACGTGTTGGCCAGGAGTGGGCGTCTGCGGCCTCCAGGCAGCTGCGGCTGGTACGCGGGAAGCCGGCATGCGGGAAGCCCGTGCGCGGCCTCCGGGGCGGTCGCCCCTTGTCAGACATCTGCGTCCTGTACGCGGACGGTCCTGCCACCACAGCACCGCGGGCCATCCCGCCTGCCCGGATCGGGGCCCGCTGTGTCCCTCCGCACACCCGTGCGTGCACAGCACCGCGGGCCATCCCGCCTGCCCGGATCGGGGCCCGCTGTGTCCCTCCGCACACCCGTGCGTGCACAGCACCGCGGGCCATCCCGCCTGCCCGGGTCGGGGCCCGCTGTGTCCCTCCGCACACGCCTACAGGGCAGGAATGAAGCGGTGAGGCTGAGGGGTGAGAGGGTGTGGGTGCGGGGAAAGGGGTAAGGGCTGGGCAGCAGAGGCCAAGGCACATGGGCTAAAGTGGGAGGGTGGGTTGAAAGGACAGGGGGTCAGAGGCCATCGGCGGGGTAAAGGGTGCAGGTGAGGGCACAAAAGTGAAGGCGAAGGGGTAAAGGGTAGGGGAGCAAGGGTGAAGCGGGACAGAGCAGCGGAAGGAGGGGTGGACGTGAGGGGCTGGGGGCAGCACAGGGGTGAGGGGCGCTGGATGAAGGGTGCAGGGTGAGGGGCTGAAGGGGTGAGGAGTGGGGTGAGGGGCTGGGTGAAGGGGTGACGGGTAAGAGATGGGGTGAGGGGCCAGGTGAACGGGTGAGGGGGTGAAGGGGTCATAGGGTGAGGGGTCGGGGGACGGGGTGAAGGGCTGACAGGGTAAGGGGTGGGTGAGGGGCAGGGGTGAAGGGTGATGGGCTGATAGGGAGAGAGCATGGCGGTGGGGTGAGGGGCAGGGTGAAGGGGTGACGGGTGAGGGACCATGGGCTGAGGGGCAGGGGTGAAGACGTGACGGGCTGAGGGCTGGAGGCAACAGGATGAGTGCTGGGGGTGCAGGGGTAGGGGGGATGGGGTGAGAGTGAAGAGGGGAGGGATGAGGGGCAGGGGCAGAACCACAGGGGTGACAAGGGGTGACAGGGCACAGGGTGATGGGGTCAGAGGTGGGTGTGACAGGGCACAGGGTGAGGGCAATGGCACGGGACTGAGCAGTGGGGTTGGGGACAAAGGGGTGGGTGGGGCAGGGGACAGGGGTGCAGGGGTGTTGGGATGGGGGTAGGGAGAGGGTGTGCAGGCGAGGGGCAGGAGGTGAAGGGGTGACGGTGAGGGTGGAGGCAGGGGTGATGGCGGAGAGTGTGGGGGGTAGGAGTGAAAGGGTGAGTGAGGGTGGGGGCAGGGGTGCAGGGCTGCAGGCACTGCCTCGGTGGGGCACGGGGCAGGGATGGCGGGCTGCACCTGTGCAGGGGCACCCGGCGGGGCAGGAACCCTACACACGCACCACTGTCTTTGCGGACGGGTTTCTGAGCCCCGTGAACGTCGATGTCCCCCAGAAAGGGACCTCCTGTGTGCGCCGTGGTGCAGGCGGGGGACCAGAGGTCGCGGGGGAGGGACACAGGCACACAGCAGGTGCGGTGGGGGGACAACACAGAAGGCGGGAGACGTCAGAGGGCGTGGGGAGGGACACAGAGGACGCGAGGGAGGGACACAGGCACACAGCAGGTGCGGTGGGGGGACAACACAGAAGGCGGGAGACGTCAGAGGGCGTGGGGAGGGACACAGAGGACGCGGGGGAGGGACACAGGCACACAGCAGGTGCGGTGGGGGGAGAGTACAGAAGGTGGGGGTCAGAGGGCGCGGACGGGGGACACAGAGGACACAGTAAACGCAGTCTGTGTGCGCTGAAAGCACAAGGGACGGCAGAACAGACACGTAGCCGAGCCAGAGGCGTGGAAGTCCACCTCGGTGTGTCCAGGGGTCCCCCCCACAGAAGACCAGCGGGACCTGGAGCCGGGAGGCGGAAGCACCCACACCGTGCTTTCCGCGCCCCCCGCTCGCTGGCGAGTTGTGCGGAGACCCTAACCCCGGAGAAGACGCCCAAGTCCTGGGGGGCCAGGTGCCGCCCCGCTGACCGACTAGAAAGGCACGCGCTGTGGGGCAGCCTGGGCTGCGGAGGGCCCCCAACCCGGAGCAAGGGGGCGGGGCCAGGGAGCAAGGGGGAGGGCCAGGCCTAGACTCCCCCCATGCTTCCTACCTCTGTACACCCCTACTGTCCCCGCCTGGGCACCCCCACCCCCACGCTCCCACACCTGGTGCCTGCGCTGGTCCAGCAGCTCCATGTAGTACTCGTGTCCCCCCAACCCCTCTCTCCCTCCTCACCCCTGCACCACCCCCCACGCTCCCGCACCTGGTGCCTGCGCTGGTCCAGCAGCCCCATGTAGTACTCGTGTCCCCCCAACCCCTCTCTCCCTCCTCAGCCCTGCACCACCCCCCCACGCTCCCGCACCTGGTGCCTGCGCTGGTCCAACAGCTCCATGTAGTACTCATCCCCCCGCAATTCCCCTCTCCTTCCCCACCCCTGCACACAGCACCCTCCTCACCCCTGCACCCCCACCCCCACGCTCCCGCACCTGGTGCCTGCGCTGGTCCAGCAGCCCCATGTAGTACTTGTGTCCCCCCAATCCCTCTCTCCCTCCTCACCCCTGTACCACCCCCCCACGCTCCCGCACCTGGTGCCTGCGCTGGTCCAGCAGCTCCATGTAGTACTCGTGTCCCCCCAACCCCTCTCTCCCTTCTCAGCCCTGCACCACCCCCCCACGCTCCCGCACCTGGTGCCTGCGCGGGTCCAGCAGCCCCATGTAGTACTCATCCCCCCCAATTCCCCTCTCCCTCCTCACCCCTGCACCCCCACCCCCATGCTCCCGCACCTGGTGCCTGCACTGATCCAGAAGCTCCATGTAGTACTCGTCCCCCCCAATCCCCCTCTCCTTCCCCACCCCTGCACACAGACCCTCCTCACCCCTGCACCATCCCCCCATGCTCCCACACCTGGTGCCTGCGCTGGTCCAGCAGCTCCATGTAGTACTCATCCCCCCCCAATTCCCCTCTCCTTCCCCACCCCTGCCACAAGCACCCTCCTCACCCCTGAACCATCCCCCCACGCTCCCGCACCTGGTGCCTGCGCTGGTCCAGCAGCCCCATGTAGTACTCGTGTCCCCCCAATCCCTCTCTCCCTCCTCACCCCTGTACCACCCCCCCACGCTCCCGCACCTGGTGCCTGCGCTGGTCCAGCAGCTCCATGTAGTACTCGTGTCCCCTCAATCCCTCCCCCTGCACACAGCACCCTCCTCACCCCTGCACCACCCCCCCCACGCTCCCGCACCTGGTGCCTGCGCTGGTCCAGCAGCTCCATGTAGTACTTGTGCCTTCCCTTGAGCTTCGTGATGCTCTCAATCTCATACAGCCGCTGGGCCGTGCGCCTGCCCGTGCAGATGCCCTGGTTCACGCTGGCTAGCGCCGTCAGCAGCTTCATGGCTGCCAGCAGAACGGGGCTGTGACCCTGGGGCTCGGACCCCCAGCCATGAGCCCAGTGCTGGGCTCCACCTCCCACAGGAGGGACCCTTCTGCAGCACTCAGAGGGGGTCTAGGGGTAGCTGGGAGGTCAGGAGGCTGGGGGGGCTGCTGCGTCCTGCCCCTTGCTGGGTCACAAGATTGCGTACGGTTACCCCCACATGATGACCGTGCACGCGAACCCGAGCACACATCTCAGCGTCCCCAGGGCATGGACACACCCCACGACCTTTCCAGCAGCAAGGTCATGTCTGTGGCCCGAGCGGGCAGAATTCCACCAGGTGGGAAAGGGCATCAGAGGGCACACAGGGCCAGGACCACAGCAGGAACCGGGCTTCAGCTGAACAACCCAGCTCGGCAGGCTGCAAACACCCAAGGAACCTCGCTGCGACCGGGACACGTGGCGTCTCAGGACCAGCAGTCCAAGGTCAGAGTTCACGTGCAGGAACCCCCCCCCACTCCAGGGCACGTGGCACCATGCACACCGTGTCCCCTGCAGACCCAGACATGGGAACGAGACACACGGAGCCACTGTGTGGCTGAGACACCCTGACACACACATGGAAAGAGCCCTAAATCTTCAGGGACCTGTCTGACACGGAACTGGAGTCCCCGGGGGACACATCCCTCCACAGCCTCCTTGTCATAAACTCCCGATTTCTTCGTGGTTCCCAACAGGTCCGTGCAAAGATCCTGACACTCCCTTACAAACATTTCTGTGCGAGGATCACTGGGCAAACGGCTACGTCCACGGCCACTGCACGTCCTGAAAGGACGCAAAACGCACAGGACTTCTAACCGTGGCCCTCCAAGCAAATCCACTGGTCAGCACCGACTGCTCAGCGTCCATTCAGGGAGAAGCTGGCACTGGCAGCTCTGCACGTGTTCGTGGAAAAGACACACCGGACACTGACATCTGACTAACAACCCGATTTGTAAAATTAACATTCACTTAGAAAACCTGATACCCCCAGCACAGGAGCAACAAGACACGCCCAAGAGGGCCAGCCCTGGGGGTTCTCCCGGGGACGGAGGAACAGGACACGCTAGGGTAGGTTCTCATGGGGACAGACGGACAAGACGTGACCGTGTGGGCTGGCCTGGGGTCTCTCGTGGGGACAGAGGCACAGGACACGCCTGGGGGGCCGGCCCTGGGACTGAAGAGCCCACCCTCTCTCCTAAGTCAGCCTTGCCACAGCCTCTGCTGTAGAACATGAACAGGGCCAACTCTGTGCCACTCGCCACCCAGCCCCTCTGTGAAGCAAACATCCCTCTGTGGCTTCTCCATCCCCTCCAGCTCCTGGTGACCACCGGGCCAGCAGCCTCTGCCCCCTGCAAGTCAGCACAGGGCAGGCCTGGGTGTGGACACCTGCCCTAGGACAGCAGAAGCCCAGGCTGAGGCCCCTGCCCCTGTGCTCATGTCCCATGGCTTCCGGCCCTGTGTCCCATGGTCCCTTCCCCCACAGTCCGAGCCCCTGGTCCCATGGCCTCTGCCCCTGTGTCTCATCTCCTCTGCCCCCATGTCTGTGGCCCCATGTCCCCTACCCACATGTCCTCTGGTCCCTGCCCCCATGGCCCCAGCCTGCCCCCAAGTCGGCAAAAGCCTGGGCAGGAGCCCCGTGCAGCGTCTCACCGGCCAGGGAGCTGGTGTGCCGCAGGCTGTACACGGCCGAGTTTGTGAGGCCACTGAGCATGCCGATCACCGTGTCCATGAGGTGACCGTCACACAGCACCGAGGAGTGTGTCTGGTGCACCAGCAGCTCCGTGAACTCGCAGAAGTTCACCCGAAACCTCTTCCAGAAGGGTCCCGGCCCCACGATGGGGTAAAAGTCGTTTTGCTGTGTTCAAAACAACACAGGAAAAGGGGTGAGATGCTGGGCCCAGTCTGGACCCACCATTACGATATGGAGCTCTGCTCTCGGACAGGGGACCCAGGGTCACGTGAGCACACGCTGACCCTGCACTTACAGGAGGTGACACGTCCACTCTCAGGGTAACCCCCAATCTCCCAGGCCCTGCACCTGGGGGGTCACACGTCCACTCTGACCCAGAGTGACCCTCAATCTCCCACACCCTGCACCTGGGGGGTCACACGTCCACTCTGACCCAGAGTGACCTTCAATCTCCCAGGTCCTGCACCTGGGGTGTTACACGTCCACTCTGACCCAGGGTGACCCCATAACTCCCAGGCCCTGCACCTGGGGGGTCAAAGTCCACTCTGACCCAGAGTGACCCTCAATCTCCCAGGCCCTGCACCTGGGGGGGTCACACGTCCACTCTGACCCAGAGTGACCCTCAATCTCCCAGACCCTGCACCTGGAGGGTCACATGTCCACTCTGACTCAGAGTGACCCTCAATCTCCCAGACCCTGCACCTGGGGCGTTACACGTCCACTCTGACCCAGGCTGACTCCATGTCTCCGAGCTCCTGCTCCGAGGTGAGGGGGTGGGCGTCACGCGTCCACTCCGATCCCGGGGGCCCCCACTCCCGTTCCCGCACGGGGGGGCGCACATACCCGCAGTCACCGCGGTGACCCCCGCTCTCCCGGACCCTGCAGCCGGCAGGGCTCAGACTTACGCACCGACCCGGCGACCCACCGCCATGACAGCAGAACCCGGGGTCACACAGCACACCCAGCAAGGCCTGCCCCAGCCCCCACACCCTGCACGCGGGCAAACGGCCCCGCGCCCCCCCCCCCCCCCCCGTCTGGTGCGGAGGCTGCCGGGGGGCGGACCCCTCGTGTGGGAAGGAGCCGGGTCTCCGGGCGCTCAGGGCAGCCGGGAGGACAGCGCGGCCAGGGGTTCCTCCGGAGAACCCGCCTCCAGCCTCTCTGCGCAAGCAGCAAGGGGGTTCCCCAGGAGAACCCGCCTCCAGCCTCTCTGCGCGCGCGGCCATGGTTCCTCCGGAGAACCCGCCTCCAGCCTCTCTGCGCGCGCGGCCATGGTTCCTCCGGAGAACCCGCCTTCAGCCTCTCTGCGCACGCGGCCAGGGGTTCCTCCGGAGAACCCGCCTCCAGCCTCTATGCGTGCGCGTCCAGGGTTCCTCAGGAGAACCCACCTCCAGCCTCTCTGCGCAAGCAGTAAGGGGGTTCCTCAGGAGAACCCGGCTCCAGCCTCTCTGCGCAAGCAGCAAGGGGGTTCCTCCGGAGAACCCGCCTCCAGCCTCTCTGCGCAAGCAGCAAGGGGGTTCCCCAGGAGAACCCGCCTCCAGCCTCTCTGCGCGCGCGGCCATGGTTCCTCCGGAGAACCCGCCTCCAGCCTCTCTGCGCGCGCGGCCATGGTTCCTCCGGAGAACCCGCCTTCAGCCTCTCTGCGCACGCGGCCAGGGGTTCCTCCGGAGAACCCGCCTCCAGCCTCTATGCGTGCGCGTCCAGGGTTCCTCAGGAGAACCCACCTCCAGCCTCTCTGCGCAAGCAGTAAGGGGGTTCCTCAGGAGAACCCGGCTCCAGCCTCTCTGCGCAAGCAGCAAGGGGGTTCCTCCGGAGAACCCGCCTCCAGCCTCTCTGCGCAAGCAGCAAGGGGGTTCCCCAGGAGAACCCGCCTCCAGCCTCTCTGCGCGCGCGGCCATGGTTCCTCCGGAGAACCCGCCTCCAGCCTCTCTGCGCACGCGGCCAGGGGTTCCTCCGGAGAACCCGCCTCCAGCCTCTATGCGTGAGCGTCCAGGGTTCCTCCGGAGAACCCGCCTCCAGCCTCTCTGCGCAGGCGCGTCCAGGGTTCCTCAGGAGAACCCGGCTCCAGCCTCTCTGCGCAAGCAGCAAGGGGGTTCCCCAGGAGAACCCGCCTCCAGCCTCTCTGCGCACGGGGCCAGGGGTCCTCCGGAGAACCCGCCTCCAGCCTCTATGCGCGCGCGTCCAGGGTTCCTCAGGAGAACCCACCTCCAGCCTCTGCGCCTGCGGCCAGGGTCCTCCGGAGAACCCGCCTCCAGCCTCTATGCGTGCGCGTCCAGGGTTCCTCAGGAGAACCCCCCTCCAGCCTCTCTGCGCACGCGGCCAGGGGTTCCTCCGGAGAACCCGCCTCCAGCCTCTATGCGTGCGCGTCCAGGGTTCCTCAGGAGAACCCGGCTCCAGCCTCTCTGCGCAAGCAGCAAGGGGGTTCCTCCGGAGAACCCGCCTCCAGCCTCTCTGCGCGCGCGGCCAGGGTTCCTCCGGAGAACCCGCCTCCAGCCTCTCTGCGCAGGCGCGTCCAGGGTTCCTCCGGAGAACCCGCCTCCAGCCTCTCTGCGCAGGCGCGTCCAGGGTTCCTCAGGAGAACCCGCCTCCAGCCTCTCTGCGCAGGCGCGTCCAGGGTTCCTCCGGAGAACCCGCCTCCAGCCTCTCTGCGCAGGCGCGTCCAGGGTTCCTCAGGAGAACCCGCCTCCAGCCTCTCTGCGCAAGCAGCAAGGGGGTTCCTCAGGAGAACCCGGCTCCAGCCTCTCTGCACAAGCAGCAAGGGGGTTCCTCAGGAGAACCGGCCTCCAGCCTCTCTGCGCACGCGGCCAGGGGTTCCTCCGGAGAACCCGCCTCCAGCCTCTATGCGCGCGCGTCCAGGGTTCCTCAGGAGAACCCGGCTCCAGCCTCTCTGCGCAAGCAGCAAGGGGGTTCCCCAGGAGAACCCGCCTCCAGCCTCTCTGCGCACGGGGCCAGGGGTCCTCCGGAGAACCCGCCTCCAGCCTCTATGCGCGCGCGTCCAGGGTTCCTCAGGAGAACCCACCTCCAGCCTCTGCGCCTGCGCGCGCGGCCAGGGGTCCTCCGGAGAACCCGCCTCCAGCCTCTATGCGTGCGCGTCCAGGGTTCCTCAGGAGAACCCCCCTCCAGCCTCTCTGCGCACGCGGCCAGGGGTTCCTCCGGAGAACCCGCCTCCAGCCTCTATGCGTGCGCGTCCAGGGTTCCTCAGGAGAACCCGGCTCCAGCCTCTCTGCGCAAGCAGCAAGGGGGTTCCTCCGGAGAACCCGCCTCCAGCCTCTCTGCGCGCGCGGCCAGGGTTCCTCCGGAGAACCCGCCTCCAGCCTCTCTGCGCACGCGGCCAGGGGTTCCCCCGGAGAACCCGCCTCCAGCCTCTCTGCGCAGGCGCGTCCAGGGTTCCTCAGGAGAACCCGCCTCCAGCCTCTCTGCGCAGGCGCGTCCAGGGTTCCTCCGGAGAACCCGCCTCCAGCCTCTCTGCGCAGGCGCGTCCAGGGTTCCTCAGGAGAACCCGCCTCCAGCCTCTCTGCGCAAGCAGCAAGGGGGTTCCTCAGGAGAACCCGGCTCCAGCCTCTCTGCACAAGCAGCAAGGGGGTTCCTCAGGAGAACCGGCCTCCAGCCTCTCTGCGCACGCGGCCAGGGGTTCCTCCGGAGAACCCGCCTCCAGCCTCTATGCGTGCGCGTCCAGGGTTCCTCAGGAGAACCCGGCTCCAGCCTCTCTGCGCAAGCAGCAAGGGGGTTCCTCCGGAGAACCCGCCTCCAGCCTCTCTGCGCGCGCGGCCAGGGTTCCTCCGGAGAACCCGCCTCCAGCCTCTCTGCGCACGCGGCCAGGGGTTCCTCCGGAGAACCCGCCTCCAGCCTCTCTGCGCAGGCGCGTCCAGGGTTCCTCCGGAGAACCCGCCTCCAGCCGCTCTGCGCGCGCGGCCAGGGTTCCTCCGGAGAACCCGCCTCCAGCCTCTCTGCGCAGGCGCGTCCAGGGTTCCTCAGGAGAACCCGCCTCCAGCCTCTCTGCGCAAGCAGCAAGGGGGTTCCTCAGGAGAACCCGGCTCCAGCCTCTCTGCACAAGCAGCAAGGGGGTTCCTCAGGAGAACCGGCCTCCAGCCTCTCTGCGCACGCGGCCAGGGGTTCCTCCGGAGAACCCGCCTCCAGCCTCTATGCGCGCGCGTCCAGGGTTCCTCAGGAGAACCCGGCTCCAGCCTCTCTGCGCAAGCAGCAAGGGGGTTCCCCAGGAGAACCCGCCTCCAGCCTCTCTGCGCACGGGGCCAGGGGTCCTCCGGAGAACCCGCCTCCAGCCTCTATGCGCGCGCGTCCAGGGTTCCTCAGGAGAACCCACCTCCAGCCTCTCTGCGCCTGCGCGCGCGGCCAGGGGTTCCTCCGGAGAACCCGCCTCCAGCCTCTCTGCGCACGCGGCCAGGGGTTCCTCCGGAGAACCCGCCTCCAGCCTCTATGCGTGTGCGTCCAGAGTTCCTCAGGAGAACCCGCCTCCAGCCTCTCTGCGCAAGCAGCAAGGGGGTTCCTCAGGAGAACCCGGCTCCAGCCTCTCTGCGCAAGCAGCAAGGGGGTTCCTCAGGAGAACCCGCCTCCAGCCTCTCTGCGCACGCGGCCAGGGGTTCCTCCGGAGAACCCGCCTCCAGCCTCTATGCGCGCGCGTCCAGGGTTCCTCAGGAGAACCCGGCTCCAGCCTCTCTGCGCACGCGCGTCCAGGGTTCCTCAGGAGAACCCGGCTCCAGCCTCTCTGCGCACGCGCGGCCAGGGTTCCTCCGGAGAACCCGCCTCCAGCCTCTCTGCGCAGGCGCGTCCAGGGTTCCTCAGGAGAACCCGCCTCCAGCCTCTCTGCACAAGCAGCAAGGGGGTTCCTCAGGAGAACCCGCCTCCAGCCTCTCTGCGCACGCGGCCAGGGGTTCCTCCGGAGAACCCGCCTCCAGCCTCTATGCGCGCGCATCCAGGGTTCCTCAGGAGAACCCGGCTCCAGCCTCTCTGCACAAGCAGCAAGGGGGTTCCCCAGGAGAACCCGCCTCCAGCCTCTCTGCGCACGGGGCCAGGGGTCCTCCGGAGAACCCGTCTCCAGCCTCTATGCGTGCGCGGCCAGGTGTTCCTCCGGAGAACCCGCCTCCAGCCTCTATGCGCGCGCGTCCAGGGTTCCTCAGGAGAACCCGCCTCCAGCCTCTCTGCGCACGCGCAGCCAGGGTTCCTCCGGAGAACCCGCCTCCAGCCTCTCTGCGCAGGCGCGTCCAGGGTTCCTCAGGAGAACCCGCCTCCAGCCTCTCTGCACAAGCAGCAAGGGGGTTCCTCAGGAGAACCCGCCTCCAGCCTCTCTGCGCACGCGGCCAGGGGTTACGCCCGAGAACCCGCCTCCAGCCTCTATGCGCGCATCCAGGGTTCCTCAGGAGAACCCGGCTCCAGCCTCTCTGCACAAGCAGCAAGGGGGTTCCCCAGGAGAACCCGCCTCCAGCCTCTCTGCGCACGGGGCCAGGGGTCCTCCGGAGAACCCGTCTCCAGCCTCTATGCGTGCGCGTCCAGGGTTCCTCAGGAGAACCCGCCTCCAGCCTCTATGCGCACGCGCGGCCAGGGTTCCTCAGGAGAACCCGCCTCCAGCCTCTCTGCGCAGGCGCATCCAGGGTTCCTCAGGAGAACCCGGCTCCAGCCTCTCTGCGCAAGCAGCAAGGGGGTTCCTCAGGAGAACCCGCCTCCAGCCTCTCTGCGCACGCGGCCAGGGGTTCCTCCGGAGAACCCGCCTCCAGCCTCTATGCGCGCGCATCCAGGGTTCCTCAGGAGAACCCGGCTCCAGCCTCTCTGCACAAGCAGCAAGGGGGTTCCCCAGGAGAACCCGCCTCCAGCCTCTCTGCGCACGGGGCCAGGGGTCCTCCGGAGAACCCGTCTCCAGCCTCTATGCGCACGCGAGGCCGGGGGTCCTCAGGAGAACCCGCCTCCAGCCTCTCTGCGCGCGCGGCCAGGGTTCCTCCGGAGAACCCGCCTCCAGCCTCTCTGCGCAGGCGCGTCCAGGGTTCCTCAGGAGAACCCGCCTCCAGCCTCTCTGCACAAGCAGCAAGGGGGTTCCCCAGGAGAACCCGCCTCCAGCCTCTCTGCGCACGGGGCCAGGGGTCCTCCGGAGAACCCGTCTCCAGCCTCTATGCGTGCGCGTCCAGGGTTCCTCAGGAGAACCCGCCTCCAGCCTCTATGCGCACGCGCGGCCAGGGTTCCTCAGGAGAACCCGCCTCCAGCCTCTCTGCGCAGGCGCGTCCAGGGTTCCTCAGGAGAACCCGGCTCCAGCCTCTCTGCGCACGCGCGTCCAGGGTTCCTCAGGAGAAACCACCTCCAGCCTCTCTGCGCACGCGGCCAGGGGTTCCTCCGGAGAACCCGCCTCCAGCCTCTATGCGTGCGCGTCCAGGGTTCCTCAGGAGAACCCGGCTCCAGCCTCTCTGCGCAAGCAGCAAGGGGGTACCTCAGGAGAAACCGCCTCCAGCCTCTATGCGTGCGCGTCCAGGGTTCCTCAGGAGAAACCGCCTCCAGCCTCTCTGCGCGCGCGTCCAGGGTTCCTCGGAGAACCCGCCTCCAGCCTCTCTGCGCACGCGGCCAGGGGTTCCCCCGGAGAACCCGCCTCCAGCCTCTCTGCGCGCGCGGCCAGGGTTCCTCAGGAGAACCCGCCTCCAGCCTCTCTGCGCCTGCACGGGAAGGAGTTTCCTCAGAGGACCCACTCTCGCCTTCTCTACACACGTGCGGGAAGGGATTCCTCAGGAGAACCCGGCTCCAGCCTCTCTCTGCCTGCGCGCGCGGCCAGGGATTCCGCAGGAGAACCCACCTCCAGCCTCTCTGCGCCTGCGCGCGTGGCCAGGGGTTCCTCAGGGGAACCCGGCTCCCGCCTCTCTGCGCCTGCGCGGGAAGGAGTTTCCCAGGAGAACCCGCCTCCAGCCTCTCTCTGCCTGCGTGGCCAGGGATTCCGCAGGAGAACCCGCCTCCAGCCTTTCTTCGCGTGCGCAGGAAGGAGTTTCTCTGGAGAACCTGCCTCCAGCCTCTCTGCGCAGGCGGCCAGGGGTTCCTCAGGGGTACCCGCCTCCAGCCTCGTGTCCATCATGCATACGGATTTGTCTGAGTCACCTGCACAGCCTGCTTGAGACCGCTCAGGGAGGGTGAGCCCTGCAGGTAGGTTGAGGCTGGAGGCCAGAACCCAGAAGGGGGATGACGCAAAGTGCCCAGCCTGGGAGTGCCCAGAGGATGGCAAAGGGTCAAACATGCCCCAACTCTGTGCTCTTCGCATGCTGCACACCCCTCATGCTCTACCCCCATGTGCAGCTGTTTGCCCCCCCACCATGCCCCACATCCCCAACTCCGCAGGGTGTGGGGCTGTGTTCACAGCTCCCTGCCTCGCTCACACTCACCTGTGCAAGCAGGGACCCACGAGATTGTGCACAACCTTTTCCCACACACCGTGCCCCTACCACCTGTGCCATCCCCCATGCCAGGACCCCACGCTCTGCACCCCACTTTCCCCAGTGCATTTTGGGCACAACCCTCCTCCTCCATGCTGGGACCCGTGTGCCCCATCCCCCATACACTTTCCTTCCTACACATCACTCCCTCTGCACTAGTCCCGGGTGACTGGCTCCCACCGTTCTCCCCTCAACTTACTGAGCCCCTCCCCATTGGCTGCGGTGTGATGGGGAGGGGTGCCCTGCCAGGGACTGGTGATCAGACTTGTGGGGGGAGAGCAGTTGCTCAAACAAGCCAGCCTCAACAGGACACCCCAGCCTCAAAAACCCTGACGCCAGCTGAGGCTTCTGCACCAGTCCCTGAGAGGTGAGGCCAGAGCTCTAACCGGGTTACAAACATGTCCTAAAACCCCCCATTCCGAGGCTAGACCAGGTCACTAACTACGTACAAACATGTCCCGAAACCCCCCATTCCGAGGCCAGACCAGGTCACTAACCAGTTACAAATATATCCTGAAACCCCCCCGTTCTGAGGCTAGACCAGATCACTAACCAGTTACAAACATGTCCCAAAACTGCCCATTCCGAGGCTAGACCAGGTCACCAATCAGGTACAAACATGTCCCAAAACCACCCATTCTGAGGCTAGACAGGGTCACCAACCAGTTACAAACATATCCTGAACCCCCCCCACCCCGTTCCAAGGCTAGACCAGATCACTAACCAGTTACAAACATGTCCCAAAACCACCCATTCAGAGGATGGACCAGGTCACTAACCAGTTACAAACATGTCCTGAAACCCCCCATTCTGAGGCTAGACAGGGTCATTAACCAGATACAAACTTGTCCCGAATCTACCCCGCCCCCCGTTCCGAGGCTAGACCGGGTCACTAGCTGGGTCTGCAAAGTCGGTCCTTACTGCTAAATCAGTGCAGTTTGTGAGAAAACCTCCTCTGCCCTCGTTGTGAAGTGCACTAATCCACTTTACCTCGTCTGCACACCCAAGACGGTGAGAAATGAATGATGTGAGGGGCATCAGGTGAATCTCCAGCCCACAGGACACCTGCACTTTCTGTGTCAGAGGTCAGCCACACGGTGCCCCACAACACCCTTCTCCACCCAGACGCCGATGGCCACAGAAGCCCTTACTGGTTGGGTCATATCAACAGTGCCCATGACAACAACACGCACACTACAGCAGAGACTACAGAGAGCACGGTCGGGTCTAAATGTGCCAGTGTAGATGGGACAAGATCCAGTCTAAATGCACCAGTGAAGACAGAACACGATCAGGTCTAACATGCGAGTACAGATGGAACACAGTCAGGTCTGCATGACACAGTTAAGACATAACACGATCAGGTCTAAACAAGCCAGTGTAGATGAAACATGATCCGGTCTAAATGTCCCAATGTAGACGCAACACAGATCTCCATGACACAGTGTAGACAGAATAGGATGTTGTCTAAATGTGCCAATGTAGATGGAACACAGTCAGGTCTCCATGACACAGTGTAGACAGAACATGATCTGGTCTAAATGTGCCAGTGTAGACAGAACACAGGTCTCCATGATACAGTGTAGACAGAACACAATCAGGCATAAATGTGCCAGGGCAGGCAAAACACAGGTCTCCATGATGCAGTACAGACAGAACACAGTTAGGGCTCCATGATGCAGCATAGACAATATTGTCAGGTCTAAACATCCCAATGTAGACAGAGCATATGTGAGATGTAAATGTGCCAGTGTAAACAGAAGAGTCAATTTCAGTAACACTGAGTAGAAAGAACATGGTCAGGTCTAAATATGTCAGTGTAGGCAGAACATGCTCTGGTCTTAATGTCCCAGTATAGACAGAACGCTCTGGTCTAAATGTGTCAGTGTCAGTGTAGACAGAACACATTAGGACTCCATGACACAGTATACATAAAACATGATCACGCCTAAATGTGCCAGTGTAGACAGAAGATTCAGTTCCCATAACACAGGGTAGGAGGAACACTGTCAGGTCTAAACGTGTCAGTGTAGACAGAACTTGCTCCAGTCTAAATGTCTCAGTGTAGACAGAACTCACTGGATGAACTCACTTCTGCAGGACAGGTCAGGTCTAATGGTCCCGTGGTGCAGAGCCCGGTGTTCTCATTTGAAGCAGCATGCCGTGGGACCCAAGTGCACTCAGTGTGGACTGAGTGCGGTCAAGTCCTATCCTGCTGTGGACAAGACTGGGAAGCTCTACCGTACTCAGTGTGGACAGAACGGGGTCAGGTCTGGTCGAGCCCCGCCTGGCTGCAGGCTGGACATGGTGAGGTCTGCCTGCACAGTGCCGGCAGAACCCTGTCCCCAGGGCCAGCTCAGTGTGGCTCTCGTGGGAGCCAGGCACATGTCCGCAGTCCCTTGTTGGTGATCAGGGCGCTCACCCCGTGCTGAGAACGGCACAGGAACTAACCCGGGGCTTCGCTGGCCTCCGGCGGGCTGGGAAACCACACAGAACTACCCACTCGTAAACTCTGGAATGTGTGTTACCAGTTTTTCGGGCCACATGATGGTCAGGATCCAGGGGTAAGCCAGAAACTTCTTGTAATACAGCCCGGTCTCCTGCAGGGACAGACGAGATGTGCCGGTGAAGTCCCTCATCCCCAGACCTGCAGCGGGTCCCGGCAGGATGGGCTGTGCGGCACGGGGCACCGGAGCTGGTCCGCCTCCCCTGGCAGATCCCAGAGGCCGAGGCCCGTGGTGGGTGCCGGGGGGGTGGGTGGGGAATGGTTCCGAGCAGCCAACAGCACGAACGGCCTATCTCTACAAAAACAGTCCACGGACACCTCTACGTCGATGCCCTTGTGGGGGCGCAGACGGACTATCTGTGGCACTCAGCCACTTTGTGGACTCAACTGACACTTGGAGCATGCACTGTGTCATCTGTAGAGGCCAGAACGGGGAGATGCATGGCACAGACACCAGTCTGCACAGAGGACCCGGGAGCGTCGGAGCCTCTCACGCTCTGTGGCCACGGCTCCATACGGCCAGTGCCATGGCCGTGCATGTCACCCCACCCGTGGTGGGCCCTGCATGCTGTAGCATTTCCCTGCGTGTCCAGGGGTCTGCTCTTTGGGAAGCGCAGGTTCTCCCATGAGGCACAGAGGCTGGGGGTTGGCAGAGACCCCAGTGCTGCTCCTGAGGTGGGGGAGACTGGACGGGACCCCAATCTGGCACTGGGGCTCTCCGAGGAAAGAGGCCCAATCGAGTGAGCCATACTGAGTGATCCCAAGGAAGGAGCTAAGTTCAGGGACACTGAGGCCGGAAGCAAATTAGGGGCGTCCTCCTCAACTACAGGCCTGGGCTCTCCTATCTGCTGAACGTACGGGCTTCAAGAGACCTCTGGGACAGACGGCTAAGTGTCACGTGCCGTCCTTAGCTGGACCCTGAACGGGACAGAAACAAAATGTGAAGGACATTCCTGAGACAGGCATGGTAGTATGGACAGACCCCTCACACAGACGCTGTCCTCCAGCAACTTGGAGTGCCCGAGAGAGGACAGGACCACAGTCACACAGGAGTGCCCACTGTCACGCACGCAGACACAGCCAGGGCCCGGGTCAGTCTGCAGACCCCTTGCAACTGATTCTGGTGAACACACACAGAGGGGCAAACACACATGTGCACATGCATGGACCTGCACACACACTCACATGTGCACAGTGCACACATGCACTCGCTCACTTGTGCAGAGTGCACACGCGCATGTGTGCGCAGCACTGAGGCACACACACGGGAATGAGGTGAAGATGGCACATGAACATGCATTCGCTCACTCAGGTGCAGAGTGCGCATGCGTGTGCATGCATGGCAGAGACAGACGTGCGTGCATGGGGGGTAAGCTGAAGACAGCACCCACGTGCACACATTTGCTCGCTCACATGCCCGGTGCATACACGTGTACAAGCACAGCACAGAGGCACACGTGCACGCATGTGGGATAAGGTGAAGAGAGTGCACACACGTGCAATCGCTCAGTCATGCGTACCCTTATACACACGTGTGCGTACACAGCACTGAGGCACACACGTGTACATGGGGGATAAGAGAAAGCGCACATGCGTGTAATCACTCACATGTAGCACATACACACATATGCATGCACGGCACAGAGGCACACGTGCATGCATGGGGGATAAAAGAAAGACAGCACACACACATTCATCTGCTCACTCACATGTACCACGCACATGCGTGTGCATGCATGGCACAGAAGCACACGTGCAGGCATGGGGATATGGTGAAGACGGGAGAGCGTTCGCTGCTGAACACAGGTGAAGTTCGTGTGGTGTTCCCCTTTTCTTAGGTTTGACATTGTTACAAATAAAAAGTTAAAGAAAAAAGTTACTGTTCACGGACTTGATTTCCAAGACTTTCTGAAGACACTTTCTAAGTATTCTAAGCTGTGAGAAATTTTGTAGATATTATGTCTGTTCACTGAAAGGATGAGTCCATCAGCAAAGTATGATCCACACACACAGTGGCCTAAGACACGGCCTTGAAGGGGAAGGACGTTCTGCACCTGCTGGGACGCGGGTGGGCCTTGAGGACATCAGCCAGACCCAGAAGGACCAACCCGGCCTGATGCCACGGACACGGGGTCCCTAGCGGAGCCCCATCCACAGAGACAGACAGTAGATGGTGGGCCTGGGGCTGGGCGACGGGCATGGGGAGACAGTGTTTGATGAGGACAGAGGTTCGTGTTGGGAAGATGGAAAGTTCTGGAGATGGACGGGGGGGATGGTCGCACAACAGCGTGAATGCATCTGGTGCCACTGAGCTGTGCACTCGAGAGGGTTAAGACAGCAAACTGTAAGCTGGGTGTACTTTACCACAACGAAAACAACGTCTGAAACAAGAGAGAACCGCCTTTCAGTGCAACGAGGCGTGAGCTCACTCGCAGCCTGGGGACCTGAACCATGCACACAACGATGAGACTGGCAAAACCTACGCGGCTTCAGACGCGGACGGGGGTGCGGACCCACGCAGCCTAACACACACGTGGAGACGCCGTGAGAACAAGTCGGCGTCACAGCACGAAGCAAAACAAGCACGTGCTCTGACCCTCTGTCACACGCAAACACGGGACCGCGTGCAGTAGGACCCACAGCCACACGCAGACCAAGCCCGAAACCAACCGGACGCTGTCTGGAGCAGAATGGGGACGTGACCCACGCACACACATGCGATGGAACATTCCACAGCCACGACACGGACGTTTACTTGACAGTAATCACGTGTATACAAACTGTTCCTTAAATCGTGTGTGCCTGGGACAGAAGAGCCTCACAGACGCTGCCGCGAGCACGGGTGCCTCCTGGGCCCGCGGCTGGAAGCCAGGCCGAGTGCGGCGGGCATGCACAGGAGCCTGCGTGCAGCAGAGCCCGAGCACGGGAACACCGTGAGCACCAAGTTCAGGAGCACAGTCCTCCCACCGCGGGGAGGAGGTCAGGATGGACACAGGGCGTGTCTGGGCACCCGCTGGCCTCGCTCTGTGACTTCCCTTCCACGACGGCCACCTGAGTACCGTTTTATAGCCCTATTTTGCCGTGCAGGACAGAGTCCCACCTTTAATTCAGGTTCACATTTTTCTTTATAAAGAAACGTGGTCTTGCCCGCGAAGCCCTGGGCAGCCTCTCCTCCCAGGGAAGCAGAGGAGGACAGCTTCTGGCCGGGAAATGGAGACGCCTCAGCGCGTTCCACCCCTCAGCCTAACTGCAAACCCACGTGCCCGGGGGGTCCAGGGCACCGACCTCAGGCCCCAGGCTCACGGAGAGCGCGGAGCCCGTCCCACCTGGTCGAACTTCTCGGTCATTTTGTGCAGCACGTTCTTGCCTTCGCTGTTCTGGTACAACTCAGCCGTCACCATCCCTGCGAGAGAAAGGAGGAAACGCGGTTCAGGCCAACCCTCCTTGTCCCAGGGGATGACGCCTCGTCCCCGAGAGGACGGCGAAGCCGCTGAGTGCAGCCTCGGCGGCTGGGGTCCGCAGGCACCGTGCCCTGCGTGTCTGTCGCCACGGGGCTTCTGCGAGGCACCCTCAGGGCGCCGGGCCGCACACCACTGGACCTTCTCCAGACGCAGGTCCTGTCCCCACAGCTTCTGCGTCAGGTTCCAGAGGGAGGGGAGGCCTCGGCTATTTGCTGGTGCCGACGGCTCACGGACAAGGACACACAGTACAACGGACTCCCTCACGGTATGGACCTCCGTGGTGTACACGCACGCCGTGGTCGCCCATCGCCACAGCCTCCACCCCCCACACGTGGGTGGTCCCCTCTCATTTCCGTGGCCCCAGGAACCACGGAGACCCCGCCCGCCTGCGGACGTGCCATTCTGGACATTTCGTGCGCAGCCCGTGTGGCCCGGCATCCTCATCTCTCCCCGAGCACCATGAGTCTCACGTCCACGCCTGTGGCCGCAGGGGTTGGCGCTTCCCCGCTGTAATTCTCACGCTCTTCCCCGAGTAATTCTCACGCTCTGAGTGTTTCGTCACCCCCTTGCAGACGGCTGGGGGAGCGCTGAGCCCTCCCATGGGCGCCATGCAGGAGACACGGAACTGCCACGGACCACAGTGTGGCCCTCTGGCAAAGCCCACCCACACCAACCCCCAACTGGGAAACAGCTGAGCCTCCAGGGCAGGGTCCTTCCTGCCTCTTCTAGCCTCTGGGGCTCCGGGCGTCCCTAGGCTGGTGGCCACGTCCCTCCCGTCTGTGCCTCCGTCCTCACGTGGCCTCTCCTCTGTGTCTGTCTCTCTTCTTTTTTTTTTTTTTAAGATTTTATTTATTCATTTTAGAGAGACAGTGAGCATGAGCAGGAGGGCAAAAGGAAAGGCAGGCAGGGAGTGTCAGGCAGACGCCCCGCTGAGCGCGAGCCCGACGTGGAGCGCGATCCCAGAACCCAGAGATCATGACCTGAGCCGAAAACAAGACTCAGAGGCTTAAGAGGCTGAACCTCTCAGGCCCCCATGTCCCTCCTCTTAGACCAAGTCTCACAGGACTAGGGCCGCCCGAAGGGCTATCTTACTGCTCACACCTACAAAGGTCCTTCTCTACGAAGTCACATCCTGAGGTCCTGGGGTCAGGACGTGGACAGATCTCTTCTCAGGGAGTCAGCGTTTGCTCTGAGGTAACAGTGCTCACAGAGACAAGTCTCCTACCTAAAAAAGCCTCTAGAAAAGCCCAGCCCGCCCAGTCTTTTACAACCCTGCGTGGACAGGACGGGCAGGCCCAGCGGGCCCCCGTGTGGTGATGCCCACGAGCGTCCAGGAGCCCGGCTCACCTTCACAGCCACAGCACTGGACAAAGAAGCTGATGAGGTCCAGCAAGGCCAGCTCCCTGTCCTCCTTGTAGGACCGCACCCACTCCTCGACGGCCGTCTGCTGGGGCAAAAGCCAGGTGAGCACACTTGTGATAAGGTACGTGGGACCAGCCAGATGTGAGGACACGTGTGATCATGCATCTGACCCAGCAGGGAGCACTTGTGTGTGCAAGCGTGTGTGTGATCAGGTGCGTGTGATGGCCAGTGGTGAGCACTCGTCTATGTACATGTGTGTGATGAGGTGTGTGTGACGGGCAGCGAGCCTGCATGTATGTGTGTGATGAGGTGCATGTGAGAAGCATCAGTCAGCACTCGTTTGTGTACATGCGTGTGCAATCAGGTGCGTGGGGCAGGCAGTGGTGAGCACATGTGTGCAATCAGGTGTGTGGGACGGACAGTGGTGAGCATGTATGTGCGATCAGGTGTATGGGATGGGCAGCGGTGAGCACGTGTGTGAGATCAGGTGCGTGACAGGCAGCGGTGAGCACGTGTGTGTGATCAGGTGCTTGACGGGCAGCGGTGAGCACGTGTGTGAGATCAGGTGCGTGACAGGCAGCGGTGAACACGTGTGTGTGATCAGGTGCTTGACGGGCAGCGGTGAGCACGTGTGTGAGATCAGGTGCGTGACGTGCAGCGGTGAACACATGTGTGTGATCAGGTGCTTGACGGGTAGCTGTGAGCACATGTATGAGATCAGGTGCGTGACGGGCAGCGGTGAGCACATATGTGCAATCAGGTGTGGGACGGGCAGTGGTGAACACGTGTGTGATTAGGTGTGTGTGACGGGCAGCAGTGAGCACATGTGTGCGGCCAGGTGTGTGGGGCAGGGAGTGGTGAGCACATATGTGTGATCAGGTGTATGGATGGGCAGTGGTGAGCACGTGTGTGAGATCAGGTGTGCGTGACGGGCAGCAGTGAGTACGTGTGTATGATAATATGTGGGACAGGCAGTGATAAGCATGTGTGTGAGATCAGGTAGGTGTGCAGGACGAGCAGCAGTGAGTATGTGTATATGACCAGGTGTGGGACAAGCAGCAGCAAGCATGTGTGTGATCAGGTGTGTGTGACAGGCAGTGATGGAGATGCATGTGCGATCAGGTGCGTGACACGCAGCGGTAAGTACGCATGTACGATCAGGTGTGGGACGGGCAGCAGTGAGCACACGTGTGTTATCAGGTGTGCGTGACGGGCAGCGGTGAGCACGTGTGTGTGATCAGGTGTGGATGGGCAGTGGTGAGCACGTGTGTGTGATCAGGTGTGGATGGGCAGTGGTGAGCACGTTTGCGATCAGGTGCGTGACGGGCAGCGGTGAGTACGTATGTACGATCAGGTGTGGGACAAGCAGCAGCAAGCATGTGTGTGATCAGGTGTGTGTGACAGGCAGTGATGGAGATGCATGTGCGATCAGGTGTGTGACACGCAGCGGTAAGTACGCATGTACGATCAGGTGTGGGACGGGCAGCAGTGAGCACACGTGTGTTATCAGGTGTGCGTGACGGGCAGCGGTGAGCACGTGTGTGTGACCAGATGTGCAATGGGCAGCGGTGAGCACGTGTGTGTGATCAGGTGTGGATGGGCAGTAGTGAGCACATGTTTGCAATCAGGTGCGTGACGGGCAGCTGTGAGTACGTGTGTACGATCAGGTGTGGGACAAGCAGCAGCAAGCATGTGTGTGATCAGGTGTGCATGACAGGCAGTGATGGGGACGCGTGTGCGATCGGGTGCGTGACACTCAGCGGTTAAGTACGCATGTACGATCAGGTGTGGGACGGGCAGCAGTGAGCACGTGTGTGTGATCAGGTGTGCGTGACGGGCAGCGGTGAGCCCACGTGTGTACAATCAGGTGTGGGAAGGCAGTGGTGAGCACTCATGTATGTGTACACGTATGTCGGGTCACACATGTGACGGGCATGCACATGCAATGGGCATACGTGACAGCCGGACGGTGGAGCAGCCGAAGGCTGCGGTGGGTGCAGCCGTGACTCTGCCGGGACCCCCGGCCTCTGGCCTCTGCGTGGCCGTGGAGAAGCCTCAACAGGCGGGCCCCGTGTCTGCCGCCCACCGTGCCCACCCTGCCACAGCCCCCTCCGCAGGCAGTACCTGCACAGAGTTCTTCCCCAGGGCGACCATCTCAAAGAGGGTCACCTCTGTGGTGATGGCCACTTTCTTCCTGCGGTGCTTCCGTGGCGGCCGCCCTCGCCGGCGGGTGCCGGGTCCGCTGGCATCCTGGCCCCCCGAGGGCGCTCCCTGCGCCTAAAACCAAAGGAGGCCGTGACGGGGCTGCACCTCGCCCCGGAAGCCCGGTGTCCGAGACATGGGCAAGGACGTGGCCCTGGGCTGGTACACGGGGTGCCGTCCAGTACAACACGGTTGACGGGAACGGGGGCCACACAGGAGAGACCGCACGGCACACCTGGGTGTGCCCCTCCCCCACCACGTCCTCATGGCCTTCGTATCCAACAGACCTGGGCTCCACAGGGCCTCCCCTGCACCAGCCAGAAGCCGTCCCTGCTCACCTGAGACAATGGGCGGGGAGCTGGGCTTCCCACCTGGAGGGGGCACCCGGAAGGAAGAGCAGGGGACAGACCTTCCACCAGGCGGGAGGCCTCAACGCCACGGCGCAGGGGGGGACACTGAGCCTGATGACAAGGAAGTGGACGCCGTGTCTGTGGACAGGGATGGGACGCCGTGTCTGTGGATGGGGATGGGACGCCGTGTCTCAGGATGGGGAAGGGACCTGGAGTCCCAGGACAGAGGAGGGGACACGGTGTCTCAGGACGGGGATGGGACGCGGTGTCCCAGGACAGAGGAGGGGACACGGTGTCTCAGGACGGGGATGGGATGCGGTGTCTCAGGACGGGGATGGGACGCGGTGTCCCAGGACAGAGGAGGGGACACGGTGTCTCAGGACGGGGATGGGACGCGGTGTCCCAGGACAGAGGAGGGGACACGGTGTCTCAGGACGAGGATGGGATGCGGTGTCCCAGGACAGAGGAGGGGACGCGGTGTCTCAGGACGGGGATGGGACACGGTGTCTCAGGACATAGGAGGGGACACGGTGTCTCAGGACGGGGATGGGACGCGGTGTCTCAGGACGGGGATGGGACGCGGTGTCTCAGGATGGGGAAGGGAAGGGCCCTGGTGGTCCCGTGGGGCCCCAGTGGACTTGTGGTTCGACGGGCAGGCCATGCAGGGAGGAAGGCCTCCAGCATCCACGTGCGAGCTGGCCAGCGCCCGGCCTGATGTGGAGAAGCACGTCACAGTCCCGCAGCCCGTGCAGCCCTCCCAGCAGTGCTCAGAACTGGGATGGAGCGCCTCCTCCTGGCCATCACCTCCAAGACGGTCACCACGGAGATGAACCGGCCAGCCTGATTCCTGAGCCTCCTGCACGGACGCCGCCCTCGTCGTCGGGGTCCACTCCCCCCGGCATCCCGGCCCCCCGAGGGTCCTTCCTGCACCTACAAGCAGAAAGTGGGATGTGAACAGCCGGGAAACACGGACCCCCGGAGGCCAGACGAATGACGGGGCCCCGGCAGTACAGGACGAAGCCAGCACGGCCAGCAAGCGACTGCTCCAAATGCCGGTCACCACCAGGGGCCCGAGGCGAGGAGGACGACACCCCATGTCACCCACTGCTGCTGCAGCACAGAGACCTCGGCAGGACCTTCCGATGCCCGCCAGGTCCTCAGCCGAGCGCTCATAAAGCACATCGGCCTCCCCTGCACGTGCGTCCCCATCCGTGTCCCTGCCCATGTCACACCCAGTCCACGTGCTGCAGCCACGGCCACGGACCACCAGTGTCCAGGGGACAGAGAGCCATTGTGAAGCCAATCCCAAGGGCTGTGTCTCAGGGCTATGCGGTATCCATCACCCCCCACCCCCGATCAGAGCCCAGAATGGAGATGGGGAGCTCAGGCCGGTGACCGGCACGGTTGGGGGAAGTCAGTCCCCTGGGACAGGTGAGCCAGCTCTCCCTGTCCTTAGTGGCGGGTGGCGCCCTGGGGCTCATCAGAAGCAGGACTGAAACCACCACAGCCTCGAGGGGCACAAGGAGGGTAGCCCAAAACCAGGGATCAAAGGTACACACAGCCGAACAAGGGGGCACAAGAGAACCCGGAGTCATGTGCAAAGATGGCGGAGCCCAGAATCACTGAGACAGTGAAACCCGGGGGCCTTGACAGAACCTGGGGCCACATGTGCAGACCGTGGAACTTGAGGATCACTATAGGCACTCGGCCCAGGAGCAGCGTGACCTTCCCTAGTAGGCCGCAGCGACTTGAGGAGGAGCAGCAACGGACGCCGTGAGAGAACCAGGGCCACGCCTCCCCAGACCCAAGGCTCCCCTGTCCACGAAAGTGCGACCCACCCAGGGTGCGCTGACACCGGGAGTCCTCGAGGGCCGTGGAGGGTCTGCAGGACAAGTGCCCATGCAGCACTGCACCCCTGCACCCCGACACCGTGGGCCTCTACGACACCATCTTCATAACCAAGAACATGCTAGGCCAGGCTGGCTCACTGCCACCGAGAACGCACGGCAACACACACCTGGTCCCGCCAGGAGGAGCCCCACACGGACACGTGTACCATTAAAGGGCTTGCCTCAGGAATGCGCTCTCACGGGTCTTCAGGAAGACAAAATCGCAAATGGATACGTACACACAGAGACAGCAAGAGGACGCATGCACAGTGTGATACTAACGTGAGGCATCAGTGTGAAAGGGAAACACTTCACTGTGTCCTGTTTTTGCAAACTCTTTTGTGAGTCTGTAACAATTTCAAGTAAGAAAGCCTGAAGTCTGCTTTTGGTACCTATTATCCCCAGGACGTAGCATGAACTGGTTTATTCTTTACTTCACCTTGAAATATCTACACTGCTCCCTGTTTGCTATCCTACATGATGCTTCAGAAAATGCCTTTTATCATTTCAGATTTTAACCCATTCTCGGGTGCTAATGAGACAAGTAGAGATTGCAGGTATACATCGCTCCGTGTGGCGAGCAGCACCTCCCGAGGCGGTAAGAAGTGCTGGGCAAGAGTCTCCTTCCCTACCCGGGGCGGGTGTTTCTTCCACACCTGCATCCACACGGGACCCAGAATGGGGCAGGGCTGACTACTACTATCCTGCGATATTTTGGAAACGCTCCTCTGTGGAACAAACGGGAGAAGAAAATGAAAGTCATCACATCGGGAGAGAAGGCGTAAAGTTAGCTCTGTTTGACAATGACATCACTGGCTATACAGGAAATCCCAAAAGATGTACCGAACTATCTCCGCAAACTCAGAAGTGAATTAATAAGCAAAGCCACAGAATACAAGGTCCGTGTTACAAAATCAATCCTATTTCTATAAACAAGCGATGAAAAACTGGACATGCACAGTAAAAAAAACCAAAACCCGTCCCGATCACAATGGCTCCTCAGAAATGAAAAAGATATCAATCTGACAAAATACGTGTAGGGTCTGTGTACTGAAAACTAAAAAAAAAATCAGATAAGACCTTCAGAAACACTGAGCTATACCATGTTCATGGAATGAAAGGGAGACTTCGGACCATGCTAGAACAGCGGGGACTTCCTTACCCCACTCTCTGTAAGACAGAAGAACCAGACAGAAGACGCGTGAGGACCAAAAGGACATAACCAACCAACCAGGACCCGGTTACGGAACCCTCCCCCAGCAATGGCACACATCTTCCACACATGAGCATTCAGAACACGCCCCAGAACAGAGCACACGCGAGCCCACAAAGTCTTCACACATTTCACAGTATCTCCTCTGACCACAGTGGTGTGAAGTTAGAAATCAGACCTGTTTTTTAGCAGACCAAAAACCAGAAAAGTCATAAAACTGTGGAAGTTACAACACATACCACGAAAGAGTGAGTGGATCTAGGGCACCCGGGTGGCTCAGGCAGTTCAGTGTCTGCCTTTGGCTCAGGTCATGATCCCGGAGTCGTGAGATCGAGCCCCACGTTGCACTCCCTGCTTACTGGGGAGTCTGTTTCATCCTTTTCCTCTGTTCCTCCCCCTGCTCCTTCTCGCTCTCTCCCCCTCCCTCTCAAATAAGTAAATAAATAAGTCAAATGTTTTTTAAAAAGAACTAGAAGATCAGAGAAGAAATCACAGGGGCAATTAAAAAATACTTAGGAACAAATGAGAGTGAAAATACAACATAAGTAAAAGTCATGGGACACTGGGAAAGCAGTGCTCATGGGACGTCCACAGCTGTAAGTGCTGACCCTGAAATCAAGACAGACCCCAGACCACGTTTACACCTTGAGAACAAGAAAAAGGACAGACTGGACCCAAAGCTAGCAGAGGGAAGGGAGTGAGAAAGAGAACTGAGATAAACAGAACAGATCATAGAAAACAGAGAAAACCAACGAAACCCGAAGTTGGTTCTTCCGAAACATAACAGAATTAAGAAAACTTTAGCTTAGATGGACTACGGACCAAAGAGTGAGGACGCGTACTACGGAAACGGGAAAGGAGAGTTGGGGGGCATTTCTACAGAGTCCACAGAAACAGGGTTGGAAGACAGTCCTGCGGCCGACTGCAGACTCGGAAACGGGACGGCCGATGGGACACGGACAACTCTCCAGAAACACAAACCCTGGCAAGAGGAAGTCAGGCACAAGCAGGAAACATGAATGCACCCGGGACTAGGAGGAGACTGAATCCGTAGTCAAAACCCCGAGAGAGAAGCCCTGAACGTGGAGCGCTCAGGGAGGAATGCTGCCACTTTAATTCGACCCCATTTTAAGGGGAACTCATCCCAACCCTTCTCAAACTCTTCCAAACACTGAAGCGGAGGGGGACCACTTCCTAACTCATCGCAGGAAGCCAGCCTTTCCCTGGTCCCAGAGCCAGAGAAAGACCCTATGAGGAAAGTACAGACCAACATCCCTCATGGACACGGATGCGAAAACCCTCCACAGAACACCAGCAACGGAACTCAGCAGCACGTTCAGAGAGTGCACGGCACGACCAAGCGGGGCTCCTTCCGGACTGCAAGGTTGGTTCCACACACGAAAACCGGTCCGTGGAAGGCACCACATCAACAGAATTAAGGAGAAATACATGACCAACTCGACGGATTCAGAAAGACTGACAGAATTCAACGGCCTTTCGTGATTCACACACGCAAAGAAGCAACCGAGAAGAGGAGGTGACGTCCGTGCAACCGAAGCCACCCATGAAAAGCCCACCGTGAAAATCGTGCTCCAGGGTGAGCGGTCGAAAGGTGTTTCTCCAAGAGGCCCAACAAGGCAAGCACGTTCACTTGTGCACTTCCGCTGTACGCAGCACGGCAACTGAGACGCAGGGATACGGGCCAGGCCGACACAGCAAGACGGAAAGAGACAAACATCCAAACTGGAACGTAAAGAGTCCCATTACTCTGCAGATGCTGTACTTCTGCAGGTAGAAATCCTAACCATCCTAGCCGCGTGCGCACACACACACACACGCACACACACAGACCGGGGGAACCAGTACACGTAAAGTGGCAGGAGGCCACGTCGACGTGCCGGAATCAGCTGCATGTCTACACACCATCGTGAGCAATCTGGAAAGGCCAGGACAAAAGCGATGCCACCGACCGTGGCATCCCATACAGTAAAGCACGTAGGGACTGACTTCACCCAGACGGTGAAAGACGCAGCGGATGCAAAGTAGGACACGCGGCGGGAAGAATTAAAGACGACACAGGTCCGTGGGAGACGTCCCATGTTCACGGACAGGAACACGTCCGAGCAGGAACATGTGAACACAGCCCAGCGTTACCGACAGAGTCAGCAAGATCCCAATGAGCACCTCGGCACGTGCTTTTCTAGAAGGAGCAAGCTGGCTCTAACATTTGTATGGGAAGGAACGAACGAGAACAGTCAATTCTGTTTTCAAAGACCATGAAGCTGCCGCGTCCACGTGATCGGACTCCAAACCTGCGTCCAAAGCTACAGTAACGGAGACTGTGTACTACTGGCAAAAGCACAGTCGTACAGATCAGGGGAACGGGACACAGGCCAGAAGCAGCACCACATAAATACGGTCTGTTGCATTTTTGTAAAACTGCAAAACAGGGGCTCCCGGGTGGCTCAGTCTTGTTCAGCATCTGCCTTCTGCTTGGGTCAAGATCCCGGGGTCCCGGGATGGAGTCCCGCGTCGGGCTCCCTCATCGGCAAGAGGCCTGCCTGCCCCTGTCCTGCTCCCCCTGCTTGCGCTCCCTCTCATGCTGTGTCTCTGTCAAATAAATAAACAAAATTAAAAAAAAAAAAAAGAAATAAAAACAAACCTGAGGGATAGACTACAATGTGCTCAAAAACAGTACTGAACAGGGGCGCCTGGGTGGCTCAGTGGGTTAAGCCTCTGCTTTCGGCTCAGGTCGTGATCTCAGGGTCCTGGGATCGAGCCCCAAGTCAGGCTCTCTGCTCGGCGGGGAGCCTGCTTCTCCCTCTCCCTTTGCCCCTCCCCCTGCTTGGTCTCGCTCACTCTCTCTGTCCCAAATAAATAAATGAAATCTTTTTAAGAAAACCAGAATGAAAAGACATGCCGCTGTCTGATAGAAAATACTGGCCAAGTACGTCATCTATTAAAGGACTTTTACCAATGTTTTACAAAGAACTCTTGAAACTCAACAAGAAAACACACAAGTCAATAAAAGTGAGCCACGGAAGAGTGCAAGGACTCCTCCCCAGAAAGCATGTGCGGATGGACCGTCCGCCCTGGGAAGGGGCGCCCCTGGGAAGGGGCTCAGGTCACTGGCCTGAGGGAGACGCGGGCGGAAACCAGCAGCATGAGATCAGCTAAGAGCCAACACGCTGACGGCTGCCGGGGGGCAGGTGGGCCTCTGCTGCGTGCTCCCACGACGTGGGGCGGTGGACCGCTGGGGAAGGCAGCGGGGCGGTCCCCTGCAACGTTACATCCGCGTGTACCCGCCGCTGCACTGGCCGGAGAGGAGCAAAGGCAAGCTTCCGCACGGAGCTCTGTGCACGGGTGTTCCTGACTGCTCTATCAGGGACACCCAAGCCTACAAACAACCCAAAGGTGCCATCCGCGGCAGACGGACAAACCGGGGTCGATCCTCAGGTGGGACGGCCGCTCCGTAATACCAGGAACGAGTGACGGAGACATTCTGACGTGGCTGAGTGCGAAAATACTCCGCTACGCCGAGGGAACCAATCCTGACCCAAAAAGGGGATGAACAGAGGGACGCCGTCGTGTAGGAAGGCACGGGTACACAAATCTGGGAACGGCACACAGCGTCACGTCCAGGGACAGCACAGATCGGGGTGGGTGGGGGCCGTGGGGACACGGCACGAGGGAGGCAGAACTACCAAAGCCTGCGGGATTTCGGGGGACGGCAGCCGTGCTCATCTCCCCGACCGTAGGGACAATCGCACAGTGTCTGTGCGGCTCAGCGTCCCCGTGGAGGGGGACACAGCAGATTAAGGGACAACGGAGCTGAGAGCAGCCCGAGAAGCGAGATCCGTGCCTGGGAGCAGCAAAGAAGGGTCCCTAGCGACTCGCCCTGGGGACACAGCTCTGGGCGAAGCTGCAGGACCCCGCCCCACACTGCCCCGGACGGTCACCACCCCTATGGCCACAGGACCTCGGAGCCCGGGGGGCTGCAGTCTCAGCCACGGCACCCCGTGGGCTACAGCGCGGAGGTGCAGGTTCTCACAAATTCGGCGGCCATGCAGAGGAGCCGTCCGCACCGCAGAGCCCGTGGACGCCCCCCGATGAGCGTCGGGGCTGCTGTTCATCCCTGTCCCTCTGAAATTAGGAGGGGCGGGGAGATTCCCTAAAACAAGAAGACCGGACAAGCGTACAGCTGGGTCTTCCCAGGGACCACCGACGGTCAGACGGTCAGGGACTCCCACCTCCGTCCGTGTTCTTGTCCCCACCTTCTCGTCCACAAGAAGACAGCCCTGCTTTTCCGTCGGAGGGGAGCATTCACCTTGGGCCGAGTCCCCACCTGTGCGGGAGCTCCCCAAGCACGAGCACTTACCGACACGCGGTCCCGGCTGCTGCCACCGCTGCCCGACACGGCTCTCGCCCCCGCGCGGCCAGACCTTCCGCTGAGACACAAGAAAAGTCAGATCACGGCGGGAAGCTGGGGGTCTCCAAGTCACCCGACGCCCGCATCCCTCTCCAGGGTCCACACGCTTCCACACGCGGGGACGGCAGGCCCGACGTGCACCACACAACGTGTAGGAACAGCGGCCACCCGGGCGAAGGCGGCAACGAGCCCCAGACAATGCCCAGCGACGGGGAGTGGCTCGGCTCACGGAAGGCACGCGCTCCAAGGGGTCCGTTTCTGCAAACGGCGGGGGGGGGGGGGGGTCCGTCCCATACGCCAGGCTCTCTTTGACTCTAAGTCAGTGTGCGTGGCTCGGGGTGTCTCACGTCAGGATACGCCTCCCACGCCATCCGCGACGCGTCTTACAAACCACAGACACTTAACAGGGCCGACGATGGAAGACTTCCCAAGCCCAGCAAAAACACGAGGGGCCCGTGCCCGCCGTGCTCCACGCAGGGCTCCTCTGCCCGGGGCACCGGTCTCCGCCGCCCCTCCCCATCCTGCCCTCAGCCCCCACAGCATTTCTGCACTGGGCAGAATAAACAGGAGACGCTGGGGACTGTCGGGAGAGCTCTGCTCCCGCTGGAGAGCGAGGGGGACGACGCCCAGCTCACCCGGGAAGAAACCCCGCACCCCCATCCGCAGCCATAAGACACACGGACCATAGTAAAGCCGTGAAAAAAATGCGTTACCTCATTATCCGGCGTTAATCCTCGCCGCGTCCCTCCCCCACCCACCCCTAGAAACCGCTGGGAAGGCAGGCTGCACGGGGAGGGCGTGCGGCACCGGGGATCCAGCCGGGACGGCGAGCAGGAGAGCGGGGAGGGCCGTGTGCCGCGGAGAGCCCCACACAGCCCCGCAAATGTGAGCTGGGCAGCTCCTCTCCTCCGGAGGATGGGGGCTCGCAGGAGCGGACCTGCCCACATCCGACGCCAGGTGGCGCAGAAGGACCACGCCAGGCGGCCGTGTGAGGTCCTGCGCGCCTCCCCCTGCACAGGGGCGCCCCCCCAGCATCTCAGACCCAGGCCGTCCAAAGACAGGCTCCGGGGACAGAAGACCCTGGTATTTCCATGGACTCCCTCATCCACGTTCCCTGTGCGTGGCGGTCTCGAGCCGTGTGCCGGGGTGCGGCGGTACGGAACAAAGAGCCACACACGCCGCCCACGAGCCACACACTCGTGCACTCATTAGGGCAACTCTGAATCTACGCCCCGGGAGATGGCATCCAGGAACCAGGGCCCGCCCGGGGCTTCCCGCGCGACCCTGAGTCTACAACCTGCGTCTGCCCGTCGTCTGGCAGACCAGGGACCCGCACCTGCATTTCCTCCTGCCCCACGTGGTCCGTTTGCCGGGCCACCTCTGGCCACCTGCGGCCAGCTTCCAATCCCCCACACCCACCCCCACATCGCCACCCACGGGCTCTTCCAGGCTACATCCCACCGTCGTCCTCTCCCGCCCTGCCGGGGTCGGAACCAGGACCTCGGCCATCGTCTCCCCAAACCTCAGACGCCACAGACTCCGCACACACTCGAAAAAGAACATTTCCCCGTTGCGGAGGAACGCGAACCCCCTCGTGACAGCGTGCAACCCCATGCCGCTTGGGGGTTTTCCTGGTTCCGGAACGGATCCCCGTCTGAACAGGATGGGAGCCCTCTCGTCTGGACCCGGGGACGGTGCAACCCTGCCCCACACCACATTCACCGCGGAGCCTCTGACTCCCCAGCACTCCGGGGACCCCCAGGGCCACCCGCGGGCGGCCAGCACAGCTTTCAGAATCCGCCCAGGCCAGTGAGGCCCTCAGGCAGCACCGGGAATGCCCAAAGTCAGCATCCCATGCCCAAGGCACACTTGGAGACGCTAACCCTCAAGCACTGACCAACTCAGTCCTGCCAGGCAAACTTCCAGACTCCTCAGTCCTGCCTACGACCCCCAAGGCGGGCTTCCAGACCCCCAGGGATGCGGCAGGACTCCCACGGCAGGGTTCAGGACTCCTGGTGCTCCGCTCGCCCCCTCCCCCACAAGGCAGGGTCTGGAGCCCCTGGCCCACACCCCGGGCTATCAACGCACACTTCGGAACCCCTGGGGCCGGACCAGAATCTCCAAGGCAGAGTTCGGGCCCCCCACGGCTGGTTCAAACCCCAGAACCTGAACCCCCGTGCCACACTTGGACGACCAACACAGACTTCACGACGCCCACCCCACCCCCGGTAAATTCGGAACCTCCAAGCCATGTTCAGGAACCCCCCACTCCCGGGCCAGGCTCCATATCCCACTGCAGACTTCAGGACCCCTCGGAACAGCTCCGATGCCCCCAAGGAAGTGGCTGGGATCCCCAGGGCCGCACTCGCAGCCCCAAGGCGGTACATGGGGATCTGCAGGGCAGCACTCAACCCCTCAGGTAAAGTTCGAGACCCCTGGGGCAGCCCTCAGACCTCCACCCAGGGTTCAGGACCCCGGGCAGCACTCGGACCCCCGTGCAGGGGACTCCAGGGCAGCACTCGGACCCCCACGCAGGATTTGAGAGCCCCAGGACAGCCCTCAGACCCCCAAGGCAAAGTTTGGGACCCCAGGGGCACTCAGGGCAACTTTGTGCCCCAGGGTCAGCACTCAGACCCCCCCAGGACAAAACCCCAGGGCAGCCCTCGGAACCCCACGCAGGATTCGCGACCCCTGGGGGAGCACTTGGACACCCAAGGTAAGGTTTGGGACCCCCAGGACAGCCCTTGGACCCCCACAGCAGGGAAGCCTGGCACAGGACTAGCAGCCACACGCAGGGGAACCCCAAGGTAAAGTTCGGGACCCCCGGGGCAGCACTTGGAACCCCCCATGCAGGGGACCCCTGGGGCAGCAGTCAGACCCCCATGACACGGTTCAGGACCCCTGGGGCAGCACTCGGAACCCCCCATGCAGGGGACCCCTGGGGCAGCAGTCAGACCCCCATGACACGGTTCAGGACCCCCGGGGCAGCACTCGGACCCCCACGGCAGGGGACCCCCGGGGTAGCACTCGGACCCCCACGGCAGGGGACCCCTGGGGCAGCAGTCAGACCACCACACATGGTTCAGGACCCCCAGGGCAGCACTCAGATCCCCATGACAGGGTTCTAACCCCCAGGTTAGCACTCAGAACCCCACACAGAGCTCTCATCTCTGGGACAGCACTTGGACCCAATGGCAGAGGACCCTCGGGCCAGCACTAGGACCCCCAAGCATGGCCCAACCCCCGGGGCAGGACTCGCACCCCCACGCAGGGCTCTGACCCCCAGGGCAGCACTCGGACCACCATGACAGGATTCAAGATCGCCAGGGCAGCACTCTGACCCCCCACAACAGGGTTCTGACCTCCGGGGAAGCACTCGGACCCACGGCAGGGGACCCCCGGGGCAGCACTCACACCCTCACGCAGGGCTCTCACCCCGGGGCAGTACTTGGACCCCTACACAGGGTTCTGACCCCCAGCATAGCACTCGGACCCCCACGCAGGGCTCAGATCCCCAGGGTAGCAGTTGGACCCCAAACAGGGTTCTGACCCCCAGGATAATAGTCGGACCTCCAAGCAGGGTTCTGACCCTGGGGTAGTACTCGGACCCCCATGCAGGGCTCTGACCGCCAGGGCAGCATCCTGACCCCCACGCAGGGCTCTACCTCTAGGGTAGCAGTCAGACCCCAAGCAGGGTTCTGACCCCCAGGGTAATAGTCAGACCTTCAAGCAGGGTTCTGACCCCCAGGGTAGCAGTCGGACCCCCACGCAGGGCTCTGACCTCTGGGGTAGCAGTCGGACCCTCACTACAGGGTTCAGGACCCCTGGAGCACACTCGGACCCCCACGCTGGGCTCTGACCCCCGGGGCAGCACTCGGACCCCCACGCAGGGCTCAGACCCCGGGGGCAGCCCTCGGACCCCCATGACAGTGTTCTGACCCCCGGGGCAGCCCTCGGACCCCCATGACAGTGTTCTGACCCCCGGGGCAGCACTCGGACCCCCACGCTGGGCTCTGACCCCCGGGGCAGCCCTCGGACCCCCACAACAGTGTTCTGACCCCCGGGGCAGCACTCACACCCCCACACAGGGCTCTGACCCCCGGGGCAGCACTCGGACCCCCACGCTGGGCTCTGACCCCCGGGGGAGCACTCGGACCCCCACGCAGGGCTCTGACCCCGGGGGCAGCACTCAGACACCCACGCTGGGCTCTGACCCCTGGGGCAGCACTCGGACCCCCTCACTGGGCTCTGACTCCCGGGGCAGCACTCGCACCCCCACACAGGGCTCTGACCCCCGGGGCAGCCCTCAGACCCCCACGCTGGGCTCTGACCCCTGGGGGAGCACTCGGACCCCCACGCAGGGCTCTGACCCCGGGGGCAGCACTCAGACACCCACGCTTGGCTCTGACCCCCGGGGCAGCACTCGGACCCCCACGCTGGGCTCTGACCCCCGGGGCAGCCCTCAGACCCCCACGCAGGGCTCTGACCCCCGGGGCAGCACTCGGACCCCCACGCTGGGCTCTGACCCCCGGGGCAGCACTCGCACCCCCACGCAGGGCTCTGACCCCCGGGGCAGCACTCGGACCCCCACGACAGTGTTCTGACCCCCGGGGCAGCCCTCGGACCCCCACGACAGTGTTCTGACCCCCGGGGCAGCCCTCGGACCCCCACGACAGTGTTCTGACCCCCGGGGCAGCACTCGAACCCCCACGCTGGGCTCTGACCCCCGGGGAAACACTGGGACCCACGGCAGGGGACCCCCGGGGCAGCACTCGGACCCCCACAACAGTGTTCTGACCCCCGGGGCAGCACTCGGACCCCCACGCTGGGCTCTGACCCCCGGGGAAGCACTCGGACCCACGGCAGGGGACCCCCGGGGCAGCACTCACACCCCCACACAAGGCTCTGACCCCCGGGGCAGCACTCGGACCCCCACGACAGTGTTCTGACCTCTGGGGCAGCACTCAGACACCCACGCAGGGCTCAGACCCCAGGGGCAGCCCTCGGACCCCCACGACTGACCCCCGGGGCAGCCCTCGGACCCCCACGACAGTGTTCTGACCCCCGGGGCAGCACTCGGACCCCCACGCTGGGCTCTGACCCCCGGGGGAGCACTCGGACTCCCACGCAGGGCTCTGACCCCGGGGGCAGCACTCAGACACCCACGCTGGGCTCTGACCCCTGGGGCAGCACTCGGACCCCCACGCTGGGCTCTGACTCCCGGGGCAGCACTCGCACCCCCACACAGGGCTCTGACCCCCGGGGCAACACTCGGACCCCCACGACAGTGTTTTGACCCCCGGGGCAGCCCTCGGACCCCCACGCTGGGCTCTGACCCCCGGGGGAGCACTCGGACCCCCACGCAGGGCTCTGACCCCGGGGGCAGCACTCAGACACCCACGCAGGGCTCTGACCCCGGGGGCAGCACTCAGACACCCACGCTGGGCTCTGACCCCCGGGGCAGCCCTCGGACCCCCACGCTGGGCTCTGACCCCCGGGGAAGCACTCGGACCCCCACGCAGGGCTCTGACCCCGGGGCAGCACTCGGACCCCCACGCTGGGCTCTGACCCCCGGGGCAGCACTCGCACCCCCACGACAGTGTTCTGATCTCCGGGGCAGCCCTCGGACCCCCACGACAGTGTTCTGATCTCCGGGGCAGCCCTCGGACCCCCACGACAGTGTTCTGATCTCCGGGGCAGCCCTCGGACCCCCACGACAGTGTTCTGACCCCCGGGGCAGCCCTCGGACCCCCACGACAGTGTTCTGACCCCCGGGGCAGCACTCGGACCCCCACGCTGGGCTCTGACCCCCGGGGCAGCACTCGGACCCCCACGCTGGGCTCTGACCCCCGGGGCAGCCCTCGGACCCCCACGCTGGGCTCTGACCCCCGGGGAAGCACTCGGACCCCCACGCAGGGCTCTGACCCCCGGGGCAGCACTCGGACCCCCACGCTGGGCTCTGACCCCCGAGGCAGCATTCGGACCCCCACGCAGGGCTCTGACCCCCGGGGCAGCATTCGGACCCCCACGCTGGGCTCTGACCCCCGGGGACGGTAGTGGACTTCCAAGACCAGACTTCGACGGCGGGCGGAGGCCGCAGAGAGGGACGCGTGGTGGGAAGCGCCCGCCCCGGCCCAATGCCGGCGCCCGGCCCCGCTGGCCGCGCTACCTGGTGCCCGGGTCTCGGGAGAGCAGGACCCGCAGAAGCGAAGCTCGTCCGGGCCGGCGGCGTCCCGCCCCCCAGCGACCGCGAGCGCCCATCAGGCGGCGGCAGGCACGTGACTCCCGGCAGCCAATGGGGAGCCCGCACGGAAGCCCCACCCCCCCCGGGGTCCCGCCTCCTTGCGTGAGGCAAAAGGAGGGATGTGGGCCCTGCGGGCCGCCGTCCGCCCAGGGGCCTGGGTCTCCCGCTTGGTTCGCGGCCGCGGGGCCCCAAGAGCTGCGCCGCCGCTGCCGGCCTTCCCGGATCGCGCGCTCGCCGCCTTCGGCCCCGGGGGACTCAAGGGCCCAGGAGGTGGAGGATGGGGCCCATGGGCTGATGGCCCGAGCAGCCGAGCGGGAGAGGAGGAGGAGGAGCCAGAAGATGCTGAGGAGGAGGAGGAGGAGGAGGAGCTACTGAGGAGGGACCCTTTGCTGCCGGCGGGGACCCAGCGCGTGTGTCTGATTCACCCTGAGGTCAAGCGGGGACCGCGGAAACAGCAGCTGACCGGAGGTGACCCGGAGCGGTACCGCGGCCGGGGTCGGGGTCCCGGACACTGAGAGGCGGTGCTTCCGGGGGCGGAGACTCGGAGGGGGCGGGGCTTCGAGTGCTAACGCTGGGGAAGGGGCCGGAGACGCTGAGAGGCGGGGCTTCCGGGGTGGAGACTCGGAGGGGGCAGGGCTCCAAGTACTGGCGCTGGAGAAGGGGCCGGAAACACTGAGAGGCGGGGCTTCCGGGGTGGAGACTCGGAGGGGGTGGGGCTCCGAGTGCTGGCGCTGGAGAAGGGGCCGGAGACACTGAGAGGCGGGGCTTCCGGGGGCGGAGACTCGGGGGGGCGGGTCTTCGAGTGCTGGTGCTCGGGGCGGGGACTAGGAGGGGCTGAGCTCCGAGGGTGTCGCTCAAGGAGGGGCCCTGGGGGCGGGGCCCGGGGCTTAGGGGCGGGACTTCGGAGGCAGGGGTGGAGACTCAGGGGCGGGGCTCCCGGGCAGGTGCTCTGGGTGAAGACTCCGAGCGAGCGCCTCAGTGAAACCGCGCCCCGCCGTCCCTGCGAAGCCGCGCTGGGCCGTGGAATCAGCCTCCACCACCCCCATCCCCGTGTCTGCCCCGTGCATGGTCGTGCCTTCTCCAGCATGCGCTAGAATCGCGCAGTGCGCGGCCTTGCAGACCGGCTCTTTCCGCTCAGCGTGCACCCGAGGGTCGTGTGTGACCTGCTGCGGCTCGACAGCTGCTTTGTGTTCGGTGCTGATGATATCCCGTTGTCTGGGCGCGCCCGGGGGCTCCGTCGGGGACGCACCGCCTTCAGCTCAGGTCATGGTCCTGGGGTCCTGAGACCCGTCCCGCCTGGACTCCCTGCTCAGTAGGGAGGGAGTCCGCTTCTCCCTCTGCCTGTCCCCCTGCTTGCTCGTTTTCTCTCTCTCTGCCCATGTCTCTCCCAGAGAGACAATCAACGACAGATGCCTCAAACTGCTTTCCAAGGGGCTGTGCCACGGCCTTCCCGCCAGTGGTGATGGATAGATCTCCCTGCTCGTGCCCTCACCCGCGTTAGGTGCTGGCCCCCTGCTGCATCTGGGGCCCGTCTGATCGGTGCGTACCAGGCTCTCCTAGAAGTTTGCCCATTTTCCCCCTGATGAGCGATGGCGCAGCCGGTGGCCTGGCGTTCGCCGTCCCCGTGTGGTCGGGGAGGTGTGTGTTGGGTCTGTGGACCATCGTCTCATCACGCTCTTTCTCTGCCGCGGACTGTCGGACGTTCTTTGTGGAGAACGTTCCTTTCTCAGCTGCTTTAGGAAAGTTTCAGTCCAGTCCACGGCCTGACTCTTCCTGCCTCCATGCCGTTCCCAGGGCACATGTTGCGATTGTCACTGTCGTCCCGTCTGTACGCCGGGGGGCTCGTGCCTCAGCCTTGCCCGGCCCGCTCACTGGCCCATCACAGGAATTCTTCATTTCCGTTGGAGCGATTCTGACCGCTCGCCGTTGCGTCCCGTTCTTCCTTAGGCTCTCTGTCCATCTGTTTACGCTGCCCGCCTGTTCTGGCGTGCTTTCTGCTTAATCTGCCAGAGCCCGTGCGGTACGGATCATAGTGGGTTTTTTCCAAAGTTGGTTTATTTATTAGTCACGGACAGAGAAACCACAAGCAGGGAGAGCAGCAGAGTCAAAGGGAGAAGCAGGCTCCCTGCCCAGCTTCTGCATTGCAGAACTCGGTCCCAGGACCGTGTGGGCAGGGGACGCAGTCCGTAGTCCCCGTCGTGCGAGAGGCTCTGCATCGGAACTGTGGACTGCACACACGGCTTCTCGCCACCCACTCCCACCAGGTGGGCACCCAGCCCTGGGCTTGAGCGGTTCCACGTGGCACACACGGCTTCTCGCCGCCCACTCCCACCAGGTGGGCACCCAGCCCTGGGCTGGGGCAGTTCCACGTGGCACACACGGCTTCTCGCCGCCCACTCCCACCAGGTGGGCACCCAGCCCTGGTCTTGAGCGGTTCCACGTGGCAATTGGACCACACCCCCAGGTGCTGGCTGCGGACACCCCCAGAAGTCTCATGACCCCAGCAGAGGGTTGTGGGAAGCCGATCCACGATGGAGTGGGGGACATGGCCCCACCATGGAGGTGGCGAAAGACGGTGCCTGGGGAGTTTGCTGATGGGCTACGTGTGACGTTGAAGGAGGGAAGCTGGGGGTGGCCCCGTGCCCCAGATCGGAGCGCTGGAAGGGTGGAGGTGCAGAGGACCCGTGATGCCCATCAGGAGTCAGAGCTGAGGAGACCGTGCGTCCGAGTCCGGAAGGGACGGCTCCTCTGGGACACTGTGCCTTGGGGAGGGGCACAGGGTCGCCTTGTAGGGCGGTCGGGAGAGTGCGGCGTCTCAGGGGTGCCCTGTGCTGCCTACCTGCTTGGGGGTGTTGTCAGGACAAGCCTCCGGCTTGAGGCCCCAGTCCCCCACTCCCTCAGCTCCTGGGACCAGCCCCCTGTCCGGGATGCTCGCTGAACTTTCCCCAGGCCCCCTCCTGCACAGGCTGGCACCAAGGCCCCATACGTTATCCTGTCCATCCTGGGCGGCTGCTTGCTATCTTTCCTGTGTAGCATTGGCACGGGAGTCCAGGGACACCCACTCCTTGCCCACAGGGCTCACAGCCCACCCCATGGGGAATGCAACATGTTCCCTGGGCCCTCAGGGACTCCATGCAAGATATGCTGTGTGGTGGGGCACGGCAGACCATGGAGGCCTCCCGTTTGCTGCCAAGTCCCCAGTTGCCACATTAGGAGGGCCCGTCCTCACATTCCCCTGGCTTGTCCTCCCCTTCTCGCTGTCTGTGGCTGGAACAGCATCGCTGTGTCTTGGAACAGATGGGTACGGGGGTGCTTCCTCACGACCTCTGTGCACGCTGCAGGAAGCCATCCCAGCCAAGGGACATGGGCCGGGGCAGGCCAGGCAGGGCTGGCGGGGCCCGGGGCCAAGCCCATGGGGACGTGTCCCTCACTCTGGGCCTTGTGTCCTGAAAGCTGAGTGGCAGGTGGCGGAAGCAGAAGCACTGGTCCACACACTGGATGGCTGGTCGGTGGTGGAAAGGATGGTGGTGCCCACCAAAACACCCGATGGAAAGCGCATCTTCGGCAAAGGAACTTTGGAGCACCTGACAGGTGGGTCCCTGTGTCCCTCCCTTCCTCCTGAAAGAAACAGAGTGACAGGTGGGCTCTCATCTGGGCCCTATAGAGGCGTCCTCATGGGAACTTGGATCACACATCGAGAAGCCCACCGTGCCTCTCTCACAATTTGCCCTGTGCCCAGTGATGCCACTGGGGCCATTCGGAGTAGGGTGGACACTGGCCACGAGACCCCCGGCCTATCTGCCCCTCCACACAGGGTGCTGGGTGTGAACTCTGTTTCCACGGACCCCCAAGGGTCTGCAGCCCCCGCTGACATCCAGCTCAAGGCACAGATCAGCAAGCTCAGCACATATGCCCAGAGGGCTGTGCACTGCCCATCGCTGTCACCCCGAGGTCTAGACCCGTTCGGTCCCTGTGGGGTTGTGCCCTTGCCCTGTGTCTGCAAGACCCACAGCCCTGCAGGTGGAGCCCAGTCCTCCCCTTCACCCCCATCCCACACACCCCACTTCCCTAACGTACGCCCAGAGAGTGGAGGCTGTCTGGTGGACCCGGCCAGCCAGAGCTCAGGGTCAGTCCCACGATGGACTGCACGGCGCACAGACATCCGACGGGACCCTTTCTCCTCCCCAGAGAAAATCAGAGGGTCGCCAGAAATCACGGCGGTCTTTCTGAATATGGAGAGGCTGGCCATGCCTACCAAGGTATGCGGGAACCCCTCTGTGTTTCCCACGCCGGTGCGCTGGGGGTGTTGGGTCAGCGTCCCCCTGGGACAGGACAGCTGAGGGTACCGGACCGCAGCCAGCGTCCCATCCGCCCCCTTCACCCGAGGTGCCGCCGCAGACGCCTTCCCTCCCTCCGTCTCCCTCTGCAGAAAGAACTGGAAGCCAGCTGGGGCGTGCCTGTGTTCGACCGATTCACGGTGGTCCTTCACATTTTCCGCTGCAACGCCCGGACTAAGGAGGCGCGGCTGCAGGTGGCACTGGCTGAGCTGCCCCTTCTCAGGTACCTGGCACACCGCCGGCTCTCGCAGGTTACCCCAGACCCTCTTCCGGCGATTGTATGTCGGACTTGACCGCCACCTGGAGCGTGGCGAGGACAGAGTGCGGGGCTGGCCACGCCCTCCCGGACAGCTGGCTTGTCAGGTGCTGTGCCCAAGCAGCATGTCTGCCAGGGCGCGTCCCCCTGGTAGGCCCATCACCCCACTGTGGGGCCCTCTGTCCGCGGTGTGACAGCCTGGGCAGGAGGGAGGACCACCTCACCTTGTTCTCTGCACCCAGAGTTCTCGTCCTCACTTCTGTGTGTTGGCACCTGCCGGGCTCGCACTGGATGGGCGCGTGTTTCCGTTCCTGTCTGCTGAGATGCCCTCTTCCCATGGCAGGTCCCACCTGAAAAGCAGCACTGCCCGCCCGGATGGACAAGGATGGGGCTCGCGCTATATCATGGGGTCAGGTAATGTGTGAGGTCTTGTCACAGGGTGCTCGGGTGGGGTGGGGGGGGGAATGTCCCAGCAGCCACCCCCAGGGAAGAGGACAACGTTGCTGAAAGATCCAGTGGGGCAAGGGCAGCATGTGGGCCTTGGGTGTGTCCTCTTCAGACAAACTGAGATATGTAGGCCGTCTCCGGTGGCAGCTGGAACAAAGGACCACAAACCAGGAGCTTAAAAACCACAGGAATCTATCCTCCCAGCTTCGGAGAGCAGAGTCTGAGATCCAGGTGCGGCAGATACTAAGATCCAGGCTGGGCAGGGAGGCTGAGATCCAGGCGGGGCAGGGAGGCTGAGATCCAGGAAGGGCAGGGCCACTGAGATCCAGAAAAGGCAGAGATGCTGAGATCCAGGCAGGACAAGGATGTTGAGATCCAGTTGGGGCAGGGCTGTGCTCTCTCCTGAGGCTCTAGGAGCTGGTCCTTCCTGCCTCTTTCAGCTTTTGGGGCTCCAGGCGTCCCTGGGCTGATCACCACGTCCCTCCCATCTCTGCGTCTGCCCTTACGTGGCTTCTCCTCTCTGTCTCCTTCCATCTTTCATGTGGACGTTTACGTTTTGATTTAGGGCCCCCCTCATCTAGGACGAGCCCATCTCAGATCCTCGACTGGTTATATGTGCCAAGACCCTATTCTGAAACGGGGTCCCGTTCACAGGTCCTGGGGGTCAGGATGTGGATGTGTCTTTAAGGGCACCTCTCGAGTCGGCTGTGGATTTCGTGGGGCTGTCCTTGCAAGGCTCCCCCTTCCTCCCGCAGCTGATCTCAGAGGGCAGAAGGCCACGGGCAGGACCACCTTCTGCTGCACAAAGCCGTCTTGCCGACGGGAAGGCCTTGAGGCAGGGGCCTCGTGGTAGAGCAGGCTAGGGGGATCCCAGTGAGAAGATCTCAGTCCGTATCCCCCACAGGGACCTCCGTGGCGCCCTTTGCTCGGACGTCTTTGCTGCCTCCTCCGCTCGCTGACGCGCGATCTCGGGCGTTTCTAGGAGAATCATTCATGCAGGTGCAACAACGCCTCTTGAAGGAAAAGGAAATGAAGATGCGGAAGGCGCTGGAGAGACTGAGGCAGAAACGGCGTCTCCTGCGGAGGCAGCGGAGGCGGCAGGAGTTCCCAGTGATCGCCGTTGTGGGGTACACCAACTGTGGTGAGAGCCCCTCCGGGCGCGAGAAGTGGGGTCCACGCTGCCCTCGCACCCCATACCCTTGCATTGGGCTCGTGTATTTGGGGAGAGTCCGTTGCAAATGCACCAAAACCGTGGCACTCAGAGGGCCGACTGAAGAGCACAGGTGGAAAGCGGGGCTGGTATCCTCAGGGGTTGTCACAGTGCCCACGGCCCACACCCTGTCAGGTCACGGGTGTGGTTGTCCAGCGCCAGACGGTGGACAGGGCTCTTGTCCCTTACCAGGGTGTTTTAAACTCAGTGATAGAAAAAAAAACCCCAAGATGTTTTTAAGCTCATTCCCGGTAGAACTGCCCATAGGAGAAGGAGAACCACCCGGGTTGCGTCTGATGAGACTTCACGGCACGTCTCGAGGTTCCGTTCACGTGTGTGCTGAGCGTGGTCGCAGGCAGGATGCTGACCCTCGGGTTTCCTTCGTGCTGAAGCCCTGGGTTCACGGGGACCCTCCCATAAAGGGAAGCACGGCGGGCTCACTTCCTCACCATGGAGACTCGTCCCGCAAGCGTGAGCCCCCCTAAGGTCCGGTCCCCGTGCGTGGCCGGAAGACCACCGTGATGCCGCCGCTCCCTGTCCTCGAGGAGCTGGCGGTCCACGTCCGAGGAGAGAGGGAACTTCCCACAAAACCTGCGACGGGACACTGGGGATACTCCTAGGTTTCACAGACCCCTGTCTGCACCACAGTTCACCGCTGTGGGAAACGCACGCGACTTCTCTGCGGCCGTGTGGGGCGGGGAATACGGGGGCTTGGTGCGTGGTGGACGGGCGTTACACGGGGGTCTCCCGGGGTCCCTGAGGCTCGGCCGGCGCGCGGGACAAGAGGAGGCGTCCGTAACCAGGCACTCCTGTCCGTCCACAGTGCCCGGTCACCCTGCGGCAGGCGGGGCTCCTCCTGCTTTACCTTCAGGTCAGGTGCCCCAGCGGCCGCCGGCCACCTCCAAAGGCGAGCCCGGGACCAGTGTGCCCCGAGCACGGGTCTGGGTCCGGACGCAGGTCCACCTGTTGGGAAGGCTGTGGGGGAACATCCTCTGGGGGCCGTCGCGGACACACAGCTCCCGACTGTCTACACCATCACACTCCATCAGCACCGTCACCCATCACAGACACCCACCCCCTAAGACACAGCACACACACCCCTACCGTCATCCCCCCCACCCCCGTCTACACAGACACCCACCCCCACACACAGTGTACCCACCCCCACTGCACCATCACCCCGTGTACGCAGACACCCACCCCCACACAGTGTGCCCGCCCCCTCTCCATCACCCCCGTCTACACAGACACCCCCCCGACACACAGTGTACCTGTCCCCACTCCATCACCCCTGTCTACACAGACACCCACCCCCACACACAGTGTGTCCACCCCCACTGCACCATCACCCCGTCTACACAGACACCCACCCTCTGACACACAGTGTACCCGCCCCCACTGCACCATCACCCCGTCTACACAGACACCCACCCCCACACACAGTGTACCCACCCCCACTCCACCACCCCCATCTACACATACACCCACCCTCTGACACACAGTGTACCTGCCCCCACCGCACTATCACCCCGTCTACACAGACACCCACCCCCACACACAGTGTACCTGCCCCCACTCCATCACCCCTGTCTACACAGACACCCACCCCCACACAGTGTGTCCACCCCCTCTCCATCACCCCCGTCTACACAGACACCCCCCCGACACACAGTGTACCTGTCCCCACTCCATCACCCCGTCTACACAGACACCCACCTGACACACAGTGTACCTGTCCCCACTCCATCACCCCTGTCTACACAGACACCCACCCCCACACAGTGTGTCCGCCCCCTCTCCATCACCCCCGTCTACACAGACACCCACCCCCACACAAAGTGTACCTGCCCCCACTCCAACACCCCTTTATAAAAATACACCCACCCCCACACAGTGTTCCTGTGCCCACTCCATCACCCCTGTCTACACAGACACCCACCCCACACAGTGTGTCCGCCCCCTCTCCATCACCCCCGTCTACACAGACACCCCCCTCAGACACACAGTGTACCTGCCCCACTCCATCACCCCTCTACACAGACACCCTCTGACACACAGTGTACCGGCCCCAGTCCACTACTACCCCCGTCTACACAGACACCCATCCCCACACAGTGTACCCGCCCCCACTCCACCATAACCCCGTCTACACATACACCCACCCCCACACAGTGTTTCCGCCCCCTCTCCTTCACCCCATCTACAGACACCCACCCCCACACACAGTGTACCTGCCCCCACTCCATCACCCCCGTCTACACAGACACCCCCCCTACAAAAAGTGTACCTGTCCCCACTTCATCACCCCGTCTACACAGACACCCACCCCCACACAGTGTGTCCGCCCCCTCTCCATCACCCCCGTCTACACAGACACCCACCCCCACACACAGTGTACCTGCCCCCACTCCATCACCCCCGTCTACACAGACACCCACCCCCACACACAGTGTACCTGCCCCCACTCCATCACCCCCGTCTACACAGACACCCCCCTCTGACACACAGTGTACCTGCCCCCAGTCCACTACTACCCCCGTCTACACAGACACCCATCCCCACACAGTGTACCCGCCCCCACTCCACCATCACCCCGTCTACACAGACACCCACCCCCACACACAGTGTACCCGCCCCCTCTCCTTCACCCCATCTACAGACACCCACCCCACACACAGTGTACCCACCCCCACTGCACCATCACCCCGTCTACACAGACACCCACCCTCTGACACACAGTGTACCTGCCCCCAGTCCACTACTACCCCCGTCTACACAGACACCCATCCCCACACAGTGTACCCGCCCCCACTCCACCATCACCCCGTCTACACAGACACCCACCCCCACACACAGTGTACCTGCCCCCACTCCATCACCCCCGTCTACACAGACACCCTCTGACACACAGTGTACCTGCCCCAGTCCACTACTACCCCCGTCTACACAGACACCCATCCCCACACAGTGTACCCGCCCCCACTCCACCATCACCCCGTCTACACAGACACCCACCCCCACACACAGTGTACCTGCCCCCACTCCATCACCCCTGTCTACACAGACACCCACCCTCTGACACACAGTGTACCTGCCCCCACTCCATTACTACCCCCGTCTACACAGACACCCACCCCCACACACAGTGTACCCGCCCCCACTGCACCATCACCCCGTCTACACAGACACCCACCCCCACACACAGTGTACCCGCCCCCATTCCAGCATCACCCCGTCTACACAGACACCCACCCTCTGACACACAGTGTACCTGCCCCCACTCCACCATCAGCCCTATGCACACAGACACCCGCCCTCTCACACAGCGCACGTTCCTACTCCATCCCCCTTGTGTCCGCCGTCCCTCTTCTGTATGCCGATACCCCTGCATCTCAGGCACACGGGGTACCCGCCTGGTCTGTGTGAACACTAATCCTGTATCACTCACGTACAAATAGGACTCCCGTGTCTACACCATTAACCCTCATCTGCCCGGGTGCCCACCCACCCCTCTCCCATTCACACATCCCCACCCTGGCTACCCCAGCGCTGTCCTGTAGGTAAGCTCTCATGCCAGGCCCTGGACCTCCTGACCCCCATGCACAACGGGGAGCAGCATCCTCTCCACCGCAAGGCATCCCAAGGGTCCTACAGAGATGAGACCTAGGAGCTCAGAGACCTCACAGACTGTGGCCACCACACGGCCAGAGGCATGTGGGTCAGAGTTGGAGCCGCCCGAGGTACAGCAGTAGACGGTGGGGCACGTGTGAGGGGGCCTGTCATGCATGTGTCCCCTGTGGCCCACCTTCCAGGAAAAACCACACTGATTAAGGCCCTGACAGGCGACGACGCCGTCCAGCCCCGGGATCAGCTGTTTGCAACACTGGACGTCACAGCTCATGCTGGGTGGCTGCCCTCCCGCATGGCTGTCATTTACATGGACACCATCGGCTTCCTCTCCCAGCTGCCCCACAGCCTGATCGAGTCCTTCTCTGCCACCCTGGAAGACGTGGCTCATTCAGTGAGTTTGGGATGATCCCAGGGGTCACGTTCCCTGAAACACCTGCATTACCTGAGGCCAGGTCCCCTCATACACAACACAACCCTGGAGACCAGTTCCCCTCACACATGACACAACAGTGGGGCTGGGTCCCCTCACACATGACTCAACCCTGGGGACTGGGTCCCCTTCAACATGACACAGCATGGGACACAGGTCCCCTCACACATGACACAACCCTGGAGACCAGTTCCCCTCACACATGACACAACAGGGGGGCTGGGTCCCCTCACACATGACTCAACCCTGGGGACTGGGTCCCCTTCAACATGACACAGCATGGGACACAGGTCCCCTCACACATGACACAACTCTGGGGACTGGGTCCCCTCACACATGACACAACAGGGGGGCTGGGTCCCCTCACACATGACTCAACCCTGGGGACTGGGTCCCCTTCAACATGACACAGCATGGGACACAGGTCCCCTCACACATGACACAACCCTGGAGACCAGTTCCCCTCACACATGACACAACAGGGGGGCTGGGTCCCCTCACACATGACTCAACCCTGGGGACTGGGTCCCCTCCAACATGACACAACAGGGGGGCTGGGTCCCCTCACACATGACACAACCCTGGGGACCGGGTCCGCTCACACATGACTCAACCCTGGGGACTGGGTCCCCTCACACATGACACAACCCAGGGACCAGATTCCCTCACTCGTGACACCACAAGGGGTCCAGAGCTTCGTACACAGCACAACCCAGGGCCTGGGTCTTCTCATTCACGACACAACCCTGAGACCGGGTTCCCTCACACGCAACACAGTCACACATGACTCAACCCTGGGGACTGGGTCCCCTTCAACATGACACAGCATGGGACACAGGTCCCCTCACACACGACACAACCCTGGAGACCAGTTCCCCTCACACATGACACAACAGGGGGGCTGGGTCCCCTCACACATGACTCAACCCTGGGGACTGGGTCCCCTTCAACATGACACAGCATGGGACACAGGTCCCCTCACACATGACACAACTCTGGGGACTGGGTCCCCTCACACATGACACAACAGGGGGGCTGGGTCCCCTCACACATGACTCAACCCTGGGGACTGGGTCCCCTCCAACATGATACAACAGGGAGGCTGGGTTCCCTCACACACGACACAACCCTGGGGACCGGGTCTCCTCACACATGACACAGCCCTGGGGCTTGGGTCCCCTCACACACAACACAGCCCTGGGGACCGGGTCTCCTCACACACGACACAGCCCTGGGGCTTGGGTCCCCTCACACACAACACAGCCCTGGGGACCGGGTCTCCTCACACACGACACAGCCCTGGGGCTTGGGGCCCGTCACACACAACGCAAGGCAGGGATCCAGTCCCATCGCTCACAGCACGGCCCTGGGGGCCAGAGCCTCTCACTCATGGCACAACGTGGGCACCAGATTGCATCATACGTGTTGCAGCGCCAGGGCCTGGGTTACCCTCCTATGCAGCACAACCCAGAGCCCAGGTCTCGCATGTGACAGCCCCTCCCCCGTCCCTCCCCCGTCCGGAAACCGGCGCCTCACTCCCCCTGACAGCGAGGCCTTCCTAGTGACGTCTTCCGAGACTGATTCCGGAAGGAGGTGGGGCCCCTCTGCAGGGAGACCTGGGGCTCCTGCCCCTTGGCCCTCGGCTCGGCCTTCGCGTGCAGCTTTGGGGTGATGGGATGCAATGGCACGTGCTGTTGGGGCATCCGCCCAAACCCCAACCTAGTGTCAGCACGAGGAAACAACCAAAGGCCCACTGAAGGGCGTCCCACAAAACGCCCACACGTGCCGAACGCGGTCAGGGTTCAGAGGAGCCAGGAGAGGTGACAGACGGGACACGTGTCCTGCCCGGCGTCCCAGGACAGAAAGGAAGACGTGTGTGACTCCGGACAGCAGCACACCGTTGTCGCCCCTCGTCCCTGGCCTGTGCTCCCGGGAACGGTGGCGGCAGCGGTCCCTGCCTCCCTGCTCGCCTTTTCCAAAACCAAATGTTGCTGGAATAAAATGCTTATCGTTTTCTTAATTTTAAGTGCCTCGAACACCTGGGAGCAAACGTTGCGGAACATAAGCGGTCCCTCTGTTTCCAGGGACACAATTACGAGCAATTCCTATTCTTTCCCGTTGTGCGTTTTCCCAGTAACATGTTGGATCCCTGCCTGCACACCATTTAAAATCAGGCAAAAGGGGTTCTTCAAGGTTCAAAGTAAGCGAGAGTCTGGAAGTTTCCCAGTGAGCGTGCAGGTGTAGAGCGGGACCCTGGGGGGTTTGAGATGCGTGAGACGCCCAGGGCCCTGGGCCAGGTGTGGGGGAGCAGCCTATCCGGAGCGGGACCCCGCACCACGGGCCCGCTGTGGTGTGAGGGAGCTCCCACCCGGGCGTGCGGTGCCCTGTCCCGCCACCCCGTCCCCACCGCGTGGCTCGTCTGCTCCTCAGGATCTGATCGTCCATGTGAGGGATGTGACCCACCCTGAGACGGAGCTGCAGAAAGCCAGCGTCCTGTCCAGCCTGCACGGCCTGTGCCTGCCCGCCCCCCTCCTGGACTCCATGCTGGAAGTTCATAACAAGACGGACCTAGTGCCCGGGTGAGTGCACCCCCGCCCCCCCACGGCCCCACGACCCCACGACCCCGGAGCCTCGTGCCCGGCGGGGGCCGGCAGGGCACCTGTGTGACGGGGGCCGTGCCGTGACTGACGAGATCAGGCTGCGTTCGTCCTCCCGGGGCGCGTCCCCCCTGCTCTCAGGAAGACAAGGGGGTCGGAGCGCCCCCCTCCCTCCCGCCTGCTGTGAAGGGCTTTTACGCGCAAGCAGTCAGAGGCCACCAGAGCGGCAATTTTGGGGTCTCCTGTTCTGAGTCCCCTCACCCCCCTCGGACCCCATATTTCCCTGCACCCTTATCACGGTTTCCGATGTGTTCCCGTCCGACATCCTGACACACATGGAGGTGGGCCCGGCGGGAGCTCCGGGGCCCGGCGTCCCTGGGGGACCCTCACTCCATCTCTCCGAGGCTGAGCCGAATCTGGGGCTGCCCCCGTCCAGGTATAGCCCAGCGGAACCCCAGGCTGTGGCCGTGTCTGCCCTCCTGGGGCACGGGCTCCCAGAGCTGAAGGCGCGACTGGAGGACGCCGTCCTGAGAGCCACGGGGAGACAGGTCCTCACCCTGCGGGTCCGGCTGGCGGGTGCACAGCTGAGGTGCGTGGGGCTGGCCTGGCGGGGGAGGGGGCCGTGGCCGTGGCCGTGCAGGGGGTGCAGGTGCGGGAAAGGCCACGGAACGGGCCCGGCACCAGCACGCAGAGGAGCCGTGCGGTTTCTGAGGTCGCCCACTGCGAACCTGGGTTCATCAGGCCACGTGTGGGGCCAGCCAGCTCTTGGTGGGCCACCGGCAGTGACGACAAGGCCGCGGGCGGGCCCGGGCTGGAACTCTCTGGGTAGAGTACCTTCCGCGCACACGTCCTTACGCGGCGCTGCCCTCACGCACACCCTCAGCTGGCTGCATCAGGAGGCCACCGTGCAGGACGTGGACGTGATTCCCGAGGCCGGTGTGGCCAACGTCACCGTGGTCATCAGCAAGTCCGCCTACGGCAAGTTCAGGAAGCTCTTCCCCGAGTGAATGGACATCGCGTCCGCCGCCATCTCTGGGCCTCTTGCCCGCCCCCTCCCTGGCCGCTCTGGGAGGAAAGGCCGGCGGCTGGAAGTCAGGGGTCGGCTTGCCGGTCGACTGAGCGGCTCCGGCTGCTGGCGGACCGCGTGTGCCTCGTGAGAGCGGATGTGCCTCCCGCAGGGTTCCGGCCGCAGGACGCTGTCTCTCTGCCGCTTCGACGCGTGGGCCACCCTGCGGGAGGACGTCCCGCCCATGGCGGCCAGGAGGGGGCCGATGGCGGCTTCCCCGTCCGCCGCCGTGTGTCACAGACTCAGTAGCCAGGCCTCGCTGTTCCCCACGGAGCGCCCTGGACGTCCTGACGGTCTCCCGGCGGCCCGGAAGCCTCTCGGCACGGGTCGTGGGAAAACACGGCGCGTCCTTGAATCAGCACGAATCGGGGATGCTCCGCGCTCACCGGCAGCCGGCTGGGCCGGGGGCGAGGCCGAGGGAGGACGCCTTCCCCACAGCCTCTCAGGGACTGGGGCTGTCTTCACCGAAGGTCCTGGGACACAGGACAGGACGCCGGTCCCCCCGCTGTTAGAGACGTCCGCAGACATTGCAGGGGGGCCCTCGAGCCCGGCGCTGTTCCCCGTTCTCTGGAGCGAACGGTGACGTGAGTGGCCACCGTTGCCGCCCAGGACGGTGTCTGGCTTGGTTCCCCCTTCGATGTGTGTTCACCCTAATAGTGGTGTTGTGGGAGTGATTCCAGATTTCGGAACTCGGGGATTAAGGAAAAAACACCTGTGGCCTGCCTGGGGGTCTGCGGGGGGAGGGGGCTTTCCTGCGGACGGGGGAGCGTTCTCCTCACTCGGGCGTGAGACGAGAAGACAGGTCGGGGAAGCAGGTTGTCGCAGTGCTGGCGCGGAAGACGGAGGGGCCGCCGGCCGTTGGAGACAGCGGGGAGTACGGGGAGCGTGGAAGCTGGGTCCCCACCCGGAGGCCCCAGCCCCTGACGTGGGCCCCGTGAGACCCACGTCAGCGTGCCCGCTTGCGGAACCGTGAGGAGAATACACCTGTGTGCTCTGAAGCCAGCACGTGTGGTCATCTGTCCGGCGGCTCCAGGACGCTCGCACGGGCGGGGTCCTGCGGTATGGACGGGCGGGACCGGACGACAGCGCCCTGCGTGCTGGCGGTGTGCTGGGACGGCCTCTCTCGTTCTTCCCACGGGAGCCCCGAGGGCTGAGTGTGCGGCTGAGATGAGGTCCCGTGGTGCGGTCGGGACCGCAGTGGACAGGGTGGTGTGAGGGTCCTGCACGGCATCCTCTGGGCTGGTGAGGCAGATGGGGGGAGCACGAGGTCCCCCAGCACTGGCCAGGGTGGTGGACGGGGAGGGCACGCCGGCGTACCGTCCTGGCTGGCCCCGTGGCTGGGGTGGGCTGCAGGACAGCCCAGGTGTGCTTGGGGCATCAGGACAGCTGCTGCCCTTGGACGGCTGACCAGTTGAGACCCGCCCGGCTTTCTGCTTTACTTGGCTCAGCCGCTGGGGCGTTGGGTGCTACGGGTCTCTGAAGAGACCCTGTGGGGGCAGCAAAGCTCCTGCATGGGCCACCCCAGCTCCCAAGGCGCCGCCCAGTCCACGTGCCCCTAGGAGTGTGCCCCGCTCTACCCCGACCCCCCTCGGCCATGCGTTCTGCCCGGGTCCTATGTCGGGGGCGCCCACGTACCTCCAGACCCCCTTCTGGGCTCTGGCCGCTCCATCCCAGTTCCTCCCTGTGCAGGAGACGGAAGGAAGGGTGCGCATGGGGTCAGCCCTCGCTCCCTCACTCTCCTCCTGGCGTACCCGCCCCCGCCTGGTGTCCCTGCCCCAAGGCCTGGAGACTGCACGGTCCTGACATCCGCTGTGGATGCTTAGTGAACGGGGGCGTGAGGGGCTGGGGCTCTAGGGGGCCTGGGAGGGAGCGTCGGAGGGTGGGGGGCTCCAGGGGGCCTGGGAGGGAGCGTCGGGGGGTCGGGGGGCTCCCGGGGGCCTGGGAGGGAGCGCTGGGTCGGGGCTCCCGGGGGCCTGGGAGGGAGCGTCGGGGGTCGGGGCTCCCGGGGCCTGGGAGGAGCGTCGGGGTGGGGGGCTCTCGGGGGCCTGGGTGGGTGCGTCGGTGGGTGGGGGGCTCCAGGGGGCCTGGGTGGGAGCGTCGGGGGGTCGGGGGGCTCCCGGGGGCCTGGGAGGGAGCGTCGGGGGGTCGGGGGGCTCCCGGGGGCCTGGGAGGAGCGTCGGTGGGGGGGGGGCCCCTGGGGGCCTGGTTGGGCGCGCCGGGGGGGCGGGGGGCTCCCGGGGGCCTGGGAGGGAGCGTCGGGGGGTCGGGGGGCTCCCGGGGGCCTGGGAGGGAGCGTCGGAGGGTCGGGGGGCTTCCAGGGGCCTGGGAGGGAGCGTCGGGGGGTCGAGGGGCTCCGGGGGCCTGGGAGGGTGCGTCGGAGGGTGGGGGGGCTCCGGGGGCCTGGGAGGGAGCGTCGGAGGGTCGGGGGGCTTCCGGGGGCCTGGGAGCGTGCGTTGGAGGGTCGGGGGGCTTCCAGGGGCCTGGGAGGGAGGGGCGGGGTCCGGGTTCTGGGAGGAAGATTCAGGGGGCTCCGAGGGCCTGGAAGGGAGGGTCGGGGGGCTTCCGGGGTCTGGGAGGGAGATTCAGGGGGCTCCGAGGGCCTGGAAAGGAGGGTCGGGGGCTTCCGGGGCCTGGGAGGGAGGGCCACAGGGTTTGGGGAGAACAGAGAGAGGGTGTGAGGCTCCCACTGGGGGATCCCCAGAGCACGGAGTTCTGTCCGGCCCCGTGGCGTCGGGGGCAACCTGCAGGGCTCCCCGAGGGTCTTCTGGATGGCCAACGTGGCCCGGAAGTCACGGGGTCCGCTCACCAAACGTAGAACCAGATCTGGAAAAGGCCTGGTTTTACCCTGAAGAGAACACATTCCAACCCAGATTAAAGCGTCATTGTTGAAGACGGTACCCTAAGAAGGCAGAATGCCTTGGGCTCATGTGTCGTAGGAGGAATGTTCCAGAACACGATACACCAGGAACTCCCGGAGCCCCTGTTTGTAGGGAAGAGAAATAAGAAAGGACTGGGGTTCACCGTTTGGCTGAGAATGAAACCGCCAGCTTCGTAAACCTCACGTGCGAAGGACAGACTCCTGCAACCTTTGGGGTCATGAAGTTCGAGCCCTGGGTCCTGGGAAATAGCGAAGCCTCCGGCACCAGGCCTGACCGCCCGTGGAGGGCAGTAGGTGGGTCTCACCCGGACCCCGGGGTTTTACCTCGCGGAGGTCAACCGCGTACTCCCCTCTCCCAAGACTAGGGCGAGGGCCCCTGGGGTTGCAGGGAAAACCCAGGCACCTGCACAAAGCCCTGGGGCTTCCGTGGGGTAGGAAGACGGGAGAGCGCGCCGGCCGGCTGTCCACCGTGAAACGCGGTGGCGGGCTCTGGGCGACAGGCCCGCTGGGACGGCGGGAAATCGGGCACGCCTCGCCCCACCGCGGTCCCCAGAGCCAGAGCGTCCTACGATGAGAAGCCGGGCCGGGGCCGCGGCACCACCTTCCCAGCAGCATCCGCTCACCTCCCGTCCCCGCGTCCGCCTCTGGGGATCTGGCAATGCTGCCGACCCTGTCGTCGTGACGGTATTTGTTGCGTGGCCTGTGGCCCGCGGTGAGGGCCCCCGACAGCTCTGGCAGCGGCTGGCGTTTTTAACCAATAACGTATGTTTGAACGCAGGCACGCAGACACCTTTTGCAGGGATCGCGGGATCGCACGCCTCACAGACGGCCGCGTAAACGTCACGTGCACGGGCACGGGAAAGCAAGCGACTCATCTGACTCGCTTTATTGGGATTTTGCTCGAATAAAGCCCGCCCCGCGTCCAAGGAGCGGGCGAGTCGGTTCAGCCTGTGAGCTCCGGGCGCTCCCCCATCGGTGCGATGTGTGAGCGATGGACGGGGCGCTTCTCTCCCGTGGAAGACGCGTGCTCCCACGTCCGCCGTTGGTGTGCGGGAATCCGCAGGCCGGGACAGGGGTCGTCTCACCGCCGTCCGCAAGGCCCCAAACGTAGAGCCTCGGGACGGAGAAACAAGAAACTATAGGGAACGTCCTCATCGCGTGGCGCCGCGGAAACAGATGGGCCTTGAGAAACCATGGAACGGGGCTACGGGAACCGTGACAAATGCCGAGCGCGGCTCTGGGAGACGGGAACACTGACAGGCGCCGAAACCAGAGACGGGACCAGGAAGCTCAATTTCGGGGACGGTTGAGGGCAGCCTCCCAGCGGGGCGGACGCACTGCGCAGTGCGAGGGGTCTGGGGACCGTGGGCAGGAGGTCGGGACCGGACCAGGCTGGCTGGACCGTGGGCAGGAGGTCGGGACAGCCCAGGCTGGCTGCTCCGGGGGCTGGTTGTGAGGACGAGGACGCCGCGGCAGCCCCCGGCGTGGGCCCGGCTGCCGGTCACACCCGTGTCCCCATCCCGCCACGACGACGGTGCTACGGGAGGCCTCTGGGAAGGGGGAGGGACAGTCCTACCCAACAGACACGGCGTGACGAGGCTTCACGCAGCTGCTGGAGGCCATGAGGACGTCCTCCTGCTGCCCTCGAGGCCCCAGGGGAAGGGACGCCCCACGGCGGCCACGGCCCCACCCGGGCTGAACCTCGGGGAGCAGACCCTGGGTTCCGGGCCGTCCGTCCTCTCAGTTGAGAGCACACAACACCGTGGACCGCGAGCGTGTTCCGTGAATCCGCCCAGGAACGCCGAAGACCTGTGAGGCCCGGGGCCACCCCCGGGGACGCCCTGACGTCAGGGGGAGGCAGGGAGCCCGGCCCGGGTCCACGCTATCCGCCCGCACTCCACGGGAGCTGCAGAAGGGGTCAGCATCGAACCAGCTTCTCGTTGAGTCTTATGACGTCGCCCACGAACGTGTCCGCCCCGATGAAGTCGCCCGCGATGATGTTGGTGCAGTGAGCGCCCGGCCCCGGGCACTGCTCCCGGACCCACGCACGGAGGTACGGCAGGCTGGGGAGCGTCATCTTCCTGAGGGACTCGGTCGGGTGCCTGAGGACGTACGCCAGGTTCTCCGTCAGGTTGATGCCCGCCACGAAGAGCCCGCCTGAAACAGGAGGGAGAGAAGGTACGCGGGGTTGCGGATGCCCGCCTCATGCCCCGCCGGCCCACCCCCTTCCCCTCCCACTTGTCGTCACCAGAGCTGGAGAGTTCCAGCGGCAGAAGGACACACGTGTCAGTGTCAGCGCACTGCTCCTGTCACCCAAGAGTGGACGGAAGCACCTCCCAGAGACGTCCACGGCCCGACCCCCACGTGGTGCACGGAACCATGTGCCAGAGACATCCACGTCCTGACCCCCATGTGGCGGATGGAATCACCTCCCAGAGACATCCACGGCCCGACCCCCACGTGGTGTATAGAACCACGTCCCCAGAGACGTCCACGTCCCAACCCCCAGGTGGTGGACAGAATAACGTCCCCAAAGGCGTCCATGTCCCCACAACCTCTGTGTGGTGGATGGAGTAACATCTCAGAGTCCACGGAGCCACGTGAGCCCTCAGAGCCGTGGGAACAGTTGGAGCCACGTGAGAGCTGGAGCCCCATATGGGCCCGGAGCCACGTGAGTGGCGGGAGCGTGGGAGGTCCACGGAGGGCCGCAGCAGAGGGGCCCCCTTACACGTTCCCACTCATGTCGGCATGGGGGGGACCCTGCAGCTCGGCTCCCCATCCCATGCTGGCCGCCCAGGAGGGGTCCACGCCGAGAACCCTGTCGCCTCTGGGAGGGGGACTCCACGTAGCCATTGTACAAAGGAAGCACCAAACCAAAGTGAGATGGGAAACCGGACAAAGACGGAGGGACAGGGATGCAGTCACAGAGACGGACAGACAGGTCAGATAGGGGGAGGCAGAGAGAGCGGACACGCAGCTGTGGGTCGTGGGCGTTCCTCAGCCTTGTCCTCAAATAAAGCAACCACGCCCCCACTACACAGGGCGGCTGGAGGGTCCACCAGCCCATGCCCGTACCCCAGCAAGCGCCCGCTATACGGACGGTCAGCAGCCCCCAGCCACTCTGTCCTGGCTCTTTTGCACTAAAGCGTGCACAGTGCGTCTGTGTGTGAGCATGGCACGCTGCATGGGGTGCATGTCGGTCCCACGGTGGTGCAGGATGGCGGAGCCACACCTGCACAGCAGAGCCATCGGCAGCCTGTGGACACAACACACACCTCGGTATTGACACCACATGTGTGCACATGCATGCACACACGCGTCATGAGGAAGTGTGTGCACGTCTGTATGTATGCACTTGTCCACACCCACATGCACACACACGTGTGCACATAACCACACGTTTACCCATGTGCATGTATCTACATTTGCACACATACACGTGTATGCACACCCACACACATGCATCCATGTTCATGTGCGTCTGCATCTGTGTGCATACACACCTCTGTCCACACGTGTGTGCGTCCATGTTATTCACATATCTGGATCCGTGTGCATCCATACACATTTGCATGCGTGTGCACACGCCCACACACATTTACACGCACCCATACGCATGTGTGTGTCATGCACTTATCTGCATCTCTGTACACATGCACACATGTGAGCGCACTCACTGCAGTGTGTCCATGTTATGCACATATCTGCATCCATGTACACACAAGTGCACATACACATGCGTGTGCACACCCACAGGCATGAGTACCCGTGTTATCCACATATGTACCTCCGTGTACATGCATGCCCATATACACGTGTGCACACACCCACACCCGTGTATCTATGTTATGCACACACAGAAAAGAGACGACTTCTAGACTTCTTTCCTGAGAGCCAGAAGCAACTCAGTGTGTGACCTGGCTGCAGGGCGGGGTCCCATGAGTGGACAGGACGTGCTCACCTGGGCGGCCACAGCTCTTCATGCGCTCCAGGTAGTGGATGAGCTCCTGGGGTTTCACCTGGTCGCCCCACCAGTAGGGGATCCCAGGCCACAGCTCCGCGTGCCGGCTCACAACACTGTCCTCCTCGTACGACAGAATGACCTGCTGGCCGCGTGACCACATCTGGTTCAGTGTCGGCACCTCCTAGAGGGGAGGGGGATGGCGCTGAGAGACGCTGATGGTGGGGGATCCGGGTTCTGAGTGACGCTGATGGTGGGGGACCGGGGTGTCAGAGAGACAGTGGTGCTGGGGGACCGGGGTGTCAGAGAGACGGTGGTGCTGGGGGACCGGGGTGTCAGAGAGACATTGGTGCTGGGGGACCGGGGTGTCAGAGAGACAGTGGTGCTGGGGGACCGGGGTGTCTGAGAGACAGTGGTGCTGGGGGACCGGGGTGTCTGAGAGACGGTGGTGCTGGGGGACCGGGGTGTCAGAGAGACGGTGGTGCTGGGGGACCGGGGTGTCAGAGAGACGGTGGTGCTGGGGGACCGGGGTGTCAGAGACAGTGGTGCTGGGGGACCGGGGTGTCAGAGAGACGGTGGTGCTGGGGGACCGGGGTGTCAGAGAGACGGTGGTGCTGGGGGACCGGGGTGTCAGAGAGACGGTGGTGCTGGGGGACCGGGGTGTCAGAGAGACGGTGGTGCTGGGGGACCGGGGTGTCAGAGAGACGGTGGTGCTGGGGGACCGGGGTGTCTGAGAGACGGTGGTGCTGGGGGACCGGGGTGTCAGAGAGACGGTGGTGCTGGGGGACCGGGGTGTCAGAGAGACAGTGGTGCTGGGGGACCCGGGGGTCTGAGAGACAGTGGTGCTGGGGGATCAACAGTGCTGAGTGTGACCTGAGGTGCAAAGGAAGTGGCCCTCCTGTGCTCGGGCAGCATGGGGGCCCCCGGCAGGCTGCTCTCTGCATGGGACGAGCAGGGTCTTTCTCCTCTCAGGACATCTGGAGGACCAGAGCCTCAGGCCGCACCAGACTTCTCCCAGAATCATGCACAGCAGATCCAGCAGGTAAGCCTACCCTCCCAATCCCGGCCCACCGCCCCGGCCCCAGGGGCCGTCCTCACCCCTCGCGGACACAGCATGTCCCCAAAGATGTTCCTGATGCAGGCCACCAGGTACTCGTGCAGGCCGTCCGTCATGCCCTCGAAGTCCCTGCAGGCCAGGATGACAACCTCCCGGGGGTGGCTCTCCAGCCACTCAGAGATCTCCGTGAGCGTGTCCTGCGCAGGGGAGAGAGCAACTGGTTCACACCGTACGGAGGGAGGCCGGGGCGCTGGAGGACGCTCCTGCGGGTCCAAGGGGCTTCTCCGGACAGAGCTCACTGGACAAAGGGGCTGGGTCCCTCACGAACGCAGACGTGCGGCAGACAGTTAGGCCACCACCCCATTGCTCTGGGGGCAGAAGCATACGCGTGGGTGTGCTTGTGCACGTGTGTGCATGTGTGTGAGTGCGTGTCTGTGTGCTCACTTGGAGGGCACCGAGGTGTGATGTCTGCAAGTGCCAGGGGGCCCGCCTAGGCCAGCCAGTGGCCCGTGGAACAATGTCCCCTGATGGTGTCTCCTGACCACACTCACTCTGGAGGGCTTGCCGCGGGGGACGGGCTGCCCAAGCAGGGGTGACGCCGGACGGTCGGGCGTCCTACTTAGACTCGGAACCCCTTGTGTCGCGGCCAGAGGAGATGGAAGACACCGCGAACCAAAGGCGGGCAGACACGGGCTCCACTTTGGCAAACTCCCAGATGCACTAGAGGACCCCAGAGTCTGGGCGCAAGCTCAGAAAGGCGCCCCGGCCACGAGTCCCGGAGGCCGGCTTTCTCCCGCGTGCCGGGGTCACAGGTGTGCCCCACGGCGGAAGCTGTCTCCACCGAGCCCGCATACCTCCACCGGCGCCCTCGTGTACGCCCCACCGAGCCCCCATACGTCTACCAGTGCCCTCATGTACCCCCCACGCGCCCCCGCACCTCCACCAGCGCCGTCGTGTACACCATGTGCACAAAGTGCAAGTTCTTCTCGGAGCCGTCATGCATGTGTGCGATCCGCAGGTCCAGGTACCGCACGCCCTCATCTAGCTGCTCCGTGACACCCAGCACCTGCGGACAAACAGCCATCGTCACCGCCAGGGACTGCGTGGTCTCCGCCTCGGCCCATGGCCTGCGACCCGGGCTCAGGGTGGCGTTGGAGCAGCCCAGCCGTGAGCCACGCTGTTGGATATCCCGTCAGTAGGTGTTGGTGCCTGCCGGGGCTCGGGAAGCCACGGGGGCCCTGCCTTTGGGGACGTGCTTTCCTGGAGACACTGGCCATGGAGAGTCACGGAGGGAGGCTGGCTTCCAGACATCCCGCGGGGTCCTGCTTCCCTCCCTTCCCAGGCTGTCGTCAGGAAGGAAGCCTCTGTGGCCTCAGTAGCACTGGGCTGGCTCCGTGAGCCCCACCTGGACACTCAGGGTGGGGTGTGGGTCAGGATGCAACGTGGCGGGGCATCCGCTCCAGTGGCCACTGTCGTGCACCCCACCGACAGCAGCAAGAAAGGCAAGAAGGAATCCACGGACGGTCAAGGGAAGAAAAGGCTGTCCCCTTCCTGGCAATGTCATATGGGAAAAGGCACGAATTTCCACGGAAATAACATTTACGTCCTGGGTGGCCCTGCAGGGAACTTGCGTTTCTCCTGCTAGTCCCCCCAGCTGACCGATCGGGAAACTGAGGTTGGGGAGACCACACAGAGGCCTGTGTGCACGCTGGACCCAGCCAGGTGGGGCCCCACACCGCAGCCCCAGGCCACCTCCATGCACAACCACCCGGGAGGGACCTGGGTGCTTGGGGTGGGGCCTTGCTCAGAGACCCCGACTTCTCAGGAGGCCCAGAGTCTGGGCAGGGGAATTCTGCCGTGCCTGCGACTCCCAGGGGACGGGCCAGTCCTCCCGCGGGGACCCCCGGGTCTCCCAGCCGCTGTGCCCAGGCTTATGATCCCACTGCCGTCTCAGGGGATGTGCTGGCTGCAGGGAACTGAGGAAACAGACCGTTGTCTCCCCAAAATATCCCTTCAGGCACTTGAGCTGTATTTGTAGACAGTAACTAGGGGCTCCTTGTCGTAATGTTTGCAAAGCAGCAAACTCTGGAGAGGACAACAACGTGTCCTCCAACGTGTCAGGAGACACAACCGGCCAGCCTCGGGGCAGAGAGGCCCCTTAGGAGCACCGAGCAGCCCTCCTCCCCGTTTGCCCCTCCGTGTCTGAGCCCCAGAAGTTAGATCATGCCCCCTCCCCCGTCCTGTCTTCCCGAGGATGCTCGGCTCTATGGTCATGGGACGTTCTGTGCCACGTCACCCGCTGTGTGCACACTTCCGAGCGTGGGGATGCGCCATGACAGGGTCCACTGACCCCCTAAGCCTGCTGCCGCTGTGCAAGCGCGGCTGGTTATGTCCTGCATGGGACTGCCTGAAGGACCTTGCGCTTTTAACAGCGTCCCCCCCACAGCACACCGTAGACGTCCTCATAGCCCACCCCGTAGCCGGTCCCCGGCACCGAGGGACCCCAGGACCAAGGAACTCCGGCACCGAGGGATCCCGGCACTGAGGGACCCTGGCACTATGGCCCCAGCCCCGAGGGACCTGGGCACCAAGGGGCTCCCTGGTTGCAGTGACCCCGCTCACCCGCCTCCAGGGAGAAGGCCTCTCCCCTCGGCCGGGGAGGCCCCTGAAGATCCAGTCAGGAATGTGGTTTTTCCACCTTCCAGACCCAGACCCACAGGCGGGAAGGGTTAATAGTCCTTGGGACTGAGGTTCCCAGAGCCCAGCAATGACAAAGGTCAGAGCCTGGGGGGGCGGGGGGGGGCTACTCTGGAGCAGGAGAGCCTGGAACCAAAAACACAGACCCCTGAGCCCCGCCCCAGGTGGAGTGAGGGCTGCGCTGCTCTCCGGGTGGGCGCCCCGCCCTGCCGTCCCCGCCCGCCCTGCTGTCCCCCTGCCGTCCCCGCCCGCCCTGCCGTCCCCCTGCCGTCCCCACTCGCCCTGCCCTCCCCGCCCGCCCTGCCGTCCACACCCGCCCTGCCGTCCCCCTGCCGTCCCCACTCGCCCTGCCCTCCCCGCCAGCCCTGCCGTCCCCGCCCACCCTGCCATCCACACCCGCCCTGCCGTCCACACCCGCCCTGCTGTCCACACCTGCTCTGCCGTCCACACCCGGGCGCCCCCCCCCGCCCCCCTCCGTCACGGCCACACCCCTCCGCGCTTGCTGGCTGAGGCTCTGCTGGTGTCACCCCAAAGCCAGCTGCCTGTACCCCAAGAGGACAGACTGGGTCACCCTGATCTCCAGCGCGTCCCCCCAGCACGAGGACGCCCCAGGTCACCCTCACCTTCCTCTGCACCCCTCCCCCGTGAGGAGACCCCAGGAGACAAAGGCTGGACAGGGACGGTGGAGCCAACCCTAAATCCAGAGGACAGGCTGACTGAGGGACACGACACCCTCTCCCTGCCTGTCCCTGCACAGTGCAGCTTCAGGCCTTTCCCCGCACACCCCCCCTGCCCCCCCCACACCCCTCCCTGCCTTCCCTCCCCGCACACACCCCTCCCTGCCTGTCCCCCCATGCACACACCCCTCCCTGCCTTCCTCCCCACCTCCCCCCCCCCGCACACACCCCTCCCTGCCTCCCCCCCCACACACCCCTCCCTGCCTCCGCCCCCCTGCACACACCCCTCCCTGCCTTCCCCTCCCCCCGCACACACCCCTCCCTGCCTCCCCCCCCCACCGCACACACCCCTCCCTGCCTTCCCCCCCTGCACACACCCCTCCCTGCCTCCGCCCCCTGCACACACCCCTCCCTGCCTTCCCCCCCCAACCCCCGGCATTCCCTACAGAAACTGGCCGTTGCCATTCTGTGTCATCCTTTTCACAGGTGTGCAAATCTCCAAACAGACCCCGGGACACCCGCACAGCTCGGGGGTGTTTCCCAGGACTGAGGGCTCTTCGAGGTCACCTGGAGGCAGAGGATGCCGGCCTCCCGCCCCGTCCACCTCCCACACTGCGGACCCCCTGGTCTTCGCCACTGGGCTGTGGGGTCCTGCAGGTTGGGCGTGTCTGCTGGGCGGGTCCGCGGTCCAGTTTCCAGTCCACTCCCCCCACTCCCAGGGCTCAGGGCACCTCGCTGCCGGGAGGCCGCGCGTCCGCCGCGGCTGACCAGTACCTGGGTGGTGGACCACCGGAGCACCGCGGGGCGGGTGACGCAGGGCAGGGCCTTGTCCAGGAGCTGCAGCAGCCGGGACTGGGCCTGGGCGACGGGCGATTTCCTGTTCAGGCAGTAGGTCATGGTGTCGTGGCTTCCTGCAAGCAGACACCGGGGGACATGGCACGCGGGGCCTCCTGGGCCGTGGGCTCCGAGGGCACGTGGGGAGCACGCAGCGTCGGGCGTGACCGGTCGTCGCCCGAGATGCACGCCCACCGGATGGCTGCAGAGTGCGCGGAGCGCCATCCACACCCAAGGGACCCCGATCCAGGGGCAGGGGTCCTCGTACGAGACAGAGGAGCGGAAACAGACGCAGAGGACGCGCACCGGGCCCCCAGGCACCTCCCTGCTGGGGACCCCAGACATCACCGTGGGGACAGCCCTGTGCAAAGTGGGTTGTCTCCCCGCAGAGCCCGGATGTGCTCCTGACTCCCGGAGGTGTCCACACCAAGAAACGTTAAGGCTTCCCAGAAACCTCTGTAAAGCAGAGTAAGAAAGGGGGACTTTTTCTACGAGGTGCTAATGGACGTGTGGTATATAGGAATGAGCTCTGGAAAGCAACAAACCTAGCACAGTCGGTCAGACACGCTGTTGGGGACCCACTGGACAACGGATCGCAATCCTGTGTTCAGAGAGAGACGCGATCAGACCACCTTCAGTTTCTATAAGGAGGCGTCCCGATCAGGGGACGCGCGGGTCCAGCCGGCACGCGGCTAACAGCGCAAATCAGGCCATATTCCCGTGTCCTGTGTCCCGTCCACAGTATCCCTGGATGTTGGCAGATTTTCGTGCACAATGAAAGCACGGAGTTCTGTTGGGACACGTGGACACGATCCCCAGTGGGAAAGTTATGAGGAACACAGGATCAGAAACGGCGGAATGTCCCCAAGCTGCACTAACATCCCCAACACATTCCCAAGACGCGTTTGTCCAAATGCCCACACGGTAGGCAGAACGTGATCCTCCAAGAGGTTCCCCCCAAAGCCCCTGGAGGGGGGACGTGTCATCCCACACGGCAGAAGGTAATTTGCAGACCAGTTTCGGGTGTCGAGTGGGAGATCTTCTTGGATGACTTGGTGGCCCGATCTTGCCTCAAGGGACCTTATAACAGGGAGATGGGGTCAGAGTCAGAGGACGGTAGCAGAAGGGATGTTGCAGGCTTCGAAGTGGAGGAAGGGGCCTTGCGAAGCCGGACACAGCAGAGAAACGGTGTCTCCCGGGAGCCTCTGGAAGGAGCTGGCCCTACAGGCACTCAGAGGTCAGAACGTGCCCAGTTCCGGGCCCCAGAGCTGTGAGGTCACAGCCATGTGTGAGAAGGAACCACCCAGGTCATGGTCCTTCGTTCAAGGAGCCCGGGGACACTCCCACAGCCACCCGACCACAGTGCTTTCGGGACTGGGAGCTCCTCCCCAGCGGCGCTGGGCCGTCCCCTGCCCCTCACAGCTGTGGCACCCCCACATCTGCCCGCTAAGGGAGCCGTCCAGCCCACGCCTTCCGCGGAGGCCACGTGTCCTGGGGGCGCCCAGGGCGTGGAACGGCAGGACGGGCACACCTCTGGCCCTTGGTCCGTGCTCCTCCCGGAATGACTCCCTGCTGATCCCCTGGACACCGACCCCCAAACCGCATCTCGACTGCCCACAGAGCACTTGGGACCCACAGAAAACACTCCCCCACCAGGAAAACAGCACCCCCGCAGGGGGAGGGAGACCCCAGGGACTCGGGTCAGCAGGAAGTACACGCAGGGACACAGCTGTCCTCCAGCGTGTTGGTGAGCCGGGTTAGGGTTAGCTTCTCCGTCTCCTCTTCTGGGTCTTACGAGGATGCTGGATTCAGGACCAGCCCGATCCAGGATGAGCTCATCTCACAGCCTTCCCTTCATCACACCTGCCAAGACCCCATTTGCACAAAAGGCCCCATTCCAGGACTCGTGGCAGGCGGACATGAATTTCCGGGGCACCGGCCAGTGCCTACAACTGGATGTGTGCAGGGACACAGCCTGACCCCCAGGGGCTCCCTCGTCTGTGAAGTCACTCAAGCCAGGGACTCTGGCCACCGTGGGAGTCCCGGTGACGGGACAACAGGCAGCCCTCGGGGAGATACGCAGACTGTCCTTGCCCCATCCACATGAACCAGATAAACTGCGTATGCATGTTCCTTAAAAAGTCATAAATGCCAGGGGGCACCTGGGTAGTCAGTTGGTTAAGCATCAGCCTTCATTTTGAGCTCAGAGCATGATCTCGGGATCCTGAGACCGAGCCCCACAACAGGCTCTGAGCTCAGCTTGGGATTCTCTCCCTCTGCCTCTCCCCAATCCCCCACTGGCACTTCCTCTCAAATTAGTACATCTTTTTTAAAGAAAGAAGTCGTACAATTCCCGAAGAAAACCACAGGTACATATGAAACTATGGAAAAACATCAAAAACTGCGAAAATCCACCCAGCTGAGAAATCCACCGCTTTCGAGGAAGGAATTCCTGATACCACATGGACGTGGCCGCGGAGACACACGGTGGGATCCAACACGCTTCTTTTGCACAAACACAGAAGACTGGCAACGCCCACGTGCTCATCAGTGCAGAGCTGCGGCCACGGCTCCCACTGCCCCCGGAGCCCCAAGGGCCCCGGCGGAACCCAGCAGGCCTGACTCAGGGCCGCCAGGTCATTGGATCACACGGTTCCCAACGTGCTCAGTGTGATCTCTTTGTGGGTCGGACCCACTTTGGACCCTCAAGGCTCCAAATGCAAGAGACACTCAGCGCACGGCGGATGGGGAGTGGTGAAGGCACCGTGAGAAACCAGCGGGTTCGCTATGCGGAGGGACAGACCAGCAGGGACGCTTTACCCCGAATCCCTATGCTGTCATGTAGCCACACTCCCCTGGGGTCTGCACGTGCCTGCTGGGCTGCGTTAGAGAAGAAAAAGGGAGAACACTCACGCAGTGCATGTCTGTGTATGTGTGTGCCTTATTGTGTGTGCATGTATACATTTGTACCTGTATTGTGTACATGTGTGGCAAGTTCATGCACACATCTGTACCTGTACCGTCTGTGTGTCCATGCCTCCCTGTATTGTGTGCCTGTCTGTGCAAGTTCACGCACACATCTGTACCTGTACCATATCAATGTGTGTGCATGCCTACCTGTATTGTCTATGTGCGTGTGCAGGTCCATTCACACATTTGTACCCGTACCGTATACGTGTGCACACCTGCCTGTCTTGTGTGCATGCATGTGCAAGTTCACGCACACATCTGTACCTGTGCCATATCAATGCGTGTGCATGCCTGCCCGTATTGTGTGCATGTGTGTGCAAGTTCACACACATCTGTACCTGTAACGTGTGTGTGTGCACGCCTGCCTGTCTTGTGTGCATGTGTGTGCAAGTTCATACACACATCTGTACCTGTACCGTATGTGTGTGTGCATGCCTGCCTGTCTGTGTGCATGCGTGTGCAAGTTCACGCACACGTCTATACTTGTACTGTGTGTGTGTGTATTGCGTGCATGCACTGCGTGTGCACACGTGTCTGTACATGCACCATGCGGTCTCCCCACACCCGAGCCCCATCCCATGGCGGCAGCTTCCCCGCCGGGGACGCGGAGGTCCTCACCTGGGATGGAGAGCTGGTGGAGGGGCACATCCCAGAGCACGGGGCACAGTGCCGACATCCAGTCCGCATTTGTGGTGCACGGCACGCTCTGGAAGGTGCCGAAAGTGCTCACCTGTCCGCCCATCGGAGGCCACCCTGTGCGAGCTGAGGAAGGAAATGAAGTATTGCAGAGGTCAACCGAGGGGACCCACCTCCGGGCAGTGCGAAGGGGCTCACACAGCAGCCCGCAGAGTCTACGCGGTTTCCATCCTTTCGTTGCTGGCGTCTGAGGGCCCAGGTGAGCACCCCCCCCCCGCTCCCTCTGCTGGGGTGCTGGGCTCTGGTGCAAGGAAGCCAGCGCACTCCCTTACAGGCACCAGGGAGACGCCCTGGGCTAGGGGATGTTAGGGGGTCTCACGGGTCCTTAACCTACAGCCCCAGCCACGGCCTTTCAGCGTCTGCCAGCTGTGTGCCCAGCACACACAGGGCATGGTCTCCGCTCACCATCAGCAGGTGGGTGGGCTTGGGTCATCAACAGCACAGGAAAGGGAGCCCCAAGGACGTGTCCACTGTGCTCCGTGGGCCAGTGGGCAAGACCTCGCCCCTGGTCCACATCCACCTCGCCCCTGGTCCACATCCCATCCACCACAGCCCGGCCTCCTGACCGGCCACCTCCACACAGAGGGGACACCCTCGGGAACAGAGCCTTGCCCCCCAAGCCCCGAGGTGACATGTACTGGTTTCCCTGCAGGAGCCTGTCCTGGGCTGAGCTGTGTCCCCACCACCAGATTCCCATGTGGCAGCCCTCGTGTCCTCTCCCCGGGTCATGGGCTGGGTTCCAGCAGACGCACGTGAGGCGTGAGACCCGGGCCCACAGGGACCGCGCAGCGTGCCGGCCACCACGCAGGCATTCCCGACCCACCGTCTGCGAGGGACGAGTTCCCTCTGGTCTGGATGTGGCCCTTCCTCTGGCCAAGTCTCCCCCTGTCGGAGCTCTGCCAGCACAGCGGGGAGGGGGGCGGGTCAGAACTGGCCTCCCTGAAGTAACCCGCTTTGCCATAAGGACTTTGAGCTGAAGGAGACTGAGAAAAAGTCAAGACAAGAAAAACGCTCTGCCCGTCTCCTCTCTGCCTGAAACCGGCATAAACTTCCCTTCCTGAAGCCTGCTCTGTCCCCTGCACCGGCGAAGGGGGTGTTGTCTCCAGGGAGGTCTGCATGACAAGCCTCACTAAGGAACACTTACCTCCCAATCGTTTCCCCCAAACATTTACCTTCTCATAATTGACTGTCCCTATGACGCTGACCCCCTTTTCCTCTGGCCTGTCACCTCCCGCCAAATGCGTCAGCCGTTGTTGAAATGACACGTAAGCCCATAAGTCTATCTCCGTGAATCTACTTCTTTTTCGTGAAGGCCTCTGTACACGAACAGAATCAACCTTTTCTCCAGCCCATCTGTCTTTTGTCATTTTATTTATTTTATTTTGTATTTTATTTTATTTTATTTTTTGGACAAGCTCTATGCCCAACATGGGGCTCGAACTCTCAACCCTAAATTCAAGGGTAGCATGCACCCACTGAGCCAGCGAGGCACCCCCGTCTGTCATCATTTTAGTTTGCAGGTCTCAGTCACAGAACCTAAGAGTGTAGAAAAAATTTCTTTGTTGTCTACAATGCCTCTAGGACACCAAAAGCCAACACCGCTGGTTCTCATTCTGCCTCGGCAGCAACAAAGACGGGTCCTCTACCTCGTCCATAAGAGGATCCTTGACATACTCTACTGGCTCCCTGCCATCCGTCTTCACTTGTGGCCTATCCCAGAACTCTCTCAGCTCACAGCTGGTGTCAACGGTGTTCCTGCAGGAGTGAGTGTGGGACCCCAGACCTCCCGGGGCGGGAGGCTGACGTTCACGCAGCTGGCGTCCGGGCGGTCAGGAGCTGGGCTGTGCCACACACACACACACACCCCAGGAACCATTCCTTGAGGTGCCGTCCAGGCACGGATGGGCCACCACCTGCCCCGCACCCACGCAGGTGTCTGGAATGCAGGCGGATCAGGAGTTGTGTAACCCCATCCTCAGGATTCTGTAAGTGTGTGTTGGCGAACCTCACCGGGGAGTGTGGGCAGCCTGGACGGGGACACACCGCCCCTGCATCCTTGTTAGGGGAACAGAGGCTGGGGCCCTGCCTCTCCCAGCTGCCGCCCCAGGGGGCCTCTTCAAGCCCACCTGAAGCAGTGACAGGAGCCCAGCCCCATCCCAGTGGCCCCGGACAGGGGGCTCCAGTGACTCTGGGGATCTCCCAGGGACTCATTTTGCCTCCAAGGAAAATGACTCCCGGCACTTCAGACTGAAGGGGAACAGAACACACCCCCCTCCAAATGTGCTGTTTGGGTTAGGGTTGTTCCCAGCGAGGAGCACCACAGAGAAACTCCAGAACCGGGCACAAGGTCCCCTGCACAGAGGCGGTTCCCAAGCACACAGGAAATGTCCAGCTGTCCCCGCACCTGGGAGAGGGCCTGGGGGCACCTGCACCCCCATGTTGTCCTCACCGAGCTGGAGCACCTCCCGGATGAGCAAGGCTGCAGTTAGGCGAGCCCCGGGGGAGGGGATTGCACAGAACGGGGCTGAGAGCGGGTTTGCAGAGCCCAGGACCCGCCGGTGAGGTACCAGAGCCTCCCACCTGTGCGTGTGCAGGGAGGCGGCACAGCTCATTCTCGGGGTGACGGTGACAGGTGACAGGGTGAGGCTCAGGAAATAGCTCTCCGGTGAGTAAACAGACGGACACGTGGCCGGCAAACCGCCTGACATCCTGGGCCTCCTCCTCCTCACCAGGCTCCCCCAGGCTCCTTCACCAGCCCATCCCCCCTGATCTGCCTGTCCAGAGGTCCTGCCCCAGCACCCAGGGACCGGCTGTGACCCCGGGGCCAACAAGTCCTTCACCTGCCCGGCAGCGAGATCAGTGCCCAGGGCACCCGCCACCCTCAGGACCTTGGGGCCACAGCCTGTGGGGGGAGGGGTCCAGGATCCACTCTGACCCCAGCCGGTGCCCTCCCCCCGCTGGGCAGGGACATCAAGCCTGGAGTGGACACTCTGGTGGCAGGTCCTGCTGCCCCTCCAGCCGGGTCGGGAGGAAGCAACAGCCTCAGCGCAGGACCGTCAGGACCCCCTGTCCCGTGGCCCCTCATCGGAGCCCCTGGCTGGGACCGCCCGCCAGCCTGCTGTCCCCACAGCGGACCCCTGCGCTCAGCCAGGAGGCACTCACCGCCGCCGCAGTCGCTCCCCCGAGTTTCCGGCACAGTCTCCCTCCTCTCGCCGCGGACACTCCTGCCCTTCCTAAAACGCTCTCCGCCTGTCATTGGCTGCCCGGACGCCGCCCCCGGGGGAGGAGGAGGAGGAGGAGGGGCCTTCCGGACACTCAGTTCCTGCTGTGCGGGGGTGCGGGGTGCGGCGCGTGGCCCTCGGGGCGGGGACAGCAGCCTACCAGCCCCAAGTCCAGACCAGGGACCCCCAAGTCCAGACCAGGGATCCCCGAGGCCAGAGCAGGACCCCGAGGCCAGAGCAGGGATCCCCCAGGTCCAGACCAGGAACCCCCCAAGTCCAGAGCAGGACCTTTACGTGGACAGCACTGCCGCAGGGTCCACAGGTGTTCACAGCCCCAGGCTGCAGGGACCACCCCCTCACAGAGGACGGGAGGGCATCCTGAGGGCATCCTGAGTGTGACTGGGGGGTCAGTGGATGGGGGATGGGGACAGAAAGACCCTGAGCGTGACCAGGGGACACAGCAGTCAGGGGACAAGGCACTGGGATGGTCAGCAGTCGGGATCGGGAAAGGAGCACATCCTGAGAGCCTGACTGTGCTCTGGCTGTGGTCTGGACTCCCGGGGCCAGAGCAAACAAGTCTTTCGTCAGAGCCCGGATTGCCTCACAGCCCTGGGTGCCGGCGCCTCTGATCTCTGAGCACACGGGGCCGCAAAGTGACCCCGTGCTGTACTGAAGTGTCCGGCCATCCGGCCTGAGTGGCCCTTGTCCCGGCTCCGGTCAGGGGACTCGGCCTCCGTGCGTGGAGGCACATTTCCCAGGGCACGTGCACACCTGCAGACCGGCCCACTCCGACGGTGACCCCGGGTGACTGGGAGCCCAGCACGTGGGACCGTGGTCCTGTCTTACCCCGTGTGCACGCAGGGAGCGCTCCGCAAGTCTGCCGGACTGGCCGGACCGGCGCAGGACCCAGGAGGACAGGACCGACCCGTGGGGCCGGCTTGGCCCAGGGTGTGGGTGGGGCTGTCCACGGTGGCCTCCCTGCACCCGGTGCCAGGCACGCTCGGCCGTGCAGCCCCGTGGCCGCCTGTGCCGTGCGGCCAGGGGTCCCGTCCTCAGCCCAGCGGCTTCTGGTCACTGCCGTCCTCACCCCGCTCCCCTCCTCCTGCCTCTTCTGCCCCCCTCCTCTGTCCATCGAGACCCGGCGCCCGCCCACAGCCCCCTCCCTGGCCACCAGGCTCCCCTCCCCAGCCCAGGACCCCGCACAGACCCCATAAAATGGGGCTCTGGGCTCCTGAGCTCTGGTTTCCGGAAGGCTGGCCTCCACGGCCCTTCCTGCCTCAGGGGGGACCGCTGCCCGGGACCCGTGCATGGCAGCCCCCAGTGCCCAGGCTGCCGTGCCCGGCCCCCCAGGACCGCTCCCCGGGACCCGTGCATGGCAGCCCCCCAGTGCCCAGGCCTGCAGGTCGCGGCAAAGGCTGAGCTAAAGCAGGGCCTGGCCTGCCTCACCCGGGCGGGCGTGGGCGTGCAGTCCCAGGGGCTGTGACGCGGACATGGGGGGGGTGAGCAGGGGAGACGCTGAGGACAAGGACACCCACCCTCGCCGGCTCTGTGGCGGGAGGAAGGGCCTCAGCTGAGGGATGCGGGGCTCTTGGAGCTGGACGGGCGGGAAAGCCCACCGGGACCTGCCCACTCCCGCATGGGCCCCACCCACGGCAGATCGCAGCCTCCTGGGGTGGGGGTGTCCAGAACAAGCATGTGCTGCCTGTGGAAACCGCTGCCTCCCCTGCACCCCCCCGCACCCCCCACCTCCTTTCACCAGGCCCTGCTCGTGGCCACTTTCTCCAGGCAGTCCTCCAGGTTGCACTGAGGCCCGAAGCCCCAAAGCCTCATCCCTGCAGGGTCTCAAGGTCTCGACCCCCTGACCCCCTCACGCCCCATGAGGGGTCTCTCGTCCCGCTGACCCTCAAGGCCCGTGAGGGGGCCTCCTTGAGGACCCTCACACCATGTCACGGACAGAAGCTACTGCTGTCTCATTCCCACCTCTGGGAGCGGGCACGGGGTCCACACATTTGCCGCAGGCCTCCCGCGCCGCGGCAGTAAGCCTGTCTGGGGTGAAGACCCACTTGTCACCGATGTCACCGATGTCACCCGTGACGGGAAGGGACACGGGTGCTTCCCGAGCCCAGGACCCTGCGTGGCCTTTCTAGACAATCTTGTGGGGCTCCTTCTGTGTCACGGTTGGTTAGGTGTTTAAGGCAAGCGTTGGGGACACTCCCCATGCTGGGCACAACCCCCTGTCTGGTACCAGAACATTCTCTCTCCCCAAAGCACACCCGCTCACTCCCAGTCGCACCCCTGCCCTCCCCGGAGGCGAGCGCACAGCACATCCCTTGTCATGCAGACCTTCTGGGCTGGACGCCTCCTGTGTGCACGGTGCCCTGGGCCTGCCCCCTCGCTGGGCACCACCTCCTCCACGTTCCCCCACACCCGGTACCCGCAGGGCTCAGCGCCTCACCCCTGCCTACAGCCCAGCACCGAGGCATGATGCCTTGAGAGTCACGTTAACGTTCCACGCACGGACACGCCGCACGGGTTAGGGTTAGGGTCCCCGTGACAGGGAAACCACGGGCAGAACAGGACCGGTTCACAGTGTCCGGGGGGCAGGTTCTGGGCAACCGTACATGGCGTCCTCCTCACACAGGATCACCTTGAGGACACTGACCAGGTACAGCTGCGGGTCCACCCGGGCTGGCTCCTGCCCCCAACCCCACTGTGGCTGTCCCTGCACCCGGGTCCCCTCCCCCGGCCCCACTGTGGCTGTCCCTGCACCCAGGTCCCCTCCCCCGGCCCCACTGTGGCTGTCCCTGCACCCGGGTCCCCTCCCCCGACCCCACTGTGGCTGTCCCTGCACCCGGGTCCCCTCCCCCGGCCCCACTGTGGCTGTCCCTGCACCCGGGTCCCCTCCCCCGGCCCCACTGTGGCTGTCCCTGCACCCGGGTCCCCTCCCCCGGCCCCACTGTGGCTGTCCCTGCACCCGGGTCCCCTCCCCCGACCCCACTGTGGCTGTCCCTGCACCTGGTCCTCCCCGGCCCCACTGTGGCTGTCCACATCTCAGAAGAGATGAAAAAGACGGCGCCTGCTCCTTCTGCTGTGTGCTAAACAGGCTTCTGGGACCTCCCCGGCCCCACTGTGGCTGTCCCTGCAGGTGTTCTCTCTTTGCAAATGTGTGTTCCGTCAGACAGCCCTTCATCTCAGTCCACATCTCAGAAGAGATGAAAAAGACGGCGCCTGCTCCTTCTGCTGTGTGCTAAACAGGCTTCTGGGACCTCCCCTCCGACGTGAACCTGTTTCTCACGCAGGTGTTCTCTCTTTGCATTTGTGTTTGTTCCTCAGGAAATCACAACTTTCATTTTCCTTAAAAGTTGCCTCGTTCAGGAAGTGTTTGAACAAAGCTTTGGAAGGGCTCATGTGATTTTTGTTGGTTTGTTCTATTAACACATAATGTATCGCTTGTTTCAGGGGTACAAGCGTGTGATTCATCAGGCTACACAATCCACAGCGCTCAGCACGGCGCACCCCCCCCAGCGTGCACCCCCAGCCACCCCGTCCTGCACCCCGCTCCGGCAACCCTCAGTTTGTTTCCCGAGATCACGAGTCTCTCGTGGTTTGTCTCCCGCTTCCCCGATGAGCCTCCGTCTTGTTTCTCAGATTCCTCGTATCAGTGACATCCCACGGTAACTGCGGTAACTGCGTTTCTGAGACTGACGTGTTTCGCTCAGTGACACCCTCCGGTTCCATTCGGTCTTGCAGCTGGCAAGAGCATGTGACTTCGGCTCACAATTTAGAAGAATCCCGCCCACATCTGTGCCTGCATCGTCCACCTGTCCCAGGGTCCCACGGTTCTCGGGCGGGACCCCGACCACCCACCTGTAAGGACCTATTTTATATTTTTATTTTAGCCGGAGGCTTCCTTTGAAGTTAAACAGTAACTTTGTTCTTCAACCCTTAAACTGTCCCTGCTCCCCTTCCCCCAGGGGACTTGCTTTTAAGTCCCAGAAACCAGTTCCAGGTAACAAAGCCCAGGTACAAGGGTGGGTCAGGCCAGGGGGAGACATCGGATCAGTGGGGGCACACACTGTCTCCCTAGCTACCAAGGTGATGGGCTAGTTTCCATGGCTACTGTGGGGTGAATTGTCATTCAAGTAGCCACCTGTGTGTGGCCAGGCCCAACCACATGGCCTTTGCTCTATAAAAGTTAGTCTGGAAGCAGGGAGGGGTTGTCCTTTCTGTAGGGGCGTCCCCGACCGGTCAGTTTGACAGTCGGTCCGATTCTCGATGCTTGGCATGAAATAAAGCTTTGCTCGACCTTCCCGTGTATCAGTCTCGCTCCTTTAATCACGGACCCGTTAAATGGGCATAACACACCGTGCCGGCAGGATGCAGCGTGGTCCCCGGTGGTCCCCCGAGGCTTTGCTCGCCACCCCCCGCGGGAGTGGGACCCAAAGATGAAGAGGCAGGAACAGAAGACAGGGGCTCGGGCCACACAGAGTTGGCGGCCTGGGGAGGAGGGTACCCACCTGGCTTGGATTTGTGCACAGGTGTTTGGAACTCTGAAGGGGCATGGGCGAGGGACTCCTGGGGGTCCCCTTTCAAAGGCAGGGCTGAGAGACACGCCACACCTCTGGGGCACAGGGAGGGTGCATGGTCACCCCTCCCCCACGGACACCCCCTCCCTCAGCACCTGAGCTCTGTCGGGTGGGGTCACTCCTCCCCCACGGACACCCCCTTCCTCAGCACCTGAGCTCTGTCAGGTGGGGTCACTCCTCCCCCACGGACACCCCCTTCCTCAGTACCTGAGCTCTGTCAGGTGGGGTCACCCCTCCCCCATGGACACCCCCTCCCTCAGCACCTGGGCTCTGTCAGGTTTGAGGCAAAGTTTGAATGTGGAGGCAGCTGAGTCCCCAGCATGACCCCACCCCATGACATCACCCCCATCCTGTGACATCGCCCTAGTCCCATGATCCACATCCTGTGACATCACCCTCGGCCCCGTGACCCCCGCCCTGTAACATCACCCTCAGCGCCGGGACCCTCAGCCCCCAGCACTGTGACCCCCACCCAGTGACCCTGTCCCGTGATATCACCCCCATGTCGTGACCCATAGCCCCCATCACAGTGACCCCCACCCTGTGACCTCGCCCTGTGACACCAGCCTCAGTCCTGCGCCCCCCATCCTGTGACGTCTCCCCTACCCCATGACCACACCCCGTGACATCCCCTCCACCCCGTGACCCTCTGTCCCCAGTGCCCTGAGCCCGGCTGCTCTGTGATACGGTTTCGCGTGCGGGTAAGGGAGCAGGTAAACAGGCCTCGGGGTTAAAACAGCCCCCGCGGAAGCAAGACTCGTCTGTGGCACCAGGTCCCCGGGACGGTTCCTCTTGGGGGGTTTCCCTGACCCACACAGGTTTTCTACCAAGAACACAGGATAAAGATACAAGCAGTAACACTTGTAAACGCTGTTAGCGAATTCTACGGGTGTTTCAGGAGATCCACTTTCTGTGCTCATCCTACAGGTAACAGCTTACGAGGCCGAGGCCGTGTCCCGGGACTTCAGCCCCACAGCCCAGGGGCCGCATTCCCAGGCTCGTGGGGATTCCAGGAATGTCCTTCCCTGTGTGGTCTCTGCTCATGGCCTCCCCACGCTGACTGATGCCCTGTCCTTGCCACTGCTCTGGGGGGTCTGTGCTCCCCCCAGTCATCCCGCGTCATCCCCTGCCCCGGGATCTCTCTTCTGTCTTCTCCCTCCCGGGGTCTGTCCCCTGTGTAACCCCCTGCCGTCCCCTCCCCTCTCTGGAGTCTGTCCTCTCCCCCTCCTCTCCAGGGCTCTGTCCTCTGTGTAGTCCCGTGTAGGCCCCCCCTCTGTGCCCTCTGCCCCGTTCTCCGGGGGTCTGTCCTCTCTGTGTCTTGTCCCCCCATTGCTCTGGAGTCTGTCCCCCGTCCCCTCCCTCACTCTCCGGGGGTCTGTCCCCTGTGTCATCCTTGTTGTTAGGTCCCCCCAAAAATGGGTCCCCCAATAATGGGTCCGTGATTAAAGGACCGAGACTGATACACGGGAAGGTCGAGCAAAGCTTTATTTCGCGCCAAGCATCAAGAATCGGACCGACCGTCAAACTGACCGGTCGGGGACGCCCCTACAGAGAGGACGACCCCTCCCTGCTTCCAGACTAACTTTTATAGAGCAAAGGCCATGTGGTTGGGCCTGGCCACACACAGGTGGCTACTTGAATGACAATTCACCCCACAGTAGCCGTGGAAACTAGCCCATCACCTTGGTAGCTAGGAGACAGTACGCGCCCCCACAGATCGGGTGTCTCCACCTGGCCTGACCCACCCTTGTACCTGGGCTTTGTTACCCGGAACTGGTTTCTGGGACTTAAAAGCAAGTCCCCTGGGGAAGGGGAGCAGGGACAGTTTAAGGGTTAAACAACAAAGTTATTGTTTAACTTCAATGGAAGCCTCTGGCTAAAATAAAAATATAAAATAGGTCCTTACAGTTGTGTCCCCCACTCCCACCCCTGTGTCGGGCTTTGCCCCCCTCCCCCGCTCTCTGCGGTCTGTGCACAGTGTCATATGTGTCCCCCCCATCTCCAGCATCTGTCCCCTGCCCCCCACTCTGGAATCCATCTGCTATTCTGCTTCCTTTGCACTCAGGAGACTGTCACCTGTCCCCTCCCCCCTCTCCCCCCTCCAGGGCTGTGTCCCTGTGTTGTACTAGTCGTGTCCTCCACCCCAACCTCTGCCTCCAGGGTCTGTCCCTTGTCCCCTCCCCCACCATTCTCCAGGGTCTGTCCCTTGTCCCCTCCCCCACTGCTCTCGGGGTCTGTCTCCTGTCTCTCCCCTGCACTTTGGGGTCTGTCCCCGTCCCCTCATGTCTCCGAGTCACCTTTCCACAATTACACAATTACTGCCCGCACACCAACCCTTTCACCTGGTCATGTGTCTATGGTATTGTTATGCCCCAATAACGGGTTAACCGAAGACTTTGAAAGCTACCTTAAGAATTACCCACTAAAACTCTGAGACAGACAATTAACCATCAGTTTAGTTATTTCTTTGCTAACAGATTTTAACAGATTTTAACAATTAACATGAGCTTATTTGACTGTAAGTAAAAACTCTGAAGTCTCACATTTACTACATTTACATTTACTACTCACATTTACTACTGTTAACTCAAAAGACATGTTCATCCTAATTAACCCAACAAACTTAGTTCAAATACTGATTTACGTTCCACCTGGACCCACTCCACTTCGAATGTTTACCTGAGACCCGGGTGGGAAGATCGGGAGTGGGGGGTGTTAGGTCCAGGGGGTGCTTTTCTTGTTTCCTGACACTGAAGAACAGAACAAAGTGCCACCAGAAGGCAGAGAAAAGGTTTCCAGTTCTAGGGCTCATCAGCTCCAAGAGAGGAGCACACGCCATGCTTTCCCACCAGCAAGGGGAGGGGCTAGGCAGTCCACGTCAGGCCAGAGAGGGCAAGGAATGTCCCCGAAACAAAGTTGTTTCGGCAGCTGCTTGGGAATATTCCTTAAAGTCTCTGTCTCGAGTTAGACTACCCCCAGTTGGCTCCAGTTATAGCCATTAAGAGTCAGAGTTCCCTTATTCTATTTGCCCCATTCCTTCAAACACAACAAACAGCACAGACAACAAAAAGACAAGACAAAGACAACCACAGGCCCAGTTGTTCAGAACCTGAGGAGATCTCCTAGGGGGACTCGAACCCCCTGACTGCATAGGTGATCGCCTAGGGGGACTCGAACCCCCCGACGGCCTAGGGAGACTCGAACCCCCCGACCGTCTAGAGGGACTTGAACCCCCTGGCAATCTACCAATGGAGGGAAGGGGCGTCCCCGCATCCTCTCCAGCCCTGGGGAGCATGGCCGCGTCCGGCTTCACCCCGGTGGGCTATACCTGGAGCTCCACCCAGACAGACCAACCGATCTCACAGAGCACCTGGAGATCGGCGGATCCCACAGAGTAAAATCTGTGAGATCTTACCTCGAGGCTTTTCCCAGAAATTCTGATGCTAGCTCAGTTCTCGTCGTTTAATCCCAGACAGAGCCCCCATATGTTATGCCCCAATAACGGGTCCGTGATTAAAGGAGCGAGACTGATACAAAGCGAAGGTCAAGCAAAGCTTTATTTCGCGCCAAGCATCAAGAATCAGACCGAACGTTCGGGGCCGCACCTCTTGCAAGAGAGGGCGACCCTTCTCTGGTTCACAGTCTAGCTTTTAAGGGCAAAGGCCATGCGATCGGGCCTGGCCATGCACAGGTGACCAATGAGATTGTAACACACACAGGAAACTCCACAGTGATGCTAGGTGACCAATTGAATTACAATTTACCCTAGTAGACATTTGAACCAGCCTATTACACCTTGACTAGGATTGGCGCCAAAAGGGTTCCCAAAGGGCGGGGGCCCATACTCCTTGGTAGCTAGGGAGACAGTATGCAACCCCCACTGATCGGATGTCTCCACAGGACCTGACCCACCTTTGTATCTGGGCATTGTTACCTGGAGCTGGTTTCCGGGACCCGCCTTTAATCCCCTGGGGGGAGGGGAGCAAGGACAGTTCAAGGGCTTAACAACAAGGTTTTGTTTAACCTCAATGAAAGCCTCTTGCCAAAATATAAACATAAAATAGGTCCTTACAGTATGAAAGCCTCCCGCTCCCGTCAGTAGGTTGTCACCACCCTGCGTCCCCCGACACGGGCTCCCGGCTCTGGACGGAGGACAGTGAGATCTCTTTGCCGGGCCTCCGAGTGGCCTCAGGCGTACTGTCCGAGGGATGGAGTTATGTTAACCGTCATCACAGTTTTCTCCCCCTGTCTCTCAAATAAATAAATTAATCGATTTTTAAAAAGTAATAAAAGGGGGGCTGCGTGGGGGGCTCTGTCGGTGAAGCGCCTGCCTTTGGCTGCGGTCATGATCCCGGCGTCCTGGAATCGAGTCCCGCGTCCGCGGGGGTGTCTGCGTCCCCCTCTCTGGCTCCCCGGCCTGTGCGCGCTCTCACCTGCTCCCTCTCTCAGATGGATACACCAGCTTGAAAACAAACAACCTTCATGCCAGTTTGAGGACGGGGGTGGGGGGGGGACACTCCGTGCATACTTCCCAGAGTCTCCAGATCAACGTTGTCACTGTCCTCGATGCCTGTCCAGGTCTTGTCACGTGCCCCGGGGGTTCTCCTCCCTGCTCGGTGCAGAGCCAGCCTCATCCGGGCCTCACCTGTCCCATCCGTGTCTCATGGTGTCTCCTCCACCTCTCACCCGCTTCTCATCTTTGTCTCCGCACTACGAGGACTACCGCCCACGCGTCTCTCCCTCTCTGTGTCTCTCTCCATCTCTCCAACACGCTCACACACTCACCCATGCTCACACAGCTGCGGGAGCAGAACAGGACCCCACGCCCCGTCCCCCCACAGCAGACTCCTGCTCCTGGGCAGAGATCGTCAGCTCCGGATCCGACCCCAGTCTGCAGGGCTCGGGGTGTCCCCCTGGGATCTCTGCGACACAACCTGTGATCCGAACACAGAGCCCAGGGACTGCGACAGGGTGAGGGAAGGGACAGACTTTGTAGAAAAGTGATAAGAACCCCCATAGGGCAGAAAGTCTCCCCAGCCTGCGTTCCTGGGAAACCACGGTGATCAACGCAATCCCCCTACCGCCGTGTTCCAGAAAGCGGCTTTATTTTGGGCTGAAAGGGTGCTGCAGTCGGAGACCTCAGGACCTCAGACTGTGACCTCACTAGGTCACGGGGTCTGCATAGAGCCCATGAGGCTGGGCCCTAATCCAGCAGGACTGGCTTCCCTATAAGAAAGGGGAATTTGGACACAGACCCCCATGCACCCAGGAGAATGTCTTGTGAAGGTTGCTGTGAAGTTTTCACAAGCCAAACAACTTCCAGAAGCTGGGAGAGACGCCTAGAACTGATCCTTTGAAGAGGACTGAAAAAGGTGCCACCCCAAATTTCCCTTTGTGAAGGTTTCCCCTCCTCTGTCCTGTGCCAGAAGGACAGTGACCCTTATCACTGCAGAAGGACCACCAGCACTGAGAAGACACTGCACAGACAGACCTTACTAAAGTAACCTGTATCGGCCATTAGTTCCCTCACTGTTTCTCTAGTCACGTCCCCACAATTCATAGGTTCGTGAAACTCAAACCCTCTTCTTCGTTAAAAGGAGGTGTAAACCCCTGAGTGTAACTACATCTTTGAGCCTCACTTCTGGTCTCTGGAGGCTTCTGCATGTCCGTATGCATATACAAGGTGTTCTATTTCCTTTTAATCTCTCCTTTTTTACTTTAATTCACAGGCCTCACTGACAGAACATAAGAGGGTAGAAGAAAAGCCTTTCCTCTCCAACACTTCTATAGAGCCTTTGGAGAGGGTGAAGCCCTGTGAAGCTGTGATGTGGGACTTCTGGCCCCCAGAACCCCCAGACAATAAAGGCATTTCTGATGTGTAACCCACCGGCATGTAGTCCTTTGTTCTGGTTTCCCAGGGAACTCACACCAGCTTCCTGCGATGAGTCGCTGTCCTCCTGAGACTCACATAAGACTCGTGGAGTCCCTGTCCCCTTCGACAATGCTGACAGGCCCCCCGGTTCCCTCCTTTGCCCCATCAGGGGCCAGCTCAACTGCCCGTCCCGACCGATCTGTGGGGATCAAGGGCTTGGTCATCACGCAGAGTACCACCAGGCCTCTGGACTTGGGCCGGCCTCCGTCTGAGCCCCCAGATGACCCTCCTGTGGGACTCCCCTGAGAGCTGGCCATGGACAAGGACAGAGGTTTCGTGGGCAGCTGTGGGGCAAGCCACCACTCATCATACCCAGTCCCCTGGGCCGTTGGATCCTGACGCTGGAGACACCTGCAGACTGCTGGTCACCGTGTGCCTCCTCTCTCTTCGTTCCTGCGTGTGCTGAATGCATGTTCCCATTTCTTTTCTTTTTTTTTTTTTTTTTAATTTTATTTATTTATTTGTCAGAGAGAGAGAGAGCACAGGCAGACAGAGTGGCAGAGGGAGAAGCAGGCTCCCTGTGGAGCAAGGAGCCCGATGTGGGACTCGATCCCAGGATGCTGGGATCATGACCTGAGCCAAAGGCAGCTGCTTAACCAACTGAGCCATCCAGGCGTCCCCATGTTCCCATTTCAAGCGAGTTTATAACATCGTCCATTCAGATATCCATGAGCTCACGGCAACACTCTTTGCCTTGTGCGGAGGACCCCAGGGGGACAGTGGGACGGCCGCTCACCTGGATCACGACTCGGGCTCAGTCCGGCTGCGCTGTCGTGTTCGCATGCGTGGGACGGTTAGAGCTTAATCGGCACTGTGAACCATTGCCCCTAAAAAGCTCGGTGACCTCCAGTCCCGCCATCCCACCCACCTGCTCGCCCACCCTGGCCAGCACTGCTGGTCGCCTGCCTTCCGCCTGGCGTGGCCCGTCTGCCCTAGGTGCATGTGCCTGTCGGTTCCCCATGGCTGCTCTACCAAATTACCCCAAACTGGGGTCCTCAAAATTCACTCCGGCACATGGTGGAGCCCCGGAGCGTAACGTGAGGGTGTCCGCGGGGATGGGTTCTTCCGGGAGCTCCAGGGGCGCGTCCATCCCAGGACCCTCCCAGCTCTTTAGCCCTGGCGACTCCGGGCATCTGTCCCTCCGTGTGTACACGCTTCACCCATCTGCCTTCATTACCCTGTGGGCTCTTCCTCTTCTGCCGCCTGCTCTGCAGGGCTCTCGTTAAGGACCCGTCACTGCATTTAGGACCACTCTGACCCGGGACCGTCTCATCTCAGATGCTTCCCTGAATCACGTCTGCAGAGACCATGTTCCAGCTGAGATCCGAGCACAGCTTCCGGGGATCATGAGGGGTGCGCGTCCTTGGGGGGCGGGGAGAGTCACTATTAAACTCACTTCCACACCTAAAAGCCGTGCGGTTTAACTTTTACTTTCTGTAACTTGTAAACAGTTTTATGCTGTATGTAATCTTTTGGGACTTACTTTCCCCCTGGAATGTTACATTTGCAAGACTCGCCCACGTTCTGAGGATTCTGCAGTGCTCTCGGTCTGAGCAGGTCCGTCGGAAGGGAACCCCACCTTGCGAAAGCCCTGCGGGTCTCCACTCTTCCCTGTTGTCCGTCCTTCCTCTTCCCTTACCCCTCTGCTTTACCTTCTTGTTTTATAGTCTCTACACTTCCTTTCTAGGAGCACTTTCAGCTTTACGGAAACATGGAGCAGAAAATCCAGGGTTCCCATGAGCTCTCCAACCACCACCCCCTTCCCAGTTCCCCTGATTATGAACATCTGGCTCTGGGCGGTGCATTTGTGACCAGTGAGGAGCTACAGTGTTATTCAGGGGACGGAGTCCAGTGCTGCGAGCGTCTGTGGGTTCAGACACGTTGACGAGGACCACACTCGGCCTGCCCAGACCGTGCAGAGCAGGGTCGCCATCCAAGGTGCCCTGGGCTCGCCTGGCCCCATCCCTGCAGCTCGGGCCCTTTCATGGGCTCCCTCTGTCTACCTTTGGAAGCCGGTCCTCTAGTTGGGACCATGACCCTAACCCTAACCCTAAGTCTCCCAGACTTGTATCTTTCTATTCTGTTCCTGTTTGAAATTATATTTCGTTCCTCATCACTCAGAGAATGTTAGAAGATTTCTTTTTCTGGCAGTGAAACTGTTAGGGAACATCTTTTTATGCCTAAGTCTTTGATGGAGCACGTCAGCATGCCCATGCCTACAGTTACATTTGTTATAGCCCTAAAGCTTCAATGGTTCCCCTTTTTCCTGAATTATTATGACTCCTGGCAACTCACTAACACAGTAGGTGTTTAAATATACCACACGCTATTCATCGCAGTGAACAAAAATGCATCTGAGCTGCATCTTGTAATATGATGAACGCAACTCCCCTTTCTCCCCACATGTATTGAAGGGTGAGCGTGACTTATTGCCAGGAATACAGAAGATTTGGGGGCACCCGGCTGGCTCAGTGCGTGGAGCCTGCAACTCGATCTTGGCAATGTGAGTTCAAACCCCAGGTTGGGGGCACAGATTTCTTAAATTAAGAAACACATTTTTTAAAAACTTAAAAAAAAGACTCATTAGATACCTTCTTCGTTTCCACTTTTCGACGTTCACAGAGACATCTCGCAGAAGTTTTGTTACAAACTCTCAGTTGGTGTTCCGATTCCTTCCTAATGACGGCCCAAGCATTACACAAAAGGCCCGGTAAATCCGTCAGTGGACCGTTTGAGACGCTTCCTTCGGTCACGTGGAAAGCAAATCACGGCACCAATCATGACAAATCAAAGCAAATCATGGCACGGTTCCACAGGGTGTGTGATCCACTCCTGACACGGTTTCCTCTCTCAGGGCCTGGGAAGCAGGCCAAAGGGGTTCAGCAGTGCTTAGCCATGGAGCGATGGTTGACCTTTGGCATCCACTCTTTGACTCAGAAAGCCTTTTCTACTTTTTTTACTTTTAAGTAATCTCTATACCAAACGCGGGGTTCAAACCCGACCCCGAGATCAAGGTTCGCACGCTCCACCAGCAGAGCCAGCCAGACGGCCCTGGAAATTCTTGTTTCACCCGACGGACTGCAGAGCCTCCGCAAGGCTGGTCCGTCTCATTCCACCTTTGCCTGGGTCGTGGTTTATTTTAAGAAAAGCTCCCGCTCGTAGGATCTTCCGATCTCCATGTCCAGGTTTTTCCACTTAGGGAGTATTGTTAGTGTGTCCGTCCCTCCCTCCCTGCCCCACCAACCAGCCCCGTCGGGTCCCGTTCAGCATTCACTGCAAGAGAAATGTGTGTTTGCGTCCTTCTTCCAACACCGAGAGAGCCGAGCTGAAGGACGCTTCCTGGACCCAACCCAGCCGAGATCCAAACGACACGGAGGGGACGCAAACACTGGGCTCCTTTAAAAACAAGACGCATCCAAATCGTTCTTTGAATGTGCAATGATGTGTTAGCCCCCGAACCCGTGAGTTGTTTTAACGGCTTCATGAGGGCGTCATTCACATGCGATAAAACGCACACGGAAACCGTAGGTTTGGGTAAGTTCTGAAATGCGCGCGCAGGCTGAAACTCTGACCGTGATCCAGATAAGGACGGACCTTTCCTCCCCGGGCGTCCCTCCTGCCCCGCCCGCTCGTGCCTGCAGACAGCCCCAGATCTGCTTTCTGCCCATACACGTTCCCGCATGTCTCCTAAGTACGTGTGCCTGCCTGTGCGTGTCCCAAACTGGGGCTTTCAGTTTTGGGGATACGTCGATAAGGTCATAAAATAAACCTTAGTGATTTTGTCGCAGTCAGACTTGAATTCAGCAGAGCGTGGGGCGGGGGACAGAACCGACCACCAACGATGCCGTCTTTACAGAAGAATAGGCAGACGCTGTGTTCGGAGAGACGGCATGAAGACGTACAGCGTTCTGCGAGGACCAGCTGGCCTTTAGGGCAGGTGTAAACCCCAGACGCTGTGCTCTGACCAAACCCGTCCGTCAGGAGGGAGTCCCAGTACATCCCCCGTGAGGTCCACGGGCTGCCTGGGAGGGAGCGTTGACAGCCCAGCCCGACCGGACTTTCAGGAACGAGACTCCTTCCTTCCAGCCACGTGTGCCGAGCGAAGCCGGAAAGGGAGGCACGTGTTGGAGGCTGTGAAACGCAGGACTTTCAGAGACACCGGGATGCGCTGCCCTCACGGGCTCCCGCTGGGACACAGGGACTCTCGGCCTTGCGGGAGCACAGAGCACTGTCCTGGGTCCCACCTAGAGCCGCTTCAGGACGCCCCCTGCACGCCCCTGCTCTCCCTTTCACAGAAACCCCTGCAGGTTGCGGAAGGCAGGAAACTTCTGCTTAGGACTGAGTTCTGTCCCCCTCAAGTCCATTCCTTGCAGTCCCTACCCCAGACCCAGACCTTTAAAGACGGGGTCTTTAAAGAGATAATTCAGTTTCGGTGGTCAGTAGGGTAGCCATACCCTACATGACGGCTGCTCTTGTAAGGAGATGAGGGCACAGACCCAGGCAGAGGGACCACCACGTGAGGTCACAAGGATGAGATGGGGTCTGCAGGCCTAGGGGCGAGGTCTCCAGAGGAACGTGCCTTGGCCCCGCCTGGATCTCCGACTCCCAGCCTCGGCGCTGCCTGGATCTCCGACTCCCAGCCTCCAGACTGGACGATGAACACCTAGCCATCCACGCCCTTCAGTCTGGGGCGCGCTGATAAGGCGGCTCTAGCTGAATAAGACATCGCGCATTTATGAGAGCTCGAGGGTTTAATGTCCATAGGAAAAGGGGGCTGCATGAGGGGTTTGCTTCAGAAATGGGCTCCCAGGCAGACTAATTTCAGGAGCACCCGTGATTCACGGGCTCTGCACAGGGATTCCCTCCAAACCGCTGTCCTCTCCTGCACCCTGGAGAGAGGACTTGTGCGTCCCAGTCTGGAGACCTTCGACCCCAGCTGCGTTCTCCCAGGTGTACGTGGAATGGCAGAAAAGTTGGGTGTCCTGTGCCTGCTCCGCGGGGGTGCGTTGAGCGGCCAGGCGTCCCGCAGGGAGAGACCTGGCTCTGTGTCCTGCCCGCCTGTCCCGGGGGCAGACCGGCAAACAATTCTGAGCAAACAGTCTAAATTTGATCTAATTATAAACACAAATGATCTCTGAATGACAGTAAGACGGACTTAATTTTGCAGAAATACACCTACAGTGGGATTCTAGGAAAGGGCCTTCTCATTTTTATTCCGAATCTTACCGAGAAATTTTCAGCGTTTCGGAAAAACGTACCTTCAGTGGCAGAGTGGCTCAGCGTTTCAATTGAAAATAAACGCACCAGGATTGCTGTAGCCATAGTGATTCAGATTTTATACAGATACGCCTCGTTTGAAAAATATTAAATTTAAAGGTTGAACCAAGTAGAATGTTAGCCCTTTCCCTAAATTTAAATGTAAGCATCTGATTACTTTTACAGGTTTTGTGTCATTGAAGCCAAGCACTGACATACTAAATTTCGTGTTGTTTTATTAAAATGTATTTCCCTTTCATTCCCCTTCATACTACAATTACAGCTACATGATAGATACATAGATTCAATCATATGTGAGTCACACGTGCAGAAACCCTATGGTACCTCAGCCTGTGATTTCAGAAGGGGACGGGAGTATCACAAAATAGTTTTTTTGAAAGATGTTATTTATTTGAGAGAGAGACAGAGCACAAGCAGGTGGAGAGGCAGAGGGAGAGGGAGAAGTAGACTCCCCGCTGAGCTGGGAGCCCGATGCGGGGCTCGATCCAGCACGTGGAGATCCTGACCCGAGATGAAGACAGACGCTTAGCCATATGAGCCACCCAGGCGCCCCTGCAAAATATTTGGCATAAACGGGTGAGAATCTGTTGACAGACCCAGCACGAGACACTGCTTCACTCCCGCTGCTAGAATAAAAACAGACAGTAAACCGGGGACCGACGGGGAACGTCATGTATCGCTGACGTGGGCCACAAGCGGGATGGACCTTGAAAGCAGATGCTCGGTGAGAGAAGAGAAGGGCACGGCGTAGGTCACACGCCTCCCTGTACACGAAATGTCCAGATCGGGAAAATCTACAGAGACTGGGGAGATTAGTGGTTGTCCTGGGCTGGGGAAGGAGGTAAGGGGTTTCCTTCCTGGGCGATGACAAGGTTCGGACATTGACGGTGGTGATAACGATCCGGCCTCATGACTGCACGGACCACCGCTGAGTTGTCCCGTGGGTGGATTGTGTGGTAGGGAATGAATCACAGTCAGGCTGTTTGAAGGAACAGAGTCTGGTGGGTGGAGAGCCACGGCCTGAGGTGATTCTACGAATCTAGTGACTCTGGCTCTGGGAGTTTGGTTTGGCTGGCATCTTGGCCAGTAGGTTGCTGGGACCCCCACAGGTAGGGTTTCCCCCACAGGTACGGTGGTCAGGAGGAAGCAGGATGACCGGGGACGTCCCCTGTGTGTGTGATCCCTGGAGCTGCAGAAGCCGTTGGGGGACTGCGAGGAGACCGTGCCCGCTGGCTGCAACGGGAACGTGGAAGACGGAAGCAGAGACCCCGAGCCTCCGACACCGTTGTTGAGAGGCCAGAGTAACAGCTCAGCCTGCACACCTAGCTATGTCCGCACAGCCACGGGAGTCCCGTCTTCTGACACGGGCAGCCCCAAGTAAGCCCCATGTTACCTGGGAAGATTTCTATGCCTGAAAAAAGAGATTTAGAGTTAAGCCCAACACAGCAGCTGCTCCTCGACAACACAAGTGTCCGTTAGGGTGCTGGAGGAACACGCTGGGCCACAGCACCCGCTTCACGTGCTCGTGTCCTCCTGGCGGACGAGGGGCACCTACAGGGCAAGCTAATGAGTCACGACGCGAACGTGTTGTGACCCTGTCCTGGCAGGGGTGGGCCTGAGAAGATCATTGCGAAAGAGGACTTCTGACCCGAATCCTTTTTTTTTTTTTTTGAAGATTTTATTTATTTATTTGACAGGCAGTGATCACAAGTAGGCAGAGAGGCAGGCAGAGAGAGGGAGGAACCAGGCTCCCCGCCGAGCAGAGAGCCCAACGCGGGGCTCGATCCCAGGACCCTGAGATCATGACCTGAGCCGAAGGCAGAGGCTTAACCCACTGAGCCACCCAGGCACCCCTGACTGGAATCCTAAAGGATGAGCTGGCGTTTGCTCTCCAGGAGTGTGAGTGTGGATGCACGTGTCTGAGAAGGCGTGACGTGTCTACCCACATGTATGCCAGCATCCTGTGCACGTGTCCGTGTGCGGCTAGGTGAGTGCCCGCGTGCGTGTCCGACGGATGGGTGTGCGCGAGCAGGTGCGTATGTGCGTGCACACGTCTACACGTGTGCACCGGGTACTCGTGCGGGTGTGCACATGTGACTTCATCCGGGGGTGCGCGTGCATTCGTACGTGCCTCCACGCGTCTGAGCGAGGATGCGTGTGCACGCGTGCACTTGTGCGGCTGACACGCGTCAGGGAAGAGGCCGGCAGGGGCAAAACCACTCAGGCCGCCCAAGAGCCGAAGACTTGGAGGTCCCCCTGCTCCTTAGCCACGGCCCCGCCCTTGCCTCCCTGGGGCTCACCCCGCCCCCAGCCGCTCACCGCTCCCCCAGCCCCCCCGCCCCGCCCCTACCCCCGCAGACCCACCCCTACCGAGTGCTCGGGACCTGACCCCACCCCAGACCCCGTCTCCATGCTCAGTCCCCGCTCCGGCTCTGACCCAGCTCACCAGGATCCACTCTGGTCCTGACCTGATCAGTCCCCCAAACCCCCAGACCCGGACCCTGGCCGCGACCCTACCTCCCCATTTCCAGCGGGCACTGTCCAGACCCCGCCTCACGGATCCTGCCCCCACCCAGCCCCCTGACCTGACGCCGCCTCCGTGCTTAGACGCCCCCTTGGCGGCCCCCCTCCCCCTCCCCGCTCCCCCCCCGCCCCCCACCTCCCCCACCTCCCACCGGCTCAGGGAGCAGGGTGGCCCCGCCTCCCTGCTCAGTCCCCGCCCCCGGCTCACTAGCCCCAACCTCCGCCTGCCCCCCTCCCCGTCCCCTCCCCGTCCCGCCACCACCCGGTCTCCACGCGGGCCCCGCCCACCGGCTCAGTCCCCGCCCCTAAACGCCCCACTCCTGGCTCAGCCCCCCCACCCCCCCACCCCCGCTCCCTCAGGCCTGACCCCGCCTCCCCGCTCAGGCACCTGCTCAGGCCCCCCCCACCCCGGGGCCCGTCCCACCTCCCCCGCCCCGCCCCCACCGGGTCTCCACCCCGACCCCGCCTCCCCCTCGCTCCCAGGCCGCCGCACTGCGGGCCCCGCCCCTGGCACCGCCCACCCGGTCTCCCGCTGCGGGGTTCGCCGCGACCCCGCGGCTACCGGCCGCGCGCGGCTCCCCGCCCCGAGCCGAACACGTCCCAGCCGCCCGAGGGGCTCTCAGCGTCCCCACGGCTGGCGCGAACCCGTGGGTCATGCCAGACGCCTGCTTTCCTTCTGGGGCCTGGATTGGGGGGGGCTGGCAGGGTGCCCACGTGACCGTCCCCCAGCCCAGGCACGGGGTGCCTAACGGGCTTCCCTGGAGAGGCACTGACCCCGCGTGGTGGGGAACCGCCCTGTCTGCGAGGCCGTCGGGGTCCCCGAGGAAACACCAGGGACCGGCACCGGGACCCCCCGACGCCCCCGCCCCCACCTTGGGGAACACGGCACCGGGACCCCCCGACGCCCCCTCCCCCACCTTGGGGAACACGGCACCGGGACCCCCCCGACGCCCCCATCCCTGGAACGCGTGCGCGCCCAGCCCGAGTGCTCCCTGGACCCCCGCTGCACACCCTCCTCCCAGTCTTGGGAGCGTCCGAGCAAGTCCCCGGAGCTGGGTGGTCTCGGGGACCCCTCCCACCGCCCTCCCCGTCACCTACTTGCCTTTGCTGGTCCGGGAGCAGTCCCGGTGTCTGGAAGGCGGAGCCCCTGTGTCCATGTCTCAGCTCGCCCGTAAGAACATGCGGAACTTTCCAGAACCGTTGGCCGGCGGTGGCTGGAATCTCGTCCTTGTCCACTCTCGGGAAAGAAGTCAGAGTTTCCATAGCAAGTGTCTGCTGCAGCGGCCTGGGTTCTGGGGCTGGGCCCTCCTCAGGACCCACACGGGCCCACCGGCTTCAAAGAGCCAGCCTTGGGCGCGCTTTCCCAGCGTGGAATCGTCCAGAGCCACGATGACGTTCAGAACCGTGTCCTTGACAGGCGCCACGTGCGGGTCCACTAAACGTCCCCAAGGGGTGGCTGAGACCCCCTAAAGGAACACCCTGGGCCGCAGCTCTCCCCTCCAGTGCCCAGGAGGTAAACTGGGGAGAAAAGACGGCAGTCGAAGCGACAGAACCTTCCAGAATGGGCCCCCTGGCCCACATGTGCACATACACAAGCTTCCTCGTCTGCTCTCCCCACATAGGAGCCTCCCCCGTCCGGGATTTCTTCCTGGCCGCAGCCCCAATCTTTGGGGACACCGTGGCCTGTGAAGCAGGACAGGCTCAGAGGCTGGCCTGGTCCTCCAGCTCCCAGGGGCCCAGACAGGGTGCACTGGGGGTGCTGGCCGTGAGCTCCCGAGGCGTCCACCTGTGGAATCACACGCCCCATGTGGCAACAGAGACGGAGACGGCTCCCTGGGGTCCCCCCAACCGTGATGTCTCTCTCACACACACACACACACACACACTGGAGCCCATCCCCCACTCTGCGGGGACACTCCGGGCTGCGTGCGCACACCATGGCGAGGCTGGCAGGACGGGTGACCGCCACACCCCTTCCAGCCCCGTCCCGTCCTCAGCAAGTCACACTCGCAGCGCGTGCCCTCAGCACCCCGCCCCCCAACACACCCTGGGAGAAGCGAGATAACACACCACACTGC